>JAAGEH010000417.1:21261281-21271994 GCA_011751065.1 Lasiurus cinereus
AGGAGGAGGAGGAGGAGGGGGAGGAGGAGGAGGAGGAGGGGGAGGAGGAGGAGGAGGAGGAGGAGGAGGAGGAGGAGGGGGAGGAGGAGGAGGAGGAGGGGGAGGAGGAGGAGGAGGAGGAGGAGGAGGAGGAGGAGGAAGAGCAGGAGGAGGAGAAGGAGAAAGAGGAGGAGGAGAAGGAGGAGGAGGAGGAGGAGGAGGAGCGCCGGAGAACAGGGATCAGACAGCTGCTCCCCGAACCAGAGATGCAGGGAGGCGCCCCCAGAATTGGGACGCCCTCTGAGAGCAAAGCCACGGAGACCTAGCACATACCTATTCACGGAGGCCCCGGCCGAAGGGACAGTATTGTGGGCGAAAAGACGAAAAATGCCCATTTCCGACAAACGGACAGGGCGATGTTTGGCCATAGTAAGCAGTACGTGTCTAGTATATAGTTAAGAGCAGCTGTTCTCAACCTGTGGGTCGCGACCCCTTTGGGAGTCGAATACCCCTTTCACCGGGGTCACCTAAGACATCCTGCATATCAGATATTTACATTACGATGCATTCACAGTAGCACAGTGACAGTTATGAAGTAGCAACCAGCCGAGACCGGTTTGGCTCAGTGGATAGAGCGGCAGCCTGCGGACTGAAAGGTCCCAGGTTCGATTCCGGTCAAGGGCATGTACCTTGCTTGCAGGCACATCTCCAGTAGGGGGCGTGCAGGAGGTGGCTGATCGATGTCTCTCTCTCATCTATGTTTCTGACTTTCTATCCCTCTCCCTTCCTCTCTGTAAAAAATCAATAAAATATATTTTTTTAAAAACATTGAAGTAGCAACGAAAATAATTTTATGGTTGGGGGTCAGCACCACATGAGGAGCTGTGTTCAAGGGTCACGGCCTTAGGAAGGTTGAAAACCACTGTTCAAGAGAGACAGTTCTGGAGAGAGGCAGACCTGGGTTCAAATCCTGTTGTTTCCACCGAATTTCTGTGTAACATAGAACAAGTGATCTAATCTCTCTCAGCCTCAGAGACTTGTTGTTCGTATTAAATTAAAAATTAAACGGCCCGCCTGGCGTGGTTCGGTGATTTGGCGTCGACCTATGAACCAAGAGGTCACATGCCTGGGTTGTGGGCCCAGTCCCCAGTGTGGGGCGTGTAGGAGGCAGCCCATCAGCGATACTCTTTCATTATTGATGTTTCTATTTCTCTCTCTCCCCCTTCTCCCTTCCTCTCTGAAATCAGTGCAAGTATATTTTAAGATAATAAATAAAAATTAAATGAAGTAATTTTTAGGTTTTTTTTCACATGCCTTGATATGAAATACTCAAAATAGCTACTGTGAGTATTCTAGTCTCCTGAAATCTGTAATGCCATCGTCAATTGGTGTATTACCTTTTAGTTCTATACTAGTGGCCCAGTGCATGAAATTCATGCACAGGGGGTGGGGAGAAAAGGTCCCTCCACCCAGCCTGCACCCTCTCCAATCTGGGACCCCGCGGGGGATGTCCCCCAGGGATTGGCCTAAACCGGCAGTCGGACATCCCTCTAGCAATCTGGGACGACCGGCTCCTAACAGCTCACCTGCCTGCCTGCCTGCTTTATCACCCCTAACCACCCTGCCTGGCAGCCTGCTCACCCCCAAGTGCCCTCCCCTTCTGGCCTGATCGCCTCTAACCGCCTCTGCCTTAGCCCCACCACCATGGTTTTGTCAAGGACATCCCAAAGGTCTCCTGATCTAATTAGCATATTACCCTTTTATTAGTATAGATGGCAAGCTCTTTTGACTCTGGTTGCCTTGAGATAATACTGCAAGAGTTCTAATAAGATCAAATTTCTGATCTGTAAAACAGAAGACTGCCATGTGATCCAGAAATTCTGCTTTTAGGTATGTACCCACAAAGAAATAAAAACATATGTCCACACAAAAACCCAAGTGCCCATGAAATCATTATTCAGAATAGCTAAACAGCAGAAACAACCAATGAATGGATAAATGAGATGTGATAGTACACATGTGATAGAGTATTATTTGGCAATAAAAAGGAACGAAGGACTAACACACAGTGTAATATAGTTTAAACCTTGAAAACATTATGGTTAGTGAAAGAAGCCAGTCACACACACAAAAAAGAAAAAACCCACATATTTTATGATTCCATTTATAGGAAAGGTCTAGGAGAGGCCATTCGGTAGATACAGAAAGTAAATTAGCGGCTGCCTAAGGCTTGGGGAGGGAAGGAGGGAGGGGAAATGGAGAGCGATTACTAATGGGTTCAGTGTTTCTTTTGGGTGTAATGGAAAGGTTCTAAGATTGATTGTGATAATAGTTGCACAACGCTGAATAAACTGAAAAACAGTTGAGTTGTAGGCTTCACATGGGTGAGGTGTGTGGCGTGTAAACCACATCTCAATGAAGTCGTTATATTTATGTTTGAAAACAGAACAAAACAAAAGCAAACCAACAAACAACCAGGAAGTGATTGACCTTGGGGGTCCCACCAGATCCTTCTGACTCTGTAAGGCTCTGTCTGAGACAGCCGGGCTCGCTCTCTGACGTTTCTTAATTGAAACAACAAACAGACATGGCCAATCTATGTCCAGAAAGAAGAATATGACTTATTAGTTTGTTCTACATCTTATCTTCAACTCAGAGGTTTTCAAGTAATTGAAAGCTGAGTGGTTTCATAGACTACCTAATCAACGTGCATGTAGTGATGCACAGAACAAAGAGAGGACCGAAATGAGGACCCCAGGAAGGGAATTTGGGAAGGAGGGAAGATGACATTTGTGGCTAACCTGGCAGTGAGATCCAAGCGAAACTAAATGTTGAGAAATATAGTCCTTGCCATTGTCAATTTCCTACCTAATATCTTCTTCCCAACTCTCCCTTCCTATTTGATTTTCACTCCGTTTTCCTCCTTCCCCCAAAGCTGCTCCCACCTCCATAGCCTTGGGAAGTCCTGGTTGACTTAGAACAGTGGTTCTCAACCTTCCTAAGGCCGCGACCCTTGCATACAGTCCCTCATGTGTTGGTGACCCCCAACCATGGAATTTTGCTACTGTGATGCATCGTGATGTAAATATCTGCATTTTCCCATGGTCTTAGGCGACCCCTGTGAAAGGGTCATTCGACCCCCAAAAGGGTCGCAACCCACAGGTTGAGAACCACTGACTTAGAACATCTACCCTGTTTCCCTGAAAATAAGACAGTGTCTTATATTAACTTTTGCTCCCAAAGAGGCGCTAGGTCTTATTTTCAGGGGATGTCTTATTTTTCCATGAAGAAGGATACGGTACACATTTATTGTTGAACAAAAAAAAAAAAAAAGGAAATGTATGACCTGTCTATGGTACGGTAGTCGTTGTCATCACAAACCAGCTCCCTGATGGGCCACAGCGCAGCCGGGGCTGTTCAGGCAGGGCGAGGTCTCTTTAAATCAGGAGTCAGACGCCTGACGGTAGCTTTGGAGGCCTTCTCTTCTGGGGAGGCCTGATATTCGGAGAAGGCCTTATGTTCGGGGAGGTTTTATTTTCGGGGGATGCCTTCTATTACAGCGAGAGGCAAAACTGGAAGTAGGTCTTATTTTAGGGGGGATGTCTTACTTTCGGGGAACCAGGGCAGCAGGCCATATTTTTGCCCCTCCCCCGACACCATATCTCGGTGACTGACTCAGGAGTGAGTACGGGACCGTAGTTGTTCAATCAGACAACCTCAGGACTCTTGTTTGGAAGGCCTGGGCTTGGAGCTGTCTTTTCTTCTGGCCAATTTTTGGTGCGGATGCAGAGTAGGATCCAAAACCATTGCAGATGACTCATCGTCAGCCTGTGGACGAAGCGGCCATATGGGGAGGACCAGGACAGAGGTGCGAGCTGAACTCCCAGCTGGAGCGATGCCTGCTCTCTGTCCCTTCACCTCTAGATCTTTCCAGTTATGTAAGCCAATAAATACTATTTTTATTTAAGCCAGTTGGAGTAGACATTTCTATTATTACAGCCAAATGCATAAAAATGAGACAGTTCTACTAAATTCCAAACATAATCTATATTAAGATGCATAGGACAATGCCTGGTATATGGTAAGTAGTAGGTAAATGTTAGTTATTATTATCCGTAGAAGTGCTAGTGTTATAAAATGGAGGTAATAATGATTAACACATCTATTTAGCAAGGCATTGTTAATAAGACAAAAAAATGTGTACCGTTCTTCCCTCTATACATATCTATTATAGAAAATTTGAAAAACACAGACATATATTAAGAAGAATAAAACAATTATTTACAATCCAACTCTCCAAGAAAAATTCATATGTTGGCTGTTTTATTTTTTTCTTCCAGGTTACTTTAAATGTGTACTTAAAATAAATCTATATATACAACTTTGCATTCTGCTTTTACAAGATTTGCCATATCTTAGAAGCATTTTCCATTATTTATTCACATTTTGGTTTATTTTCCTTAAGTGGAGTCCTAGAAATGAAAAAAGTGAAACTTACAGGGTTCTTCTGCACACGAAATGAGATAATGGATCCAAAAGAAAATTGAAAAGCACTATATAAAGATGAGCTCCTGTTGTAATCTCATTATGTCTCCCCCAAACTTGCTTCTTCCCCTGAATTCTCTCTTTTGCTGAATTGCACCAGCATAATCACCACCATTAACAACCAACCACAATTACCGACTGTTCTGTGTTGAGCACTTATTATGTGATACACACTGGGAAAAAAGTGTAAGAAGAGCTTTGTCCATTGTTCCAATTAGTCTGTGTAAAGATCTCTGCTAAAAAGGCCTTATCTTTGCAAAGCGAGTGCTGATCTTTGATGGAATTAAATCATTTAAAGATCACACGACCAGGAATTTTGGGAATCACAATTTTAGGGGCTCATAGGTGAATTAGAATGTCTAGAGAAGCACGTAGATGGTAAGAAGGTCTAGAAATAATGTCACCAGAAAAATAATTACAGAAATGAGTTTGTTCACATGGAAGAAAAAAACTTTGAGAATGGGGAGGGGAGGGTGGGATATGACAGCCATCTTCAAATATATGATGAAGATTCGCTCTATAAAAGGACCACATTTCTTATTGATTTTTTTTTTTTTAGAGAGAGGAAGGGAGAGGGAGAGAGAGTTAGAAACATTGATGAGAGAGAAACATCATTGATCAGCTGCCTCCTGCACATCCCCCACTGGGGATGTGCCCGCAACCAAGGTACATGCCCTTGACCGGAATCGAACCTGGGACCCTTCAGTCCACAGGCTGATGCTCTATCTATTGAGCCAAACTGGTTTTGGCAAAGGACCACATTTCTAAGCAGAGCTGTGTTTCTGCAGCCTTTCATTATGGATATTATAGAAAGAACATATGCACAGGGGTAGAAAGATAACCCAAATATCTTCAGATTGATTTGGGGTGTCTCATATCAGCTTTTTTGAAAAGCAATCCCATATAGAAATCACCAACAATAAGAAGTTTTAGCCCAGTTGGAGTGGCTCAGTGGTTGAGCATCAATGGATAAACCAGGAGGTCACGGTTCCATTCCCGGTCAGGGCACATGCCCGGGTTGAGGGCTCTCGCCCCAGTGTGGGGCGTGTAGGAGGCAGCAGAGCAATGATTCTCTCTCATCATTGATGTTTCTATCTCTTTCTCTCCCCTTCCCTTCCTCTCTGAAATCAATTTAAAAAAATATTTTTTTTTAAAGAGAAGTTTTAGTGCAAAGAGTTCCCCACACTGCGGTTGTTTTAATTCTCAAATGTTTCACACGGAAAGCAAAAGAAATTGTTCAAAGAATCTCTGAACGAAAGCGCTGGCACATATGGCATCTTTCTGGGCAGCTGAGAAAGTGGCCATTGCATAGAGACAGAACTCACCAAGTACAAGGAACAGGTGGCTTCTTTCAAATAAAGACTCTGGACAACAACCAATGAAAAGAGACAGAATCAGATGCAATTACAACTCCTCCGAAAGGGATTTGCAGCCAGAAGCAGTTTTCTCAGAGCTAATAAAGATTAAGCTTTGGGGCCACAGTTACCCCAGTCTCCTCTAAGGCCCTGGCAGAGACCCCCCTCCCCCCACCAACAATCTTACATTGTTTGTCTTTACAAGGGCCCCTAAGCGTGTTGTAAATTTTAGGCCTTACAACCCTTATTCCCTTTAAGCCTGTCAACCAGTTCACCATCAAAACAAAACTTAGTAGATGTGGAGGGTGTTTAAAATTGTTTTTCGAGCCTGTATTTCAGACTGGCCCACATACCCAGATTGTGATCAGTTAAATCGATATTATCTTTGGAAACAAAGGTATTTCCATGTATACTCTGGGGCCAGATTCTTTCCCAGGCCTAGACCCTGCTCTGGCATTACTGACTTGGGGTGTTCTCTCATCCAGACTAATAGGAAGTAGAAAAAAAAGACTCTAAGTTAAAATATTTAAATCATAATTGCCTAGTCATGTGGTAAAGATATGAATCATATAAAGTTAAACCTGTTCTGCTTCAAGCCCAATGTCCCTCTGAGAAGTGATTCTATCATCAGTAACAGGAAATACATACGCCTTCGAAGCAGAAGAGAAAGACGGGGCAGCTAGGTAACTTTCTAATTCTTTGAGTTACATTTTTATAGAGTGGCTTCTGTTTATGAATAGAAGTGTAATTTTATATTATTTTTTTAATAAATTTTATTGTGCTTTTTACAGAGAGGAAGAGAGAGGGATAGCGAATTAGAAACATCAATGAGAGAGAAACATCGATCAGTTGCCTCCTGCACACCCCCTACTGGGGATGTGCCCGCAGCCAAGGTACGTGCCTTTGACTTGAATTGAACCTGGGACCCTTCAGTCCCCAGGCTGACGCTCTATCCACTGAACCAAACCGGCTAGGGCTACAAGTGTGATTTTAAAGAATATGACAAAGCTACATTAAAATGCGCGCAAAAAGAATGGCCAAATATAGATATATATATTAATTAATTTTAGAGAGAGGGAGGGAGAGAGATAGAGAGATTGAAATATTGATTGGCTGCCTCCTGCACATCCCACACTGTGGATGGAACCCAAAACCTGGGCATCTGCCCTGACCGGCAATTGAACTGGTGCATGAGCCGATGCTCAACCACTGAGCCACACCGGCCAGGCTCCATTGAGGGATTTGTTTTTTAGGTTAATATTTTCTGACCTCTGATTCCTTTATATCACCTTGTTCTTGGTGACTTAGAATTTCTGAGGTAGGGGGCTTAGGAATTTGCCTTTTTATTCCATTTCCTAGTTGATTTGGAAAAGCATCCTGATGTGGGAGCAAAAGCCTCGTTTGTCTCAGCTGAACAGGTGTTAGGTAAGAAAGCATCACATGAATGCGTGAGTGCTGCTCATGTACATATACACCTCAGTACACATCTAAGTATACATTTAGGGACATACACTTTACTTTCCACCACCCCCAACAATGAAGTGCAAACTTCTGAAGTGTACATAGGAGAACCTTTGACTTTTTTTTTTTAATATATTTTATTGATTTTTCACAGAGAAGAAGGGAAAGGGATAGAAAGCAAGAAACATCCATGAGAAAGAGACATCGATCAGCTGCCTCCTGCACACCCCACTGTGGAGATGTGCCCGCAAGCAAGGTACATGCCCCCAGCCGGAATCAAACCTGGGACCTTTCAGTCCGCAAGCCGATGCTCTATCCACTGAGCCAAACCAGTCTCTGCGAACCTCTGACTTCTAAGAAGACAAAAACAACAGGAGATTATTTTAGGACTTTTTTTTTTTTAACCACAAAGGGTGATAAAATGAAAATACGCTACTCTTCAAATGATTTGGTAACTGCCCTGAGCGCATGTAGCATCAAAAATGATGGTTTGAGGGTTGCAAGGATAGGAATGGGCCGCAGTGTCATTTGATAAAGAGAGGGTAACACTTTAAAGTTAAGAATATTGATCAACGGGCAATAAACTCCTACTAATGATTGTTCAGTGATCTGAAAATGCCACGAAACTTTTTCCAGGACCTAGCTCATTTTAGAAGGAACACTTCCCTGCGTCATTGTCCATGTTTTCTTGTTGAAGCCCATGACACTAGCGCTCAGTCTCGACTAGACAGTCCCAAAAGCACAAATATCGGGGCCACTGCTCTGAACTCAGTAATGTCACTTGCTTCTCTGTCAGCATTTAGAGAAATTCCCCCTCCTCCCCCAAGGTCAAGTCCCTGATTTTGTGGGCCAGGAAACAGGCCCCAGAGGGACTGCAAGACTCACCCCAGCTCCACAACAGATCTGCACCTTGCACAGTCACTTGACACTGTTTCCACACACACGTTCCTAGAAACACTTGTACTTGGTAACGTGCTGTTCCACCCTCCTTTCACCGCTTAAAGTTTCTTCATGATCTCCACTGTGGTACATTCATTTTTCACGGAATTACACAAATTAGTGAAGTGAGGCAGCTGTTTAATTGTTTCAATATATATTTTTATTGATTTCAGAGAGGAAGAGAGAAGGGGAGAGAGATAGAAACATCAATGATGTTGGCTGCCTCCTGCATGCCCCGCACTGGGGATCGAGCCTACAACCCCGGGCATGTACCCTGACCGTAAATTGAACTCTGACCTCCTGGTTCAAAAGGTCGATGCTCAACCACTGAGCCACGCCGGCTGGCAGATAGGTGTTTAATTTTCAGACTTGACAGGGGAGAGTTCAAACGATGAAGGGTGTGGCTTGTTCAGAGTTGTGCAGCTAAACTAGTCATCCCTGGCTGCCAGAGTGAATTACTACAGACTGAGTGGCTTATGTCACAGGAGTTGATTTCTACAGACTGGAAAGTTCAAGATCATGGTTTGTTGATGAGAGGTCTTTTCCTGGCCTCCTTCTCACTCTGTCCTCACCTGGGAGAGAGTTGGGGAAAGGGTGAGAGGAAGAAGCAAGTTCTCTGTTCTTTTAAGGGCACTAATCCCATCATGAGGGCCCCACCCTCAGGACCTTTTCTAATTCTAATTATCTCCCAAAGACCCCACCTCCAAACACCATCACAGTGAGGACTGGGGATAGGGTTAGGGCTTCAACATATATGAATTTGGGGGAGATTGCACTTTAGTCCACAGCAACAGTACTAGGACCAGAACCCCCAGCATGGTTTCCTTTGGTATATGGACCCTGAGAGAGGAGATACCTACTAAGAGTGCTCCAATTTAAAAAACAAAAACAAACAAAACAGAGCCAAAAAGCCATTCCTCCAGAGAGGCCTCTCACATAAACTGCATGTGAGGGAGAAGCCTGTACCTCTGTACTGAACTGCCTGCCTGCACTGTTTCTGCCATCTGAGCCAGCCCTTATAAAGGAGTTCCTGGAATCCTATTTCAACCAATAGGACTGAGGCTTTCCGCAGTCTCAACCAATCAGCGCATCTCTATCCTGACCAGTCAAACTGAAGGGATTTGGAGTCCTCATTTGCATGAGGAGGGATCACTCAGGGATGGGGTGGAGGGAGCACTTCTGTCTATATCAGTGGTTCTCAACCTTCCTAATGCTGCGACCCTTTAATACACTTCCTCATGTTGTGGTGACCCCCAACCATAAAATTATCTTCATGGCTACTTCATAACTGTAATTTTGCTACTGTTATGAATCATAATGTAAATATCTGTGTTTTCTGATGGTCTTAAGCGACCCTTGTGAAAGGGTCATTTGACCCCTAAAGGGGTCGAGACCCACAGGTTGAGAACCGCTGGTCTATATCAACCCACCTCCCCTCTGGCATTGGAAACCCACTGGTCCTTTCGGCTGGAGACTGCCACCCTGGCTAGAGCAGCCTGGAGTGCAGGTGCAGTGCAGAGCAGAGGGGAGGGGACCCAGAGCTGCCAACGAGGATGGGTGGACAAGTGACCCTGCCTGCAGACACATGCTGAGGTCTCCCCAGTGTGGGGGCCTTGCAGTGTGACTCACTGAAGTCTCCTCGGTGGCATAAGGAAAGTATGGGAATCACCAAGGGAGCAAGCGCCATGGTGGCAAAGAGCCCGCCGGGGCTTCTGGAGGCGGTGACATTCCCTCTCATTGGGCGGAGGAAGAAGGCAGGTGCTTGCCAGGGGTCAATGTTGGAGAGTGGAAGTGCAGGCCCCATGGACAGGGATGGCTTGTCTTTGGGGAATGGGGGCCCAGCCTGTTTAACCAGCAGGAACGGTGGGCACAGGGCGTGCAGAGGCTGGAAAACCCAGGGCTCGCACAGCTCCGCTCTGTCTAATCTGTGGGCACTGCCTGGTCCTTGGGACCGTTTTCTGGGGCAGAGGCCCTGCCATTTATTGGGTGGCACCTCCAGGGAGTTAGCTGGGACCCTCAGAGGGTGGGTTATATAAAGCACACGGCTGGTGAAAGGAAACAAAGCCCTGGGGAGGGCGTGCCAACGGTGACCTGGGGCAGCGGGAAGGCACCGAGACCGCTCTTCTCTTGCTCCTTGATCTTGACTCGAAGGAGGAAGAAACGCGATCTTTCCTTAATAAACGCAGGAAAGGGGGACCTGTCCGGGGCTTCGGGTCAAACGTGGTCCTTGCACCCCTGGTGTCCGGTGGGAGGCAGCCAGAGCTGGCGCGAGTGGCCGGGCAAGGCGAAGGGTCAGCAGGAGGCCGAAGGCACAGAGGTCAGACGCGCGGAAAGCACCGCCCAGGACCGCGGGGAGGAAAGGGCGAAGCCGCGGGGAAGGGGCGCGCCCTGCACAGGGGTCGGGAGAGGAGGAAGCTGCCTCTTCTGCCCTCCC
>JAAGEH010000417.1:21272394-21342660 GCA_011751065.1 Lasiurus cinereus
GGGAACGGCTTTAAAAACGTTTGTATGCGGCTTTAAGGCTTTTAAGGGAAAGGTTTAGAGAGAGAGAGGGGGAAAAAAAAGATGCATTAGGGAGAAAAGGAACTTAAGTTGTAGCAATAGTTAATGTCGGTAGGAAAATTAAGTTTTCATTGATGGTGATTTTTTGCTTCCACACAAGGGTTAGTGAGATGTCATCTGTCTTTAACATCCTCCCCTGCCTCTTTTGTCGCCTGAAAGCAAGTTAGATCAGGGCGGTGGAAGGGGAAGGGAGAAAGGGATTTTGTGTAGAGAAGAGAGACCTTAAACGCTGACACAAACCATTGTTCACACTCTTACCTCACTTCCCCGGGGGATGAGTAACCGGTGAGTTCACAATAAAGGATTCATCGGTCGTAAAGAACATCTTCCTTTCGGAGTGTAAGCGGAATAGTGACACCGGTGTGCCTGCCCGAGAAAGAACGGACAATCCGAGGATTTATTTGTTGTGGATTAGGTTTTGATGGTTAACCATGTTGGGGAATACTGTGCAGTTGAAAAGTCTGGCCAGGCGGTAGGAAAGAGACATTTCCCAGGAACCGTTTCTAAATTGCTGTTTTTATGGGAACTCCTGTTCTTGGGAACTGTATTTTTTTGCCCGCACGGAATTACTTTTCAGATGTTTCCTTCTTTTGTCAAGCAGGCAGAATTTCATTCATTGGCATGTATTTTGATTTTTGCTTATTTGTTGGTCAGGCAAAAAAGATCGCCTGAGCCTTCATTTAGATGAGAACGGCCTAAACTGTGTGGACGTCTCTGGGAACGTTCTTCTTGAGATTAGCCAGAGGGATTCCAGCCAAATCCCCGATCAAGTTGCTTGGCACAGAATTATTAATTGGAGAATCTTTTAGTGTTGCTTGGTGTTGACTGGATTAATCTCTTACACCTGTTTAAAAAGAAAAAAAAAACACCTCGGTACTCGGGGTCACTTCCTCTTTTCAATCCAAGACAAATCCTGTTGTGTGCAAGCGTCCATTTGGGATTCCCGAGTGGTATTTGTGCTGAAATCTGCACTGTATGAAGCGGACGCTGAGGCTTGCGAGAGCCAGAGCTTGAGTTCTCTCTGCCACGTTTAAAAGTAAGCGGACCAGGCGAGAGCCAGTTTGCAGGCAAGTCAAACTCGGAGTGTGACAGCTGCAGCAGAAGGGAAAGGAGGCTTTTTGTGTTGGGATATGTCCCATCGGGGGTAGGGAATGGCTGATGATGACTTGGAGAGAGGAATAGGAGTCCTTATTTTATCATCGCTATCTGAGAAATCTTTTGATAAATAGGATACACTCAATTTGTTTCTTCATCTCAACCCGTCTGCCCTGCATCGTAGCCACGTGTGGCTACCGAGCTTGCAGTTGTGGATAGTGAGATTGAGGAATGAATTTTCCCTTATATTGAATTTTCATTAATTTACTTTTCCATTTAAAGACTGACGCTCAAATCAGGGATGGGAAAACTTTTAACTCTGTTTGAAACAGCTTGGCTATGTGAACCCACTTCTTAAACTGTACGTTTTATGAAACATAAATGCAGATCAGGTACTTCCTATGAAAACTCGGCATCTGCCTGGAGGTGTGCTGTCATTGTAAAATACACACCAGATTTTGAAGACTTAAGTATGGAAAAAAAATGCAAAATATCTCAATACTTTTTACATTGATTATATCCAAATGATAATATTTTAGATATGGGCAGAGCAAAATATATTAATAATAGTTTCTCTTGCTTCTTTTACTTTTTAATGTGGCCACTAGAAAATTCTAATCTAGGGCTCACATATTTCTACGAGAGTGCTCATTTAAAAAATTATTTTTTATTGATTTCAGAGAGGAAGGGAGAGAGAAAGAGAGAGAGAAACACCAATGATGAAAAAGAATCATTGATCGTCTGCCTCCTGCACACCCCACACGGGGGATCCAGCCTGCAACCTGGACCTGTGCTTGGACCTGGAATCAAATGGTGACCTCCTGGTTCATAGGTTGATGCTCAATCACCGAGCCATGCCAGCCGGTCTGGATTGTTAAGTTAATGTCTTGCTTGAGTTGGTCCAGCCTGTGTTTTCATGAGCACAATTTAAAATATATTGCTTTCCAACCCTTCTTTCCCCAATAAACTCTTGCTTGAAGTCGGTCCAAAGGGATGGTGTTTTCTTAGGACAGTTTTGAATGTTATTTTATCTCTTGCTTTTTTTCAATTACATTTTATTTAGAAATAACTTCAAGCTTACATAAAATTGCAAAAATTGTACCAACAACTCTCATACCCTTTACCCAGATTCACCAGTTAACATTTTCCCTACTTAGCATGTGCTTTATCCTTCATTCTGTTCTGCATTTTTTTTCCTGGACTATTTGAGATTAAGTGGCATATATCATGCCCGTTTACCTTTGGAAACCTTGTGTATTTCCTAAGAACCAAGGACATTGTCTTACATAACCTTAGAATAGTTACCAACTTAATGAAATTTAACATTGATGCAATGATTTAATCAAATCAAATACTGTCTGTATTCATTTGTCAGTTGTCCCAATAATATAAAGCTTTTGAAAACATGGTTATTTTTGAAAGCTAAAGAGCGTTAGAATTTTTGGCAGAATATGTGAAAGGTTATTAACTTTCTCCAAATAGAAAAATCAGTTTTTTAAACTTCTCTGATATTGTTGACCTTGGGAAAAAAATTTAAAAAACTTTTAACATTCTTTAATTATGTTATGTACCCTTACTGAATTCTCAGGCTTTTGCATTTTCTTGTCTTTTTAAAAAAATATATTTTTGATTACAAAGAGGAAGAGAGAGAGAGAAACATCAATGATGAGAGAGCTGTCATTGATCGGCTGTCTCCTGTGTGCCCCACCCGGGATAGAGCCTGTTACCCAGACCTGGAAATCAAACCATGACCTCCTGGTTCATATGTCGATGCCCATTCACTGAGCCACACCAGCCTGCATTTTCTTCTTGAAATAAGAACTTAAAGCTTAAATATTATATAGGTAGTTGCTGTTCACTATAAAAATAAAAATAAATATATAAAACATGAGAAATGAAAAAATCTGAAATCCTTTTACTCGGAAACTTCACGGCAAGCATTCTAGTGGGTACATAGCCTTCTGGATCTTTCATATACAGTACATGCATTTTATATAAGTGGCATATGTTGCATATTGAAGCTGGTACCTAACAAGTATTAATTTGAATTGTCCTAAACTGAACTATTGAAAGAAAATAAAGTTACCCGTGTGATTAAAAAGTTGGGATAAGTATTTGCCCAGTCATTGTAGTCTCTATGGAGGGGGCAATTTGAGAGAGAATTTGAAATCTCCCGCAAACCAGTTTTCATGAGCTGTTTTTTAAAAATGAGATAAACTAGATTACTCTAATGCTTATTTATTCAATGTAGTGTACCTTGATCTGTGGCCCGAGATGGAAGGAGAATCACAGAGGCGCATTCGGATAGAAATGAGTTCCGGTCCTTTGTTTCAAATCTAACTAATAATGACTTTTGCTAAGGGACCTTTTCTTCCATACATACCACGAAGTCTCTTTTAATGACATCTTTTTAAGCATAACTGGGATCTATTTTTAAAATAGGAATCCTCATTTGTTATCCCCACTGCCGGTGTCAGAGGTTAAACAGCACAGCAGTAAAAACAAGTAATGCACAGTGCTCTTTATTCTCGCGACTGCCCTTGCTTTTGGTTCCCCGGCCCCACCCCAGGGATTCTGTGAGTGCATCTGGGATTCTCACTTCCACATGCCTCCTAGGTGATGCTTCTGAGCAAGGAGAGAAAAACAAACCAAAACGAAGCTCCAGCAAATGAAAACCCCAATAGAACTCATTTGGCACCCTGTCTCCTAAATGTTCCCAAACAGTCTGTGAGGTAGGTATTCTTATCTCACCGAAAAATGGAGGCAGTAGAGGCCAGCGGTTTATGGTTGCACATGAGGGCCAGGGTTGAGTCTGTTTGTCCTGTTCTCAGTCTGTTGCTCTTTCCTCCACATCAGGATGTTTCATAATCTTGCCCTGTTGGCTGCAGATTTCTTTTTTGAATGTCTACCTCTCTTTCCCAGGACCAAAAATCCTGATAGTATTTTCTTTGAACGAAACTAATTTCAGAGAAACTACTACGTATCATGAATCAAAGTAGGCCAAACGTTTAACAGCGGTTATCTTTGAAGGATGTAATTACAGGGAACGTTGTGTTTTACATTTTCGATGGCTTTTTAAAAACTTTCAGTGACTTTTTTAAAAAAAAATTTTACCAGATGATATGTTTATTGACTTTAGAGGGAGACACGCACACACACTTATACACACACACACACACACACACACACACACACACACTGAATGGTTAGATGCACCCTGACCTGGGATTGAACCTGCAACCTAGATATGTGCTCCGATCAGAACTTGAACCCACAACATTTTTAATCCCTGGGGCGACGATCCAATCAACTGAGCCACCCAGCCAGGGCAAACTTTTAATTTTGATGCCTTTTAAATATAATATGCAGGTTCTTTTTTTGTTCTGTCTTCTTAATCCTCACCCAAGGATATTTTTCTTTTTTCTTTTTTTTAGAGAGAGAGAAAGAAAGGGGAAGAGGGAGGTGGAGAGAGAAACATTGATGTGAAAGAGACACATCGATTGGTTATCGCCTGAACATGCCTCAACCGGGGCAGGGGATCGAACCTGCAATCCAAGTACATACCCTTGACCAGGAATCGGACTCACAACCCTTCAGTTTGTGGGCCAGTGCTCTTAAGCACTGAGTCACACTGGCCAGGGCACGTGCGGGTTCTTTTTTAAAAATAATAATCTTGCTTCATCTTTGTATTCTGCAAAAAAAATTTTAAGAAAATATGTGAAGATTCTTACAAAACTCACGGAGTTATTTGGAAGAGAAAATACTATGGGTACCAGATTTACAATCACTGGCCTAGTTGATAGACACAACATTGGGAAGAAGTTGATTCAGTAACCAATGACTGGGATAAGTTTGTGGTCTAGAAAGAAGATAATCAGCATTTTGGAGTAAGGACCCTAGGAGTTGAGAGCACAACCTTTCCATCTGCCTTCGTCTGAAGCCTCATGATTGCGACGTGGCTCTTCCAGTTCCTCAGGGCATGCTCTGATGTGTCAGCATCCAGGGCAAGAAGAGACTGTCTCTTCTTGTATGTCTCCTTTAAGAGTGAAGAAACCTTCCCCCAAGCCCACCAGCACAAGACTCCTGCAAGTCTTACTGGGCAGAATCGCGTCAGAGGCTCCTAGCCAAACCAGAGGGGAACGGGACCTCTGTGACCACTTAGACTTCTCAACAGCAACTATGCAGGTCAGACGGGAGTGGCAAGAAATATTCAAAGTGATGGATAGCAAGAACCTATAATCAAAAGAGGACTGTGGATATTGGGTAGCTAAACCATCCAGTGCTTATACAATTGGGGTAGTTATATAGCTGGGCTAACTGGGAAGAAGAAGACCTAATTTTTTTCTTGCCAGGAGTATCCGTGAATTATAAGGCGAAATGAGATATTGGAGGAGACACACACAGTGTAATTATTAGGATCTTGGCCCTTCATTTTGAGGGATATTACATTCAGAATAAAATGGCTGGAAAGATGAAGTATGTGAAAAATTGGATATGAGACATGGATGGTAGTTAGCCTAAAGAAGAAGAAAACGTGAGATTTAGTGGTGGTGGTGGTGGTGGTGGTATAGAACAGTGGTTGTCAAACTTATTAGTCAACAGAGCCAAATATCAACAGTACAGCAATTGAAATTCCTTTTGAGAGCCAAATTTTTTTAAACTTAAACTTCTTCTAACGCCACTTCTTCAAAATAGACTCGTCCAGGCTGTGGTATTTTGTGGAAGACCCGCACTCAAGGGGCCAAAGAGCCGCATGTGGGTTGCGAGCCGTGGTTTGCCGACCACTGCTATAGAACATAGTATTTTTGAATATTTCAGACTCTGTTTCTGGAAGGCTAACTGATGACCTGCTTTGGCTGAAGCAGAATTTTTACCTGGAGAAATGAGCTGATAAAACCGAAGGATCTTTTGTTTTACTCTTTAATGATGTGCATTTTCAACATAATGTAGTAAATACATAAAAGATACCCATGTCTTTTGTTAAATTTTAACACTTCCATATTTGCCTCAGCCTTTTTTTTTTGAAATAACTAACGTATTATAGGTTTGGAAATAAAAATTGCGATAGACCTTTACACTTGTCCACAGCCCATTAACCTCCCTTCCAGAGGTAGCTCTCATTTTGAGTTGGGAGTTGAGCATTCCTGTGCCTGTTTGCATGCTGAGAGAGAGCTCGGTCATCTGGGATCCCAGAGAAACTTGCCCTGGCTCTTGGTTGTAATAAATATCGGTTTATCCGTGGAGTGTTCATTATTTGATGGTGTTTTGTGATATTTTAGAAGGAAAGATGGCTGAGATACTTGAACTGTAAATGGAGGTAGTGCCATACTCCTAAACACACCCAGCATACAGAGAGCATCATTTCTGGCCACTCAGTATTAGAAGCCCCTGGGTATTTTTGAGTTTTTAAAATGTAAAAGTACACACACACACAAAAAAAAAACATACATCAGTGTATTTTCATAAAACAGATAATTTGTGCAACTCCCACCAAGGTCATGAAATAGAACATTCCCCCTCACCCTCTCCAGCAACTGTTACCCTGACTTTAATTGTATGTAATTGCTTCCTGCTTTTCTGAGTTTTACCGCCTAAACATTCATTCCTTAACACCGTATTTGAGGTTTTTTTTCTGTTCTCTAGTTTTATGTAAATGCAGTCCTTCAGTCTGGATTCTTCAGTATCTGGCCTCTTTCACTGAACATGTTTCTGAGAGTCTGTATTGTTGAGTATGGCTGTGGTTCATTGTTTCCATTGCTGTATAGTACTCCATTGTGTCTGAAGAAACCACAGTTTGTTCTGCTATTGATGGACATTTGGGATGTTTCCAGATTGAGGTTATGGAGATAATTCTATTCTCTCTGTGGCTTGCCTTTTCACTCTCTTGATGATGTCTTTTGAAGTTCTTAATTTTAATGTCTAATTTACCAGCTTATTTTCTTTTTAAATTATTTTCTTTCAAAGTGATTTAAAACTACAATAGGTACATTTTGTGTCCTGTTTGAGAAGTCTTTTCCTAACTCTGAGGGCATAGTTATTATTCCACTGTGTTGTAGATTAGAAGCCTTTTGTTTTGCCTGTCACGTGTGAAAGTACAGTTTACCTGGAACTGACTTTTGTTTGTTTAGTTATGAAGCATCAGTTTTTTTATTTCTCTTTTCCGTATGGATATCTAGCATAAACCAGCTTCACCATTTATTGTCAAGGTCATCTTTCCTATTTTCCCATGACACCTTTGTTAATATCTCTACTGTATATGGATGAGTCTGTTCCAGGTCACTGATCCATTCTTTTGTATTAGCTCATCATCTGACGTTGATTCTTTCTAATGTATTTTTCATTTCAGTTATTGTGTTTTTCAGGTCTGTTGACTTTTTTTTTTTTTTTAAGGTCTCCTTAGTTCTTTATACAGTGGTACCTCGAGATACGAGTGCCCTAACATATGAGATTTTTGAGATACGAGCAACTTGATATACAAGCAAGTTTACGGAACAAATTAAACTTGTATCTCGAGGTATCACTGTACTTGCTAACTCTTGCTCTTAGTTGAAATCCTAAGTTCCCATATTCCACTCTCTAGTATGGTGAGCAGTCTTATGACCATTTCTTCGAATTATAAATTATTTATCTACATTTCTTACAAGAATGAGACGAAATAGCTGTTTCTCCACATCTTGAGAAAAGTGGCCTTCTGTAGAAGCGGGCTCTGTGTAGGCTCAGTAGGAACTGGGGGGGGGGATACCTAAGTGGGGGGTCACAGGCCTATGAGCAGGAGCAGCTCTGACTGGGGAGGTCAGGTGTGATAATGCCCTGCTGGTCCTGCTTGCTCTGTCCGTTTGACCTCAAACGGGCGAGGGCGGTGTCTGGGCACGTGCTGCCGAGACTGAGCCGGCCAGAGCGCCTGATGGAGCCCCTCCCCACCCTGTGCAGGTGGAGGCCAGCTTAAACCACCTTCCCCTGGAGTGTTCTCCCTTCCCCCGAAGCACCCGCAGCTCCTCAGCTCTCTCTGCACAGTGTCCTTGTGCACAGCGACCTCTGTCCAGGTGCTGCCGCCCGATCGTTCGGGAAAGCCATCTGGGGCAGAGCAGGTTCTTAGGATGATGCCCGGGCACTGGGTTTCCAGACCGGGGTGGCTGCCAGCACAGAGGCCAGCACCCTGTTCTGCTTGCTTAGGAGCCAGAAGGCTCCAGGCATCGGAGCGGGGAACCCCCTGCCTTTGATCTTGCCCATGAGCCAAAGCCCCCCGAGTAGAGGTCCTGCCAGCCCCCGGCGGAGGGGCCATAAACAGTGGCACTCCAGAGCCAGGCTGTCCCATAGCTTCCCTCCTCTCCAGTCCGTCTCTGTTCCCGCTTGTGGTTCAGAAGCTGGTCGTTCACCCACTTGTCTCACAGGGGAAATGGGTCTCTCTTCATACATGTTTGAGTTTGCTCATGGGAGGGGGTGAGTCCAGGATCCACAGCCATCTGAGGCCTCCTAATAGTCTTTTTAAACAATCAGCCTTGGGTTTTGTTGCTCATCCCTATTGTCTGTTTATTTTAATTTTATTACTTCCTGCACATTGTTTTCTTCTTTCTACAATTCGTGGGATTAATTTTTTCTTTTTCTAACAATTTGAGATGACTGCTGAATTACAGTTTTTTCCACCTTCTTTTCTAAGGCGTTTCTACAAAGCTATAAATTTTATTCTGAACAGGGCTTACGCTGCAGTTCGCATGTTTTTCCAGGCTTTCTATTCAGTTAATTTTTAAAATTGAGTTATAATTGACATAGGACATTGTGTAAGTTTAAGATGTGCGATGTGTCAGCATAAGAAATGTTCAAACTGGTAGACTATTCATGAGTTTACTTGAGCCAAACTTTTAAGATTTACTCTCAGCAACTTTCAAATATACAGTGCAATATTATTAACTGTTGTCACTGGACTATTAAAAGTTTTGTGCTCACCATTGTGTTACAGTTGCCTCCAGTATTCAGCACAGTTACATGTTGTACAGTTTTGTAGCCTTACAGCCTAGGTGTGTAGTAGACTCGACCATCTAGGATTGTGTAAGTGCACATTTTTTTAAAAATATATATTTTATTGATTTTTTTTACCGAGAGGAAGGGAGATAAAGAGTTAGAAACATCGATGAGAGAGAGACATCGATCAACTGCACGCCCCCTACTGGGGATGTGCCCGAAACCAAGATACATGCCCTTGGCCGGAATCGAACCTGGGACCTTTCAGTCCGCAGGCCGATGCTCTATCCACTGAGCCAAACCGGTTTCGGCTGTAAGTGCACTTTTGGTGTTCCCACAGCATTCCTCAGCACCCATCCCTGTCATTAAGTGGTTCATGACTGTATTTTTTAAGTACTCCTCAGGTAATTCAAATTATCAGTGCGATTGAGAGCCTCTGATTTAGATTTACATATTCTCTTTGTTATTCTTCATGCCTCTTGTATGTCTGACCTTCTTTCTGGGATAAGTTTTTTCTTCCAAAACACACTTTAGAATTTTTTTAAGGGTAGGTTGTTTGATGACATTCTTTTACCAAATTTCTGTCTCACTACCTTTCTTATAAGACAGGGTCATTGGGAATAGACTTTCTTTTATCATTTTGAAGATCTTACTTTACTGCTCATATTTAATGAAATCAGTATCCTACTGTTGAATATAACCCACAACTTGACTTAGCTGCCTGTCAGCATAGTTGTTGCTCCTTTAAAAGTAATGTGTTCTTTATCTCTGGCTACTTTTAAGCTTTTCTCTTTGAATCTGGTTTTTAGCATTTTTGCTGCCGGTAGCTAAGTGTGGATTTTTTAAAAAAATGTACAGTTGATCATGGGTGTGAGGGGCTACATCAGTTTTTGGGACATTTTGGAGTTTTATGGCAAAAATGTTTGGAAGAAAGTAAAGAGACAGAGTGACCAGAAGGGTAAAAAATGTCTCATACAAATATAGATAAGATTACATCATTTTATGTGAGCAGATGTTGGCCAAAGAAAATTTTACGTTAAGTATTACTGAGACTAAGATACAGCGGCTTCTGTGATGTTAGATTTATATACATTTGGAAATATTTGAAATCAATTTTTTTTTTAAACAGGGCCGAAGAAGTCTCTTTAACCTAATAGGAACATCTGTTTTCATCCTGGCATTAAGTATTACAAATGAATTGCAAACTTTTCTCCATTGAGCTGGTTAATAACTGTTCCCAAAAGATGAGCAGGGCAAAGGAAAATCATTCTAACACAAGCCAACATGGATCGCCCAAATGTGGCTTGGGTGCTAAGTTACCAGATAGTATTACAGACCTAAACAGCTGCTTGACTTGCCTGTTTCTGAAGGGTTCAAGGTGAACTATTTCTGATGACTGTAAGACTGTGTAGAAGAAAAACAAGGAGGGATTTTTGTAGCCAAAGTGTGCGTGCTAACACGTGCTGTTGAAAATTACTGAGGAGACTTTTTTTTGGTAAAGGCAAAAATAATTTTCTTCTTATAATGTTTGGGTTGAATGTCATTTAGAGGCTGATCTAAGGACATGAATAATTGTAGCAGTGTTTTTAATAAACCATATCATGTATATGTATATATACACATAGACACATATAGATTATGTATGTATTGTTGTGATTGAGGTTATATATTAAAGAATAAAGACCAGTCCTGGCTGATTTGGCTCAGTGGATAGAGCCGTTGGCCAGTGGACTGAAGGGTCTCAGGTTCGATTCCAGTCAAGGGCATGTACTGTGGTTGCAGGCTTGATCCCTGGCCTGGGTTCAACCAGTGATGTGTCTCTCTCACATCAATATTTCTCTCTCTGTGTCTCCCCTTCCCTTCTACTCTCTCTAAAAATCCTCGGTGAGGATTAATCAACAACAAAAAGAATAAAGACCATTTAGGAGTTTTTAATTATAAAATACATGAAATGAATTTAACAAGGTAAGGTGATTGTTATTATTTTTTTAATCCGAAGTATAATGGTTTAGAGTTTGCCAGTGGTTGCCATGTGCTCACCTACTCTTTATTGATTTGCTGTTATGGAGTATCTGAATTCAAATAAAAATGGCATGTTGTGATACAGAATAATTGTAAATGGCTGTAAATCATTGCAGGAAGAAAGTTTTCGCACAGGGACTAGGAGAGTTCTGATTACTCCGGGGGGAGAAAAAGATTAGATGGCTTGGAAGAAAATCCGTGTTCGGGGAAGGCTACCAGCCCTGGGACAGAGCCATCCCGGAGTTGTCCAGGAAAGCTAGTTGGAATGGGGAGGACCAAGTTCTGAACTTGCAACTCTGGAAAAATGCCTGGCTCTGGCTTTGCCATGACCGAGGCAGTCAGGTGCTGCGATGACTTGGCAGTGAGAATCGTCCAGGTTTGTAAACTTGAAGGAAATAATAAGATTCTCAGAGCAACAAAGGAATACTCAGGCTTGCTCCAGAGAAGTCTGCAAGGAAAAGAAGTCGCCTTTCTGTACCTCACTAGATTTTTTTAATATATATATTTTTATTGATTTCAAAGTGGACGGGAGAGGAGAGAGAAAAACATCAATGATGAGAGAGAGTCACTGGTGGGTTGCCTTCTGCACGCCCCACACTGGGGATCAAGCCCGCAACCCATGCATGTGTCCTGCCTGGGAATCGACCTGGGACCACCTGGTTCATAGATCAAAGCTCCACCACTGAGCCACACCGGCCAGGCATACTTCACTAGATGTTGAGAATCTGCAGCCACTCTTGCCCATAAAGGGAGCATTCCAGAAGGGCTTCTCTGATCTAGATATGAATGTTTATAACAACATCTGTGTCTCTTCTTCTCTTTATTTTCATATTGTTCAGGAATAGGCTTCCAGTCTGTAATATTATGCCTGTAGGAAATAGGAGTATTAGTGTACCTTTCATTGTGGCTGCTTTGGACTGCCATTTAGGAAGCGATCCGGCGGCAGTTGGGGATCTCTTATGACAGTTGGAGACTTCTTCTGTTTTTATTAGGGCTGTTTTGTTTATATGCTGTCACCCTACCATACCAAGCCTCCACGCAGTCGCGGTCTTTGAGGACTTGTGACCCATTCATCTCTTCTTATTACTGGAGCCTAATATATACTTCTGTTGTTGTTGTTGTTGTTGTTATTATTATTATTATTATTATTATTATTATTATTTGTCTTTAGGAGGCCTTTGGATTTTGGTCTGGGATGGTCAGAGCCTGGAGAGGGCTTTTGTTTGATTGACTGTTTCAGTCAGACATGAACATGTAAGTGGATCTAAAGAGTTGGGGTGGAGGAGAGTGTCTTCCTGTATGTGTTCCTCTACTCCCTGGTCCAGCAATTGGATAAAAGGAGAACTTTGGCTCTTGGCACCTCACTCACTCACACAATCCGTCTTTTTCAGAAGAAGTGTCTCAAGGTCCTTTTTTCTGTCTAATTCCTGTTCCTTGTTTTACTTGTGACTGCGTGTCTTTTGAGCGAGCCTGGCCTCTTCAGATAGCCTTTGTGCTCTCACCCACTTAACTCTTGTCAACTGGAGGGTTTCTCAGTCCCCACGGAACCATGTGAGTGCGGGCTTGCGTCACCCGGAGCGCTTGCTAGTCTTCGTGATGGAAGAAAGGGAAGTGCATTTATGTTATTTCATTATTATTTTTGTGTTCACTTTGTTAGTCCTCACCAGAAAGAGAGAGAAAGAGATAGAGAGGGAGACACACACACACACACACACACACACACACACACACACACGGGTTGGTTACCTGCCACATTTGGGGGCCGGGAATCAAACCTGCAACCCAGGTACTTGCCCCTGACATGGTTCTTGTATTCCCTTTTGATGCGTGAGCTGACACTAACCACTGAGCAACACCGGTCAGGGGGAAAGTGTATTTAAATGGCATCTACAGGTGAAAGAAAAAAAATCATTCAGATCATGTCTTTCTTAGCACAGTGTTAACTGAACATTCAGCACAGCACGTCCGGTAGAAATAAATGCAAGGCGCCTTTGCGATGTAAATTTTTCTATTTAGCATTTTCTTTAAAAGCAAATATAGATGAAATTAGTTTTAACAACATATGTTATTTTAACTCATAGCTGATATATTCTCATTTCTACATATATAATCATATTATAAAATCAAATGTAATATAATTAATGAGAAATGACGTTTTTCAGTTTACAGACTAAATCTTTGAAGTTCAGCATATATTTACCTTTAGAGCCACATCTCAGTTTGGATGCTAATCTTCATGGGAAATACTTGACTCGGTAGACTCACCTCTGTCTACTCAGACTGCTTCCTCACCTCTCGGGTCTCCTGGGCTCAGAGTGGCCTTGTTTCTGGCACTTTCTCCATCGTGAAGTGACTAGAGCCTCGTAACCTTCGGAAATTGTGGGCTGGCATTTCAGTTGCTTTATCTCCTGGTTTTCTCTCTCAGCAATGGACTTTCTATATGTACACCTTAATGTTGATAGTTATTTTTTTGATTCTAGAGAGAGGATGGGAGAGGGATAGAGAGAGAGGAACATTGATAAGAGAGAAACTTCAATCGGCTGCCTGGCGTGCTCCCCTATTGGGGATCGAGCCCTAACTGGGACTCAAACTGGTGACCTCTTGGTTCATGGGTTGATGCTCAACCACTGACCCATGCCATCTGGGCAGATGTTGATATTTCTACGGTTCTGTCCTCCATGTCAACCGCAGTCTCCCCATTAGGCAGATGATCCTGCCTAATCTCTGGGTTTAAAATCCTTGCAGCTTGTTACTGCACTGCAAATTCATTCCAGCCCATAATGAATTGCAAATGCATCATTCCAGCTCTGGGGTTCCTGACCTAAATCTTCGTCTGGGGACTATCTCCACTGTTGTCACTTGGGTAACCTTTGAGTACTCAAAATACAGGGCACCCACCTCCGGAACCTGACGTCTGGCCACCTCCCAACCCGCAGGCGGAGGACTGCATTCTCCTGTGAACCTGGTGTTACCTGACTTTTTAGGCTGTGCACATGGATTCACTTGGCAAAAAACCCCAAACTTGCCATACTGCACATGCTCCTTTTCTGAAGTTTAATTTGGCATTCATTATCAGTCTACTTCGCTGTAAACGATTCCCGTTTATTCTAGGTGCTGTTTCCAGATTCCGTGTTTAGAAAACAAATGAGGCTCTCTCTCTGAGGACTGACTGACATTCCAGTGGAGGGAGCTGGACAGGGCAGGTAGTTTCAGATTGCTGCGGGGGAGGGGGACAGCGAGGCAGCCATGGCTTGGGGACTGTCCTCAGGAAGGCCTCTCGGGATGCACATTTTGGTCCTGAAAGCTGCGACTGTGTCCGTCTCCTCGGGAAGAGCAGGGGGAGGGAGTTCTAGGTGGAGAAACTTGAGGTTGGAAAGACCCTGGCTGGTGTGTGGACACAAGGACTCAGAGAGGGCGGTGCTGGGCACAAGGCGGGGTGATGGAGTGAGGCAGGGTCATGGGTAAAGGGTGGGGATCCCTTGGACTTAGAAGAATGATGTGGGCCGAGCTCATTTAGAATGCGTGTGAGAACAGATCCGAGAGGGCAGGAGTGTGGGCACAGCTCCCAGAGGCCACCTGACCAGAGAACAGCGGTGCTGGTGTACTTTCCACTGTGGGTGTGGGTGTGGGTGTGGGTGCGCACATTTACATCCTTCTCGGTCATTCTTTTCACTTGGTGTGTCTCTTCTTCCTTTATGCATTTATGTACTGGTTAGGCGGCTTGATCCTAGGGAGGCCCTGAGCAGGTCTGCCTAGGACTGGCCTGTAGCGAGTGGGTTCGTCACGGCACGAGTCCGGGAGATTTTGAGAACACACGTCATTAGAGCCAGGGACGGTGAAGTGGGGAAGCGCTGAGCACAAAAAAAGCAACAGGACAGCCTCGGCAGGGTTGCTGTGGCTCCTTGGGAAGTCAGAGAAAAGGGGGCCTTGGAGGCAGTTCAGGGGGTGAGCCTGGGAGGAGCTGCTGTTACCTGTCACTCCGTCACTCCCTCACTCCGCTGGTTGCAAGTCTCCTGGAGTCCCTTTGAGTTTAGGAGATGCGCTGGGGAGGGAAGAAGAGGGGGAGGGGAAAGTGCTGGCATGCTCCTCACGGGGAGCGAGCTTGCTGGGTCTTTTGTTTTGGGGGTTTTTAAAGGCTGGGAGTTTAGGGCAGAATTTCAGCAGAATAGTCATCAGCTTTTCCACGTATACCCTTTTAGGGACGTAGTGTCCACTGATTGGTCAGGGCCAGGGCAGCTGGTCCTGGCGTCACCCACCTGGTTTTGCTGCTTTTCTGGGCCTGGAGCTAAAGTACAACTGAGGCCTAGATGTTGTCTCCAGGGAGGCGACCTTCTGGGTCCGGCTGTAAATTGCTTGGCCAGTTTGTTGAGCTGACTTTTCCCAGCTCCTGACTGTCTATCCTGCCTCAGTGGCAGCCTGCAATCCACATACTGACCAGCAGCTCAGACGAGCTTTATTACTTTATTTTTAAAATTGCTGATAATTACAATAATGCACATGGATGGGCATGGATCCCAGACAGGAAGCATTATTGTCTGCAAGCAGATCTGGAGGGAGCTGATAATACGGCCTGTATTTGCTTTCAGATTTAGATGCTGTGTAAATCATAGGAAAGATGCCTTTTGACTGCTTTGAACTAGGAGAGGGTGGGGCACTTTCATATTTTTGTTATTTTTACAGTTGTTTTGTTGGATATTGTAGTTAAAAGTGAGCTCTAGCCGATCTGGCTCAGTGGATAGAGCATCAGCCTGCAGACCGAAGGGTCCCAGGTTTGATTCTAGTCAAGGGTATATACCCAGGTTGCAAGCTTCATCCAAGGCCTTGGTCAGGGGAATGTGCAGGAGGCAGCCAATCCAGGCAATCTATGTGTCTCTCTCACATCGATGTTTCTCTTTCTCTGTCTCTCCTCGTCCCTTCCACTCTTGTTAAAAATCAATGGGAAAATATCCTCAGGTGAGGATTGACAAAAACAAAAATAAATAAAAAATAAAGAAGTTTAAAGTGAGTTGTGACATCAAGATTGGTATCCGAATATTGCTTGCACCTAGTAAACATAGTGAAACATTTAGCAGAATAGCATGTAGAAATTGCTACTTGGGTTTTAAAATAGAAATTTGCCCCTTTCTGCCCCGTGAAAGTCATTTGGCAGACTGTCTTTGTCTTATCTTGTACTTATAAACAAAGATAAGGGTTATTCACTTAAGATTTTCTCCCTTTCTTGCCTTTTGGCATCACAGAACCTTAGAGAGTTTATAATAAGCCTTTGGTTTTCATGGGTTAGTAAAAACGAAGAAAAAAGTTTTAGAGAGGTAAGGTTGTCGCTTCTTAATATTACAGAATATTATTTTCAAACAGACTCGCCATTCACTATTGCGGTCATTTTATGAAAAACATTTGAAAGCAGCAGGTGGAAAGGAAGTAATGTTAGAATTCAGGATGGTCATTTCTCAAGAGAGAACAGTTAGCAGTTCTGTTGGCCTCTAATCATGTGTGCACACAGATGCACTCTGGGCCTTATTCTTCAGGAGGCCGCTGACAACCTGTTGCAGACCTTCCTAGCCCCCTAGTGCACGTCAGGGAACCCCTGCTTTAACACAGCAATAAAAACCACTCTACACATGAAAACATGAATGTTTGCAGCTGCATGGGTTTGTTTTCTTTCCTGGATATTTTAAAAGAAAAGGGATCCAGTGGAATTGAGATCTCTGATATTGGCCTTTCATGTTTGTGGTTGTAACTTTTTTTTTTTTAGTTGATTTTAGAGGGAGGGAGGAAGAAAGGAAGAGAGAGAAACATCGATGTGAGAGACACATTGGTAGCCTCTGTGTATGTGCCCTGACCGGAAATCCAACCCCCACCGCCTTTTGGTGTACAGGATGACTCTCCACCCCACTGAGCCACCTGCTCAGGGTTGCATTTGTAACATCTTGAAGTCAGATATTTT
Source organism: Lasiurus cinereus (assembly GCA_011751065.1). Classification (NCBI taxonomy): domain Eukaryota; kingdom Metazoa; phylum Chordata; class Mammalia; order Chiroptera; family Vespertilionidae; genus Lasiurus; species Lasiurus cinereus. The sequence goes on from JAAGEH010000417.1 coordinate 21,289,493, forward strand.
AGCTCTACAGCCAAAGCAGACATGTTGGATAGTTTCCCAATGGAACCTTGGTAAATTGACTAGGTAGACTACTTATTTTAGTGAAATGGATCTTTAAAAGGTGGAAGTTATTACATTTCAAGTACAGGAAATTTTGAAATATGCTAAAAAAAATTGCCTAATTTTTAATGGCTGTGAGATTGCATTTAGTAACACAGTATCAATAAAATATATTTTAAAAAAATAGCACAGTATCACAGAGCTTCAGATCAGCCAGAAGCATGTTTATAATTTCTGATAATATTGCCAGGTTTGTGCTTGGACTTCCACAGAAAACCTCCCATCAGTTGTATTTCTATAGCCAGTGACTCAATAGTAATGATTTAGAAGGAACGTATTTATTAATATTTAATCAGCAATACTTCTGGGTGTTTTTTAACTTGAATCGTTTTACCCTTTGAAGGTTTTAGAAAGCGCATCCCTATATAAACTCCCCCAGGCTTGCACACACTTCATTTAGTACATTCGTAGTAAATAATTTTTTAAGTAATGCTGGCCCTTGAGTTCAAAGGTTAAACCAAGTTCACACCATTAAGATCATCTTCTATTAATGCTCAAGCCTCCTGGCTTTTTGACCTCTGCGGTCAGAGTCTGACAGATTGCTGCTTAGCTTTGGAATCATGCAGAATCTCACGCAAGGAAGCCTCTTGATTCCCAGCCATGTTTCTTAGACACCAGGCGTTTTTGGAAAGTGGAGTTCTGTCTGTTGTGTGACCCGAAGTCCAAAGTTAATATTGTGCCATTTATTGTGCTATCTAAAATTTGGGTAATGCTGTATTTAGATAGCACAAAAGTGACAGCTAAGATCAAGAGAGTGAGGAAATAACTCCCATGAGGTGGCATAGCTCAGTGGTGGGCAAACTGCGGCTCGAGAGCCACATGTGGCTCTTTGGCCCCTGGAGGGTGGCTCTTCCACAAAAGACCACGGCCTGGGCGAGTCTGTTTTGAAGAAGTGGCGTTAGAAGAGGTTTAAGTTTAAAAAATTCCTCTCTCCAAAGAAATTTCCATCCTTGTACTGTTGATATTTGGCTCTGTTGACTGATGAGTTTGCCGACCACTGGCATAGCTGGTAAGTAGAGGGAATATCCTTAAGAAGACTCACTTAGAGAAATGATTTACATAGTGCTTTTTGAAAAAACCACAACAGTGACTGCATAGTAACTGCAGATTCGTGCTAACTCCGCTTGGCAGCCCACTGAAAGCCACACCGCATCCAGGAAGCTAGCGAGCCAGCAGCTCCCGGTGATTTTCCTTTAAATAAAGAGGGCAGCATTAAAATATTCATGTAAACATGTGGCAGCTGAATCCCCACAAAATGAAATGTGGGGTATTAGTGCAGCCTGCTCTAGGCATGTTCCGTTTAATCTGTCAGAAAGCAGTGTGCAGTCCTTTAACCCCATTTCACGCTCTCCTGGCTTTGGGGGTGACTGGTTCTTTGGTCTCTGGGTGCCCGTGGTTTGAGCCCCAGTTCTGTGTGTTGGTAGCCACAGAGGATTAAAGCCCCAGGAGCCAGCCCCCCAGGATAACCAGGCTAACATTTGAGCGCTCGCTCTGAGGTCGGCATTGCGCTTAGTGCATTATCTTCATTTAATCCCCCCAGCAAGCCTGGGAGCGGTGTGTCCGTTAGCAGCCCTGCTGAGCAGATAAAGCAGCACATCGCCCACTTCTGAGACCAGAGGGGGAGGGGCAGAGGCCTGGTGGTTGGACAGGGCACGTCCCTAGTGTCGTCCTTCCTGTGGGAATCGTTTTTTTTACGATTCCTGTTTTACTGTGGGACATTGGAAAGAAACAGGAGCCAGTAAAAAACTTTAACGTTTTAGGTCCATAAACACTGTTCTGTATCTTTTATATATATACTGGATGTGTTTTTCAATAACTTCTTCTATAAAAGACTTCCTGCTCATCTCAGAGTCACATGCGTAAAGAAGAGCTCACGTAGCCAAAACCGGTTTGGCTCAGTGGATAGAGTGTCGGCCTGCGGACTGAAAGGTCCCAGGTTCCATTCCGGTCAAGGGCATGTACCTTGGTTGCGGGCACATCCTCAGTAAGGGGCGTGCAGGAGGCAGCTGATCGATGTCTCTCTCTCATCGATTTTTCCAACTCTCTATCCCCCTTCCTCTCTGTGGAAAACCAATAAAAATATATTTAAAAGAAAAAGAAGACCTCACGTAAATCTTGGTGCTTGGCCTCTTACCAGTGTTATCCAGATGGACAACTTACTGGGGCCCTGACAGAAGCCTAAGAGACCTCTTAAAACACTTGTAGTCTTGGCAGTGATACCTCATTTATGCTTTAATATTAGAGCTCTAATAAAAGCAGGGATTATTTGTATAAATTACTGCCTATGAAAATCATACATAATAGCTGCTGCATGTCAGTAGAAGATATTGACCTTTTATATTTGTAATTTTTCTCCTGTAACTCTAATTCACCAGCTTCTAATAGAGGTTCAGATGTAAAAAGAGGTTAGTGATTTTCAACCAGGGTAATGAAAACTCACTTTTAAGAATAGGTTTTGCTTCTTTTGCTAGAAAACGCTTGACAAGAATCCTGCTATTTTATTTACTCAGTAGTGGGTTACAGTGTTTGAAGCTTGGATCTTTTGTTTTTTTAATATATTTTATTGATTTTTTTATAGAGAGGAGAGAGAGAGAGAGAAACATCAATGAGGTAGAAACATCCATCAGCCGCCTCCTGCGCGCCCCCCACTGGGGATGTGCCCGAAACCAGGGTACATGCCCTAGACCGGAATCGAACCTGGGACCCTTGAGTCCGCAGACCAACGCTCTATCCACTGAGCCAAACCAGTTAGGGCGGATCTTCGTTTTTTAAATTGAAAGCTTCACTTTTGTATAGTTGATGAAGATACTTTATAGGCTCCAAACTATAGACACCCCTTTGACAGTGAGAAGAGTAGACTTTCTTATGTCTTAGATTCTGAGCAGAACCTGTAATTGTCCTCCCATTGGAGAGAAATAAGACTTAATGTTTGTACACATGGGATTTTACCACGTTAGAAAGTGTGCTCATGTGTTCAGAATAGAACAATATGTTTTTTTAGATATTAGGCCTGTTTTGATTATACTTACTCTTTGTCTTTCTCTTTGACAAATTGAATCCATGTAAACATGATTGAAATTCAGGGAGGCAATGAACAGGATTAAAAAACCAAAACCAGTTTATTTTGAACTAATTTTAGAGGTTTTTTTTTTAAGTTGCAAAAATACTACAGAGAGTCCTCTATACCCTTAGCCCATCTCCCTTAATATAACTATAGTGCAGCTCCAAAATGCGGGATTAACATTGGTGCAGTGCTGTTAACAGATTGACAGCCCTGAGTTCAATAACTCCAGTCCTCCCATTAAGGTCCTGTCCCCGTTTCAGGCCCCGCGCCCTTGCATTTACTTGTCATTTCTCCTTAGTCTTTTCCAGTCTGTAAGTCCCTCCGTCTTGCCCAAGTCTTTCCTATTGGTATTCTTAAGTGTCTTATTGCTGGTAAGGTTAATGTTGGTGCCTCCACTGTGAAGTAATTTGTTTCGCTTTTTGTAGTTAATATCTTGGGGACTTATCTTGACACTATGGATTTTGAGTCATTTTAATTATACAAATCACTAGCATGCAAATAGTGAATAGATGTTGCAAAGGTGCTTTCCATTGCTGTCTCGCTCAGTATCTATAAGAAGTAGAACTGAGTTAACTTGACTTTCCAGGGTGAAGCTTGGACACCTGAGAGGCTGGCATCAGCACCTTCCTGTCCAAGGAGACAGGATACACGCAATCATGGGTGGACCCCTCTTCTTTAGAAAGAAGCAGCTCCCTCCCCGGCAGACACCCTCACAGATTCTGGGGTAATAGCTCCAGTGAGGGAGGAAGTCATGGGCTTGCTGCACCTGTCCTGCGTGGCTTTGTGAAAGGAGGCGGGGCTTAGCTGGGGGGGTGATGATTAAAGGGTTGGGGATGAGTTAGGTTCAGACTTGGAATTATTTATTGCCTTAACGCCATTTCAGGGTTTTCACCCAAGTTACTAGAAACACTTTTTACCAAGTGGAATTTCTGTCCTTAAATAGCTAAACTCTCTTTCCTGGTCCAAATTAATACAATGGAATTTCTTATTAAGAATGAATTATTAAGTAAAATGGAAGCACTGGGCTAGGACAGCAATTGATGTGATTTGTTTGCAAAGCCTTCAAAGCGCCGCAGCATGCATAGATCACAGGCGCTGGCTTAAGTGCCAAAGCAGGGGCATTAATTTCCTTGCCAAGCGGAGTCCAGGTTCACAGGATGTCAGAACTGCTGACTCGGCAGTGACGTCCCATTTGTAACATGTGAGATTAGGAACCAGATTGATTTATCCGTTGGTGTAATGGATCAAGGCACAGTGTGCGCTTCAGAAAATGGAGAGCCCATTAAATAAGAGCATGTTCAAAGCGAAGAAAGTACCAACATAAAAAAGATCCGATTATCCTCGAGATCAGGTGGGGGGGATGTTTGATTAGCTGATTTCCAGACATGGTCCACAGAGGCTTTTTAGATCTCAGATGATATCTCCTTGAGAGTCTCTGATGACCACAAGGATTAATCTTCCTGAACTCAGAAGTGAATCACTGCAGCGTATTAGCTGTCTGGACCGGCTCCAGGCACTCTCCTTGTTCTTGGTGGTAACTGATACGAGGGTGTCGCCGCTTTAGCTGCCTCTTCCTGTTGCCTTAACCTCTGGTATTTTAGATTCTCTTTAGGGAAGGGAACGCTGACCATCTCGGCCCAGAAATCAAATGCACTTACACGGCCGTAACGACCTCCGCGGTTGACCCATCCACTGAGCGTTGATGCAGTTGGAACTCTTGCGGTCTTTTCTCTAACAGCCATGAGCGACGCGTGGAACATAATCGTCGGGCTGATAAATAAATGGCTGCCCGCGCAGTTCCGACCACTCCACAGCTGTGTCTTGCATGACCTCTCATAACTAGCTGACCCTGTGTCTTACGTGTATTCATTTTTGGAACCTAATAGGTAAATCCCCATCCCCCTCTCTCCACTTGAAAGATTGCGCATCATACCCAGAACTCAGTTTGTTGAATAGCTGTTTTTAATGTTAAAACTATACAAGGCCAGCCCTGGCCGCTGTGGCTCCGTTGATTGAGCGTTGTCCTATGCACCGAGAGGTGTCCCCAGTTCCATTCCCAGTCAGGGCACATGTCCAGGGTGTGGGTCTGGGGCTGGATCCCCAGTGGGGGGCATGCTTAGATACGGCTCCAAAAGAAGAAAGGCCGCCGCAAGAGGCATTCGGGTGTATGTCTTGAACTCATTGTGCGAATTAACACGTTTGTCTTGTACATCTTTTTGCCATTTCATAAACTCCATTAGTGTGTGTTTTTAATGTTTTTTGCTTTCTTTGGGGGAAGTAGGACTCAACACCAATCTGTAGCTTCACATGCAGTTATACTGAAGGCATAGGATCTTCCTTCTACTTTAGTAAGTAACTGTTAACACAGGGTTACAGTCGATTCTAGATCATAAAGTTGCAAATTATTCTGCTGATTGGATTTAATAGGTAGTTTTCAATGCAGATTGTAGGCAACATTTTACTTCCAATTCCCTTTCTCCCAGCTGACCAACAAGTGTTTGCTTCCTTCTCTCGTACTAGGGGAGAGCTGGCTAACTTTCATAAGGATCACAGCAAAAGGTGTAGGGTGGTACATTTGTCCTGGAAAAAGGTCATCATGTATTTCAAAATCTAATGTAGGCTCTTGATGGGGAGACCCATTCATGCCTGTGTCATCCGTCAGCATAGATAAGTAAGGATTGCTTGGAAAGCACACATTTTCCATGTATGCACTCAAGCCAGGTCTACCTTTCTGTTATAAAAACCATGTTATGTTCATTGCTGTCTTTAAAAAGAACAATAGAATAGCCCAGTTGGTTAGAGTCCCAATACACCAAAGTTGTGGGTCCAGTTCCCAGTCAGGGCACTTACAAGAATCAACCAGTGAATGCATAAATGAGTAGAACAACAAATCTACTCTCTCCCTTCCTTTCTCTCTTTGAAAAAAATAGGACAATATAATCATGCACTTCAACCCTCCTTCCTCCTCCCCAACCCAAGTTTTAACATTTTTTAAAAAGCTGCTTAATTCTTATTTTGAAAGAACTTCCGCTGGGAAAGACCATAGAGCTCCGCTGTGGATGCAGCCATCAGTGTTGGCATATTTCTAGGTGTTGGGATGCCTGTGCTTTTTTCCTGCTGCCAGATATTTTATAGGAGCCTCATTGTCCTCATGCCTAGATGTTACTTCTCTCCTATAACTCATGCGTTATTAATGGCTGTGATCTGTGATCTTTTGCAAAGCAGAGAATGCTAGCCAAAAAAAAAGGAAAAAAACTTTCTGCAATAGTCGATTATTTTCAACTAACACAAGGTAAAACTGGTCATGAAATCCCTTTTCGTGTTCTGGTTCCATGAATGACACCATCACTTCTTAAGTAACCCTGGCCAGATCTGTCATCTTCCTCTTCCTTACCCCCTGGCTTACCCGTCACTAAGTCCTGTTTTGCACTCTGTGATCTTTTGAATTCTGTGTCCATCACCCTCCTTTAGCCCAGGCTATCAGCTCACATGTGTTTGGAACTGGGCAACTCCAGCTTCCTGAGCCATTGCCCTGCGTATACTCTGGGTTCCTTTCAGTCTGTCCTTCACCCTCAACCAGAGAAGGCATCAGGGCTGCATTTTGAACATACTAACTTTGTGCTTGAAACCTCTCCACACTTCCAGTGGCAAAGACCAAGGTCCCTTCTTGGTCTACAGACTGTCCAGTCTGTCCCTGTGTGTTCCTCTTCCACCGGTACCACTTTCCACTTCCTCTCTACTTCCAATGCTCAAATACTCTACTCAGGTGCCATTCTCTTCAGGAACCTTTCCTGATCATCTCATCGAAGCCCAGGGCCCATTCCCTGTTTTTATGCTTCTTCAATGCTGTGTTCTTAGGGTGTCTGGGCATGTGATCACACTTTTTGGGTGTATGGACTACTGCTCTAGACCGCAAGCCCCATGAGAGCGGGGGTCATAGCTCCCTGCTCACCCTTGTGTGTCCTAAGCATTTAGCTTGCTGATTTGCATAATAGTAGCTGCTCAGTAAAATTTGTGTAAGTGAATTGACTAAAATTACTGGAACTTTAGTCATGGTATGCTTTTGTGATAAAATTACCTGAATTTTGGACATGGTATGCTTTTGTGGTAAAATTACTGGAACTTTAGACATGGTATGCTTTTCTGTTCCTTAATTTAAGGAACAGAAAGTAGATTTGCTTTGTAATAGAGGAGACCGCAGTTACGTTATAGGTTCCCAGTCAGAAGTATCCAGATGGTGGGTGGGGGCTAAATTTCCCATTGATCTTTCACTCTGATCATGTACACCCAGAGGTCAAGTTTCTGACGTAACAGTTACGGTGCACATTTTTAGAAGGTCGGCTCTTCTGTCACAGACAACTGAATGTGACTGCCTCTGGGTGGCCTTTTCCAGTGAACGTGTCTTTGCTCCTTTTTTGTAGGCTCTTGCAGCCAATGCTGGAACAGGATTCGCTGTCGCCGAGCCTCAGATTGCCATGTTCTGTGGCAAGTTAAATATGCACGTGAACATTCAGACTGGGGAGTGGGAACCTGACCCAACAGGCACCAAGAGCTGCTTTGGAACCAAAGAAGAAGTGCTTCAGTACTGTCAGGAGGTAAGAGTGTTGCCCGAAACTTGAAACCGCTTTGCTTCTGGGTCAGATTTGAGCCTGTTTGCCTTAGAAACGGATATTCTGTCATTCTCTGACCTAAGACTCAGTGGCTAGGGACTTTGTTTCTAAGCTGTGAGGCGATGAACCTTCTCGAAGGCTTTTGCCTTTGTGCTCCGAGGCAGGAAGACTGCAGAAGGGACACTGGGCAGCCTGCTGCTCTCGGCTTGCACTTGTCGTAGGGAGACGCGAAGCAAACATGTCATGTGTGCGCTTGTGGTTTCCACTTGCTGTAAATGATCATCTCGGGTCTGCTTCAACTTGGCTCTGGGTTCAGACTTGACCTAGAAAAGGATCTAAGAGGTTTGAATGCACTTCTTACTTACCAAGACTGGCAGATAGGGCCAGGGGCCAAGCATTGTCCTATAATTTTACGAACAGACACTTCCCTGGACGCGCCTCTTAAATGTTTTAATTCATGAACTCAGCTACTTACACGTACCCTACAAGCATCCCTGATGTCTAACAGATTTATTGGGCTTAAAGCTTGCTGCCTTGGTATTAAAGATTCCTTTTCTTAAGAGACCACATTAGTAGTCAGGAATCTGCCTGTCCCGAGAAAGCTAATCGTTATAGTCTCTTTCTACATGAAGAGTTTATCTGGAGCCAGGGGCAACCAAGAGGAACTTTACATTTACAGAGGATAACAGTGACCCTGGATAAACAGACACTCAGCCTCACTCTGAGAGAGAATGTGCGTTCATTATAGACCAGCCCGCTCCCTGAGTGTGCCCTTTCTGTGCAGATGTACCCAGAGCTACAGATCACCAACGTGATGGAGGCCAACCAGCCCGCCAGCGTGGACAACTGGTGCCGGCGGGACAAAAAGCAGTGCAAGAGCCACGTTGTGATTCCGTTCAAGTGTCTCGGTGAGTGTTGTGTGGACAGCCTGGGTGCTTCTCAGGAAGTGGGGTCCCTCGCTTTTAAATTTCAGTTTCTCTTGACTCACAGTGAAATATCCACATGGTAAGAACCTGCAGGCTACACGAACTGATTGTGGGACTTTCTCTTTTGAATAGTGATTGCTTTCTGTGTCGAGAATTGACTTGTCTTCCCTGGTCACTAACTCGCCCTCTTCCTTCGTGGGCATCCTGGTCTCTTAGGGAAGAACCTTTTCGGTGGCACTGAATGAGAGTGCCGCCCTCAGAGCGGGCCGCTTCGCCTCCAGGGAGAGTGTGAGGTCCTAGAGTCCTGGTAGTGAGTGGGATGAGCAGCCCATGGATACAGCACGAATGTGACATCCGGCTAGTTCTGTAGAGGTGCATACATTTAGCCATGAATTTAACTTTTTCCCTTCCCTCCCTTCTTTAAAACCTTTCCTCCAATGGAATAGGTTGCTTTTCTCATGCTCACATGTAGCAAAATAACAGGAAGGGTCAGCATCTGAATAACAGTATTTAGAATACGTAGCAATTGCTTTGTTTTCAATACCCAGGAGGGGGAGAAGGGTCATTGCCTGTGCTCCACACCATTTCCTCAGGCAGTAGTGTGAGTTTGGAAACATTTTTGTGATAAGGTTTAAGGATGTTCTTCCATTCTGTTTGGCTCCAAGAAATCTCTAGGTATGAGGTTTCATTCATTCATTCTCTACCAAATTCTCAAACTAGTTAGTATTCCTGACCATTTGTAAATAGTACTTGGAAGCATTTCTGCCTTTGGCATCCTTACCCCTAAAGACCTTGCAGTCTGGTCTTCATCCTCCTGTGTGTTCTATGTCCCTTGATGGCTCCACGACCCCCCCAGAACTCTGAGCTTGAGATCTGGGAGACCTCGGTCTGTACCTCCAGGCAGTTTTCAGGCCAGTGTGATTCTCGCCTCCGGAGTATGGCTTATGGCCGAGTTTCAGTGCACCAGGACACTGTAGCAGCGGCATTGGGAGGTGTTTGGGTTTTCAGGGGAAACATCTGTCAGACATCCCGTGAACTAGCTGGGAGCAGTCACCGTTCCCACACCTGACCATTTTATTCCTTCCTATGACCTCATCCTTGTGGTTCCTGTGATAAAAGGCCAGCATCACACAAAATCACTGCAGAGAAAAAAGGGTGAATGTGGTCGATCGATTCCAACGTTGAAGAGCTGTGTAGGGCCCAGCAGGCCCTAAGGTGTTAGCACACAAGTACTTACTTGTTGGCCTAACGCCCTAACCACTTGGCTTTTGGGGGCATTCTTTTGCCCTAGGGGTGCTGTGACTAGCAAGTTTGGGAACCTCCTTCTCCAGCTGACTCCCCTGCTCTAGTTCAGCTTTCCCTCATTTCCTTCTGAGTCTAGGCTGTGACCACAGCCTCCATGCCTGTCCCTCAGGTCTGTTGTCAGTGTGTTGCCTTCTGATCTAAAGTGAGGATTGAATTGTCCCTCCTGAACATAAAACCCTTTAGTAGCCCTTCTTCACTTAAAAAATCATCTTTAATTAATTAAGCTCTTTAGCATGGGTTGAAACTCTATCAGGTGGATGTGCATGCAACCAAGGTATATATGCCCTTGACCGAAATCGACCTAGGACCTTTCAGGTCACAGGCCAGTGCTCTATCCACTGAGCCAAACCGGTTTCGGCAACCATAAACCATTTAATACCTTCTTTGCATTGTCACACATAAAGCATTATACTGTACAGTCTTCCATGTTATTTATTCAGACAGTTATTCATGTTAACACCAGCATGCATTTGGACAATTTTTTAAGTAAGTAGAGCTACCCCTTTTTATTTTTATTTTATTTATTTATTTTAAAAAATATTTTTATTGATTTCAGAGGGGAAGGGAAAGGAAGAGAGAGAGAGAAACATCAATAATGAGAGAGAATTACTGATCAGCTGCCTCCCACACGCCCCCACTGGGGACTGAGCCCATAATAATCTGGGCATGTGCTCTTGACCGGAATTGAACCCGGGGACCCTTGAGATGTTTGGGTTTTCAGGGGAAATGTCTGTCAGACAGATGTTTTTATTCATTTTTATTGTTAAATGAATACAGTTGCCTAAGCCTAAGTTAGTGCAGAACCAGTCACTGAAGTTTAAGGGAGGTAATAGGAAAGACATACTGACTCTTCCTCGTTGTCATTTAAAAAGTAATATATTTTGCCGAAACCAGTTTTGCTCAGTAGATAGAGCGTCGGCCTGTGGAGTGAAGGGTCAGGGGCATGTATCCTGGTTGTGGGCACGTCCCCGGTGGGGGCGTGCAGGAGGCGGCTGATCGATGTCTCTCTCTCATCGATGTTTCTGACTCTCTAGCCCTCTCATTTCCTCTCTGTAAAAAAATCAATTAAAAAAAAATTAAAATTAAAATAATAATAGATTTTGCCCTAGCTGGTTTTGCTCAGTAGATAGAGCATAGGCTATGGACTGAAGGGTCCCAGATTCGATTCCAGTCAAGGGCACATGCCTGGGTTTCGGGCTCAAGCCCCAGTAAGGGGCATGCAGGAAGCAGCCAAGCAGTGATTCTCTCTCATCATTGATATTTCTCTTCCTGCCCCCCTTCTCTTTCTCTCTCTCCCCGCTTTCCTCACTGAAATCAGTCCTATCTAATAAAAGAATAATATGCAAATTAACTGTCACTCCAACAAATAAGATGGCTGCCCCATGTGGACACAAGGTGGCCACCACAAGATGGCCAGCAGGGGAGGGCAGTTGGGAATGACCAAGCCTCCAAGGGAGGGCAGTTGGGGGCAATCAGGCCTGCAGGGAAGGGCAGTTATGGGGGACTCAGGTCTGCAGAGGAGGGCAGTTAGGGTTGAGTAGGCCTGTAGGGGAGAGCAGTTAGGGGCAATCAGGCTGGCAGGGGAGCAGTTAGGCATCAAACAGGCTGGCAGGGGAGTGGTTAGGGAGTGATTAGGCTGGCAGGCGGAAGCAGTTAGGGGCAATCAGGAAGTCAGGCAGGTGAGCAGTTGGGAGCCAGCAGTCCTGGATTGTGAGAGGGATGTCTGATTGCCTGTTTAGGCCCAATCCTACTGGACATTCCTCAAGGGGTCCCAGATTGGAGAAGGTGCAGGCTGGGCTGAGAGATACCCCCCACCCCAATGCACGAATTTCGTGCACTAGACCTCTAGTAAAAATAAATTTAAAAAAAGAAAAGGAAAGAAGTAATAGATTTTAATGCCTTCCCGCTCTCGCACCAACCTCCCCTTAGAGTACACAGGTAGAATTGCCACTGGTTAGTAATCAGCACGACCTTCTTCTTACCATTTATTTATTAGGGACTCATTGTCCAGATTTGGCCAGTGGGAGCCCCTTCATGTCGGTTCCTTTTTGTTGTTAATTTTCACCCGAGGAGATATACCTGTATATGTATTTTTTTCCATTGATTTTTTTCAAGAGAGTGGGAAGGATGGAGAGAGAGAGAAAGAGACATTGATATGAGAAAGACCCATCAATTGGCTGCCTTTTGCACCTGCCCTGCAATCAAGGTATGTACCCTTGACTGGAATCTGACCTGGGACCCTTCAGTCTGCAGGCCAGCACTCTATCCACTGAACCAAACTTGTTAGGGCTTCATGCTGGTTCCTGTGTCTTTTTCCATGTCCCTGTCATTCTTTGAAAGCTTCCTTTCCGGTACCAAAAGACGCTCTAGGCTCATCCTATATTTTCCCTACCTCAGCCCTGGATTCAGCCATTTTTGCAAGAAGCCCTGGTTTCATTTAGTGGGAAAAATATTTAGACACCAAGATCTGGGCAGTAGGTGTGCTTACTGCTTTTACAGTGTTACTGCTTCTAGGCCCACTCAGGAGACAGAGCTAAGAAATATGTACAGTATATATACATTAATGCTCACACATCTGTTTTCTAGACCTATGTGCATATGTTAAAAACAGTGAGCTCATATTGATACCTGCAGTTCCATTATCTTCAGTATATTTTAAAATTTTCTCAATATCCCCTGTAAATAAGTCTCTCTACTTTTTAAGTGTAGGTTTATTGAGATATAATGGTTTAATGGTGTATAGTATATTCACTGAGTTATGCAACCATACTCAATTCTTTAAACATACAAACTGTACTGAAAATTAAAGCAGTAAAGTGAGAGTCTTGTGTATTTCATTCACCAGGAGGTGAATTTCATTCCCGGTCACCTCCAACTTCCTCTGCTGGTGTGGTCACCCCTAACTGCCCTCCCCTGCAGGCCTGATCACCCCCAACCGCCCTCCCTTGCAGGCCTGGTCCCTCCCAACTATCCTCCCCTACTGGCCTGATTGCCCACAACTGCCCTCCCTTGCAGGCCTGGTCCCTGCCACCTGCTGGCCATCTTGTGGTGGCCATCTTGTTTCCATGGGGGCAGAATCTTTTGACCACATGGGAGCAGTCATCTTGTGTATTGGAGTGATGGCCAATCTGCATATTAATCTTTTATTAAGTAGGATAGAGGCCTGGTGCATGGGTGGGGCCAGCTGGTTTGCCCTGAAGGGTGACCTGGATCAGGGTGGGGGTTTCCTTGGGGCATGGGGTGGTCTGGGCTAGGGGCCTGTGGTGGTTCGCAGGCCAGCCATGCCCCCCAGCAACCCAAGTGGAGGCCCTGGTATCTGGGCTTTATTTATCTTCTACAATTGAAACTTTGTAGCCTGGAGGTGGAGCCAAGCCTTCTACTCGCCCAGCTATTGAAACTTTGTTGCCTTAAGCGGAGGCCTGGGCTAGCCAGGGTGTGTGGAAAGCTTGGCTTCCTCCATTGCCAGAGGCAACCCAAGCCTCCCTCCTGCTCTCTCTGTGGCCTTAGCCATTTTTTTTTGTTTAATTTGCATACTCACTCTGATTGGCTGGTGGGCGTAACAGAGGTACAGTCAATTTGCATATTATTCTTTTATTAGATAGGATTGCCTCCTACTTATAAAAACTTATCTAAATAAATCGATGATCCGAGGAGGATCCAGTTGGTGATGTGCTGGTGTTTGTGGGAAGGAGTTAGTCATCTTAGACATTTATATATAGACTGGCTCCGGTACTAAAAGACGTGAGCTTTGCAAGCTCAGGGCAGTTTCTGCATTTGGTTATTTTGGAAGGCGATGAGCACAGGGGTTTACTGTGATGCGAAGCCTCCTGAAGGAAGTTGCACAATCAGGCTTTGAGATGCAGTCCTCAGCAGCTGCACCGTGGTGTCTCGGAACCACTCACTTGTCCATTGCAGTCGTCTGTTTGCAAGTCAGCTTCTACCTTGGAATTCACCATAGCGGGACCTGGGTGGAAAGGGTAAAGGGTAAAAGGATTAACAGGTACAAATTGGTAGTTACATAATAGTAACAGGGATACAAAGTATAGCATAAGTAATATTGTACTAATTGTATGATGCCAGGTGGTACTTGAAATATGGGGAAAACCACTTTGTAAAGTATCTGATTGTCTAACCACTAGGCTATTCATCTGAAACTAATGCAAAATAATATTGACTGGAAGCTATAATTGGAAAATTAAAAAAATAAGTCAATAAAATTAGGGATACTTTATTTTACAGTTAAGCATGGAATTAATTATTAAATTTCTGGCATGGCTCAGTGGTTGAGCATCGACCTATGAGCTAGGAGGTCACGGTTCCATTCCAGGACAGGGCACATGACCGGGTTTCGGCCTTGATCCCAGTGTGGGACATGTAAGAGGCAGCCAATCAATGATTCTCTCTCATCAGTGATGTTTCTCCTCCCTCCCCTCCCTTCCTCTGTGAAATTGATCAATCAGTCAATAAAATAAGAGAGTTTTTCTTTTCAGCTTTGTTCTGAAATGTTGCATGCAGACTGAAAAGACAAAACATAGTGTGGTCATCCATGCACTCACCGTCCTGCTTTAAGTTCAGCATTTTGCCCTGTTTGCTTCACCTCTCCCTCTTCCACATGGACGCTTCCACATAGGAGCACAGCAATGATGCGTGAGAAGCGCCTGGGATGCTTGCTCAATGCAGAGTGCATCCCACCTTAGACTGAATCAGAATTTCTGGGAGATAACCTGGTGACACATATGCAAGCTTTTAGCTTTCTATAATGAAAATTACAAATATGTGTAGACACAGAGAAAACAGTAACTTTACCCATCATGTCCCTGTTGCCCAAGTATGTAGCAATCATTAATTCACGAGCCACTCTGACTTAATCGATGGGCCCACTCCCACCTTCCCCCAATTACCTGGAAACAAATCACAGACACCTTTCCCCTTTAAATACTTTAGCATGTATTTCTAAAATGTAAGGGTCCTATTTTCTGAACAGCTATGTGTATTTTTCCTCCAGCTCATTAGGTGTATGTGTGTGTGCATATCATATACTTTTTGTTGTTGTTGTTAAACTGAAAGTAAGTTTGAGACATGATAGGTCACCCTAAAAAAGTCCAGGTCATTTGTTTGACGGACTATCCCTTGATTTGAATTTCATTATGATTAGATTGCAATGACATATTGTGGCAGAAAGACTGTGTAGGTGATATGTTCTTTAGGACATCGTCAGTTTGTCTGTGATTGGCAATGTTAGACAGGTCGCCTGGTCAAGGTAGTGTCTTCCAGAGGTTTCTCTTGCCAGGATCCTGTTCCCTTTGTACTTAGCTCTC
Source organism: Lasiurus cinereus (assembly GCA_011751065.1). Lineage (NCBI taxonomy): Eukaryota > Metazoa > Chordata > Mammalia > Chiroptera > Vespertilionidae > Lasiurus > Lasiurus cinereus. Next base: position 21,304,815 of record JAAGEH010000417.1, read on the forward strand.
CATTGATGATTCTTACATGAATAAGTTAATGGCAGTGGTGGCTGGTCTTAGAGCTATGTGGCTTTAGGTCCACAAAGGACTAACCTAAGAATTACCTGCACTTGAGGAGAATACCAATCTTAGATTCTTGAACATTGGTTATCAAAACCAATAACAGGCAGAAATGTGGCATAAGAGGCCAAGCATATTGTTTACGTGAAATCTGGGGGGCAGAACCTGTGTGTGTGTGTGTGTGTGTGTGTGTGTGTGTGTGTGTGGACATGGACATGGAAGGGGACCTTATTCCTATTCTCCTCGTGCGCTGTGCAGCCTGCACCGGGACTGGAGGGCTTGGAGTCGGGGACAGGGGCAGTCCTGGGCTTAGTGGCCTAACCGCATGTGGTGCTCTTGTGGCTGCTTATGTGGAGGTGTCGCATTCAGTGGGCCTTGGAGGATGAAAGATGCTGCACCTGTCTGCATCTGACTTTGTAACTAAGAATCTGCAGGGAGGTGGGAATGCAGACTGGTGCAGCCACTGTGGAGAACAGTATGGAGTTTCCTCAAAAAACTAAAAATGGATCTCCCATTTGACCCTGAAATCCCACTCTTAGGAATTTATCCTAAGAAATTACAAACACCAATGAGAAAGGATTTATGCACCCCTATGTTCATAGCAGCACAATTTACAATAGCTACAATTTGGAAACAGCCTAGGTGCCCGTCAGCAGAGGAGTGGATCAGAAAACTGTGGTACATCTACACAATGGAATTCTATGCTGCCATTAAAAAAAAAGGAACTCTTACCATTTGCAGCAACCTGGATGGAACTGGACAGCCTTATGCTCAGTGAAATAAGCCAGTCTATGAAGGAGAAGCACCACATGATCTCACTCATTTGTGGGTAATAAAGAACATTATAAACTGATGAACAAAAGGACAGATACAGAGACAGTAAAGCTTCAAACAGACTGTGAAATTACAGCAGGAAGATTAAAGTTAGGTGAGGTAGATAAGAGATCAATCAAAGGACTGGTAGGCATGCATATAAGCATAACCAATGAACATAGACACTGGGGGGGTTGGGGTATGCCTGGGAGGGAGGGAGGGCAATGGGGAGATATGTATTAAAAATTTAATAAAAAAAGGAAAAAGAAGAATCTGCAGGGAGGGTTGTTTTCCTCTTGAGTTACGCTCGGATTTGCTTCTGACCAAGCCCCTCCTTTGCAGTGGGCGAGTTTGTGAGTGACGTTCTGCTGGTTCCGGAGAAGTGCCAGTTTTTCCACAAGGAGCGGATGGACGTGTGCGAGAACCACCAGCACTGGCACACGCTGGTCAAAGAGGTAAAGGGCGGACGGCGCGGCCACCCTGGCTTCAAATTCATTTCCTTTGCTCCCTTCGAAGTTAGCAACGACTGGTACCTTCTAAGTTATAAAACTGTTGGGGAGAAGGGCTGGTATTTTTACAGGGACGTTGGTGCTGACAATCTAGATCCTAACGTTGCGGATATTAAACAGGCCGTGAGGCAAGGATGCACCCAGCGGGGCTCCCGGATGGCCTCTGAACCCTCAGGCCTTTGGGGGCAGATGGCCCATTCTGGAAGGGCGTTGCTTGCTCCCTTGCTGAGAGGATGCCACTTCCGTCTTCTCGTGGAGAAACCTCTTTCCTGGCTTGCCTTCTGTCGTTAAGTTGGTCCTCCCGTCGCTTGTTTTCCTCTGGTCAGATTCTGGAGTGCCCTCCCTCCCCAGGGACGAGGGTAAACTCACGTGGGCGACCTCTGCCTGCTTGGTAATCACCAGAAAAAGCTGCCCGCCCTTCTTTTCGTCCAGCCTCGGGCTTTCATTGTTCATGGTCCAGATGTTTCCCCCGGGCAAGCTAAGCAACATGTGTTCCTGCTACCAGCGCACTTTTTGACAGAAGCATCGCAGAGCGATCTGATAGGCTCTCTCTCGGCTCAAGCCCCGGTCCGGTGTGTCCTGATGTCGGCCCCCGGGTGTCTTGCAGGCCTGCCTGACCCAGGGCCTGACCTTGTACAGCTACGGCATGCTCCTGCCCTGCGGGGTGGACCAGTTCCACGGCACCGAGTACGTGTGCTGCCCTCAGACCAAGGCCGCGGAGCCGGCGGTGTCAAAGGAAGAGGAGGACGAGGAAGGAGAGGAAGAGGAGGAGGAAGACTACGATGTGTACAAAAGGTGAGTTCTGGGGCCCAGCCTGGGAATGGTTGGGCCGGGGGCTGGGGGACCTCGCCTTGGTCCTGCGGAGCTGAGCCAGTCTGCGCTCCATGGCAGCCGGGCCGGTCACGGGGGTGGGGGGACAGGTCATGGGGGCGCCGGAGGCTGCCAGCCTTCCATCACGCTGGGCCCCGCTGCTCTCCCCAGCGCCAGGTGGGCCCTGTTCTCTGGCTCTTCCCCTGTTGCTGGCCGAGCCAGCGCGGCCGGCATGGCCTGGTTCAGGGCCCGCCGAGCTGGCTTCCTGTCTGTTTGTGTTTCGGAACAGGGAGCGGCTCATGGTCGCGCTGCGCGTGGGAACTGGCATTAACCTTCCTCTCTTGCTGTGGCCCCTAGCGAGTTTCCTACCGAAGCCGATTTGGAAGACTTCACCGAGGCAGCTGCCGATGAGGATGGCGAGGACGAGGACGGCGACGACGAGGACGAGGAGGAGGAGGTGGTGGAGGACCGAGACTACTACTATGACACCTTTAAAGGGGACGATTACAACGACGAGACCCCCACGGCGCCCAGCAGCGACGGGGCCAGCTCGGCCAAGGACATGACTCACGATGTTAAAGGTAACGCCATGTGAGCAGCGGCGGTGGCGTCCCTATGGGAATTGCTTGCTTAGCGTGTTGCGCTGCGTTCACCGCAGGTGAGTGGCCCAAGAGGCGGGGTTTCTGTGCGCAGAAGGCGGCCGGCTCCTCGGGGTGCTGGTGGTGCCAGCTTCTTGGCAGCCGGGCCTCGGCAGGGCCTGCCAGGGACACCCCCAGGGAGAGTGCAGGATGAATCAGAGAACTGTTCTCTGCACCGAGAGGACTGAACCAGAGAATAAGAGACCACATGGTCTCTTCTGAGGGGGACCCCTCCCCCCACCCTGCTGAAGCCCTGACCCCGTGGAATGGACATCACTTCTTGGTTCTTCTCTGAGTGGGTTCCCGTGGGTAGGCCGCCCTGTTTACCGCTGGCAAGCTGTTTGTAACTGGGAGGGTGGAATGGATTGACCTACTGGGAAGGGGGTGGGACCAGCAGTGTTCGCATCTTGCCAGTTTAAAAAAATAACCCACAAGGTTGTGACGGTTCTAGAGCCACGCCCACACAACCTCCGCTGATTGGATCTGAAACCGGTGGAGATCTGAAGAATTATTTAGGACCCAACGAGGGGAAATTATCTAGAGTCTAGAACTTGGTTCACCTTGGAGACCATCAAAGTGTGCAGTCGTCCTCGTTAGGTGCTTGCGTAGCGCATCCACCATCACCAGTCACACAGCCCATCCACCTGCGTTCCCTGGAGGCCTTGAGCCATCGCGGTAGGCAAACCAGGCAAATATCTCCACCAACCGGCTCAGCAGGGTGGGCTCGCAGAGCTATGGCATGGGGAAGTCCTCTGCCAGCCTGTGCATCTGGCCTCCAGACCGCACAAAACGCCGTCAGCTCCTCAATGTATTGCCTTCGATGGAAACGGCTGGCTTGAGCTGGTGAGAGAGCCAGTAGCCGGGCGCGGAGGGCTGGTCCAGCGCCGGCCTCCTGATGCTGAGTGTCCCGGGCCTTCCTCGCCGGGCCCCGCCCTGCGCTCTGTAGGTCGTGACGCGTCTGCAGCTGCCACCCCTGTCCCGCTGACATGTGACCATTTCCACACAGCTGTCTGCTCCCAGGAGGCGATGACGGGGCCCTGCCGGGCCGTGATGCCCCGTTGGTACTTCGACCTCGCCAAGGGCAAGTGCGTGCGCTTTATATATGGCGGCTGCGGAGGCAACAGGAACAATTTTGAGTCTGAGGATTATTGTATGGCTGTGTGTAAAGCGATGAGTAAGTCCGCCACGCTGGCTCTGTGCAGCAGACTGTCCTGTCCGGCGTGTGTCCTTCCCGGCTGTCCGCGTGACTGCGTCTGTTAGTGCTCCCGCCCTTCGGGTGTTCGCTGTTGGTCGTGTTTTCCCTCATCTTGTGCTTTCTAGATCTAGCCTCGCTTCTCTGTGGGCGGCTGTCAGCTCAGTTCTCCGTGTCCTGTGCTCACCGTGGGTCTGCTGGTGGTGTGGTGGTGGTGGTGGTGGTGATGGTGCGTCCCTCCCTGGCACTGCGGGAGCCCCCGGGCCTTGCTCTTAGCCCTCTGTCCGTCTGCTGGCTCCCTGGGCGCGGTGTGTTGGCTCAGAAGCAGCCTGCCCTGGTTGTCTCTAGTGGAAAGGCACAAAAGGGTAAGCAGGGCAGCCAGGAGTTCGCATCCGATCGCTCCAGGCTTTGCCTCTCATCCTTGACTTTGAACTACCCTGTCACCGACCCTGTGATGCCTGCTCTCCAACGCAGTGACGATGGGGATGCTTTGGGGGTCCAGAAAATTGAACTATCTCACTTTTACGTCTCCAGGGAGAGAGCTTTGCAGCCAGGAGGTGGTGACTGTCTCTCTGTATTCGGCAGCCCTGGGTTGTGCAGAGATTTGGGGGGAGTGAAGGACTTTATGTGTCCTTGGCTCCCAAGGAAAGTCAGGAGCTCAGTTGAGTTGGGTTTACTGAGGTAGGAAAAGTTTTGCTTTTCTCCGTGGTGACCCCTTTTCCTGTTTTAAGACCCTCTTTCTCTTAACTTCGCAGCACTCACCCTGTGTTTGGAAAACCCTCAGGCCAGGTTCCTATTCTGGATTTTATTAGAATGACGATTCCTGGGATTTGGCTGTAGCTTCTGATGATTTTCATTCAGATGCCTTCATGGTCCCTGTTTCCCCACCGCCCCCCCCCCCAAAAGATGTCTAAAATCTTAATATAATACAGTGTGCTTTCAGCGCTTCCACTCCAGCTGCTCCCATGGAAAGGCTGTTTTTATTTGATGCACTTGAAAAGGTGGAAGAAAAAAAAATGAATCCTTAGGGAACTCGGGCAGAAAGATTTTTCTTCAAGAAAGATGTAGAGATAGGAATGGATATTTTCAGCTCTGTGGAACCACTTAAAAATAAGAGGCAACAAAAACACGGCTTTGGGTTGCAGCCGGAGGAATCGGGGTTCGGATGAGATTTTACTAAGTATGCAGATGGTGATCTTTTCCCAGGGGATCAGAGAGGTGGTGACTTCAGACATGCTGGAATTTTGGCAGCTCTTCAGACATGAACGAAGTCTGCCAAATTGTGGCTTCCGGTTACGTATGGCAGGGGAGACTTGCCAAGGGGCTGCATGTGCTCACGGGCTCTGGGGGCCCCTGGCTGGAGTGCCTGGATCGCCCGGGAGCATCGCTGTTCCCACAGTCATGGTGGTGACCCTCCTCGAAGGGGATTGAGATGGGCCATGAGCTGGTGGCTTTCACAGAGACAGAGGCGTGGTGCTGGGTGGGAGCCCACCGTGTCTGCAGAGCCAAACCTCCAGGCCCGCCGCCCCCCACCCTCCTTTCTCTTCAGTTCCCAGAGGGTGGGGGCACCTTACGCTTGGTATTACCTTGTTCCACCCCAGTGATGTGAACAACACAGAGCGCTTTGAAATTCTCATCTGTACTTGAGAGTATCCTGGGGAATGTGGTCTCAGAAGCCATACGTCAGTTAATTTAGTTCATTTGAAAAGTGGCTGCTGTAGCCAAAAGGAGGGAAACAGAAGATGCTCTGATGGAAAACTGGAGCGGCTGATGCATTTGCAGTTACATCTGTCAGTTACACTTGTCAGTTACACCTTTGTCTTCCGCTGAACTTCCGCCGTTCTGGAAAGGAGGCGGGTTTGTTTGAATTAAAGGTTGTTGGATTGGGCTTTTCCTCCCCGCTGGCTCTCACATGGTGTCATGGTGCAGCGGCAGGTGGCGTGTCGGTCCTGTGTCAGTCCTCCCCAGCCTGGGCGTCTCGGGAATTGGGCGAGCAAGAAGTGCCATGAGTATCCCTTGAGAGGCTGGCTGAGGACCTGACCTCCGAGGACGCTCTCTGGCGCAGCATGGCCTCGCCAGGGCCACAAGGGGTCTGCTGGACTGGCAGGGAGCCGTGGCGACTCTAACGGGTCTGCCTCGGGGTGCTGGCCTCTGAGGGCCAGTGCATGTCCTGGGTGTCTTCACCCTGGGCAGGCCTTGTGGAATAGCAGCTCTGTCCTGTCACATACAGCATCTGGGCTCTGCCTGTCATCTCTGCTATTGGGCCTTCAATACTGTTGAACCCTGAGACGCCAGCTAAGCGGTTGGGCTTTCCCCGTAGGCGAAGAACGTTCAGTTAGTTAGTTCCCCAAAGTAGGTTCCCGCCTAAAATAGCAAGAAGAAAGGGGCCTGAGCCCTCAAGTTCCCTTCAAAATACAGAGTGTGGAAGCTCTCGGCCGGTCTGACCTCGTCTCTGGTCAGCTGCCATCGGTGACAGCAGTAAGGCAGTTACTCTTTAGATTTTAAGATTTCAAGAACCGAGGGACAGTTAGAAGAAGCGATTTCCATTTCTGCCCCTGAAGTCCTCGGTAAATGCCTGGCTGGCACCATAGTTGCCAGGATGCCTGGCCTGGCCTGGTAAGCGAATCCCGTGTAAAGCAGGTGGACCAGCGCAGCCTAACCGCCGGGGCCTGGCAGACAGGAGCGCCCCATCCTTGGAGATAGGAGCTTAGCAGAAAGGAGCGCCCCATCCTTGGAGCACAGTACCAGGCAGACGAGCCCGCTCTGCCCTCCTGAGCTCGGTGTCCTCCCGGAGCGCAGTGTTGTTCGGTTCAGCAGGGTCCTCGCCCCCAAAGAGACCGCCCTCTGTCATTCTGTTCCAGTTCCCCCGACTCCTCTGCCGACCAGTGACGTGGATGTGTATTTCGAGACCTCGGCGGATGATAACGAGCATGCCCGCTTCCAGAAGGCGAAGGAGCAGCTAGAAATTCGGCACCGGAACCGGATGGACAGGGTAAACTGCGGCCTCCCCATATCTGCAGGGAGTTGGGCACTGGGGGCCATGGTTTTCATAGTTGCAGAAAAGGGACACCATCTCCCTAGACCAGTAGTCGGCAAACTACGGCTCGTCAGGTTTGCCGCTCTGTTGGCTAATGAGTTTGCCAGCCACTGGGATAGGGGCTTAATCACAAGGAACAACAACAGCCTGGAATTATTAGAATCAAGAGTGTAGGTCAGTGGTCAGCAGAGCGGCAAACCGCGGCTCTCAAGCTGCATGTGGCTCTCGAGCCTCAGTTTGCCGACCACTGCCCTAGACTGTCACGCTAATGTCGCCTAGGACAGGTGAGATGTGCGAATATAAGGGGACCTTCTCGGTGTGACTGGGCCCTCCCCCTTCCCCAGCTCCATGGAAGCATAATTCCCTCAGTGCGCTGCAATCCACACTCGGTGGCCAGCGCTGACGCTATTACGTTCTCATTAGTATTCTTATTATTTTTTGCCATCGACTAGCTTAAAAAGTGTATTTTAAAGTAGGGAACGTCATATCATGGTTGTAAAGAGCTAGTGTCATTTGCCATTAGAGAAAGGTAAGTGTAAAACTGTATGAATGAGAGCAAGACACTGGCTAGTGGTGCCTGTGGAGGTTCTGGATCTTGGGATGCTTTCTTCTTCCCTAAAAGGGTTGTAAGTATTAGAACAACATGGGCCCCTAGTGTGACTTTCTCCCAGGATTCAGAGAAAATCAGGGGGGGTCCTCGCTAGGTCTCAGTGGCCACCTGAAATCCCACCCATCACCTGAGCCGGGCTTATATTTTGGGAGAAATGGTCGTTATTCTGTTTTACCCACATCAGTTCTGAGAAGCGGGCATTAACCACTCCTGCTCTCTTTTTTTGGTGAGGAGACTAAGGCACAGAGACTTTTAAAAATATTTTTTTATTGATTTCAGAGAGGAAGGGAGAGGGAGAAAGAAATAGAAACATCAATGATGAGAGAGAATCGTTGACAGGCTGCCTCCTGCACACCCCCTACTGGGGATCGAGCCTGCAACCCGGGCACGTGCCCTTGACTGGAATCGAACCTGCGACCCTTCAGTGCACACCCAATGCTCTATCCACTGAGCCAAACCAGCTAGGGCGACACAGAGACTTTTAAATAATGTGCCAAAGGAGATAGAACAAAGAAGTGTGGGATGGAGACTCCATTGGGGACACGGAGGCGCAGCCTCAGAGGCAGTGCTCTGCGAACAAGCTCACGAGGGATCCCACGGGCGATTCCCTGCGTGAGCCGCGAGGATTGTTCTGGAGACCACGCCTGGTGAGAGAGCTCTGACTTCCGTTCCAGGTGAAGAAGGAATGGGAGGAGGCCGAGCTTCAAGCGAAGAACCTCCCGAAAGCGGAGAGGCAGACGCTGATCCAGGTGAGACGTGCGCTCCTGGGCAGGGCTGCCAGCCTGGCCCTCAGCCGCGCCCAGCACCGCCCCCCCCCCGGAAGTTAGGGCTTCACAGCTCCCTTCAGTGGGGAGCTTATGTTACCAGGAAGTGTTACCCTCCCAACTGGGGTTCTCGAGAATAGCTCGCCTGTGGCAGAAGGAAAACAAACCCGCAGCCAGAGTGCGCCGCATTCACGCCAGGAAGCAACCTTATCCGCTGCGTTTGTTCATTCTGCCCTCCTGGCTCTGGTCCTGGGGCATCTTCCTCCTCAGGCCGCGGCTTGCCTTTCAGCGGCACTGAATTCCTGCTGGTACAGACCTGTGGAAAAGCCCGGCGGCAGAGAAGAAATGACTCTGTGAGCATGTAACCTGAGTATCAGCAGCAACTGCCTCCGTGCGTAGAAGAGTGTTGATAGGAATAGGGATGCCGTCTACGAGACAGGTGTAGGGATGGGTATTAACCGTTTTAAATCCGTTGGTGTTCGTTTAGCACAGTGGTTCTCAACCTTCCTAAGGCCGCGACCCTTGCATACAGTTCCTCATGTGGTGGTGACCCCCAACCATGAAATTTTTGCTACTGTGATGCATCGTGATGTAAATATCTGCATTTTCCGATGGTCTTAGGCGACCCCTGTGAAAGGGTCGTTCGACCCCCAAAGGGGTCGCGACCCCCAGGTTGAGAACCGCTGGTTTAGCAGCAATCTCTCTTCACGATAACCCTGTCTCAGAACGCTTAGGAAACCCCATTGGGTCTGTTTCTGCACAGCCAGTGCCTCCGTGCAGGGAAGTGAGGCCGCAGCCCTAAGCCGGGCGGTCAGTGTGGCCAGGACTCGCAGCTCGCTGCTCGCCCCTGGGGACTGCAGCGGGGATGACTCAGAGGAGCCCGCGTGCACTGGGACGTGCTTCACAACACGTCCCTGTCAGGCTGTGGTTTCAGGAGGGGGAAGCAGGCGCCTGGCCACTGGGTGGAAAGGCGGCATTTCTGTCCTTGCCGTTTGCGGTGCCAGGGCAGTGCCAAGGGGCCCTGATACTCCCTTTACCACGCGGTCATTAGACAAGGAAGGATTATTCTGACAGACAGATGAAGTGCAGTGGCTCTGCGGGTCAGCCATTTCATTAACATCGTTTCATGATGTTTCTGAGATGCTGCAGCAACTTAAGCCTCGTCTTATTTATTTATTTTTAAAAATATTGTTATTGACTCCAGAGAGGGAAGGAGAGGCAGAGCCAGAAACATCAGTGATGGGGAAACATCATTGATAGGCCGCCTCCTGCAAGCTCCCCAATGGGGATCGAGCCCTCAACCTGGGCACGTGCCCTGACCGGGAATCGAACTGTGACCTCCTGGTTCATAGGGCGACGCTCAACCACTGAACCACATTGGCCGGGCTTACCCCTTGTTTATATCAGTTAGCCTAGTGGTTCTCAACCTTTTTTAATGCTGTGACTTTTTAATACAGTTCTTCATGTTGTGGTGACCCCCAATCTTAAAACTGCGACCTTGCTAGCAGTTTTCAACCTGTGGGTTGCGACCCACAAGTTGAGAATCCGCTGCTGTAGAGCCTAAGAGTGTCAGAAAACACAGATATTTACATTATGATTCATAACAGTAGCAAAATTACAGTTATGAAGTAGCAACGAAAATAATGTTAAGATTGGGGGTCACCACAACATGAGGAGCTATATTAAAGGTCACAGCATTAAAAAAGGTTGAGAACCACTGAGTCAGCCTATGGTAAAATTGGTGGCGTTAGATGTCGTTTTGCTTCAAGTCTCAGAAGCTGGTGCTGGCAAGCGAGGACTGACTGTATTCAGTGCTGAGATCTTAAGCTGCTCCACTCGACCCGTTGTGGCTCGCACCCGCCCTGGGCCGGGAGAAGCCAGTGTTGGGCTCTTAGGTGTCCGCCCCAACTTCCTCGGGCTGCCGAGGTGACCCCCAGCCATGACATGTTGTCTGCTCTCTGGTGTAGCACTTCCAGGCGATGGTGAAAGCCTTAGAGAAAGAAGCCGCCAGCGAGAAGCAGCAGCTGGTGGAAACGCACCTGGCCCGTGTGGAAGCCATGCTGAACGACCGCCGCCGCATGGCGCTGGAGAACTACCTGGCCGCCCTGCAGGCCGACCCGCCGCGGGTGAGTCGCGGGCAGCGGGTCCCTGGCGAAGCGGGCCCCAGGGTGGCCTGCCCCCAAGTAGCGTTGATGTGGAACCAGCATGACACGGGTCCATAAAGTGACGTGTTACTGATGAGCTCTGGCAAGGCTGGCAGTGAGGCAAGAGGAGGCGGGGGGAAAGGAAATTACGGTGCAGTATCTGCTTACACTGGCTTAGCCTGGCACTGCCTGCGTGTGCACCTGTGGCACGGAGTGTGACCCAGCGAAGGCACGGCCTCCGCACATCGGTTGGTGGTTATCCAGTTACCAGATACTTTGTTCACAGCCTTACCTGCAAAGAATAAAAACATACCTTCCACAGAGGCTTTGAACCAGTTCTGTTTTAAATAAAATTGGGAAGAAAGGGGTAAAGTAGTTTACATAGAAACCCTTTTGTGCTGGTAGTCTTAGACTTTTTAAAAATATATATTTTCATTGGTTTTAGGGAGAAAGGCAGAAGGAGGGAGGGAGAGATAGAAACATCGATGATGAGAATCATTGATCGGCTGCCTCCTGCATGCGCCATATGGGGATCGAGCCTGCAGTCCAGGCCGGGAATCAAACAACAACCTCCTGGTTCATGATACTCTATCCATTGAGCCACACCGGCCAGACAGGGCCATACTGTTTTATCCCTTGACTCTGTCTACCCTGTCTTGCTCTGGGGGGTGGAAAGTATTGGAAAGGTGGGTATTTGTATCCTAAGTAAGCAAGTAAAGTCACTTCTGAGTGACACGGGGACTGCCTGGTTTGTAATTAAGGTCTCAGAGGCTGAGCCAGCGAAAAAGTGCCACTGGAGGAAGACAGTGGGCTAGAAATTACGGAAAATACTGTTTGTGAAGGAGCTAATACAACTTGGGAACCTAGATTTGGGTGCTGAGAAAAGTGGCTGCTTGTTACTAAAAGCTAAAAGCGTTTGAAAGGACAGCTTTCATTCTTGTGCCTCACTGAGCTTTACATTCTCAAGGGAATTTTTAAGGCCTCGTTTTTCTGTCTGTTTTCAATGCCCTCATCTCTGGATGGTAAACCACCGTTCTGTCCTGCAGCCTCATCGCATTCTCCAGGCCTTGCGGCGCTATGTCCGCGCGGAGAACAAAGACCGCCTGCACACCATCCGGCACTACCAGCACGTGCTGGCTGTGGACCCAGAGAAGGCGGCCCAGATGAAATCCCAGGTACACCCGGCGGGGTCGCAGCGGCTCTGGGAGAGCTTCTGGTGGGCGGGGCTGCTGTGACTGACGGTCGGTCGGTCAGCACCGATGGTTGTGCTTGTTGATATCAATCCTTAGAGAGCGTTTCTCATTTCCAGCGTCATTGGTACAAGAACTGATTTAAGAATAATTTACTGATTTTTAGAGAGAGAGGAAGGGACGGGGAAGAGAGAAGAAGGTCAATGTAAGAATGCAACATCCATCAGCTGCCTCCTGCACACCCTCTCCTGGGGTTCGAGCCTGCAACCTGGGCATGTGCCCAGACCGGGAATCAAACTGGCAAAATGAAGTACTTTCTGCTTAAACAGTTTCTGAAAGTTTAGTATCTCACAGTTTATTTTTATTTAGGGCACCACTGGATTTAATGTTGGAAATCATTTTCTAGGCTGCTATATCAAGCAGATCCTAAAGATGGGTATCTTTTGCACATTACATTTTTGTTCAGACAGACACTTTTAGATTCCTGGGATTTATCCCACGCTGGGTCTAGGTTTTCTTTACAGTCATCTATTAAAGTTTATTTCTGGACCCTCTTTCTAAATTCAGTATTGCCCACATATTGAGTTGAGTTTTACTCTCGTATGCATAGAAGATGAACTTGCCTGTAAGGCTGCTGGCTCCCTTATAAGTCACAGTCTAATAGTTAGGCCCATTAGTGGGTTTGTTTTGTGTTGAGTCTTTTGTTTCTTCTGTCGCCTATTCTAGAGGGCCCCGTAATGACATGACTGATCTTATCTCATTTCCGCCCATATTATAACCCAGTGCTGTACTATTGTGGGTACTTACGAGGGTGGGCACTCGCCCGTCATCCCAGGAACTCGCCCTCCCAGCCTCTGCCTGTGTGTGATGACTGGACGGTAATCCGCCATAGGCCTAGGGGCAGATGGCTGTGTGCTTCCTGTCCACCTGCCAGACTCGGCCCCTCACGTCTGACGCCACAGAATCCAGTCTCCCTGCGTGCCATGGAGCAGCTCCCAGTGCGCACAGGCCTAATCACATTCATTGTGAAGCTGAAGAGTGTTGTCCTCAGACATAGCTGCGCTTCAGCATTTGATGTCTGGGGTAATAAAGAGTGGGAAATAGGAAAGGGACCAGGTCGGGGGACCAGAAGGGACCCCAGCTATGGCCCGGGCGCAGTGCTTTTCTTTCAGCTGGATGCAGAAGAGGGGAGGGGAAAGGCAAGAACCTCCTAGGCTGGCTTCCAGGAAGCTCAGGGGAGCAACGCATGCGTCTTGACAGGGCTACGTCTTGTAGGTCTGCTTGATTTTTTTAAGCGATCGTTTTAAAAGTTCTTGTGTGTGTGGAAGAACTGGACTAGTGTGTAGGATTTTATAGAGGACGTGGCCTGTCCTGTGTGATGAGAATAGGAGAAATCTGATCGGTGTATTAAGTCAATACCTAGGGCAGTGGTTCTCAACCTTCCTAAGGCCGAGACCCTTGCATACGGTTCCTCATGTGGTGGTGACCCCCAACCATGAAATTTTGCTACTGTGATGCATTGTGATGTAAATACCTGCATTTTCCGATGGTCTTAGGCAACCCCTGTGAAAGGGTCATTCGACCCCCAAAGGGGTCTCGACCCACAGGTTGAGAACCGCTGACCTAGGGGATGACTCACCTGCAAGCAGGACTGAAGTGCCCCACCAAGTCACACCGGAAGCAGAGGCCTCCTCAGAACATCGAGGGGAAACGCGGCTCTGCAGTGTGATGTTCTCTGTCTGCTCTGAGCCCTCTGAATCCCGTTAGCCTTTCGTCTGTTCCCTGAACACCTTCAGCCGTCGCCACATGCAGCTTCGGTTGATTGTGTGACATAACTTTGCCCCTTGTGTACAGACACCCATATGTGCCTTCCCCCACAATGCACTTCTGTCCGCCTGAGTGTGGGCCTTCTCCCTTAGGTGGCTCCCCATTCATCTGAAGAAGTGGAGCCGTGCCAGCCTGGGGTGGGCCACGTTTTCCTTTCTGGGCATTTTCTCTCTGCGACGTTCCCTCCCGTGCCTTCCTATCCATCTACTTGACTGAAAGAATGGCAGATATAAAATTAAATTGCTTCATCCTTGCTTTTAACGGTCAGAGAGAGCCATCTGCAATAAAAGCATCTTTCAGTTAACTTTTCCATCCCCCCCTCCCACCCAATTTTGACGCTTCGTGTTAATGGGTTGTAGCCCACATAATTAGTCCATGGGGTTAGCTTGCCCTCTGTCGGAAGAGCTTGGTAACTGCAAGTGTAGCCAGGCAGGCGTAACCTCAAATAGCTTGTGTGAACTACAGCGTGTCTGTCCCATTGTGTCACTGGGGTGGCAGTTACCCCAAATCACCTTTCTTTCCCACTGGGACAAGCTTTAAAAGTAAGTGACCAGTTTTAATGGCTTTTTTAAAAAGTGAGCAACCTTGGAAATTTGCATTCGGAAAGGGTAATGAGCTATGGAAGACAGATGATATAAAATCAGGTTTGTATATTCCTTAGCGTAAATGTTTGAAAAAATAGCTAATTTAGCTAAGTAGGAATAAACTAGCTATCACCATGAAAATCACTTTAAGCAGTTACTTCACAGAGCAGTGTCTGTAACTGGTTCCCTCCCCCCAAATCTACTTTTTAGCCAGTGATTTCATTCTCTCTCTCTCTCTCTCTTTTTTTTATCCCATCTAATCTGACCAGCGGTAGGAAATGGCCAACTCTTTCCTGATTTCACTCAGAAAAACCTTCCTGAGTCCCTGGCATTGTGCATACTAGTGTTCTTTGTAACTCCTTCAGCCCGGTAAATTATATGAAAGGCAAGCCCACAGCTGGCTGGTAGGAGTCTTACATTTTCATTAACTGGAAGGACTCTGGTAAATTCTCAGACCGCTGGAGGCATTGCACAGTCTGCACAATTCTTCACTTTCGTGGTCAGCGCGTGTGTGGGGATCGTGCATTCCTCTGCCAGCTGCTTTGCTGGGCCTGCAGAGGACTGGGCTTGGGAGTGCGTGTGGCTAGTCCTCCCGGCTGCGTCGCTGACAGGCCTCTCCCCTACTGTCCTTCCAGGTGATGACGCATCTCCACGTGATCGAAGAAAGGCGGAACCAGAGCCTCTCTCTGCTCTACAAAGTGCCCTATGTGGCCCAGGAAATCCAAGAGGAAATCGGTGGGTGCCGGCCGTGTGCGTATCAGAGGCAGGGGGGGTCTCGGGAAGGCTTGCAAGTGATGGCCGAGAGAGGTTAGAGAACTAGGTCGCGGGTGTTAGCACCCCGGGGTTTCGGAAGTCTGGAATTCACGTGTCCAGGTCGAGCACTGGCTGTGAGCCACCGAGCCTTGAGTTTCATTGGCCTTCACTGTGCCACCGGAAGAGAACTGTAGGGTGTAAAATTGCAGGGGCCTGGGGGAAGGCTCCTGTTACCTTTTCCCTTGTGCCGATGCATTTCAAGGCCCCTATTTTACACACGTTCTCACTTCCTCTCCCTCCTGGTCTCTATCTCCTCTGATTGGGCAGCGAGTGTTTATTATCTGCCCTGTGTCCCAGTGTAAACGGTGCGCAGGCAGCCGGTATCTCCTGGAGCTCAGTTAGCACAGGAGGGACAGACAGGAAAACAAGTATCAGCAGGTGGTGTGAGCTGTGCAGGGAGTAAACTAGCGTAGTGGTGGTGAGTGGCTGGGTGGTCAGGGAGGCTGTCTCAGGGCCAGTAACCCGAGACCCCGGCCGGAGAGAACATGCTTATCACAGGTATGACTCCAGCAGAGGCCTGGTGTGTAAACCAAGCGGCAGGCACATTTGAGTAGATCGGGGAGAAACGAGGCCAAAGAAGTAAGCAGAGGCCAGTTTGTTAAGAGATTTTAGCAGAAATCTAGGGGTTCGGATTTTATTTCAGGATAATAGAAAACCATTAGAACAGTGGTTCTCCACCTTCCTAATGCTGCGACCTTTTAATACAGTCCCTCATGTTGTGGTGATCCCCAACCATAAAATTATTTTTGTCGCTACCTCATAACTGTAATTTGCTACTGTTATGAATCTTAATGTAAATCTCTGTGTTTTCTTATGGACTTAGGAGACCCTGCTAGCTGTTCGCGACCCACAGGTTGAGAACCGCTGCATTAGAGGCTTTTAAACTAGTGAGGGACTGGATCTGGATTATGCTTTTAAAAAGAACATGCATTTTTTAAAAAATGGCTCAGGTGCTGTGTGGAGAGTTGATTAAAATTGGAACCCACCGGGAAGCGGTTGTAAAAATCCAGGAGAGAGCTGGTGGCTGTGTGCACTCGGGTGGCGATGGAGGGGAGAGAGTTGTGAGTGGTCTCAGCATACGGTCCAGAAGGAGGCGGACAGGCCGTGCAGTGGGTCGGATGGGGATGGAGGGGCAGAAAAGCATTAAGGATGACGCCCAGCTCTTCACTGGGAGAAGTGAGTGGGTGATGGCGGCAGAGTTTGCGAGGCAGAGCGGTGTCTTCACTCGTTTTAAATAGAAGTTGCTGTTGGACGTGGAGTGGGTGTGTCACGTATACCATTAGCCTAATGGGCCAGGGCTCAGGCAGTAGTTAAGATACAGATTTGGGGGCCAGGCTGTGTAGGTGGTGTTTAAAACTGCGCCTTAGACGAGATTACTAAAGAAGAGGGGTGCCCAGGATGGAGCCCGGGTCCCCCGGTGCTGAGCTTCTGCAGCGACACAGAATCAGAAGGTGTTTCAGGCAGTCGGTGACAGCTGTGGGCTGGTGGATGCTCCTCAAGGCAGGTCTCGTGAGCTGTAATCACATGAACGAGTCCTGTTCAGGCTCTGGTCCTGCGCCGAGAATCTAGATCCTTCTGAAAACCTGGCTCCCGGCCGTGTCTGTCTTTGTCAGATGAGCTGCTTCAAGAACAGCGTGCAGACATGGACCAGTTCACCTCCTCGATCTCAGAGACCCCTGTGGACGTCCGGGTGAGCTCTGAAGAAAGTGATGAGATCCCACCATTCCGCCCCTTCCATCCCTTCCCGTCCTTACCTGAGAACGAAGGTGTGTATGACTGACAGGGCAACTTCTTGGCGGCGGGTGGAGGGTGGTATGGGGGTGGGTGGGGGTGGGGGCAAGAAGGGAGAAGACCACAATTAGAAAGTTGAAGTCAGATTTTTGGACCCGGATTGTATTGGTGAGGCTGTGTTCCTAGTGGAAGTCAGGCAGGGCAAGAGAGACTTGAATCATTGAGCACCTACTATGTGCAGGCACCGGATGGGAGCTTCCAGATAGCTGGTTTCATTATCACCAGGAGGTTAGCCCTATTTCTCACATTTAATAGATGGTTTGCTTAAAGACTACAGTTTCTCCTGGGCCTCCAATATGTGTAAAACTTATTCCAAGTGGAAGTCATTTTTCTGTGGACACAGCACTTCTGTGTTCAATTATGTCCTTATCTTTTCATAGCAGTTTTGGGAGTCAGGTAATGGAGAGGCTACAGAGATGACCCGACTTCCTGTGCTATTGGGTGGGGATAGGAAGCTGTGTCCCTGTCCTTCCGGTCAGGCATGCTGACTGCTGCCGCCTGCTGGTTCTTGCTGTCCAAGGGGACCTCTGACCCCTGATCTTACTATAAATGCAGAGTAAGGGCGGGCCCTGGACCAGCTGTGGAATCAGTCTCTTTATTTATATAGCCTGCTACTCTTGCTGATGGTGTGGTTATAAAAATAGAGGCCACAGCTACCGAGTCCTTATCGAATGCCAGCTTCAGCTGAGCATCGTTCTGGGGTGCTCTCAGTTAATCCTCAGAGCTTCCCCATCGGGGTTCCAAGGTTCAGAGAGTTCAGTGTCTGTCCAGGGTCCTAAGCTTGCAGGTGGAGAGTAAGGATTGGAGCCCACCTGATGGGTGCTGCCAGCCTCTGACCTGGTACCGTAGTGCCGGCGGAGGCCTGGGGAGGCCCCAGAAGCGGGAGGGGCCTCCAGCTTAGCCTTCAGGCCATAACTGCTTTCTGAACCAGTGACCTTGGAGTGCCAACTCAGGTGACCCTCCGGTAACAGCAGAATCTGAGAAAGGAGCTGACGGAGGAGGCACCACTGTGTCTCCCCTTGCTCACCCCTCTCAGGCCTCCCATGCCTACACAGCTCCGTGGGGTGGGAGCATCCGGGCGTATTTGAAATAGGACCTTGTCTCCTTTGCAGAAAACTGCAGCCTGCCAACTTCTGATTTTGTCGCTTTTCTAAGAAAAAGAATTTTGTGGGCTAAGCTAAATAATTTTGGAATCTCACCAATTTTTCCCCAGAAGACCCAAGACAGACCTCCTTTCGCTCCCACCTCCCAGCCCTCACTGTTGTTTGGTCTGTGGGATTTTCAGGCCGGGTTTTAAGGAAGAGGACTTTTGATTCACATTAGAGAGGAGTTCTAAAATAGGAAATTTGAAAGCCATTTTCTTTCCTTCTTAATCTCCTTTTGTGCTATTTTTGTTTTTATTGTTTTCCTTCCTGCTAGACACCCAGCCGGAGTTGTACCACCCAATGAAAAAAGGTTGGTTTGTCAGAGATGTTCCCTTTAAGACCTTCATCCCTGTCGCTTCCCCAGTGTGTCTGAATCTCGTTCTGTTTCATAACATCACTGTTTCCACCTCCTTTCTCCGCCGTGGCTGTGCGTGGAGCCACAGCAGTCCTCTGTCTCCAGCATCCAGCCCAGTGCCAGGGACCTTGGTGGCTGGCCATCCCAAGCTTGCCCTCTGGGTGCCCAGAGAACAGAGTAACCAGAGGAGTTTCCCAAGTCCTTTAATCCGGGGAGACTTTGACCATATGAAAGCAAATAGGCTTAATCTCAATCAGGTAGAGGGTCTTTTTTTTTTTTTTTTATCTTTTACTCTGCTGCTCTCACTTACATCTTTTCCCTCTCTGGCTGTCCTTGCCCTTTGTGCCCACCTGCCCACTGTAGTTGTCTCATGTCCCCTGGTTCTTGCAATAAGCAGAGCATTCTAGAAGCGGACGGGTGCAGCAGGTGGAGACTCTGCTGTGAGTCTCGTGTCAGGAAGAGGTAACGTTATGTGAGCACGTTAGGTGGGGTTTTTAGCTGTTTCCTAGATCAGGCAGTCGAAGAAGCCTTAGAGTTACCAAACTTGCTCAAAGTAACGAGTATAAGGGGCAGCGAAACCAGAATTTGAACCCAGCTCCTCTGTGTTCAAAGCCCCCGCTGTTTCCGTTGTGTCACATGCAGTGTCGGCTGCTGAGTGTCCCAGGTGGCTGGGTCCAGTGTCTGCAGTCACCATGAGCCAGTTTGGAGGGTCGTGTTCTCGGTGTGTGTCTGTGAGCCTGCTAATGGGAGTGCTTCTACATGAATGTTTGTTTGTCTTTGTCACGCACAATGACGTACCTCTTCGTCGCTGTGGTTACCCTGCTCTGAACAGCACACCCTAGATGCTTACAGATCAAGCCTAAGGTGTTACGTTCACAGATCAAGATATATTTTTAGGAGGTTAGCTGGCTTTCACCCTTGGGCCCAACTGTTACTAGTTGGGATAATTTAAACATTAACTTCTGGTCTCGTACAGCCATTAGTTTATGCATTTCACCAAATCAAATGGTTTTGGGTAGTGTTTAAGAAACACATGGGTCATATCACCCAAAAAGTACTTAAACAGTGTGGACTCGTAGCAGATCCAGTGCCACGTTCGTTTTCACACAGGATCCTGCCCCTGACCTTCACAGTGCTAAGGAGGAGACCTGAGAAAAGCGGTGGGAGGAGAGCAGTCACGTGGCATCAGCTTGGCACCCGCATGCTTGCTGAGGTGGCACCGTTCCTCTCCCTCAAATAGCGGAGGTGCCGTTTCATTGGCATTTTGAGATGACAAACGCCAGCCCCTGGAATGCAGCTGTGAAATCATTCTTTCAAATGAAAACCCCGGAGAATACTGGCGTCACGGTTGGCTGTGTGCCCACGAGTGACCGCGTCAGCAGGAGCTGTTGTCCTTTGCTCCGTGTCGGGAGCAAGGGTGGTGTGAGCTGGAACGCTGTGCTGGGGCTGGTCCGGTGGCAGCGCGCCGGTGGCGAGCCCGGACAGCAGCGCTCTGCAGATGCTCGCGTGTGACTGGTCCTCACTGGCAGGAGGCCACGCTGGATGCTGGGCATCCTGGCAGTGGATCTGTCTATAGAGGTTCACATCAGACACCCATAGGAACCGGGCAGGCTTTTATTAACGAGCGAGCGTCAGGGTGGCCGGGAAGCACATTTTATTTTTAGCTTTGGAGCTAAAAATAAAAGGTAGCGAGGCCTGCTCCTCGCTTCCTCTTGCTGGGGTGGCCCTGGCCTGTCTCTGACGCGGCCGTTGGCAGTGCCACGCACGAGTGACGTCGGCTCGGGCCACGTCTGACCTTGGCCAGAGCAGTGGTGCTGTTTCTGCTTCATCTGTAGAAAGATACTTCCGCCCTGACGTCAGGATCCCGCCTTTTTATGGGGTGCTTCCTTCCCGTCCATGCGCTCATAGCCAGGAGGACGTGCTCATCTGGGATGTAGGCCCCGCGAGGGCGACAGCCCGGTGGGAGACGGGGGAAATCAGTGATTCCAGAGAGTTCTTGGCGTGCTACACCCTGGGGGTGTCTCCCCAGAGCCGCTGTAGCTGAAAGGACGGATGGGCAGGGCTAAGGTCACGGAGGTTATTTCTAAAAGAGGCTTGAGGGTATTTCCCCAGCCTGTGGCCTATCATCTCATTCTCTCCACATTGTTTGTGGCAGAGAAGTTTTTAGTTTTCATAAAGTCCACCTTAGCAAGTAAAAAAAAAAAAAAAAGATGCTTGAGGTCTGACAGTTGCTCATTGGAAGGGAGCCCCGGCTGCTGGAGGAAGAGGGGCTTGGGGGCATCACCCGGGCGTGCCAGGGGCTCCACGCTGGGCGGCCTTGGCGCCAGCTTCGTTCTCTTACAATAAGCACTGTCTCGGGAAGGCTTGCGCCCCCTCCTCCCCGGCCGCTGCGGTCAGCGCGCTCCTCTCCATTCCTCCATCGGCCGCTGGACACCGCCCGCTCCATTCAGCCCTGTAAGCACGGCGCCTCCTCCCAACGGGGGCTGAGGGGCGCCCGGCCCGGCGGGGAGGCCCTCCGGGGGGCGCTGCATGCAGCTGCGCTCTCTCCACAGGCTCCGCACTGGGCGAGCAGGACCGAGAGCTGATCGGCGCCGAGGAGAAGGTGATCAACAGCAAGAACAAAGCGGAGGAGAACATGGTGAGCGCTTCTCTCTGGCCCTGCCCTGCGTTCATTTGGGAAAAACGCACGGGGGTGGCCTTGTCTCCCGTCCTGCCAGGTGGGCCCCGGGCTCCCAGGCTGTGTAGCGTCTGGGCGGAGCAGGGAGGAAGAATTCCCGTCCAGCAGTAGCCCGTGCCTTGCTCTGCGGTGGGGAAATATGTTTGCAACTGAAGAGATGGGTAGAATGTCCGCGGCTGTTGTCCAGGGAGGAGAGATTCTGGTGTGAACGTGGAGGGGAGGAGAGCTGGCTTTGGCTCGGTGCTGCCTTAGGTTCACACCTCCTGTGAATCGCTCTAGCGTTTCCTCTCTCTCCTGTTTCTGGGTTATTCTTAACCGAGTTGGATGTTTCAACTGGGCTTCCTGGTAACCTGCCCTGAAATCTCCCACGAAGTTCCCTAAAGGAGCCGCTCTGTCCATGGCCCTGCACCCACGTGCTCCTCCCAAGGGTTGGCGTGGATCTCGGGAAGGAGGCAGGACTGGCGGGGTGGAGTCCACCCGGTATCTGCTTCCCTCCACCGCACGTAGTGGCGGCACACTTACACTCTCTCCCCCTCCCCGTTACTGACGTTTCCACGTGTTGCAGGTCATTGACGAGACTCTGGACGTGAAGGAGATGATCTTCAATTCTGAGAGAGTGGGAGGCCTTGAGGAAGAGCCGGTATGTGTTTAGCCCCGGAACCTAATGTGGGGTTAATCTTCATGGGATGGAAAAGTGGGGGTCCTCCCAGGCGGGGGGTACCTGGAAAGCTGGGCCCTGGCGCTGCTCGGGTTTTGGGACAGGACTGGAGGGGCACGGCCCTGACTGCGGGCGTGTCGGTGCCCGCCCGCCTTTCACACCGTGCACGTGGTCACGGGCTTTCCTGCGCGTCTGCCTTGTCCCGTAGGAATCGGTGGGGCCGCTGCAGGAGGACTTCAGCCTGAGCAGCAGTGCCCTCATCGGCCTGCTGGTCATTGCGGTGGCCATTGCTACGGTCATCGTCATCAGCCTGGTGATGCTGAGGAAGAGGCAGTACGGCACCATCAGCCATGGGATCGTGGAGGTGAGTGCGGGGGTTCAGAGGTTTGTTCTTGGGCGCTGCCCGGCAGCTGGACCGCTCACTAGATCATTAGCTCATGTTTGGAAAGTCAGCCCCCACTGAATTATGTTGATTCTATGACAAAGGGCTGTTACTGACATTGATTTGGGCTTTGACTGTCAATGTGAGTAAATCCTAAGAGCATTTTCTGTGGCAGAGGGTGCGTCTGTCTCTCCCATTCTTAGTGTTTCCTTTTTGCAGGCGTGTTGGGTATCTGCGCATGGAGGACTGTAATGGTCTTCTTTGTTGTTGACTTGTGTTTTTTTGTTTTTCTTTGTTTTTTGTTTTTAAATATATCTTACTGATTTTTTACAGAAAGGAAGGGGGAGGGATAGAGAGCTAGAAACATCTGTCAGCTGCCTCCTGCACACCCCGTACTGGGGATGGGCCCGCAACCAAAGTACATGCCCTTGACCGGAATCGAACCTGGGACCTTTCAGTCCACAGGCTGACGCTCTATCCACTGAGTCAAACCGGTTTGGGCATGTTGTTGACTTGTTTTATAAAGAATAAGTCAGGTCTGTGGCAGATCAGTTACAGTGGTAATCATGAGTGATTCCATCTTAAAACTATAACCATGACTAATATTCTTTTGTTTTGATTTGCTAATATGTTTTTTAATTCATTTCAAAGGGAGGATTAGAGGGGAAGAGGGAGAGAAACATCAATGATGAGAGAGAATCATTGAACGGCTGCCTCTTGCATACCGCCCATTGAAGAGCAAGCCCGCAGCCCAGGCATGAGCCCTGACTGGGAATTGAACCGTGATCTGGTTCATAGGTTGATGCTCAACCACTGAGCCATGCCAGCCGGGCTGTTCTTATTTTTTAATGGGAAAAAAAGCAACAGGAAATGTAGAAGGCAGAGCAGATTGTTTCTCTTTCATCCTGATGGGTAGTTAGAACTCACCCCTCGTTCTTGGTGGAAATGCCAGGGCCTCTGGATTCTGGAAAATGAGTGCCATAAAGAGCACAGCACGCTCTGGAAAATGCGTTCAGAGGCATGCCTCAGTTATTGGGTTTCATCTCCTGTAGCACAGGGGCCTAAGTGTTAGAGTTTCTGAGCCGCAAAGACCCGGCAGGTCATCCGGCCTTGTCCTGTTTTATAGGGATGCTCACCTCCGCTGTCCCAGGTCGTAGGGAGCAGGACTGGGACTCGCTCCTGGCTGTGGAGTAGGAAGTTCAGTTCACTGTTCTCCATCTCGGACTAGGCTTGTAGGGCTCTTGCTTGCAGAAGCATTGCCATTGGACCCTCCTATTCTCTCTCCTCGTCCTGTACCCACATTCACTTCGTTCACCCGGTGGAAACGAGACGCTGGGCTGGCGGCGGTCCCAGGCCTTTGGAGCCCGTGCCGTCTCCTGGGTGCCCTGCAGTGACCCACAATCTCTGTTCCTGCAGGTCGACCCCATGCTCACCCCCGAGGAGCGCCACCTGAACAAGATGCAGAATCACGGTTATGAAAATCCGACCTACAAGTATCTTGAGCAGATGCAGGTCTAAGTGGGAGAAGGCGCATGGCCCCCCGCATTGGAGTGGGGGTGCAGGTGGGCCAGCAGGCCCGGCGTTGGATCGACCGCTGACCAACAGTTCCTTCCAGAGGAACTCCTCTTCCATTCAGACCTCTCGGGTCACTAAGACTATAAAGTACTACTGTAGGATCACACTTTCCATTCTTTTAAATGGGTGAAAATGTTAATATAACTATATGATATATAAACCTTACAGAAACGAGAGAATGATCTATTGCAGATACCTGACTGACGTAGCTTTCTTTTTGAGATTAACCAGGCATCCACTCCCGTTGTGTTGTCTCACGTGCTCCCCCTCGGCGCGGAGGTGCTGGCTTGCAGTGACACGGCCCTCGCAGGGTCCCGGTTGCTCGTGTAGGTCACCGAGGCTCGTCCCCTGTCCTGGTCCTCATTTTTTAAAAGGCAGTATTTCCTTTTCCGATGAGCTGCAGGAAGTCGCCGAGAAACTAAGTGGACAGGGAACTGGGAGACCATTTAAGCACATCTGATCCCTCTCGAAACCGTTGTAAAGGACCAGGGTCTCGGGACCTAGCATTCCCGCTGCTGGTTCCTCGGTGTCACCAAGGAGTTGAAGCATTTGCGTCCCGGCATCCTTTAGCAGAGCCCGTGCACCCAGAATGGGCACCGCACTCCTCTCCTCCGAATCCAGTTCTTCCACGGATAGCAGCCTGTAGTGTGTATATGACCTCACTGTCCACCGTCCACCACGTAGCTTCTCACCCCCCCCTCCACGTAATGTCCCACGTGCTGTCTTTACCTCCACGGGCATTTCCCCCTGAAGGCACCGCCCCCCGACTGCCTGCCCCCCCTGCACCGCCTGCTGGTCACTCAGAAGATGACCGTGCCGGGGGTAGCGCCCAGCGCAGCGGGAGTCCGAGGGGCGCGGTGTGTGACACGTGCGGCGCAGCGAGGCCTCGTTCCTCCCCATGCCTCTGTCATGCTTGTGTAGTTGATGTTGATGTCACCGCTTCCTCTTTTTTTTTTATTCGGAAGGTTCTGGTAACCTGTGGTGTATTTTTTTCTATTTCCCCGTGACTGTTTTCCTCCTCCCTTCCCCGTACCCCTGTCTCTCCCCACTATGCACAGGTAAACTTCACCTACAAACTCCTTAATCTGATCTGTGGAGAATGTACAGAGTTTAAACACATCAATAAAGACTTTAACTTCCACCAGGACTCCCGTGTGATTGGCCCGGCGTTACTCCGCGTGATGGTTTTGACTCTCTTGCCTCCAGGACGGTGCCAGCAGGTGCCAGTCACTGACAGGGACACGAATTACGCTACCCACGCACGGCAAACTTTTTTTTTTTTTAATATATTTTATTGATTTCTCACAGAGAGGAAGGAAGAGGGATAGACAGTTAGAAACATCAATGAAAGAGAGACATCCATCAGCTGCCTCCTGCACGCCCCCTACTGGGGAGGTGCCTGCAACCAAGATACATGCCCTTGACCGGAATCGAATTTGGGACCTTTCAGTCTGCAGGTCGATGCTCTATCCACTGAGCCAAACCGGTTTTGGCAAGACTCTTGAGTTTGAATTCTATCAAGATAATGGGCCCAGCCAGCATGGTTCAGTAGTTGAGCATCGACCTATGAACCAGGAGATCAAGGTTCAGTTCCTGGTCAGCGTACATGTCAGGGTTTCGAGCTGATGCAAGACAGTGAACAGGACTTGTGACTAAATTTTCAGAGAGATGTTCGTGGGGCATGCAGGAGACAGCCAACCAATGATTCATCGTTGATGTTTCTCTTCCTCCTCCTCTCCTCTCTGAAAGAAGTAAAAATACATTTAAAAAAAATCACAGGAAAAGTGATTTCAACCCCACAGTATGTGTCTTTTATGAATCTCAGAGAAATATTCTTTCATTATTTCTTCAGTGCTTTCCTCCATTATAACTTAGGTTCTAAAATTCTAATGGATTAGACTCAAACCTCCCTGATTGCTTCTTTTTCTTTAGCTTTATTCTAGAATCTGAAGGATTGCTTTTTCTTTGCCTTTCAGCATTTCTAGTGAATTTTGTCATCCTCTTTTTTAAATTTACTATTTTAGCATCCTTTATTTTTATGATAACATCCATCTGAGTTTATGTTATAAATTTCTTCCCCTTAATCCTCACTTGACATTTTTCCCATTACTTTTTAGAAAGGAAAAAAGAGAGAAACATCAATGTGAGAGATACATTAATTAGTTGCCCCAACTGGGCAGGGGATCAACCTTGCAACACAGCTATGTACCCTTGACTGGGAATCAAACCTGAGACTCTTTGGTGTGCAGGCTGACAGCCTAACCACTGAGAAACAGGGACGCGAATTACTCTACTCCTCACGCACGGCAGACTTTTTTTTTTTTTAATATATTTTATTTCTCACAGGAAGGAAGAGGGATAGACAGTTAGAAACATCAATGAAAGAGACATCCATCAGCTGCCTCCTGCATGCCCCCTACTGAGCATGTGCCTGCAACCAAGAAACATGCCCTTGACCGGAATCGAATTTGGGCCAGGGTTGTACGTTAGGATTTTAAAAGATTTCCTTTTCTAAATTACCTGTATCCTTTTGTGCTGTTAGTTTCCTATAAACGTGTAGTCATCATTTGAGCAAACTTAAGAATAAAGTACAGCCCGGCTGGCGTGGCTCAGTGGTTGAGCGTTTATCTATGAACCAGGAAATCACAGTTCCATTCCCTGTCAGGGCACATGCCTGGGTTGTGGGCTTGATCCCCAGTGTGAGGTGTGCAGGAGGCAGCCGATCCATGATTCACATTATTGATGTTTCTATCTCTCCCTCTCCTTCCTTTTTGAAGGCAATAAAAATATTTTTAAAAAAAATAAAGTACAAATTAGCTTAAAAAAATAGAGAAAGCCATCCAAGAGTTTTGTCCGGCAAAGTTTATTAATTTATTACATGAGACGTCTCTTGGTACTGGAGACAATGAATAGGTCTTGTGGCTAAATTTTCAGCAAAGTGTATGCAGCTTTCATTTTGGAGTTTTTTTTTTCTTTCATTTTCAATCACAGCTGACGTTCAGTATTTCCATTTCAGTTTCTTAAGTAACCTGCCATTAGGAGGCGATGTGTTCCCATTGGAGGGGGTTTGTCTACCTGACAATGCTCGCAGCACTTTGTACCTGGGGAAGGTGTTCGCTGTGACCTGACTTTAATGTCCAGCTCTGTGCGAAAGAGTAAAATAGGGTTAATGAGCACGGCCAGCATGGCTCAGTGGTTGAGCATCAACCTAGGAATAGGGAGGTCACAGTTCGATTCCCGGTTGGGGCACATTCCTGGGTTATGGGCTCAATCCCCAGTATGAGGCGTGCAATCAATGATTCTCTCCTATCATTGATGGTTCTCCCTCTGCTTTCCTTTCCAAAACCAATAAAAATAAATTTTTAAATAAAATCGGGTAATGTGAATCTTCAGTCATGTTGAGTGTAATGCCAGTTTACATATATGGTGCATTGTAAGCATAGCAGGCGTGTGTTTGTGTAAATGTCCGTGTGTGACATGTTCCCTAGGATCAGAGTGTGCATTTTCAGAGCCTCTGGCCAGGAAGTACCTTGGGGCGAACCAGTTCAACAGGCTGGCTCTTTGTAACCCTCCGTACTTCCTCATCTGCCTCTCCCTCCTGCACCGGCCACTCACGTCGCTGCCAGGAAGGTTGTAGAAAAGATGAAACTTCAAAGAATTTTTTAAAATATATCTATATTGTTTAAAGTATTACAAATAGTAGAACATATGTCTCCTTTTTATTTTTCCTCTTGACGTCCCCCCGGCCTTCCCCACTCCCCAGTACATGCCCTCACCTGTTTCCTCCCTCACCCCAACCCCTCCCCAATGTCTTGTATTAAGAGAATTTTTTGGCTCTAGTTTCCGCCAGAATGAGAAGCGGGAAGCCACTTGACCCGGTGCAGGGTCAGCTGGAAAGTGGACCCAGCATTCGCAAGTCCCAGGTCTCACAGGCCTTCTTCTTTCCTCTCCGTGTCTGCCCCCTGCTGGGCGCTTTACAGGCGTCATCTCTTTGAACTGTTTTTTTTTTTTTTAATATATTTTATTGATTTTTCACAGAGAGGAAGGGAGAGAGATAGAAAGTCAGAAACATCAATGAGAGAGAGACATCGATCAGCCGCCTCCTGCACACCTCCTACTGGGAATGTGCCCGCAAGCAAAGTACATGCCCCTGATCGGAATTGAACCTGGGACCTTTCAGTCCGCAGGCCGACGCTCTATCCACTGAGCCAAACCGGTCTCGGCCTCTTTGAGCTGTGGATGCCTGTCTAGCTGGGCTTTCTCCTACCGAGAGCTGAGATTGCCCTAGTCCAGGGGGGAGGGGCTGGGCAGAGAGCATGCCCGGCTAGCTGTCAGGCAGCCCTTGTCTGGTACCCGTGTCAGTCATCCTCCAAGCTGGGGGTGTCAGCGAGGACCTGTCTGCCCGTCAACTGTGGGCACTTGGACCCTCACCGGCTCTGCTCTGGGAGAAGTCAGAGCTGGGGAACTTGCGCTGAGTTCTGTTCACCCCTTCATGACTCCGGTGGGGCCAGGACAGAGGCGTTCAGGGTGAGAGTTGCATGTCAGTGCCACCAAGCCCACATCTCTCCCTCCTCGCCCTGGATGTAGATCTGGTAGAGAAAGTGGTTCGTTTTCAAAGAACATGCCATGGGGATGGCGTAAGTCAGGCCCCGGCCAGCAAGCCTGGCCCTCGCCCAGCCCCGCACGGGCCCCTTGACGCGTCGGGAGAGAAACTGACCTGGCAGTTTCTCCCGGTGACTCAGCCACTGCTGCGGAATGTGCCCTGCCCACCTCTGCGCTGGCAGCCGCAGGTGCCAGAGTGCTCGGCTCACTGGCCTGAGGTCCTCCTGCCTCCCGTCGCTTGCAGTGACTAGTGAGTCAGCCCGGTATCCTGGGAATCTGCTTGGTTTCAGTTGCTCTGACATCCATTTTTTTTTAAATATATGTTTATTGATTTCAGAGCGGAAGGGAGAGGGAGAGTTAGAAACATCCGTGATGAGAGAGAATCGTTGATAGGCTGCCTCCTACATGCCCCACACTGGGGATCCAGCCCAGGCATGTGCCCTGACCAGGAATCCAACTGTGTCCTCCCGGTTTATAGGTCGACGCTCAACCTCTGAGCCACACTGGCCAAGCTGACACATTCTTGTTTTAGGAGACCCAGATGGTGATGCGATGAGTCCCTAAAATGCGGGGAGGCCCAGGGGTCTACTCTCCTGCCTCTTGGTACTCGTTGGAAGTGATGGACATAGACAAGGTGGGTGGCTTGTCCTCGCATTTTACAGCTAAAATATGGCCACCGCGTCCCTGCTGTTCAGCCCCGAGCCCAGGCTGAGGCTTGTGCAGCAGGCCCTGTTTTCTGGGACGAAAGGTCAAGTCCTTTTCAAACAAGGAGGATGGCCGAAACTGGTTTGGCTCAGTGGAGAGAACGTCGGCCGGAATGAAAGTTCCCAGGTTTGATTCCAGTCAAGGGCATCTACCTTGGTTGTGGGCACATCCCCAGTAGGGGGCGTGCAAGAGGCAGCTCATCAATGTTTTCTCTCTCATCGATGTTTCTAACTCTCTATCCCTCTCCCTTCCTCTCTGTAAAAAATCAATAAAATAATTTTTTTAACAAAGGGCATGAGGAGGAAACGGAATGAACTACGGGCTTCAGCTGAGAGTGAGGGAAGGGAAGTGTGTCAGTGTCTCGTGGGGAAGTTCCCCCGCCCCCCTTCTCTGGAAGGAGGCCACTGCCTCCCACGCAGAGTTCGGCCGCCGCTGCCTTATTATTTTTTAAATTGTGTTTTAACCCTTTGAAGTAGAGCCATTAGAAAGCCGGGTTCAAAGGTCCAGTCCAAGCTGAGAGTTTGGGTTGCTGCAGTGGTTTCACAGGAGCACACGTACGTCTAACTTAACAAGTTGTGCAATTTTATTGTACATCAATTAGACCTCAATGAAGCTGTGTTGTGTTTTGTTTTTAAATACATTTTATTGATTTTTTTTACAGAGAGGAAGGGAGAGGGATAGAGAGTTAGAAACATCGATGGGAGAGAGACATCGATCAGCTGCCTCCTGCACGCCCCCCACTGGGGATGTGCCCGAAACCAAGATACATGCCCTTGACTGGAATCAAACCTGGGACCCTTCAGTCCACAGGCCGAAGCTCTATCCACTGAGCCAAACCGGTTTCGGCTGACGCTGTGTTTTTAAAAAGCCCGAGGAGACGCCTCACAAAAGGTCGCAACGGAAGGGGTGCCTTTCACAGACAGCGCTGCACTTCCATCCCCTCTACCGAGGCTTTTTTCCAAGTTAAGGATACAAGCAGGTCCTTGAGGCTGGACATACTTCCAACAGCAAAATTACCCAGACATCTTTCCAGACATGTGTTTCCAACTTCCTCCAAAGCATAATTTTCTTTATTTTTTATTATCTAATAATCCTCACTAGAGGATATGTTTCCATTGGTTTTTAGAGAGCGTGGAAGGGAGGGGAAGAGACAGAGGAGAAACGTGGATGTGAGAGGCAGACATCGGTTGGTTGTCTCCAGCTCACACCCAACCAGGCCCAGGATGGAACCTACAACCAAAGTACGTGCCCTTGACCAAAATCGAACCCAGGACCCTTCAGTCTGTGGGCCGACACTCTATCCACTGAGCCAAACCAGCTAGGGCACATAAATTTCTTTAGAAAAAAAATCAAAACATGTTTTGTAGCTTTAAAAACAAACTAAAAACAGCCGAAACCGGTTTGGCTCAGTGGATAGAGCGTCGGTCTGCGGACTGAGGGGTCCCAGGTTCTATTCCAGTCAAGGGCATGTACCTTGGTTGTGGGCATGTCCCCAGTGGGGGGCATGTAAGAGGCGGCTGATCAATGTCTCTCTCTCATCAGACTGACTCTCTGTCCCTCTCCCTTCCTCTCTGAAAAAAATCAATAAAATAAAATAAAAACAAACTGTGACATACTTAAGCTCAACTAATCAATTTGGTATAAGATCATTTATTGACCACTTATAATCTTATTAAAATACTAGAGGCCCGGTGCATGAATTTGTGCAGGGGTGGGGTCAGGCCTGCCCGCCCTGAGTTGGGCAATCAGGCTGGGCCAGCTGGGCAGAGGAGCCACGGGCAGTAGGCCAGCCGGCCCCACCTCCTGGTAGAACTCCCGGTTAAACTTCTGTTTGAATTCCTGGTCGAGGGAAGAATTTGCATATTAGCCTTTTACTACATAGGATTGCAAAGATTCTACCATATTTTTAAAGTTCTGGATTCTAAAAATCAGAATAACCGCATCGAAGCTGTTTTGTAGCATCTTGTGCATTTATGGTTCCCAGGTGGGCTCGCACCAGAGTCTGAGTTGCAAATATTTCTTCACTCCAGCCAGAGCCATCAGCCCATCACAGTATCACAGTTTCCCCGTATTTTACATAACACATTTGCCATGACATACGAATGAAACTTAAGAGTCAGCTATAATGTTACAGGTGGGGATTCTGAAACCTATTTGCTGGTTCTTTTTCGAATTCGGCCCCTTCCTTGGCGACCTTGAGGAAGTTAACCTAATTTCTTCCTCTGAAAAAAATGGGGTTTGGTGATAGGACTTCCCTCGGTGAGGAGGGAGTAGCCCCAGGTAAAGCGCCTAAACCTAGACTGGTGCCCAGCGCAGAGCGGGTGCCTGATTAACGTTAGATATGATGTTTAACTCTTGAGAACATACCTCCTCAGGACACAGGGCTCGCTTAAAAGGTGCTATTTGTGTACTTCGTGATTCATACAGTTGGCTGGGCTGTACTAGTGCCAACCCATGGTCCTCGGCACCAATTCAGTGCCAACAGGAATCCCCAATTTGAGGTGTGGCGAAGAAGGGAAGTATTCAGTGCAAGCAGTTCAGCTGTAGTGGAACAGCAGCCCAGATGTGATGCAGCTGTGAGGAGGTGTCTCTCCTAGTAGACACCTCTGCCCTGCTCCTAAACAGAGAAGTCCCTGCCTTGGCCCCTGATGGGCCTGTCCTCATGCAAACAAGGACTCCAAGTCCTCCGTTTGATTGGTCCTAAAAGCACAGTCCTGATTATTTGGAGGCAGCAGCTCTGATTGGTCGGTGAAGATGCTAAAGGAGATACAGCTGGCCAGGTCTAATTGGATGGGGAAAGTCTCAGTCCTATTGGTTGAAATCGGATTCTGGAAACTTCTTTAGGAAGGTGGCTCAGAAGGCAGGACCACAGCACAGGCCGGCAGGTGGCGAGGCTTCTCCCTGGAGCAAGGCTGGCCCGAGAGGTCCCTGTTTAGCAACAGCTGCTGGGTGGGCTCTGTTTGTCCCTTGGAGCCCGGTTAGCTACCAGGAGCCCTTATGGGTAGGTATCTTCTTTCTCGGGGTCAGTAATGGAAACATCTGTGCTCTCATCTGAACCTCGGTTAGTTAACGTTATTTTTTTTTTAATATATTTTATTGATTTTTTACAGAGAGAAAGGGAGAGGGACAGAGTGTTAGAAACATCGATGAGAGAGAAACATCGATGAGAGAGAAACATCAATCAGCTGCCCCCTGCACCCCACCCCCACCCCTCACTGGGGATGTGCCCGCAACCAGGATACATGCCCTTGATCGGAATCGAACCTGGGACCCCTCAATCCCCAAACCAACACTCCATCCACTGAGCCAAACTGGCCTCGGCAGTTAACGTTATTTTTGTTGGTGTCTTCAAATCTCTGCATCTCCCGACAGCATTTACGACAGAAAAATAAGCCACAGTGTTGCCTTCTCTGTATTCAGCCATTCGGAGTGTGGCTAGAAAAAGGCTTTCTAACATGGTTTGTGGCTTTTTGTCTTTGGCTTTTATAATTAAGGAACCTCAAGCTGTACATTATCATTCCTTAAGGATATTTTGTAAATTGCTAAATTGAATATTGCACCGCTTTAAGCACTAAAAACATTGTAGTGGCTTGTCTTCCTGCACTTGACATTTAGTTTTCAAGTCTCATTAATGAAGTTGGCCTCATAATATTAACAGCTCCGAATCCAAAATACACCTAGAAAGAGGAACATCATTATGAGTCGAACATGTAAATTTGTGATCTTGCTTGTTTAAAACAAGTTTGCCAACTTATTAGATGATCATTGTTTTACCTTCATCACAGGGATGTTGGAAAGCTGGTCCGAGGAGTAGGAATGTCAGTCTTGGTCACTCTTGTTCTATGCTTGCCATGGTACTATCTTCCTTCGCAGTGAAGATAAGACCTTGCAAGAGTTTTTAAAATACACAAGACATATATTTTTATTATTTGATTAAAATTGAAGTTCATTTTACTAGCACTTGGCATTGAGCTCAGAATGTCAGCCAATGAGTTGGCACACTTTGCTTTTAAAAATCCCCTGTCTGCTCCTGTAGGCTGGTCAGCACCATGGGTCAGAGTGGGCTGGGCATAGTTACACATAGTGGATGGCAGAAGGGATGGACTGGGGTGTGCTGATTACGTGGCCGGCAAGGAGGGTCAGAGAAAGGGAATGCTTCAATGATGCTCTCAAGACAGAGCATGGAGGAGGTGGCCCAGGGAAATAGAACGCATTTCCCCGAAGGCTCCTAAGATAGCCCCAGCTCAGAGTCCAGGGTGTCTTTTGAGCGGCGCTTCTATCTTTAGAGGATTTCCATGTGGTAAGTCCTGCCTACCCAAGGCGGGAACCAGACCTCGGCTTAGCAGGCTGGCGGGTGAGCCAATGAGCCTCACTCACAGGAGACTTATTTAAGAAGGAACAAAGGTCAGAGGCCACTCTGGCTAGAGGCGTGAAGCCAGCGGTGGGACCATCACCGGTGCCCAGGTGATGAGCTGGGGAAGTGGGGGCTTTGGGAGCAGCACTGCGGGTGGAGTAGCTGGCCCGGATCCTGGCTGGGTCTCCTCCCCTCTTGCCTTTCTGGCCCGCTAAGAGATTCTATGAGCTTCCTACAAAGCTTTTAATAATTTCCTCTTTTTTTTTTTTTTTTGCTCAAATGAGTTAGAGCATGCTGTTCGTGAGCTGGCAAGTTGACAAAAACTCCATTAAGGGCAAATTCACTGAGCTCTCATGAGAAGATGGTACCTGTTACTGTCAATTAATAAAGGAGATAGGATTATTTTTATTTTTTTTAAGTGACGTGAGAACAAGGACTCTCGGTGTGGGAAGAGTAAATATAGATGCAAAACAGAGTAAGTTGAGTCAATGTTTGAATTGAAAGTATCAATATAAATGTGTTGTGTATTCTATCTCTAAAAAGTTCCTATATTTGGCCACGAAAAGCCCCAGAAACAATGGATTGTCTGGAAATATCCTTTCCCACTGAAAGACAGTAGGGTGTCTTGAAGAAATGGCTAACCGCATGTCTGGGCAGGAAATGTGCAAGACGAACCTGGCCCATCTCCCCAGAAAGCCCAGAAATAACAAAGGGAGTGGGTTTGGGCCCGAAGGTCGCAGAGCAAGCGGAGGGGACTCCCACGGCCCAAAGAAGAGGCCATTGGAACATCACCGAGCATCCAAATGGCAATGGACCAAAACCTATCAAACAGGCATCCATCCAGTGGGTCCCCGGGGCTCAGTGGTTGAGCGTTGGCCTAGGAACCAGGAGGTCGCCATTTGATTCACGGTTCGATTCCTGGTCAGGGCACATGGCCGGGTTGTGGGCTCCATCCCCCCAGTGTGGAGCGTGCAAGAGGCAGCCAGTCAACGATTATCTCTCATCATTAATCTCTCTCTCTCTCTCTCTCCCTTTCCTCTCTGAAACCAATAAAAATATATCTATTTTTAAAAAGTACTTAACTCACATACCATCACGTTATGAGGATGAAACCAAGTGGGTCTGGTGTGCGTGGACATGACAGTGGCTGTGGGGGAAGGGTCCGGGATTCGCAGTGAACACGCTGCAGGTGTCCTGCCTCCAAATGACAGCGCGAGGGCCTTCTCTGCAGGACGGGCATTAGCCGAGAGCCGACGCGCCAGGAACCTGGGAGATGATCCGGGACCCTCCTCTGGCTGCGGACAGCAGTTTCCAGAGGCACGAATGCCACACACTCTCGTTACTTTGAAACCAGCCACTTCCAATCACCCGCATTCGCTGAAAGGTCTGTGCCTTTGGTAGCTGTGGTACCGATGCGCTACCTGGGAGGGTCACAGGGCATTTTTGTGCCAATGGGCAGAGACTCGTGTTTTCTATCTTCTCTTTAGCTCCGGAACGCCTTATATGATGGAGGGTAGCAGGTCTATTTTCTATTAAACCGACACGAATGTTTATGCTAGTCCTTGCGCTGGGCTCCGGGGGGTTGAACGAATGAGTAAGACACTGATGGGCCTGAGAGAAAAGGTGGTCAAGCTGAAACCGGTTTGGCTCAGAGGATAGAGTGTCAGCCTGTGGACTGAAGGGTCTCAGGTTTAATTCCGGTCAAGGGCATGTATCTTGGTTGCGGGCACATCTCCAGTGGGGGGCGTGCAGGAGGCAGCTGATCGATGTCTCTCTCTCATCGATGTTTCTAACTCTCTATCCCTCTCCCTTCCTCTCTGAAAAAAAAATAAAATATATTTAAAAGACAAAGAAAAGTTGGTCAAGTCCACAAGGGAGGTACAGGCAGACCTAGTTGTGGTCTGGAGGGAAGGAAAGTCTCAAGGAGAAGACAGAGCATCCGTGGGGCTGGGCTGGGCTTGCTGCAACATTGAACCACCCTCAACTCCCAGGGGCTTACACTCCCGAAGTTTAATTCCTTTTTTTTTTTTTTTAAATATATTTCACTGCTTCTTTACAGAGAAAAAGGAAGAGGGACAGAGAGCTAGAAACATCGATGAGAGAGAGACATTGATCAGCTGCCTCCTGCACGCCCCCCACTGAGGATGTGCCCGCAACCAAGGCACATGCCCCTGATCGGAATCGAACCCGGGACCTTTCAGTCCTCAGGCCGTTGCTCTATCCACTGAGCCAAACCGGTCTCGGCCTGAAGCTTAATTCTTATTCCTGCACCATGTCCCGTGCCCATCAGAGGCATCTCTGCACGCGGCAGCCGCTTAGGGTCCCAGGACCAGGGAGGTTTTATCTCCACCTGTGCTCCCAGGGGGACTGGGCCCGGAGAAGGGGGGTGGGGACTTGCTTCCTTAGGCTCCTGCCTGGAAGCGGTGTGTGTGCCCTCCTGTGGCATTTCCTGGGCCACAGCTAGCCTGGTGGCCACACCTGCCTTTGAAGGAGGAGTGCGGCGCCCGCCCGGGCCGGGAGAGGAGAGAGCTAGAAACCGCCAGTGAATTCCACTGATGACTACCCATGACTCCGATGACTCCGTGGGTGACTTGGTCTCAGTGCGCCGGGGTGGGTGGGAGGGAGGAGGGCCTCCTGGTGAATGGGAAGCATTCGGGGAAGGTGCACCGGGGGAAAGCCTGGCTGAGAGGGGCCCCCAGGAATGCTGGGAAGCCAGGTTGCCCAGGCAGGCAGGTGGCATTGTGAAAGCCGGGCTGGTCTGGGTCCAGGAGACGCGGCAGCTTGTAAAGCTGAGGCCGAGGCCGAGGCACCTGACGGCTGTGTGTGGGAGAGATCAGAGGGCAGAGGCGCAGGCTGGAGGAGCAGATCACTCGCTTGGCACACAAGTCCAGGCCAAGGGTGAGGGGCGTGTACACAGCGACCTTCTAAGTGGGGAGGGAAGAAAGGCTCTGTCTGTCAGCTACCCGAGAGGAAGGTTGACCGGCGTTGGGACTGATTGGATAGAAAATGTCAGGGGGAGCCCTGGCCGGTGTGGCTCCATTGGGTGGGCATCATCTGGTATACCAGGAGGTTGCGGGTTCGATTCCCAGTCAAGGGCACATGCCTGGATTGCAGGCTCAAAACCAGGTAGCAGGTGCAGGAGGCAGCTGCTCCATGTCGCCCTCTCACATCGATGTTTCTCTCGCCCTCTCCTCCATCTCTAAAAATACTATTAAAAAAAAATAAAAAAGGCATAAGGGGGAAGTGGAAATTCCAAAATGATCCCAAGGTTTTGAGCCTGAGAGAATGACATTGTCACAACCAGAGAAAACCGTGGAAGACGGGCGAGTCTGGAAAGGAAATCTGGGGCTTGAGGTTTGCAAAGCAAGGCTTTTATTTTTTTATTTTTTAAAAAATATTTTATTGATTTGTTACAGAGAGGAAGGAAGAGGGAGAGAGAGAGTTAGAAACATCGATCAGCTGCCTCTTCTTGCACACCTCGTACCGGGAATGTGCCCGCCACCAAGGTACATGCTCTTGACGGGAACTGAACCTGGGACCCTTCAGTGCGCAGGCTGACGCTCTATCCCCTGAGCCAAACCGGTTAGGGCAGCAAGGAGTTCATTCACTCTGGTTCCCGGACCCAGAGCGTGCTCAGCATGTCACCCGTGCTCAGCAACACCTGTTGACTGTGTGGTACCAGAACACACCTCCACCAGGCCAGTGCTAGGAGGGTAGAGCCTCCTCTCTGAAGCCCCAAGTCAAGACTGTGCCACGGACGTGTAGAGAGAGAGAAAAACAGGGAGGAGGCTGGAGGGAGAACGTGGAAAAACCATGGCCTTTAGGGGCCCCAAAGTCGGACCAGAGCCCAGGCATCTGAGGATGGGGTCCGAGTCAGAGGCTGCAAACGGGTACAGGACGCTGAGAACAGACAAAAGAGGGCATTTGGGTGAGCAACCCGGGACTCGGTGACTCCCCCCCCCCCTCCCCATTCCCAGAGGGAGAGAGGGAAGCAGGCCAGCCAGGGCCTCTGCCTGGGGGAGGGGCGGCTGCGTGCGGGAGGCGGGCCGGGGCGGGGCGGCTTTTGTCGGGGTTCGGAGCGCCGGCCAGCGGGCGGGGAGCAGCCGGGGCCGGCCCTCGGGTGGAAGGGACGTGGGGTGGGGGGTGGGGGGACAGCCAGTGCTCCCCGGAGGGAAGGAGCGCGCCCCGCCCTCGCTGCTGCGCCCGGGCACCTGCTCTCGCGCGCGGGGCGCCGCCGTCCGCGCCCCTGGCGGCCCCTCCCCGCGCGCCGCCGCCGCCGGGGGCCCGCTGGTGGCCTTTGCGGGGGGAGGCGGCCCCGAGGCTGCGGGAGGCGGGCCCGGGAAGGTGCCGGCGGCGGCGGGGCGGGGCGCCCGGAGGCCACACCCTGAAACTACCTGCGCGGGACAGGAAGAGCCGCGCCAGACCCGCCCCGCGCCCCGCGCCGCGCGCCCCGCACCCCGCCCGGCGGCGATGGGAGCCGGCCGCCCGCGGGGAGCGCGCCTCTGAGACCGCAGCGGCCGCCGGACCATGAGGAGCAGCAGCCGCGGCCGCAGGGGCGGCGGGGGCGCCAAGGACCTGGGCGCCGGACTCAAGTACAGCTCGCGGCCCGAGGTGGGCGCG
>JAAGEH010000417.1:21347660-21394295 GCA_011751065.1 Lasiurus cinereus
ACAGGGTCCATGTATGTGGCCCCTCCCTCTGCTCCCGGGAGCCGGGGCGAGACTGTGTGCGCTGCGTCGTGTGGCCACGCCGGCCACTGTGGTCTGGAGTTCCTCTGGTGCCAGTTCCTTCTCGGGCCTGTGGTTCTGCCCAGGCTGCGGGCTCACGTCTCTCCTGAGGGAGAGCGCGTTCCTGGAAGAGGAAGGAGAGTGGGACGGAGCCCCCGTGACGCTGTGGCTTGTGACACTGTGCATGCGCTCCCGGGGTGTCCGGTGATCATCGCCAGCGTCTGGTGAGCCCATGACATGGATTCCGCCTCTTAGTGCTATTATTACCCCGTTTCCCTGAAAATAAGGTAGTGTCTTAATGTTTGCTTCCAAAGATGCGCTAGGTCCTATTTTCAGGGGATGTCTTATTTTTCCATGAAGAAAAAGACTGTATACATTTATTGTTGAACAAAAAAAACAAAAAAAAAGGAAATTGATTACCTGTCTACGGTCCGGTAGTCGTTGTCATCACAAACCAGCTCACGGATGGGCCGCAGCGCAGCCGGAGCTGTTCAGGCAGGGCGAGGTCTCTTTAAATCAGGAGCCAGACGCCTCACGGTAGCTTCGGAGGCCTTATATTCCGGGGAGGCCTTATTATCAGGGAGGTCTTATTTTCGGAGGGATGACTTCTATTACAGAGAGAGGCAAAACTGGAAGTAGGTCTTATTTTCGGGGGATGTCTTACTTTCGAAGAAACAAGGTATTACCCGTTTATAGGTGAGGAAATGAGCCCAAAGTGGGGAAAGTAGTGGGAGCAGGATTTGAACTCGGGTGGTCTGCCGTGTTTTGCTTGGGCTGCTCTAGTGCCAGACAGGGCTGTCAGCCCAATGGGCTCAGGAAGGGGTGGATGCCTGAGAGTAAGAACGGATTTGATTTGGGTAAGAGGCTGGGTTTCTCTTTTGGGGTGTGCCTGAGATGCCTGGGGCTTAGCAGAAGTACAGTGGTATTTGCACGGGAACATGTGGGCTCCTCAGAGAAGGCTCACCCGGCCGGCAGTGGTGAGGAGCGTGTCTGGGGTTTGCTCACAGCTTGTGGCCAATAGTTGCCCTTTTTTGCTTGTTAATACCTTTTCTAGAAGCAGGTCACCTACTAAAAATCCATTCTTAGAGTCTCATAGTTTCCGAATCTGCTTGTTCTTTCCAGACTTAGCAACAGAACCCTTAGAATCTTGGTGATGGTTGTCCGACTGGTCAAAAAAATCGTGGTTCCTTTGTCTCTGAGATGGTGATGATGATGGTGATGGTGAAAAGGAGAAGAATATGATGTCAGTCATTCCACCCCTCATTAAATGTGCCCACTTAAACTCGCTACCTCTGTTTATCCTCCTAGCAACTGTGTGAGGTGGAAAAATGCCCAGTTCACAGATGAGAAGACTGAGGCTCAGGGAATTTGCATAATGGCCCAAAGGCAGAGGCAGAACGAGGATTCAAACCCAGATCTCTGAGACTTCAAAGCCCACGATTTTACCCGCCACGCCATTATGCGGTTGTGTTCCAAAGGCGATGGTGATTGATGTCTACTCCCAGCCGAATCCCAGAACACGCCATTAAGCGCTGTGGTGAGCGCCAGGCGCCAACACAAGTCCACTCAGCACCTCCCACACCACACTTGTCTGCTTTCCCCTTTGAATGCGTTACT
Organism: Lasiurus cinereus; assembly: GCA_011751065.1. Classification (NCBI taxonomy): domain Eukaryota; kingdom Metazoa; phylum Chordata; class Mammalia; order Chiroptera; family Vespertilionidae; genus Lasiurus; species Lasiurus cinereus. Next base: position 21,349,335 of record JAAGEH010000417.1, read on the forward strand.
CATGTGGTAGACCAGGAGTCCAGCTGGGGATGCGATTGCAACAAGGCTTTGAACCAAACGTCCCTTTCATCATTACACGAATAAATGTCATCGTGGAGGTTTTTACATTAAAAATAATTTACCCCTTCAAGCCAACAAATTCGGCTGCTTACATTTTTTTATGCCTTTTTCCATTTCTGACTCTATGTGTATGTTTTATCTAGTTTATTGCTAGGCACACACCCATTTGTGTTCTGGGGAAAACGTTGTCTCAGCCTCCTATCTGCTGGGCACGGTGGGAGGACTGGGGCTGAAGAACCATAAGGTCCCGTAGGCTGGTGTGTGATTGAAGGACTGTGCCAACAGGGTCCCCATGGATGGACCCAGGTCACTCTGGGCTGCTCCTAACTCCTTCCTGGGTTCTGCGGCATTTCTCATTGAGTAGCAACTCCCATGGGGTCTTGGAGCATTTGCTGATCATCTTTGTTGATGGATGACAACCCTCCTGGCGGGGAAAGGCCATCCCTCGATGACTTAATTCTGAGTCAGGAAGACATGGGCAGCCTCTAGGATAGGCGGCTGTGTCCATCTCTGTTAGGAGTAAGTCATGCTCTTAACTGTACCACCCTGACAACGGACACGGAAGCCACTTCCTTTTCCCTGTGGTGACGTGACTGTGCTGTGCTCTGAGCCAGGATGGTGAAGGCAGGAAGAGGTCCGGACTGTCGAGCTGACGCCCAGCTCAGTGAAAGCCAGGCATGTAATGTGGCTCCCTAGAATCTAAAGTAAATCCCCTCACATTTTTATTTGGTTGTAACTTTAAAGCAGTGGTTCTCAACCTTCCTAAGGCCGCGACCCGTGTATACAGTTCCTCATGTGGTGGTGACCCCCAACCATGAAATTTTGCTACTGTTACGCATCGTGATGTCAATATCTGCATTTTCCGATGGTCTTAGGTGACCCCTGTGAAAGGGTCGTTCGACCCCAAAGGGGTTGCGACCCACAGGTTGAGAACCGCTGCCTTACAGTGTCCTCCAGCTTGCCTGAGAGCGACTCAGCAGGGGGAGAGGTGGTTTTTAAGGCAGTCAGCGGGCCAGGAGGCACGGGGGCTTGGAGCTCTTCCGCTAACTCCTGCAGATCCTGGGTTCCCCAGCACAGCTGCTCAAAGAGGCTAAACAGATGTTGCATGGAATACTACCCAGCAATACAAAGGAACCAGCGACCGAAGCATGCCGTGACTTGAGTCATGCTTCGGGGAATTTTGCTGCGTGAAAAAAGCCAGCAATTCTGGATAGTTCATTTCTATAACGTTTGAAAGGACAGCTTTAGAACGGGAAGATCGGTCACTGGGGGAGGGGCCAGGAGGGAGGTGGGCATGGTCACACCCAGGCAGCAAGAGGGTCAGAGTAAATCTCCACTTTGCCGGTGAATACAAGAAAGGACGTCAGTGCCGAAACCGGTTTGGCTCAGTGGATAGAGCGTCGGCCTGCGGACTGAAGGGTCCCAGGTTCGATTCCGGTCGGGGGCAAGTACCTTGGTGGCGGGCACATTTCCAATGTGGGGTGTGCAGGAGGCAGCTGATCAATGTCTCTCTCTCATCGATGTTTCTAACTCTCTGTCCCTCTCCCTTCCTCTCTGTAAAAATTCAATAAAATATATTTTAAAACAGAAAGAAAGAAAGAAAGAAAGAAAGAAAGAAAGAAAGAAAGAAAGGAACTTAATCCTGACACCCAGAGGAACACGAGCAGAATGGGAAACGTGATTAAGATCAATGGATTACATTAATGTTATGGTCATGGAATATAGTTTCATAGGATGTTAGAATTGGGGGAACCTGGGCAGAGTGTCCAAGGGACCCCTGGTTGTTATTTCTTACAAACATCACATGATTCTGTCATGGTCTCAACAAAAATGCCAATGGTTCAGAAAGTGCTGGCCTGTGGAATCAAAATGTGGGCTCAAGCAAAAGAACGAGAAGAAGTTTCAGGGCGCTGCCTTTCCTCCTTGTTCCTCTTGCTGGGTTTCTGGGGGGATCTGCCTGGCGGTCGCTGCAGGCGGGGGCTTCTGCTCCCCGTCTGGTGATACGCTGGGGCAGGCGGGAAGGTCGGGGGCCAGGAAGAGGACCTCTGGCAAAGGAGGACCGACCCAAGAGCCCAGGGAAGGAGGGGAAGGGCCAGCGGGGCGTTGGGGCAGAGGATGGAGGGGGAACTTGGAGGCTAGATGGAATTGCAGGGTGGAATTATGAAAGAGGCTGTGTCCTGGGGGTAGCTTTTACCTGGGAGAGGAAGAGGCTCGAAGAGACCAAATTTGGGGGCGCTGTGAGCAGAACTAGGATGTGGGCTGAGCATTCTCTCCCCTTCCAGCGCCGACACACGTTTGGAAAGTCCCCAGCTTGCTTTGGGTACATTCTATACCTGGCTGTGAAGAGAGATGTCTTTCACTCAGTCAACCAACCAACCAACCAATTAGTTGCTAACGTTGGCAAGGTCAAGGGTAAAGGGCGAGGGAAAGAAGCAGAACCAGTAGGAACCAGGGCACCTGACCTCCCAGGGCTGCCTGGTCTGCTCACGTTGGCAGTGGGGTATCACGATGCCAAGTGGGTGGTGCAGGTCACAGGGAGCGAGGGTCCAGGAGAATGCGCTGTGGATTGAGGTGGTCCGCAGAGGTTTCCCGCAGGCGCGTGCCCTTGGCCATGTCCTCAGGGCAGGCGGGTTGGGTAGGTGGTGAGAGGAGTCCTGAGCGGGCAGGAGGGGACCAGCCTCCTGGTTTCATGCAGGCTGAGAGGTGTGGGCCATCAGCAGCCCCAGATCAGACGTGTACACCGAGACCTGGAGCAGGCTGGGGCAGCCTCCCTGGCTTTGCTGGGAAAATGACCTCAGGTCCAAGAATATGGGGGACAAGACCCCAAGGAGGGCTTTCTCTCCCCTCTACCCCTCTCCCCACCCCTTGCAGCCCCTGCTGGCCTCTGTGCAGGGGGGAGGAGGGAGAGGAGGAAAGGGAGGGCAGACAGCAGCAGGAGGAGGCCCTCTGGGTGCAGGGATGGTCTGGCCGGGGTTTGTGGCTCCCAGGGGCTTCCTGTATGAGGCCTCCAGGCAGACTGGTGCTTTTAAGGGTGTTTTTGGTTTTTGTTTTGTTTTGTTTGGATGTTTTAACTTGGACTCCAGCTGCTCCACTAGACGGGAGGGAGGCATGGGCCTTGCTTGGCTTGGGGCAGACGGACGGACGGACGGACAGACGGTGGGTGGAGAAATCAAAACCGAAGGGAGATCGCAGGGAGGCCCTGTCATTAGCGTGAGTCAGGTAATTTGTCTTTACAACACCTCTACTTGGAAGGCTGCAAGGGGTGATTAACCCACTTTTCAGAGAGGAGGACGAGGCACCACGAGGCCTCTTTGCCCCGATGGCTCAGGGCTCCCAGGCCCCACACCTCACGGAGGTCCCACCCACCCCGATCCCTCAAAAGGGAAGGAAGGGACTTGCATGGGGGGGGTCCTCCCCAGTCTGTGGTCCGTCCCCTGTGGGGGGCGTGTGGCGGGTGTGTGTGGTCCCAGGACCCTGCTCTGCGGGCAGGGCCTGGGCCGTGCATGGAGCTGGGGAGGGAGCCAGGCCGGCTGGCAGGGGCCCAGCCCTGGGTTTCTTGCTGACACGGCGCCCGCTTGGCTGAGTCAGGCCCCCACGACTTTGCTTCCTGCCCCGACCAGGTGTGCAGCTTTGCTCGCTTTCTTTCCTTCCCCGGGAACGTAGCCGGGGGTCAGCCTTCTGCTCCCCTGGATGGCTCGGGGCCACGGATCTCAGGTCATTCTGGGCACTGCTGCTTCTGGTGGGAGGACCGGCAAAGGGTCAAAGGGCAAGTGTGAGAGTTCGGGCAACAAGAGGCAGCAGGTTCCGAAGTCCACCACCAGCCGACCCCACCTGGGCTGGGCGTGTGTCTCCGAGGAAGTCCGGTGCCCGCCGAGGAGACCCGGGGATGCCCATCGCCTGCTGTGGGGGGAGGGTCCCCGGCATGGGAGCCGAGATCCACCCCGTCGGGTCCGGCTGAGACTGAAACTGACCCGCCGGCCGGCGCCGCGCTCTGTGGTGGACGTGGGCGAGCCCGGCCTCCGCTCCTGGGAAATGGAGGCTGAGCTGCTGGGACTTGAAGTTGCTGAGAATAACCCGGCCCCGCTCCTGGCTGCCGTGCCAGCCTCTCTCTCCGCGGAGAGGGGCTTGGGAATGTGGATGCTGGGAGCACGTTGCTCGCTTCACTTCGTTTTTATTGTTACTTGGCGTGCCCGGGCCGGTCGGGAACGCCGGGGTGGGACCGTCCAGGGGATCCTAGGGCTCTGGCTTCTCCCGAGATCGGTTGTTGGGGCTGCTGTGTGGGCAGAGGATTGCAATGTGGTTCTTTTTCGTCTCCTGTATCCTGTTGATGACAAACGGAGTGTCCTCTCTGCTGGTCACCGTGCTGGGCCGGGAACCTGCATACGGGCTGTGCTCTCTGTCGACAGCTGCCTGAGGTGTCCTAAATGTGGGTGGTGACTTCAGTAGGGAGTCATATTTGTGCCACGAGGTCACGGTTCGATTCCCCATCAGGGCACCTGCCCGCCTTGTGAGCTCGATCCCTTGGTAGGGGGTGTGTAGGAGGGAGCCGAGCGGTGATTTATTCATCATTGATGTTTCTATTTGTCTCTGCCTCTCCTTTCCTCTCTGAAATCAATCAAAATATATATATTTTTAAAAAACAGAGTGAGCCAAGACCGGTTTGGCTCAGTGGATAGAGCGTCAGCTTTCGAACTGAAAGGTCCCAGGTTCGATTCCAGTAGGGAGCACGTACCTTGCTTGCGGGCACATCTCCACTGTGGGGTGTGCAGGAAGCGGCTGATCGATGTCTCTCTCTCATCGATGTTTCTGCCTTCCTATCTCTCTCCCTTCATCTCTGTAAAAAAATCAATAAAATATATTAAAAAAAAAAAAAGTAGAGTGAGCCATCCTAAGGAGGGCCCGTCATAATCAGCCCCTTAAAAAGGAGGCCTTTCTCCAGTTTCGCCTTGGAATCTCAGTGCTGTGCGGCCCTACTATGCTCAGCATGGCCTGGGAAGACCAAGGCAGGGCTGGTTTTTGGAACACTCATTTCTTGCGCTGCCGTCTTAGGTGGACTGTGTTTCTGGGGATTCTGGCCAGGCCCCGAGAGGGGAGGGGAGAGTTATGCTGGCTTTGTATTTCTCCCTGTAGAGGCAGGCGCGTGCCTTCGAGTGCCGCAGAACACACCTCCCCCTCTCCTGGGAGAACCATGGCAGATGCTCAGACGGTCCTTTCTTTCTTTTTCTTTATCTTTTTTTTTTTAATATATTTCGTTGATTTTTTTTTTTTACAGAAAGGAAGGGAGAGGGATAGAGAGTTGGAAACATCGATGAGAGAGAAACATCGATCAGCCGCCTCCTGCACACCTCCTATTGGAGATGTGCCCATAACCAAGGTACATGCCCCCGACCAGAATCGAACCTGGGACCTTTCAGTCCAACAGGCCGACGCTCTATCCACTGAGCCAAACCAGTCTCTGCAGACAGTCCTTTCTTACTTGAGCCATCTCAGGGATATTGTGTGCCTCTAATGACCACAGTGACAGTGATGACATCATGGAGCTGAGATCCGCCCCGTCAGGTGATGGGTGCACTGAGTCACCAGTCCCGTACGGGAACAGCACCCGCCACAAACCAACGGCAGGAGCGGCAGTGGCGTGTGGAGCCAGCCACCCTGTTCTCGTCTCAGGTCTGAGCGACACGCCTTGGTCTCGCGCCAGTGACATCACCCCTGCCCCTTGACCTTGGTCTCCAACAGCAAAAGCAGGTGACCGGTTGCGGTGCAATGGTCTTGCACGGTACCTCCCAGGACTCTGAGTGACCTTTTCTGTTTTCAGGTTCATTCCCTTTCCCGGCAGGTCACACCCAATGTTAGCCAAATGAGCAACGATCTTTAAAAACACACACAGCCATCCGGCAGGAAGATGGCTTTGCTCCTCTGTTGCTCACATGGGATTCTTGCATGGATTTTCAGATTGTTGTTATTTTTTTTAAGTTTATTTAATTAATTTATTTTTTTAATATATTTTATTGATTTTTTTTTTTTTTTACAGAGAGGAAAGGAGAGGGATAGAGAGTTAGAAACATCGATGAGAGAGAAACATCGATCAGCTGCCTCCTGCACACCCCCTACCAGGGATGTGCCCGCAACCAAGGCACATGCTCTTGACCGGAACGAAACCTGGGACCCTTCAGCCTGCAGGCCCATGCTCTATCCACTGAGCCAAACCAGTTTCGGCTTATTTATTTTTTTATTGATTTCAGAGAGGAAGGGAGAGGGAGAGAGAGAGAAACATCAATGAGGAGAGAGAACCATTGGTCGGCTGCCTCCTGCTCGCCCCCTACTTGGAATGGAGCCTGCAACCCAGGCATGTGCCCTTGACCGAGAATCAAACCGTGACCTCCTGGTTCCTAGGTTCACACTCAACCACTGAGCCAGGCCAGCCGGGCAGTGAGTGTTGTTTTTGCCGTTTGTACGTGTCACCGTTCATCAGTTGCTTTTCTGTAGTCAGGCCCACACTCTGAACGACCGGCGACAAGTGCAGCTCTGGATTCCCTGCTCCTAGAGCCGCTGGGAGCTTGGGCCGCAGGGGGTGGGAGCCGGTGGCAGGCCTGCCGGCGTGTGCTTGGGGGCCAGGAGACGGTCCCTCTGGAGTGGGGTGATGGTTTGGTTGACTTGGATATGATTTTGTTTGCTTCATATTGAGCTTTCATCCCTGGCAAGTTTCTTACTTCGTGGGAGCCAAAGACTGGAAGGGTCTCTCTTCTGTCCAAAATAGCTTTCGTGCATCGGTTTATTGGGACAAGCACCGGTCTTGGGGAGGAGATGAGTCGCTTGCACTTGTGTGCTTAATGCAACAGGAAATAGGATGCTGAAGGGCTTTTAATGCTCCTGGATTTCTGGACCATCCTCTCTGTCCCTCTGATAAGTTGGATTTCAATAAATAAATAAATACAGTGGCACCTCGAGATACCAGTTTAATTCGTTCCGTAACCTTGAGGCGTGGGAAACTATGAGACGCTCGAGTCGTGGTAAACTGGTGGGTCGTGTGCAGCCGGCCGATCCGCGCGATGACTCCTATCTCAACTGTTGCTCGTATTTCAAAGCAAAAATCGCTCGCTCGACGGCTCGTATCTCAAAAATCTCGTATGTTAGGGCACTCGCATCTCGAGGTACCACTGTAAGACAATAAGTTGGATGGGAATGGCGATCATCTGACCCTGTCCCTGCACCTTGCCCTTGGGTCCTCCCCCTTCAACCCTCCCGGTTCTTCACTTTTCATGAACCCCTCTCCCCCAAGCTTTGCACGGCCACCTGTCCTCCAGGAAATCATCCCTGGCTTCTTGTCTGAGCCGCTGTGGACCCTGGCTGGGTGTCACGGGCCCGTGGCTGGGCGGTGGCCATTGGCCGTGCTGTCAGTCTGTAGTAAGCAAGCATCTGGCTTCACAGCGCTGGCTTTTGTATGTGCACCTGCCCCTGTGTTTACTTCTGGAAAGCGAGCGAGAAGAGGCGAGAGCAGGCACAGGCAGGCGCTCTCCCATTGGCTCCGCAGAGGGATGTTACGTGGAGGGGGCGGTTGTGTGTGCAGCCAGGCCGCACGGATGGAGCTCCCTGCCCCCTCCTCCACCAGAGCCTGCTTGAAACTCGCCATCCGCGGTGGCAGGGCCTCGGTTTGCTGCTTGACTGACTGCACTCCCTTTGTGACTTTGTACGGGCCACTCCCTCTGCGCCTCAGTTTCCTTATCAATAAAACCACCGGGCTGGGCCGGGTAATCTCTGCCGAGCCTGAAAATGGAGCGGAGGGAGGGCCATAAAAGGGAACAGTCTCATTACTGATTAAACAGCCTTTCGGGGCTGCGTGGAGCCCAGTGGTCACACTGCCGGGACCAGCCAGGCTCGGCCACCGAGCCCGTCCCACAGCCGATGGCCTCGCTCCAAGGCCAGGCCTGGGTCGCTCTGGGGTGCCCTGTCCGCGGGGCTGGCTTTCCCCTCTCTCCTGGATACTTGCTCCCTGAGTTCTGGAAGCTGACCGCTCCGGGAGGCAGAGCCCAGGCCACCTGGCTGCCTGATCCTGGCTCAAGTCAGAAAAGAGTTGTGAGATTACTCTGTAAGTGGAAAATAAGAACAATGATCATTTTTCTTACATTTCTTCTGACACATACACATATGTATACAGTCTGTTTAGAGTCTAGCTCTAAAGCCTTATTTAAAAAAAAAATATATATATATATATATATTTTTTTTTACAGAGAGGAAGGGAGAGGGAGAGAGTTAGAAACATCGATGAGAGAGACACATCGATCAGCCGCCTCCTGCATACTCCCCACTGGAGATGTTCCCACAACCAAGGCACATGCCCTTGACGGGAATCGAACCTGGGACTTCTCAGTCCGCTTTATCTCCTGAGCCAAACCGGTTTCGGCTCCCTTTTTTTTTCTTCTTCTTAAGTCTTTAAATATGATTAGACAACCAAGGACCATTGGCCATTGAAAGAAAACGCACAGCCTGAAAGAGAAGGACAAAGTTCTGAAGAGAATGATGACATAGAGATGTATATAAGTACCTAGTTGGTAACCTCAGAAAGGGACAGAAGGTAGTGCATTCATAAAATAAGGAAAGACTGCCCAATAAAGTAACCATCAAAGAATAAAGCATCATCCTGGAAATGAAATAGATGATTTTTGAAATTTAAAGGAAAGCACACATTGCCTTTATAGTAAGTCTTGATCAGGTGATTTTAGTCCTCCAGTTTTGTTCTTCTTTTCATGATCTGCTGTAATTTCCATATGAAGTTCAGAGCAGAGAGCTCATCAAAACGCCTGGTGAAATTTTGATCAAGATGATACCGGATCTCTAGACAAACTTGAGAATAGATATCTTGACTACATTGACGCTTGCAATCCGTGAACATGTGATGTTGCTTGATTTATTTTGGTCTTTTAAAATTTCTCTCAGCAATGTTTTATATATTTTAAAATATTTTTATTGATTTCAGAGAGGAAGGAAGAGGGAGCAAGATATAGAAACTTCAATGATGAGAGAATCATTGGTTGACTGCCTCCTGTATGCCCCCTACTGGGGATCAAGCCGTATCCTATATAATAAAAGGCTAATATGCAAATTGTCCCCTCAACCAGGAGTTCGACCAGCAGGCAGGCCGGCCAACTGCCCATGTCCCTTCCCCCTGGCCAGGCTGGTCAGACCCCACCCATGCATGAATTCATGCACCCAGGTTTCTAATATATATACACACACACATATATATATACACACACATACATATAAATACACACACACACACACACACACACTGAGTGGCCAGATTATTATGCATTCAGAGATCATCATAATTTGGCCACTGAGTGTATATAAAAGACCAGTGACCAAAGGCAGAACATACAGAACCACTGGTCAACCAGTTGCTATGATGTGCACTGACCACCAGGGGGCAGACGCTCAATGCAGAAGCTGTTCCCTGGTGGTCAGTGCACACCCACAGGGGGAGCGCCGCTTGCTGACCAGGATGAGTGGTGCGCCCACAGCAGGCAGTTCCCCCCAGGCCTTGCCCCCCACCAGTGCATGAACCCATGCACCAGGCCTCTAGTTTCTTTGATAATATCCTCAGCCCGACTCTGGAATTGGGCTCTGGTGTCACAGGAGATAGAGGTGAGAAGGGAAGGACATTGTTAGAAGTCCTCAGATCTCCACTTGTGTCCCAAGCAAAAACGCCCCATGCCACCAGGCCTACATCAGGGGTGGGAAATTTATTTCTCTCACATATTCTAGAATGTTAGTGGCTGGGTTTAAATTGCTCCATCCAAGAGATTTATTTTTTTAATTATTCTCTGAGCAATTAAAGCACCCCAAGATCTGCAATAGCTTAACTGTTGGAAGGTCCAGTAAAAAAGCCACTTGTGCCAAGCCATGCATAAAAAGCTTCTAAACAGCCTTGCTAACCTCATTCCTAAATACTCATGAACAACCAAATATCCTCGGGCATTGGGGAAAGCCTTCAACACAAAGAGAAAAGGCACTCAGTAGAAATACAAAAATGAGAAAATTGTCCACTCAAAATTCAGAGAAAAAGAAAGGACTGTCAGAAATTAAAGTTTTAAAGCAGAAATGAAAAACTCAATAGAAAAATTAAGAAACAAGATGGATAATTGCAGAGAAATAATAAATTACAGATCAATACATATAATAAAAGTTGCAGAAAGATAGAGGGGAGGATATACTCTAAGAAATAATACAAGAAAGTTTTCCCTGGTGCAAAGATAAGAGTTCTCAAATTCAAAGGGTAGGTGGAGATTTCAGCTCAGGAAATTAAAAAAAAAATACAACACAATTCAAAGCACATCCTCTAGGCTTTCAGAGAAAGATGAAAAGTCATGAAAAAAATTAATGGGACTATTATCATATGTCTCAAAAGCCAAATTAAAAGCTAAAAAAAAGATGGAGCCTTCAAAATTGTAAATGAAAATTATTTGACACCTATTGTTCTATACCTAGCCAAACTATCAACACACATGACTGCAGAATTAAGGTACTTTCAGGAATATCCAAAGTCTGACATTTCTCCAAAATATGTGCTCCGCCAAAATGAAGTGATCCAGGAGAGATGAAGATATAGAATCCAGAACACAGGGGTTTTAACATAAGAGGGAGGTGAAGGGAATTCCCAGGATAATGGTGAAGGAGGTTCCAGACAATAGCTATGAGAAAAGACACAGGGCTGTAGGAGGGAGACCCCCTAGAGCAGTGGTTCTCAAAATGTGGGTTGCGACCCCTTTGGGGGTCGAACGACTCTTTCACAGGGGTCGCTTAAGACCATTGGAAAATGCAGATATTTACATCACTATGCATAACAGTAGCAAAATTTCATGGTTGGGGGTCACCACCACATGAGGAACTGTATGCAAGGGTCGAGGCCTTAGGAAGGTTGAGAACCACTGCCCTAGAGGAAAATGAAATGAGAGGCTATTTGATAGACTTTAGGTGTGGAAGGTTAGAAGAGTATTACAGAGGTCTTCGATTGCATAGAAAGACTCGGGTGTGTGTTAAAAAGAAACCCAATGAAAGAATATTTGCAGCAGGAAAAACAAAATGTAGTTGTACTGGGAAAGAAACAATAGTGAACAATATTTTCAGAGACTAATAATGAAAACACAGAGTATGGATGTGATTAAAAAAAAAACAAAACTGTAGCCCTATCACTCTGGGGAGGTTAGGTGAGAGCAAAGGAAGGACATTGAAATCCACATTATCATAAAAAAAAGTCAGTTGATTATATTTTAAATAGATGAATCAAGAGATAGTATTACTGGCATGTAAGGTAGAAATAATGGGGACAAATTCCAAAGCAAGCAGTTTGCCTCTGGGGTGTGTTTCTTTTTAAAAAAATTTTTTTTATTGAGGTATAATTGACATACAATAATGTGTAAGTTTAAGCTGTATAGCGTGTTGATTTGATACATTTATGTACTGCGATATGATTACCATGGTCAGGTCAGCTATGGAGTGTGTTTCTGTGTGCGATATTACATAAAGTCACAGATACAACCAGTTAGGAAACTAAAAATTTAAAGATAAAAGTATCCCCAAATGTGACAGCAATGGGCAGAATCTTTCATAGAGAAGGTTTAAATGTGACAAACCAAGAAATGTCCATTCAAGCACGTTATTTAGAGTTCTGAGGTTAACATCAGGAGAAACACATCTGGACACGGTTAAAAATGGCACACCTGTGGAATTTGGGGTGTGGCTCTCACTTTTATTACAATTGCTTTTGCCGTGGATATGAGGTAGTTAGGCCTATGAACCGTTCGATTTCATGACACATGGCCCCTCTGCAGGATTGAAGACAGGCAGATCGCATGTTGGAAAAGTTCACCTGTTGTGGCATGCTGACCCCGCACCTGCCCCATCCACACATGGTCTCCCTCCCCCCGCCACTTCCTGATGCCCCTTTACAGGGAGGGCCCCAGGAAGCCACCATCCTGTGTGTGGGAAGGTTTTTTTTTGTTGCTGTTGTTTGTTTAATATACTTTTACTAGAGGCCCAGTGCATGAAATTTGTGCACGGGGTGTGTGTCCCTCAGCCCGGCCTGCACTCTCTCCAATCTGGGACCCTTCGAGGGATCGGGCCTAAATGGGCAGTCAGACATCCCTTGCACAATCCAGGACTGCTGGCTCCCAACTGCTCACCTGCCTGCCTTCTTGATTGCCCCTAACCACTTCTGCCTGCCAGCCTGATCACCCCCTACCATTCCCCTGCCAGCCTGATTGCCCCTAACTTCTCTCCCCTGCTGGCCTGGTCACCCCTCACTGCCCTCCCCTGTAGGCCTGGTCTCCCCTCCCCCAACTGCTCTCCCCTGCAAGCCTGGGTCCCCCCAACTGCCTTTCTCTGCAGGCCCAATCGCCTCCAACTTCTCTCCTCTGCTGGCCTGGTCATGCCTAACTGCCCTCCCCTGCAGGCTTGATCGCCCCCAACTGCCCTCCGTTGCAGGCCTGGACCTTCCCACCTGCCCTCCCCTGCTGGCCATCTTGTGGTGGCAATCTTGTGTCCACATCTTGTGTTGGAGTGGCGGTCAATTTGCATGTTACTCTTTTATTAGATAGGAGGATTATTGATTTCAGAGGAAGGGACAGAGATAGAAACATCAGTAATGAGGGATAATCATAGATCGGTTGCTTCCTGCACACCCCACGCTGGGGATGGAGCCCGCCACCTGGGCATGTGCCCTGACCAGGAATCAACCCATGACTTCCTGGTTCATAGGTCCACCACTGAGCCGCACCAGCCAGGCTGTGGGACATTCTGTTGTTTTTCCGGCTCTTGGGTCTGAGCACGAGTGTGGATTCCAATAGAGACGTGACCTTCTCACCTTAAAATGGTGAAGGCTGAAGGCAAGGTGGCCTGTTCCCCAGTGGCACGGCCAACTGGTTAAACATTGGTGAGGCTCGGCCACTGGGTAGGGTATACAGCGTGTTAGTGTGTGGTGCCCACAGGTGCAGGGACCGGCGGGGCTGTGGGGCTGGAGCGGGGGCTGCCTTTAGAAGCTGCACCAAGGCACCTGGTGGCCAGTCATGGCCTTAGGCCGAGCCCCACTCGCCCTGTGTCGGAGCGGATTCTTGTACGTGGAGAGCCGCAGCGGCTGGGTGTGCGAGGCGGGGCAGGGGGGGGAGTGCTGAGCGGCTGTGCCTTCCCCTGTGCAGAGCATGCATGCCTTTGAGGAAGGCCTGGAGTTCCTGCCCGTCAACAACACCAAGAAGGTGGAGAAAGGAGGCCTCAGGCCCTGGGTGGTGCCCGTGGCTGTGCTGGTGATCCTCCTGGTCTCTCTGGCGGCTGGCTTCCTGGTGTGGCACTTCCAGTGTGAGTGAAGCTGGGGGTAGAGCTGGGTGGAGGGAGGGCTCTGGGGAGAGCAATGTGGGGATGGCTTACATCCTCAGGGACTGACCCAGGGCCTGCATCTTTTTTTTTTTTTAATATAATTTTATTGATTTTTTACAGAGAGGAAGGGAGAGGGATAGAGAGTTAGCAACATCGATGAGAGAGAGACATCGATCACCTGCCTCCTGCATGCCTCCTACTGGTGATGTGCCCGCAACCCAGGTACATGCCCTTGACCGGAATGGAACCTGGGACCTTTGAGTCTGCAGGCTGACGCTCTGTCCACTGAGCCAAACCGGTCAGAGCTAGGGGCTGTGTCTTATGGACACGAGGAGAGAATGGAGGTGCAGTGGGGTGGGTGAGGAGGGTCTAAGACTCTGCCTCCCCTTTCCTCTTTCAGGTCGTGGGTGGGGGGTGAGGAACTGGTCAGAGCTGGCCCACAGCCCTCAGGTCCACTGGCCCCTCCGGGCACCCACTGCCCTGGCTGTCAGCAGTTCTGGTGCTTTTCATGAGTGGGTCTGAACATGCACCCTGTTTCCCCGAAAATAAGCCAGTGTCTTATGTTAATGTTTGCTCTCAAAGATGCGCTAGGTCTTATTTTCAGGGGATGTCTTATTTTTCCATGAAGAAAAATACACATTTATTGTTGAACAACAACAACAAAAAAGGAAATTTATGACCTGTGTACAGTACGGTAGTCGATGTCATCACAAACCAGCTCACTGATGGGCCGCAGTGCAGCGGGAGCTGTTCAGGCAGGGTGAGGTCTCTTTAAATCAGGAGTCAGACACCTTATGGTAGCTTCGGGGGCCTTATATTCCGGGGAGGTCTTATTTTCGGGGGGATGCCTTATATTATAGCAAGAGGCAAAGCTGGAAGTAGGTCTTATTTTCGGGGGATGTCTTACTTTCGGGGAAACAGAGTATGTGGACTCTATGGGGACCTGGCCCGCCATTTCCACACCCTTTATCGTCACCCCCCAGCCCCCACCCCAGGGCTGCTGAGGGCAGCTTGTGGACACTGGGGGACGGGACAGGGGTGATGTCACTTCCTCTGACTATTCTCCCTCTCTGGTCTTGCCCAGACCGGAATGTGCGGGTCCAGAAGGTCTTTAATGGCTACTTGAGGGTCACCAACGAGAACTTTCTGGACGCCTACGAGAACCCGAACTCCACTGAATTTGTCGAGCTGGCCAGCAAAGTGAAGGAGGCGGTGAGTCCCGCCCGGGGCCGGCGCCCTGTCCCGGCTGTATGTCCCTGGGCCGGGGTGGGGCACGGAAGGGCACCGGGTCCCAGGACGGAGGGAGCGGCCTGGGCGGGGGGCAGAGGTCCCGGCCTCACGGAGCCTCCTCTTGTTTCGCAGCTGAAGCAGCTGTACAGCGAGATCCCCGTCCTGGGGCCCTACTACAAGGACTCCACGGTGACTGCCTTCAGGTGGGTGCTGCGGGGAGGCGGGGGGCGGGGTGCTGGGAACGGGATCCGCGCGCTGTGGTAGGGGGACCGGTGCCTGGTGGCCAGCAGGATGACGCAGCCACGAGGCCCGGGCTTGGGGAACCAGGTCCTGTCCTGTCCACCACCGTGACAGCTTCTGTCTGGGCCGTGCCGCTCGGACGGAGGGCACCGGGCCTGCCACGTACACCGCTCCGGCGGGCTGGTGCTCTTTTGCAAATTTGACACATGTGGGTTGGGGTCTGCACCAGGCATCTGGGAAAGGGGGGGGACCAGGGGGTGCCCAGAGCCCCCCTCCCGCATCTCAGACTCGGGCCTCTCACAGCGAGGGCAGCGTCATCGCCTACTACTGGTCGGAGTTCAGCATCCCCGGCCACCTGGTGGAGGAGGCCGAGCGCGTCCTGGCCGAGGAGCGCACCATCCGCCTGCCGCCCCGCGCCCGCACCCTCAGCTCCTTCCTGCTGACCTCGGTGGTGGCCTTCCGTGAGTGCGGGCCTCCGGGCGGCCGGGGTGGGCACTGGCGGGCCAGCCCGGGTGGCGGAGGAGCGGGGACCGCTGAAGGGAGGCGCTCTCCTCTGCAGGGAGTAAGATGGCGAGCTGCCGGCTCCTCCTCCTCCTCCTCTTCCTCCTCCTTCTTCCTCCTCCTCCTCCTCCTCCCCTCCTCCTCCCCCTCCTCCTCCTCCTCCCCTCTTCCTCCTCCTTCCCTCTTCCTCCTCCTTCCTCCTCCTCCTCTTCCTCCTTCTCCTTCCTCCTTCTCCCCCTCCTCCTCCTCCTCCCCTCCTCCCCTCCTCCCCTCTTCCTCCTTCTTCCTCCTCCTCCTCTTCCTCCTTCTCCTCCTCCTCCTCCTCTTTCTCCTCCTCCTTCCTCCTTCCTCCTCCTCCTCCTCCTCCTCCCCTTCCTCCTCTTCCTCCTCCTCCTCCTCCTCCTCTGGGGGAATAAGGAAGCAGGAATGAGGAAATGGACCGGGCCTGTCAATACTCAGTTCTCCCTCTTGTTTTCCAGCCACCGACCCCCGAACAGTGCAGACCGCCCAGGACAGTAAGTACCATGTCCTCCTCCTCCTCGTGGTGGGTTGGGATGTGGCCAGATGCCCTTCAGTTCCGGGGTCCCCACAAGTCACACGTTGGTGACAGCCAGCACCTCCCTTTTTGCCTGTCCCCGGCCACGGGAGGCCGCCTCCTGGTCTCTCCGAGGCCCGTGAGAACCTGGGGCGCCCTGGAGAGGCCAACCCGGGGGGCACCCCGACGGGGCTCCATCTGCACCCAGCTCTGCCCGGCTCCGCCTCTCTGTTTCCCACAGACAGATGCAGGTTCGCCCTGCACGCCCGATGGGGGGAGCAGACGCGCTTCACCACGCCCGGCTTTCCTGACAGCCCCTACCCCGCCTTCGCCCGCTGCCAGTGGACCCTGCGGGGCGATGCCAACTCCGTGCTGAGCCTCACCTTCCGCAGCTTTGATGTCGCGCCCTGTGACCCCAGTGGCAGTGACCGAGTCGTGGTGTACGACACCTTGAGCCCCGTGGAACCCCGCACCGTCACGCAGTGAGTGTCCCGGGGCGCAGAGGTGGGCTGTGGGAGCTGGGCGGGCCTCTGGGCCAGGTCGGAGACAGTGTGTGGCCCAGGCCACTGCAGACGGACAGGCAGCAGAGGGCAGGGGTGGCGCCGTCCTCAGCGTGAGCCCAGCCGAGCATCGCGCAGGTGATGTCTCTGCCTTGGCTGTGGGGAGGAGGCCATGGGTCCCTAGACACCAGTAAGCAGGCGTCCTTCACCCGCAGAGCCACGGTGCGCCCCGCGGTGGTGAACCGCGGTTTTGTGCAGGCCTGGAGGTCGGGGGAGGCTGCCATGGAGAAGGTAGCGTGTTGCTCGGCTGGCGTCGACCTATGAACCAGGAGGTCGAGGTTCGATTCCCAGTCAGGGCACCTGCCCCAGTTGCGGGATCAGTCCTCAGGGGCGAGCAGGAGGCGGCTGATGAGTGATTCTCTCTCTCATTGATGTATCTGTTTCTCTCTCCCTCTGTCTTCCTCTCTGAAATCCATAAAAAATATATATTCTCTGTTTCCCCGAAAATAAGACAGTGTCTTAGATTAATGTTTGCTCCCAAAGATGCGCTAGGTCTTAATTTTCAGGGGATGTCTTATTTTTCCATGAAGAAAAAGACGGTACACATTTATTGTAGAACAACAACAACAACAAAAAAGGAAATGTATGACCTGCCTACGGTACGGTAGTCGTTGTCATCACAAACCAGCTCACTGATGGGCCGCAGCGCAGCCGGAGCTGTTCGGGCAGGGCGAGGTCTCTTTAAATCAGGAGTCAGACGCCTGATGGTAGCTTTGGGGGCCTTCTATTCCGGGAGGCCTTAGGTTCGGGGGAGGCCTTATGATTGGGAGGTCTTATTTTCGGAGGGATGCCTTCTATTACAGCGAGAGGCAAAACTGGAAGTAGGTCTTATTTTCGGGGGAACAGGATATATAGGAGCCTTTAAACCTTGGAAAGGAAAGAAAAGAGTTTGTTACTCACAGTTCCCAAACTGAGGGCCCCCTGGGGAAGCACCAGGGTGGTCGGGAGGCGAGGACACGGTGGCGAACATGGTAGTGCTGATCGGTGTGGTCCCTGCAGGAAAGGCGAGGCAGGGAGGTGCTCCAATGGGCTCTGGGGCCTGGGGCTGCCTCTCCGGGCCTGGGGCCTGGTGGTGGGGTGATTAGGCTGGTGGGTGGTGGCCAGGAATGTGGGAGCCCCAGTGAGGAGACGCTGGATGGGCTGGCTTGCACATGAAAGGCTTGGCTGTGGGTGTTTCTCTAGACCAGTGGTTCTCAACCTGTGGGTCGCGACCCCTTTGGGGATCGAACGACCCTTTCACAGGGGTCGCCTAAGACCATCGGAAAATGCAGATATTTACATCACGATGCATAACAGTAGCAAAATTTTATGGTTGGGGGTCACCACCACATGAGGAACTGTATGCAAGGGTCGCGGCCTTAGGAAAGTTGAGAACCACTGCTCTAGACTGTCCCTAGGAATGGTCTGACCTTGGGAGGGCCCTCTGTCCAGTCAGCAAGGTCCCAGGTGCGAACGCATCGGGATGGCAGGGACTCGAAAGGCATCACGCACCTGCCACGGAGGTTGGGGTGCGAGATGAATGCCACCTCCACCAGCCGCAGGTCGGGCAGGGGCTGCCCTCGGAGGCGCTGCGGGCGGGCCGACTGCTCCTTCCCCAGCTCTGCCTACGTCTCAGGATGAATGGCAGGCTAAGATTCAAGCCCAAACCCAGCGGGAACCATCTGCGGCCACAGCTTAGCATCAGGACCTCTGTCTCCACCACCCCTTTTTTTAAAAAAAAATATATTTTATTGATTTTTTTTTTTACAGAGAGAAAGGGAGAGGGTCAGAGAGCTAGAAACATCGATGAGAGAGAGACATCGATCAGCCACCTCCTGCACGCCTCCTACTGGGGATGTGCCCACAACCAAGGTACATGCCCTTGACTGAAATCGAACCTGGGACCTTTCAGTGTGCAGGCTGACGCTCCTTCCACTGAGCCAAACTGGTTTCAGCTGTCTCACCCTTTTTGGTGCAGGTTTCTATCCCTCCTTCTTCACTAACTGTACTACAAACAAACACATCTCCTGGGAGGCAAAAGTGGAAAACAGGCATGCGTAAGGGGGACCTACGTTATTCATAATCTTACCTTCCAGAAACAATCACTGCTGCCTTTGTGATGTCTATTCTTCCAGACTTTTCTGCTGTGTGTGTCTGTGATTATATTTAAACTAGAGGCCCAGTGCACAAAACTCGTGCACTTTGGGGCAGGGGTTCCTCAGCCCAGCCTGCACCCTCTCGCAGTCCGGGAGCCCTCGGGCTGATGGCTGAGGCCTGCTCCTTGCTCAGTCCCAATCGGCTGGACCCTCGCAGCAAGCTAAGCTACCGGTTGGAGCATCTGCCCCCTAGTAGTCAGTACACATCATAGCGAGTGGTTGATCGGCCTTAGCATATCATGCTTTGACTGGCTGAACAGAGGACCGGACACTTAGCATATTTAGGCTTTTTTTTTTTCCTGTCATAATTGAGATTTTATTGTTTTGATGATCAGTACACAGACATTTCAATTTGTACACAATTCTTAACATACGTACCAAAAATGTTAAGTCATGTAGTTGGGATTCTTTCCCGAACAGTTATTCCAGTGACTTTCCAGCTTAACATTTAGAGGCTAACTTTCCTTAATAGAGTATCAGGTACCAATATCTTCCAATGTTGATACACCGTTACATCAAAGTCCCACTAATTCACAATATAATATCATATATACTACATAACCAAATTTTCAATCTTTCACAACACATTGACAAAGTTACTAAGAAAACTGGACTACCACACCAAAGATGTTACAGATGCACAAAATTCTGACAGGGAGAGCCAAGATCAAGGAGTGGTTTTCTTTAGGAAATAATTCTGCCAAAAACATGTGAATAGAAGGAATTTAAAACGTTCAAGACATAGCAAACGCATGACCGACTCCAAATTGCCATTTAGTATGCTTTGTATTATAGGATATAAAAACCACCCCCATCTCTGGAATGTTAAGCCGACACCCAAGACAATCAAAGTCTCCCATATTCAATACCCCGCTATTTTCTGGTTGTACCCAAAAATAAACAACCAGCAAATGATCTCACCTCTTAAAAAAAAAGCATTTACTCTTAAAAAAATGGGATGAGGTGGAATTCCCTCCTTCTTAAAAAATGTTTCTAGAGCTACTAAAAAACTTGCATTTACAAAATAGGTGATAAAAATATTCCTCTGGATTGTACTAGAAGGGAGACAGGGACCACTGATAAGACCTGGTATATGACATTAATCAGACTTGGCTTCTGTTTCTCCTGCTTCCTCTGAGGTTGGGCTCTCCTCATTTTTAGTTTCTCCATTTTCCGAGGGTAGATCTTCTTTAGGTTCCTGGTCAGCCACTTCGGCCTGCTTTCCCTTTGCTCCTCTTTTCCCTTTCATTTGCACTTTTTTGTCCGCAGCCTTATCCTTTCCTGACGCCTTTTTGGGCTTCGCTCCCCCTCCTCGCCGGCCAGGCTGGCCCCCGCTCCTTCCCATTGGCTGCGGGGCCCACTCAGCTGCGGTCCTGTCCTGAATAGGTGAGGCCTCCTGAATAGGTGAGGCGGGGGCCGTTGTCACTCAACCACTCTGCCCCACCCCCGCTCCCTGCGCCCCCACTCCCACCTGCCTTCTCTCGGGGCCCCAGACCCAGGCGAGGCATATTAGGCTTTTATTATATAGGATATAGGGTTATACAGCACCTTTGGTTTTGTTATCTGCTTTTAAAAAATGAAGTTTATAATACAATGAAGGGGAAATAAAAAGTATATAAAAATGAAGTATACAGGGTAAGGCCAAACAGATTTATAGTCGTTCATATGGAAAATCTATAATAATAAAAGCATAATATGCTAATTAGACAGGTCGTTCTTCCGGACAAAGCTGGGGCTGCGAGGGAAGCCAGCGCCGGCAGCCGGGAAAGGAATTTCGTGCATCGGGCCTCTAGTAATACCACACTTAATGGATAATACAAGCATAAAGCCCGAGTTTCCCACACTCACAATTTTAAACCTACGTTTGCCCCACCCTTGGTGATGATGGTCTTTCGGAACTGGTAATTCTGCCTCTGATTGTCGTTGTCCGGCGGGACAGACATGGTGTCGTTGAGAGGCAGCCGGACACAGTCTTTGGCCGCACGGGCTCCGGAGCCTGATGCCCGGGCTTGAACTCAGCCCTGACACTGACGGTGGGATCTTTAGTTCACCTCTCCATGCCTCAGTGTCCCTGTCTGTAAAATGGGGCTAACTGTCTCTGCTGTGAAGCTACCTGAGTTCGTGGCTATAAAAGCACCAAGTATTAGTAGTTCATCTGCTGTTCGTTAGCCTGTAGTTTGATGAATCCTCTAACGTTAGGCAGTCAGTGTTTCTGAGGTTTTGCTATTTTATTTTATTTATTTATTTAAAATATATTTTATTGATTTTTACAGCGAGGAAGGGAGAGGGATAGAAAGTTAGAAACATCGATGAGAGAGAGACATTGATCAGCTGCCTCTTGCACACCTCCTACTGGGGATGTGCCCGCAACCAAGGTACATGCCCTTGACCGGAATCGAACCTGGGACCTTTCAGTCCGCAGGCCGACGCTCTATCCACTGAGCCACACCGGTTTCGACAGGTTTTGCTATTTTAAATGGATCGTCTTCTCATTAAATCCTTACTGAGGTTATGTGTGGGGCAGGCCTTTGATGGAGGGGTCCAGGGTGAGGGGTGGGGTCCTTGGGCCCCCTCTGCGTGGCTTCTGTTTGCCCTCACTAACGCCCGCCTCCTTTGCCCCCACAGGCTGTGTGGCACCTACCCGCCCTCCTACAACATGACCTTCATCTCCTCCCAGAATGTCCTGCTCGTCACGCTGATAACCAACACGGAGCGGCGACATCCTGGCTTTGAAGCTGTGTTCTTCCAGCTGCCCAAGATGATAAGTAAGGAGGGCGAGGGGTGGGGGCAGGGGCAGGGGCAGGGGCAGGGGCGGGCAGAGGGAGAAGGGGACAGCAGGCAGGTAGTGGTGGGCTGGCCAGGTCGGTGACAGAGGCTGGAAGCTTAAGTCATAGGCCATTGGCCCTTCACCTGGGTCCAGAGCTCTGGCTGGGGAGCCTCCCGGTGCCCAACTGCCAGGCCTGCAGCCGAGAGCCCTGGCTCGGCCTCAGGCCGCTCTGCCCGCCCCTCCGCCTGGCCCAGCCCGTGCTCAGTCCTCAGGCTCTTTCTCCGCTCTCCTCTCAGGCTGCGGAGGCTACTTACATGACGCCCGAGGGACGTTTAGCAGCCCCTACTACCCGGGCCACTACCCTCCCAACATCAACTGCACCTGGGAAATCGAGGTAGGAGCTGTGGGGGGAGAAGGGGGTGGGGTCAGGGAGATGAAGGAGAGGAAGAGAGACAGAGAGAGGAGGGGATGCTCCGGGATGTCATGGAGGAGCGCAGAGGGGATGAGCTCCTTGGCCACCTCCACGAGGTGACAGTGTGAATCGCACGGGTCGCAAGGTCGGGCGTGGCAGGGGGGTGTGGGGCTGACCTGCTGCAAAGTCAGGCAGGTCAAGTCCCAGCTCCCTCGTGGCTGTCTGGGGGGCGTGGCCAGAGCCTCAGCTTGCTCTGGGTCATGTGAGATGGCTGGTGGCTGCTCCCAGCCAGAGGTGGGGTGGGGACCAGGTGGAAGGGGGCATGTGTCGCTGAGAGCACTTGCTGAATGGTCCTGGGACCAGGGCTGCTTCTCACGCCCTCCCCACCCCAGATCCCTCTCCTTTCCTCCCTCCATCATGGTGGGAAGACCTTCCAGCTTTTTTGTTTTTAATATGTTTTTAGTGAATTCAGAAAGGAAGGGAGTAGGAGAGAGAGAGAAAGTAACATAAATGATGAGAGAGCTGAAACCGGTTTGGCTCAGTGGGTAGAGCGCCGGTCTGCAGACTGAAGGGTCCCAGGTTCGATTCCGGTCAAGGGCATGTACCTTGGTTGCGGGCACATCCCCAGTGGGGGGTGTGCAGGAGGCAGCTGATTGATGTCTCTCTCTCATCGATGTTTCTAACTCTCTAACCCTCTCCCTTCCTCTCTGTAAAAAATCAATAAAATATATTTTTAAAAAAGAAAAAAACGATGAGAGAGAATCATTGATCAGTTGCCTCCTGCACATCCCAAAGAGGGATCAAGTTGCAACCCGGGCATATGCCCTTGACTGGGAATCGAACCGTAACCTCCTGGTTCGTAGGTCAACGCTCAGCCACTGAGCCACATCTGCCAGGCCCAGACTTTTTTAGCGATAGAACCGATAGAACCGTGTCTCTTGCTCCTGAGTCTAGAGCAGTGGTTCTCAATCTTCCCTTTAAGACAGCTCCTCATGGGGTGGTGACCCCCAACCATAAAATGATTTCCGTTGCTACTTCATAACTGTCATTTTGCTACTGTTATGAACTGTAATGTAAATATCTGATATGCAGGATGTATTTTCATTGTTACAAATTGAACATAAGTAAAGCATAGGGATTAATCACAAAAACCATATGTAATTATATATTGTGAAATAGTTATTTCTAATTACAAATAAATGAGATTTTGTCTTGAATCGTGGTGTGGCATGGGTAACAGTCTTCATATGACAACAGTAAATAAACTACATGGCTACACTTTGCTACACCGAGGAGCGGTGTGTTGGTTCCTAAGACCATGGGAAATAGGTGTTTTCCAATAGTCTTAGGCGACCCCTGTGAAAGGGTCATTCGACCCCCCAAGGGGTCGCGACTCACAGGTTGAGAACCGCTGCTCTAGAGCTTCTTCCAAACCCAGCCCCCGACCCCGCCTGCTCTGGGTGGCATGTTGGCCCCCGCCCCCCCCCCCCCCTGGCCGGAGAGGAGAAGCAGCAGCCTTGCTCCCTGCCCACCCCCCCGCTCCTAGCCCCGCAGCCACCATGGATGCCCTGGGGTCTGGGAAAGGGGGGAGGAAGCAGCGGAGGCCGAGCCGCGTGTCTCTCTCTCTGCAGGTGCCCCACAACCGCAACGTGAAGGTGTCCTTCAAGGTCTTCTACCTGTGGGAGCCCAACCTGCCCATGGGCACGTGCCCCAAGGACTATGTGGAGGTCAACGGGGAGAAGTGAGTGCCTGGGAGAGGGGTGTCGCGGCTCGGGAGTGGGGGAGCAGGCCAGTGAGTGGGGGGCTGGCTGGGAAGTCAGGGTGTCGGGCCCAGTGCCCACGTGTGGAGAGTGTCCACGCCCCAGGGTAGTAGGTCCTCTGCCTACAGTTAGGCTCTCCCCCCCCAGGTTCTGCGGAGAGAAGTCCCAGTTTGTGGTGGTCAGCAAGAGCAGCAGGATCACGGTGCGCTTCCACTCGGACCAGTCCTACACCGACACGGGCTTCCTGGCCGAGTACCTGTCCTACGACTCCAGTGACCGTGAGTGGCTGCTTCGGAAGGAGGGACCCGGCCGGAGGGAGGGACCCCAGTGGCCCGCTCCGGGCTGCATCTTCCTGGCGCTGGGCCTTCCTCATCCTCAGGCACCAGGGAGTGGGAGGCCCATGTCCCTCCGGCAGCCTTCTGAGAGGAAAAAGGCTACCTTACATGCACGTATTTTTTTTTTAATTTATTTTTTAAAAAGATATTTTTATTGGCTTCTGAGAGGAAGGGAGAGAGAGAGAGAGAGAGAGAGAGAGAGAGAGAGAGAGAGAGAAATATCATTGATCAGCTGCCTCCTGCATAGCCCCCTACTGTAGATCGAGCCAGCAACCCGGGCATGTGCCCTGACTGGGAATCGAACCATGAGCTCCTGGTTCATAGGTCGACCCTCAACCACTGAGCCACACCTGCCGGGCCATGCATATAAGAAAGACCCTGCTGAACTGGTTTGGCTCAGTGGATAGAGCGTCGGCCTGCGGACGGAAAGGTCCCAGGTTCGATTCCGGTCAAGGACATGTATCTTGGTTGCGGGCACATCCCCAGAGGGGGGTGTGCGGGAGGCGGCTGATCGATGTCTCTCTCTCATCGATGTTTCTAGCTCTCTATCCCTCTCCCTTCCTCTCTGTAAAAAATCAATAAAATATATTTTTTTTTTTAAAAAGAAAGACGCCCGTGAACGCTGGCATATACCATGCCCTTCAGTCCCAGGTGCGGCCCCTGAGCCGAGGACCCTGGTGCCTTTGACCCCCTGTCCCGGTGGCTCTGGATCCCGGCTCATCGGTGCTTGTCCCGGTGGCCTTTTAGCACCTTTACGGTTAAGAGCACCATTGGGGGACCCTGGAAACTTTGGGGCATGAACATCACCCCCCTCACTGCTCCTGGCTTGGACAGGGGCATGAGCTGTCCCTGAGGGACCTCGCAGTTTCTGTTGCCGTCCATTCCACTCTGTGGCGTGAGTAGCGGTTCTTCCCCGGACCAATGGCCTTTGTGTCAGCCCTTCATCGGAGAATAACCTTTTGGAAGAGACTTTCACTGGACGCAGGAATCCAAGTTTCAGTAAAAGTTCAATGGCAGGGCTCTCCGCCGAGAGGGAAATGAGCGGAGCAAACCCCTGGGATGAGTGACGAAGCATCCAGTGCAGACAAAGGGACCAGGGTCTCCCCGAAACCCCGCCGTCTGCCTGCTGACCTCAGGTGTCAGGCACCTTTCCGTTTCAGAAACCCGGGAATGCGGGAAATGCCTCGATTAGGGAAATGTGGGAACAGGACACCCCCATTCCCGAGCTGCCCAGCTGCGGTTGCTGGGTGTCGCTCTGCGGCGCCTGGCGCTTGGGCCAGAGGACACCCACCCAGCCAGCCCCTCTCTGCTTTGCCGGAGCTCTGGGCATGGGGTCAAGGGCCGTGGGGAGGAGGGGCCTGGGCCAGCCTTCCTGTTTCGGCGGCAAGAACCCCCTCGCCCCGCTCGGGGGACCTGGAGACCCTGCCCTCTGGTGCCCGTGGCAGCTCCTCTCCGTCCAGGGTTGCACTGGCCGGTTTTCGTAGTCCTAGTCCTCCGTGCGGCTGTGAGGTTGGCTCTGGGGAGGGAGGGAGGCGGGGGAGGCCCGGACCTCAGGCCTGTCCCCCTCCCCCCGCAGCGTGCCCAGGGAAGTTCACGTGCAACACGGGGCGCTGCATCCGGAACGAGCTGCGCTGCGACGGCTGGGCCGACTGCGCCGACCACAGCGATGAGCTCGACTGCAGTGAGTGGGGCTCGGGGCCGGGACGACGCCCTCTCTTGCCCTTGCGGTGCCCTGGCGCCTGCCAGCTGGTCCCGGAGGTGGCTGGAGGTGGCGGGAGGTGGTACCCATTTCCAAGGACCCATCTAGCCCGCCCTCGCTCAGCTGTGTGGGGCCTGGGCCCGGGGAGCAGGCAGCTCCGAGGCAGGGGGCGGGGCACTCGGGGCGGTGGGCGGGACACCGGAGGCAGTGGGCGGGGCACCGGAGGCAGTGGGCGGGGCACTCGGAGGCAGTGGGCGGGGCACTCGGAGGCGGTGGGCGGGGCACCGGAGGCGGTGGGCGGGGGCACTCGGAGGCGGTGGGCGGGGCACCGGAGGCAGTGGGCGGGGCACCGGAGGCGGTGGGCGGGGCACCGGAGGCGGTGGGCGGGGCACCCGGCAGCGGTGGGCGGGGACTCGGAGGCGGCGCTCCAGGGACCAGGAGGTCCCGGGCAGCTTCCCAGGGCGGCAGGGGGTGACGAGGGAGCAGAGGGGGTGGGGGGGTTCACATCCCCGGGCCTCCCCAGCTGACGGCCGCCCCCGCCCCTCCAGAATGCAACGCCACCTACCAGTTCACGTGCAAGAACAAGTTCTGCAAGCCCCTCTTCTGGGTGTGCGACACCGTCAACGACTGCGGCGACAACAGCGACGAGCTGGAGTGCAGTGAGTGCCGTGGGGGCCGCCCGTGGGGGGGGCCGGCGCCCTGCAGTCCCCGCAGCCGGGACGTGGACCCCTGAGAGTGCCTTGTGCTCCCAGGTTGTCCGGCTAAGACCTTCCGGTGTGGCAACGGCAAGTGCGTCCCCGAGAGCCAGCGCTGCGACGGGAAGGACAGCTGCGGGGACGGGTCCGACGAGGCCAAGTGCAGCGGCGGCAGCGGCGGCGGTAAGGCCCCGCCCCCTGACCCCCAGGGGCTCCTCCTGCTCCCCGGAAGCCGCCCAACACACAGGCAGTGCCTGCAGAGCTATTGATAGACACAAACTGCCGAAGCCCGTTCAGCTCAGTGGATAGCGCTTTGGCCTGAGGACTGAAGGGTCCCGGGTTCGATTCCGGTCAGGGACATGTACCTTGGTTGCAGGCACATCCCCAGTAGGAGGTGTGCAAGAGGCAGCTGATCGCTCGCTCTCTCTCATCGATGTTTCTAACTCTATCCTTTTCCCTTCCTCTCTGAGAAATCAATAAAATATATTTTTTAAAAAATAAAATAAAATAAACACATACTACCTGGTGATGAAAGGGTGTCCGCAGAGGGAGAACCTTCCAGAACAAGGGGGACCCTCGGCAGGGCTGGGAGGACGGGGGACGGTGGTGTGGTGCGGGGGCGGGGGGGGGGCATACGGGCGGATGGCGGGCTGCTGATGACCTGCTCCCCATGCCCTGCTCCTCCTGCAGGCACTGCCGTCGCCTGCACCAAACACACCTACCGCTGCGGCAACGGGCTCTGCCTGAGCAAGACCAACCCCGAGTGTGACGGCAAGAAGGACTGCAGCGACGGCTCGGATGAGAAGAACTGCGGTGAGCGGGCCGCCCGCGGGCGCCGGGGGTTCACTGGGCGGGCACAGACAGGCGGAACCTGCACCCGTGTGTGCCCTGGCTGCTGCCCGGAGGAGAGGGTGACCTTGCCGATGGGTTGATTGGCACGAGGGCACCGCCCCATGGGCGTGCTCTGGTCCGGGAGGCAAGGCCCAGGGCAGCCAGCGCCTCAGTTGTCCAGGTCCTGGTGGGGGTGCTGGGCTGGCCCCCACTTCTGGCCCCCACTTCTGGCCCCTGCCACAGGGGAAAGGCAGGCCCTGGCTATCCTGTCCTGCCCATGAGAGGGGCACAGCTTCCCAAGCCCTCCCCGGTGTTTGCCCGCACCCCACCCCATGCTTTAGTTTGCAGCCAGAAACCGGGCCCGAGTTAGGTCTGAGCCTCGCAGCTGTTCGCTGACTCCACGTCTCCCGCTGCGCTGTGTCTTCGTGTTCCCCAGGGAAATCTAGGCCAGTGGCACCCCTGGTCACCTAAGCTAACCAGCAGGAGTCTGCAGGCGCCCCAATGCATTTGTGCGGGGGCAGGGAGGCGGGGAGGATGTGAGGGTACTGACCTTGACCTTGGGAGCAGGGAAGGGGCCCCGTGGAAGTCAGTGGGTCCGAGGCTCAGAGTCCCTCGCTCGTAGGATCTGTCGTGCTGCCATTGCCCCAGCGGCGCTGTGCCCACTGCGAGGCTGCCACCCGCCACGGCCTCCCCCTGGGCCTGCGGTGGGGCCTGGAGCTGGCACCCGCCCTCACCCCCCACCCTTCCTCCGGTCCCGGCCCCTCGCAGACTGCGGGCTGCGGGCCTTCAGCAGGCAGTCCCGGGTGGTCGGAGGCAAGGACGCGGAAGAAGGCGAGTGGCCCTGGCAGGTGAGCCTGCACACGCTGGGCCAGGGCCACATATGCGGCGCCTCCCTCATCTCCCCCAGCTGGATGGTGTCGGCCGCGCACTGCTTCAACGACGAGCGAGGATTCAAGTGAGCCACGGGGTAGGGTGGGGTGGGGAGGGGTGAGGTGGGGGGATCCTGGGGTTGGAAGGCCTATGTCTGTGACTCAGGAAGGTGGGCTGGCGCTGGGACGGGCCGGGCTGCAGGGCACAGACACCCAGGATGCGGCCACTCCCAGCAATAATGAGGTGTCTCTCAGGGGCTCCCTCTCAGGCGCGTACCACCTACGTGTCTGTCTTCCTAGCGACCCGGCCAGGCAGGTCTGCTCAACGTGGCATGTTACGGACACGTAGGTTCAGGGCGGTAAGCACCTTTGCTCGGGGTTGCCCAGGTGTTGGGTGGCAGAGCGAGACCCGGGCCCCGGTGTGGACCACCGCCTGCTGGTTCGGTTCCTCGCTGCACTCACGGGCTCCCCAGACGTGCTCAGACCAGCCGAGCAGACAGGTGGCCGCACGCAGGTTTCACACTCCCGGCCGCAGGCTTCTCGGTGGCGCTGGGTGTTCGGATCCTTAGACGGTGAGGGTTAAACATGAAACGCTGGGCTCGGCGTCTGCACACAGTAGGTGCTCGGCACGTTGTAAGCGCAGATCCAGGGTGGCCTTGAGCCCTGGGAGGGCGGTGCTGGGGTCTCAGGACGGGCTGGGCACTTGGTGTGGTGGCTCCTGCCCCCTCAGGCCCCCTGGCCAGCGGCTCTGGGAGGAGGGATTCTAGGGGACAGCTTGCTCCTGGCGCTGCGGGCCCCGGGCACAGGCATTCCCACGCTCTGGGGGTTCCCAGGCTCGGGGCTCTGCAGGAGCCTGAGCTGCCAGGGAGGGGCAGCCGTGGACTTCCCCAGAGACAGGCCTGGGGCACCACGGAGTTCCCGGGCGCAGACGTGGGCACGGTCGGGCGGCACGTGGGTGCAGAGAGGAGTCAGCGCTGTGGTCGCTGGGGCCTGGCGGGGCGAGGCGGCCTCGTGCACCTGACTGTCCTTCCTCTTCCCCTTCTGTCAGCTTCACTCCAGCTCCACGGGGGGCAGAAGTGCCTGGAATTCTGCCCCCCCCCCCGAGTTCTGGGGAGGGCGGCTGTGAGGAAGGCCTCAGGGGCAGGGGGTCTGATCTGGGTGTGAAATGCGAGGGCGTCTGTCACAGACCGGGAGGGAGAGCTGTGAGCAGAGGCAGGTGTGGAGTGTGCAAGGACACGTTTCGAGGTCACAGGTGCTCGCAGTTCTTCCCGAGGGGAGGTGTCATTGTGGGGGA
Organism: Lasiurus cinereus; assembly: GCA_011751065.1. Taxonomy (NCBI): domain Eukaryota; kingdom Metazoa; phylum Chordata; class Mammalia; order Chiroptera; family Vespertilionidae; genus Lasiurus; species Lasiurus cinereus. The sequence goes on from JAAGEH010000417.1 coordinate 21,378,626, forward strand.
GGGCAGGGGGTGCTGGTTGGGATCACCCACGGCTTGTGAGCTGGGTGATCTCGGGTGAGCGAGTGACTGAGCCTCTTGGTGCGTGAGTCCTCCTCTGGGGATGGGCGGCCCTGCCTGGAGGGGCTGTTTGGGAGAGGAAAGGACATGCCCGTGGGCCGAGGGGGGCGCTGGGCGAGCCGTCAGCTCTGTCCGACCGCTGACTCCCTGCAGGGTCCTCTCCCACCCCGGGCCGCCCCGGGACCTGGGTGCCATGCCTCCCGGCTGGCTTCTGTTACGGGCAGGTGTGCACCTGCTCCGGCAATAAAGACATCCTGCCCCGGCTGGTTTGGCTCACTGGATAGAGTGTTGGCCTGTGGATTGAAGAGTCCCGGGTTCGATTCCAGTCAAGGGCACATGCCCAGGTTGTGGGCTCCATCCCCAGTACGGGGGCATGCAGGAGACAGCCAGTCATTGATTCTCATTGATGGTTCTATATTTTTCGCCCTCTTCCTTTCTCTTGGAAATCCATGAAAATGCATTTAAAAAATAAAAAACAAGCCAAAACCGGTTTGGCTCAGTGGATACAGTATCAGCCTGTGGACTGAAGGGTCCCAGGTTCGATTGCGGTCAAGGGCATGTACCTTGGTTTCAGGCACATCCCCAGTAGGGGGCGTGCAGGAGGCAGCTGATAGATGTCTCTCTCTCATAGATGTTTCTAACTCTCTATCCCTTCCTCTCTGTAAAAAAAAAAACAATAAAATAGCCGAGACTGGTTTGGCTCAGTGGATAGAGCGTCGGCCTGCGGACTGAAGGGTCCCAGGTTCGATTCCGGTCAAGGGCATGTACCTTGCTTGCGGGCACATCTCCACTGTGGGGCATGCAGGGGGTGGCTGATCGATGTCTCTCTCTCATCAATGTTTCTGACTTTCTATCCCTCTCCCTTCCTCTCTGTAAAAAAATCAATAAAATATTTTAAAAAAACACAATAAAATATATTAAAAAATTAAAAAGTCAGGATATTTAAAAAATAAAAATAAAGACTGCCCTCCGCTGGGTACCACGGGCTTTAGGGGGAAGACGCGGTGGCCGGAGTTGGGGTTGCTGGGTGAGTGGGCCTGGCTGGGGCAGGTGGAGAATCTTGGGGCCCAGGGCTCCGCAGCAGCACAGGGCTGACAGAGGGACGTCTGTGGCAGGGGATGGGACCCCAGGAAGATGGAGCCAGAGGGGACGGAGACTCCCCTCCTCCCCGATCCTGTCGTATCCTTCCAGCCTCAGGCCCTGGCCGCCTCCGTGTCCCACTCACACGGCCTCCGCCTCGGCGCCCCGGCCCCAGGTGGCTGCAGCAGCCCTGCCCGATCTTGTCGCTTCCTCTGAGCACTCCGGTCTGTACTCCCAGTGCCAGAGCGGATGATCCTGTCCAGCCCTTCCTTCTCTGCCGGCCATGCTCGCAGGATAGCGTAGCCATGCCCCAGCGAGACCCACACGCCACGCCATCTGGTCTCTTCAACCTCAGAGAGGAAGGGAGAGGGAGAGAAAGAAACATTAACAATGAGAGAGAATCATTGATCGGCTGCCTCCTGCAGGCCCCATACTAGGGATCGAGCCCGCAACCTGGGCATGTGCCCTGATCGGGAATGGAACCGTGACCTCCTGGTTCATAGGTCGACGCTCAACCACTGAGCCACGCCGGGCCCTCGTTGCTCTCTCTGAATATGCTGCTTCCTCCCCACCTGTCGTTCTGACCAAGTCCTATTAGATCTCCAAGGCCTGGTCCCTGACCCGCTCCCTGTCCCTGTCCCTCCTCCCACCTCTACTCCACGCTCTCCGGTAGGGTCTGCCCACTCCTCTGAGGGACACTTCCCACACTGTGTCGTGGCCGTTCTCCTGGGTCCCTCCCCACGTTCACCGTGAACTCAAAGGCTCCGTCAAGTGCAATTCCGAGAACATCGGAGATGCCCAGTCATGATAGGGTCAAGAAATAGAGGAGTACGTGGCTGACACTGAGGATGATGGGGGAAGGTTAGAACGGGTGCAGCAGGCCAAAACCGGTTCGGCTCAGTGGATGGAGCGTCAGCCTCTGGACTGAAGGGTCCCAGGTTCGATTCCGGTCAAGGGCATGTATCTTGGTTGCGGGCACATCCCCAGTAGGGGGTGTGCAGGAGGCAGCTGATTGATGTCTCTCTCTCATCAATGTTTCTAACTCTCTATCCCTCTCCCTTCCTCTCTGTGAAAAAATCAATAAAATATATTTTTTTTAAAAAGAAGAAAGAAAGGGTGAGGCAGAACTAGGGGCGATGTGGAATGCCAGGTGGTGAGGTGAGGCTGACTGGGCAGGTTCGGGGACCCAGGTTAGGTTGAAGAGTAAGACACAGAGGAGCTGTTATCTGGCAGCCACAGATTAGAGCGAAACTAGAGGCCAGAAGGTCTGTGTGGAGGCTGGCACTTCGGTCTGGGTGTGAGACTCCGGAGGGAGGGGCGGCAGGAATGGAGGGGGTGGGGTGCTGAGTGAGCAGAGGGCATGGGGCTGGTCGCTGGGCAGGGCTCTGGGCAGGGACGGGGAATCAGGCGCCCGGGTGAGTCTGCAGGGCTGGGGCGAGTAGTCTCCTGACTTCCCAGAGGTTCGAGATCATATGCATTTTCTGGTTTAAAGACCTTATTTTCTTCCCTCACCGGTTTGGCTCAGTGGATAGAGTGTCGGCCTGCAAAGTGAAGGGTCCCAGGTTCGATTGCTGTCAAGGGCATGTACCTTGGTTGCGAGCACATCCCCAGTAGGGAGTGTGCAGGAGGCAGCTGAATCGATGTTTCTCTCTCATCGATGTTTCTAACTTTCTATCCCTCTCCTTTCCTTTCTGTGAAAAATCAATAAAATATATATTTTTAAAAAAGACCTTATTTCCCCAGTTTTTTATTTTGGAAAAAAAAAATTCAAACCTACAACGAAGTGGCCAGTACCATGAAAGGATAAAAATTACAGTGAGCCCCCTCATCTCCTTGATCTGTTCCCCTAATTGTTGAATTTTACCACATTTCTTTTAGTTTTATCTCTTCACGCATGCCCTTGCACACACATATTTTGTTTTAAACTTCATGTAATATTTTACTTCATTTTAAATTTTGTATTGATTGTAGAGAGGAAACGAGAGATAAAGAGAGATAGAAACGTCACTGATGAGAGAGAATCACTGATTGGCTGCCTTCTGCACACCCCACACTGGGGATCGAATCTGAAACCCAGGCATGTGCCCTGACCGGGAATCAAACCGTGACCTCCTGGTTCATAGGTCGACATTCAACCACTGAACCTTGCTGGCCGGGCCTCATTGGTTTTCTTTAGTTTCTTTTAAATCTGAAACAGCTCCCCCAAGCCTTTCCTTTTTGGTCTATGTTGGCATTGCATGTTTAAAAAAGTCCTGGCTCGTTACTTTATAGACTGACTCTCAGCTGGGATTTTTCTGATTGTGGTTTCTTGATTAGAATCAGGTTACACATTTTGGTAGCAAACACTGCCTCGGGGATATTGTGTCCTCAGGAAGCACCTGGTGTCTGACGGGGAGGAAAGTCGGGTGCGTGGTTCAGGCAGTGTCCTGGGTTTCCCCACCTTAGAGGTACTTCCCCCGGGTTGTGAATAAGTCATTGTGGATGACACTTCGAGTCCGTGTGAATATCGTGTCTCTCAACAATCTTTTACCCAGTGGTTGTAGCATTCCTCAATGATTCTTTTTTTTATTTAAATATATATTTATTTTTAATAGATTTCAGAGAGGAAGGGAGAGAGAGAGATAAAACATCAATGATGGGAGAGAATCATGGATTGGCTGCCTCCTGCACGCCCCACACTGGGGATGGAGCCCACAACCCGGGCATGTGCCCTGACCGGGAGTTGAAATGTGACCGTCTGGTTCCTAGGTCGATGCTCAACCACTGAGCCATGCTAGCCGGGCCCCTCAATGTTCCGTGCATGTGTTGGTTACTGCTGTGGTGGGTGCAAAATGTGACTTATCATCCACCCTTTCTTCTGTGTTGACTCCCTGTTCTTCTGTGAATGCCTTTCCTCCTCCGCATTAATTTCTTGGGAATTACTTTTAGACTTGGGATGAACTCGTGGAGTTCCGTTCCCCCGTCTCTGCTATTCAGCGTGTGTGCTAACGAAGCCTATTGTGTATGTGTGTGTTCGGAGGATCCTGGGTTTGGCCCGGAAGCGCCTGGCCCTGCTGGCTCCTCGTTGTTTGAGAACCCACTCACTTCCATGAAATACCTGGTCTGGGCTGGCTTCATCGTGTCCTTGCTCCAGACCTGAAAACAGCCATTTCTCCAAGGAACGGAGAAGGATGTTTAGAAACCAAATTCTGGTCCTAGCCGGTTTGGCTCAGTGGATAGAGCATCGGCCTGCAGATTCAAAGGTCGTGGATTCGATTCTGACCCAGGGCATGTACCTTGGTTGCAGGCACATACCCATTAGGGAGTGTGCAAGAGGCAGCTGATTGATGTTTCTCTCTCATGGATGTTTCTCTCTATCCCTCTCCTTTTCTTTCTGTAAAAAAAACCCAATAAATATATATACTTTAAAAAAAAGAAAGAAACCACCGAAACCAGTTTGACTCAGTGGATAGAGCGTCGGCCTGTGGACTGAAAGGTCCCAGGTTCGATTCCGGTCAAGGACATGTATCTTGGTTGCGGGCACATCCCCAGTATGGGGTGTGCAGGAGGCGGCTGATCGATGTCTCTCTCTCATTGATATTTCTGACTCTCTATCCCTCTCCTTTTCTCTCTTTAAAAAATCAATAAAATATATTTTAAAAAGAAGAAACCAAGTTCTGGCTGGTGTTGGGGGTGTTACTGCTTTGAAGATGCCTTTGTGGGAAATCGGGGGTGTGTACTGCCCCCTGTATGTCAGCAGCCCCTTCCTCTGCCCCTCCTGATTTGTGGCCCTCTTTTCCCCACATCAGAAATTGGCCCCCCAACATCAGTGTCTTGTCCTTCGGTCTTCAGCCCTCTAGTAAACATGAGACACTTCCAGAATGGCTACCGCAATCCTGCCTCCAGCAGCAAACACGATAGGTCAAGTTCAGTGCATTTTCCGATTCTCTTGGTACCCAGAGTAGACGCCACTGTGCTAGAAAAGCCTTTGGATGGAGCGCTGTGTTGTTCCTTCTGTGAAAGATGAGATTAGTAAGATACAATAAGGTGTTTTTTGGTACACAGATAAAGATGAATTAAAAGAGCCAAGACTGGTTTGGCTCAGTGGATAGAGCGTCAGCCTGCGGACTGAAAGGTCCCGGGTTCGATTCCGGTCAAGGGCATGTACCTTGGTTGCTGGCACATCCCCAGTGGGGGGTGTGCAGAAGGCAGCTGATTGATGTTTCTAGCTCTCTGTCCCTCTCCCTTCCTCTCTGTAAAAAATCAATAAAAATTTTTTTTAAATATTTTATTGAATTTTTACAGAGAGGAAGGGAGAGGGATAGAGTTAGAAACATCGATGAGAGAGAGACAGCGACCAGCCGCCTCCTGCACACACCCCACTGGGGATGTGCCCGCAACCAAGGCACATGCCCTCGACCGGAATCGAACCTGGGACCCCTCAGTCCGCAGGCCGACGCTCTATCCACTGAGCCAAACCGGTTTTGGCCAATAAAAAAAAAATATTTTTTAAAAGATGAATTAAAAGAGGGAATGGGCTCCCCCTGCAGGTACTCCGACCACACGCTGTGGACGGCCTTCCTGGGCCTCCACGACCAGAGCAAGCGCAGCGCCGCGGGGGTGCAGGAGCGGGCCCTGAAGCGCATCATCAGCCACCCCTCCTACAACGACTTCACCTTCGACTACGACATCGCGCTGCTGGAGCTGGAGCGGCCGGTCGAATACAGCAACACCGTGCGGCCCATCTGCCTGCCCGACACCTCGCATGACTTCCCCACGGGCAAGGCCATCTGGGTCACCGGCTGGGGCCACACCTACGAGGGAGGTGAGCCGGCCCGCCCCTCCTGCCTCCTGCCTCCTCTGCTAGGACCAGGCTGTGCAGGCTCAGGGGAGGTTTGGGGGGGGGGGGGGTTGGGGAAGGGGTGTTTAGAGGACTGGGAGGCTGGGCTTTGCATGGACATCCTGGTTGCGTGATTTGGGCGCGTTGCTTAAACGCTGAGCTTGTTTATTCGCCTGTGACATGAAGATAAGATGGTGTCGGTGGACACAGCGTTGTGTGGAAACAGGGTGATTTAGGGGCCTGTGGAGCGGTGCCTGCATGGGGACCGGGGGGGGACCCGGTCTCCTCTCTCCTTCTGCCTCCATGAGGGCCCTTGTTATAAATGTTAGATTGAAACACGCAGTTCTGATCGGCTAAAGTGCACTGCTGGAAGCTGTAGACGGTGGAGAGGAAAGAGGAAAATAACATACCGTATTATCCGGCGTATAAGATGACCCCCAACTTCCCCAGTTAAAATATAGAGTTTGGGCCAAGACTGGTTTGGTTCAGTGGATAGAGCGTCGGCTTGCGGACTGAAAGGTCCCAGGTTCGATTCCGGTCGGGGGCATGTACCTGGCTTGCGGGCACATCTCCACTGTGGGACGTGCAGGAGGCGGCTGATCGATGTCTCTCTCTCATTGATGTTTCTGACTTTCTATCTTACTCCCTTCCTCTCTGTAAAATACAGAGTTTGGGATATACTCGTCCTTTAAGATGACCCCCGACTTTTTGAGAAGATTTTCCTGGGTTAAAAAAGTCATCTTATATGCCAGAAAACACAGTGACTTCAGGCATTTTATGGTGCTTTCTTCCTCCCTTTTTATTTTTTTTGAAATCCTCACCTGAGGATATTTTTTCCCATTCATTTCTAGAGAGAGTGGAGAGAGTGGAAGGGAGGGACAAGGGAAGGAGAGAGAGAGGGAGAGAGAGAGAGAAACATCAGATGTGAGAGAAACATCGATTGGTTGCCTCCCACATGCACCCCTTCCTGGGGAACCTGCAACCAAGGTACATGTTCTTTTTTTTTTAAATGTATTTTATTGATTTTTCACAGAGGAAGGGAGAGGGATAGAAAGTTAGAAACATCGATGAGAGAGAGAAACATCGATCAGCCGCCTCCTGCATGCCCCCTACTGGGGATGCGCCCGCAACCAATGTACATGCCCTTGACCGGAATCGAACCTGGGACCTTTCAGTCCCCAGGCTGATGCTCTATCCAGTGAGCCAAACCGGTTTCAGCCAAAGTACATGCCCTTGACTGGGAATCGAACCCACAACCCTTTGGTCCAAGGGCCGGCGCTCTAACCACTGAGCAACCCGCCGGGGCCGCTTTCTGTTCCTTATTCCCACCGCTGTCCGTGGTGTAAGGGGGGTCTTCCGGGGCCTGCCGCCTCATGGCTTACATGGCTGCGCGGTATCCGGCGGGAGAGGCATCTTCCGTTCCTTAGCCGTCGGGTGCCTCAGGCTCGGGTGGCGTCCAGGTGTGGCTAGTGCAGTTATTGCCGGGGGAGCACCTGGGAGGGTGCTGTCCCCCCACGTGGCGTGGCCCCGGGAGCCCGCCCGCCCCCCAGCTCCGCTCACCCACCCAGCTCCGCCGCCCTGCCCTCCCGCCAGGCTCGGTGGTGCTGATCCTGCAGAAGGGCGAGATCCGCATCATCAACCAGACGACCTGCGAGAAGCTGCTGCCGCAGCAGATCACGCCGCGCATGATGTGCGTGGGCTACCTGAGCGGCGGCGTGGATGCCTGCCAGGTGGGTGCCGGGCGCGCCAAGGCGGGGGGCGCCTGGGAACGCCCCGGGCGGGCGCTCAGGGCTCGTCTCTCCTCCTCAGGGCGATTCCGGGGGCCCCCTGTCCAGCGTGGAGGCGGACGGGCGCATCTTCCAGGCCGGCGTGGTGAGCTGGGGCGAAGGCTGTGCTCAGAGGGACAAGCCGGGCGTGTACACGAGGCTCCCTCTTTTCCGGGACTGGATCAAAGAGCAGACTGGGGTGTAGAGGCAGGGGCCATCCACTGGTCACCCCAAAGTGCATCTCTGCGGCCTGAGCACCGGATCGCTACCTGCACCCCTGCCTCAGGCCCCCCCACAACAGACTGAGCTGAATTCCCAGGACTCGGGAGATGGAGGACCTCCTGGCAGAGCCTCTCACCTCCCTCCGTCTCCAAAATGGGGGTGGGAGGTGGGGAGAGGAGGAGGCCTGAGCATCGACCGCAGCCGGGCCTCCCTGGACATCGGCTTCCTGGCCTCCGGTCCAGGCCCAGCGATGCTGCCTCTGAGCGGGGGGACGGGGGAAGCTGTGGCTCCTGGGGACACGCTCTTCAGGGAGCCCGACTGGAGGACCCTGGACGACAGACAGGTCTGCGGCGCGAATTGTTTTGCCAGCTCCCCGCTGGGCTCAGAGTGTATTTGTGTGTTTGAGTAAAATACTTTATTTCTTTTAAAGTGTCTGTTCTCACTGCAGTGCTGCCCCTGGAGCCAGGCTGAGAGTGGGGGCCGCAGCGGCAGGGCCCGCTCCCGCCAGCCCGGGGGGCCGGGTTTCTGTCGAGCCTGTGGCTTCCCAAACCGGGGCCTGGTGCCGGCTTTGTCTCAGAAAGGAAGGAGGAAGGAGACCTTCCAGTAGGGGGGGAGGTGGTTACATAAACGGGGTGTGTGTGCATGTGCTCACGCGGGGGTGTGCTTACGCATGTGTGTGCATACGTACACGTGTGTGCGTGGGCACGCTTACACATGCAGGCACGAGGGGTCCTTGGAGGAGTCGTGCTCCCTTGCTGACAGGCTCTCGCCTCTCTGGTCCATCCACAATCCTTTGCGTTTTACTTAATTATTTAAAACGTTCTCCTTGCTCGGGGTGGCCCAGAGGGACAGTGTCAAGGACCTAGGGAGGACTTAGGGAGTTGGTTTTTTTTTGTTTTTTTTTTTAATATATTTTATTGATTTTTCACAGAGAGGAAGGGAGAGGGATAGAGAGTTAGAAACATCGATGAGAGACATCTGTCAGCTGCCTCCTGCATACCCCCCACTGGGGATGTGCTTGCAACCAAGGTACATGCCCTTGACCGGAATCGAACCTGGGACCTTTCAGTCCACAGGCTGATGCTCTGTCCACTGAGCCAAACCAGTTTCAGAGAATTTATTTTTTAATACATTTTTATTGATTTCATAGAGGAAGGGAGAGGGAGAAATAGAAGCATCAATGATGAGAGAGAATCTGATCAGCTGCCTCCTGCATGCCCCACGCTGGGGATGGAGCCAGCAACCCGGACATATGCCCTGATGGGGAATCGAACCGTGACCTCCTTCCTGGTTCATAGGTCGATGCTTAACCACTGAGCCACACCAGCTGGGCACCTTCTTCATTTCTGAACAAGAGACCCTGCATTTTCATGGTGTACGGGCCCCATACACGGTGTGGCTCACCCCGCAGCCTCTGGGGGCCCTAAGGTAGCCACAGGGTGTGAACGGGGCGGGAGCAGGGCCTGAGCAGGCTCTGAGGGGTGGAGCGAGGCCTGCAGTCCGCTGGGAGGTGGAAATGACTTCTTCCCACCCCCTCGCTGCTCCCTGGGGTGTGGGCTCTGAGGGGTCTGCAGGCCCCTGCAGCCGGGAGAGGCGGCGGGTAACCGCTCTGAGGTCAGGCCCTGGTCCCCGGCTGGGATTCTTCAGGGGGACAGTGAGGAAGGGAACCTGGAAGCCAGCAGGTCACACCGAGAAAGCGGGGGCTAGTCCCCCAGCAGGAGCGGGAATGTTTACCACCCGCTGTTACTCGGGGGGATTGAGCGGAAGACGCCTCCAGCCTCTTCCCGGGACAGGCCTTGCCCTCGGCGTCGGCAGGGAGGGAAGATGCCCAGGCGTTTGTGCCCTGGTCTCCCCTCTGTGTGTGCCGGGCACAGGCTCCTGCGACCCAGCGGGCAGCCAGGGGTCGGCCTGGCTCTCCTCGGAGGGGCCCTTCTGAGCCGAGACAGCGCCTGGAGAGGAGAGGGAGCTGGAGCAGCACATCGGGAAGAGGAGGAGGGAGCGGGCCTGGCACCGCTGACCACACGGGAGGCCTGTCTAGAGCATCTCTGTGTTCCGGTGCCCCACGCCCTTCCCAGGAAGGATGCAGAACAAAGAGCAGCTTCGATCGATCCTCAGAGCAGTGTTGGCACATCACGCTGCCACCTGTGGCCTAATCCGCCTCCAGAGATGACACGATGCTCGATGGAGCCCCAACTCTGAGGGCTTCAAGGGGTTCCATTATCCCTTCCTGCTCCCCCCGCCCCTGTTCCCTGTTCCCCGGTTCCAGGTCCTGTGTGGGCAGCTCCGGGCTCCCGCCCCTCCATTGTTCCCGGAAGCCGTGCCCAGAGCTGTTTCCCGCGGGGAGGACCCATTCCACTGTCTGTTTCTTCCCGCCCACGGCTGCTCCCCGCGGGAGGGCGTGTGTATTTTCCTGGGAGGCCGCCCGCACGTTCCCTCTGCCCGGCGCTCTGCTGACTCCCCGGCCTGTGACCTTCACCGTGCACGCGTCACCGTTTCCCTGCCGCCGCCCCGGAGATGGAGAATAACAGCTTCGGAGCCAGACGCCTCCCTCGGAACGGCATGTGGACTTGTTTAACTGGGAAAGGGCATGCTAGCATCCTCAGCCTGCGCTTTTCCCAAAGAGCTGCAAGATCATGGTGGAGTGTGTGTGTGGGTGGAGGGATTTGAGGGGAGGAGGAAGGGGAAGGACCAGGTCCAGTCAGCCCCTTTTAAATGCTTTATTTTTATTTTTTAAACATATTTTTATTGATTTCTTTAAAGAGAGGAAGGGAGGGGGATAGTTAGAAACATCGATGAGAGAGAGACATCGATCAGCTGCCTCCTGCACACCCCACACTGGAGATGTGCCCGCAACCAAGGTACATGCCCTTGACCAGAATCGAATCTGGGACCTTTCAGTCCCCAGACCGATGCTCTATCCACTGAGCCAAACCGGTTTCGGCAATATTTTGACTTTTTACAGAGAGGAAGGGAGAGGGATAGAAAGTTAGAAACATCAAAGAGAGAGAGACATAGATCAGCTGCCTCCTGCACGCCCCCCACTGGAGATGTGCCTGCAACTAAGGTACATACATGTCCTTGACCGGAATCGAACCTGGGACCTTTCAGTCCCCAGACCGACGCTCTATCCACTGAGCCAAACCGGTTTCGACGAGAGGGGCCTTTTCAGATGGGCAGGGACATTGCCACGAGCCTCCAGTTGCTGGCGGGGAAGCATTTCCTGGGGTGACAGCTGCCTGAGGCGCCCTGCAGGCCTGGAAGAAAGCCCCTTTCACCTCACAGGTGGAGGAGCTCGCAGCTGCGCTGGGGTGTGGGTCCCTCCCGAACGCTGCGGGAGCACAGACAGGCTTGTCCCGGCAGGAATGCGCTGCACCCCTCTGTCCGTGCCTTCGCCCCCTGGGGTTCTGGCTCTCTCCGTGTCTCCCACTGGGCGTCTGTCTGTCCTGGGCTCCTCCGTGACGCATAACCAGGAACACCCAGCAGGGTAGCCGGTGCCTTGGCCAAGATTCCCCCGAAACAGGAGGAAGGACGCAGACCCGGCTGCTCACTCAAGGCCTGCGCGGCCTCGGAGGCCTGGGGTGCTGGGATAAACTCACTGGCTCGGCCATGAGAAAAGGCCAAAAGGCACTTCTGCTGGCTGCCTCCGAAATGGCTCCTGCATTCCAAAACCTCTCCCTCTCCCATTTCCTCGGCTCCCCTGGCAGCCCCGGGCGTTTCCCTTCCCCAGGGCCAGCCGTCCTTCTCCTCTTCCTCCGCCCGGCCCGGTGGACGGAGGGCTTGGCGGTGAGCAGAGGCACAGCACGCTCTGACCTGGATCCGAAGGACCAGCGCTGCCCTCACCCTCCTGCTGACCGCTGGCTGGCTGTGGGCAAAGCTGGGGTGGAGGGAACAGGGGCCCTCCGAGATGGGGGCACCCGCCGGGGCCGGGAGCGGTGAGTGGGAAAGGAGGAGAGTCCTGCTGAGCCTGGAGGAGTCGCACCACCCCCCTCAGATTCCCAGACCCCGAGAGGATCCACAAAGGGAGCCTCCAGGCAGGAGGCATCGGTCTCCCCTCCTCTCCTTCTCCCCCCAGGGGCCAGGCCGTTCCCTGTAGGAAGCATCAGAGCTGGAAAGACAAGTCCGCTCTGTTCAAGTTCAAAGGCTTTTGAAAAAGGAGTGCGTGGCCCTAGCTGGGTTGGTTCAGTGGGTAGAGCGTCGGCCTGCGGACTGAAGGGTCTCAAGTTTGATTCTTGTTAAAGGTACATGAGGGGTTGCGGGTGACTCCCCAGGATCAGGTGTGTAGGAGGCAGCCGGTCAGTGTTTCTCTCTCATCGTTGATGTTTCTACCTCTCTCCCTCTCCCTTCCTCTCTGAAATCAATAAAAAATATATGTTTTTTTAAAAAACGAATGAGTGGCTAATACTTTGAGCTGCTTCATTGAGTATTTATTTTAAACAAAAGCCTTTTAATTTGGTTTACAAAAGTATTTAAAAATAAGAACTAAGCCGAAACCGGTTTGGCTCAGTGGATAGAGCGTCGTCAGTCTGCAGACTGAAGGGTCCCAGGTTTGATTCCGGTCAAGGGCATGTACCTTGGTTGTAGGCACATCTCCAGTGGGAGGTGTGCAGGAGGCAGCTGGATCAATGTCTCTCTCTCATCGATGTCTCTAACTCTCTATCCCTCTCCCTTCCTCTCTGTAAAAAATCAATAAAATATATATATATTTTTAAAAAAGAACTGAAAAGAAAAAAGATGAGTGTTGGGCTCCGGAAAGGTGAGCCTATTTGTTACCAGGGGTTCCTGTCCCCCTCAATTAAAGTTCTCTCAGATGACATTCAGCCTTGACCTCCCAGGTACGTTCCCTTCTCCTCGGGCTGGCGAGCGCCTTCTGTTCTGCACTTAGATTACTCCGGGGACCCCATTACAGTTCCCGGGAAACCAGGAGCACGCGGGCAGGTCTACACGGAAAACAGGTTCTACCACTTATTGCAGTGACTGCCCGGCCGCGGGGATGGTGCGGGGAGGAGGGGGGAGGCCGGCTCCAGGTGTGGGAGCTCAGGTGTGCAGTGTTGTGCTGGCTGGGCCTTGTGGAGGCATCTGATTCCCATTGAAGACGGGGCGGGGTTGGGGGAAGGGGGGAGGAGGGTGCTGGGCAAAACTGGGGAGCTGCTCTCAATTTCCTTTGTTCTTGGCTGTTTATCCCTTCCACTCCCACCCACCCCACCTTCACTGCCCGGTGCCGAGCTAAAAAGCGCACCCACCCAGCCGGGAGGGATGCTCCCCGGGTAACCAATGGCCGTGAGGGAGCGGGCCCAGGTGAGGATCGGCAGATCGGGGGAGCATGCACACCTGGCCCCTGTGAAAGAGCCGGGTAGTTATTTATTCCGGCTCCGGGAGGGTGGGCGGTGCAGGCAGCGGGGAGAGGAGCGAGAGACGGGGACGGCGGCCCCTCATCCACGGAACATGGTCCCAGGTAACTCAGGGGTGGGGCTCAGGCCCACCCCACCGGGAGGATCTGGTGGCGGGCAGGGAGCGGGCTCTTGGGGGGCATGGGCTACAGTAGGACTGCAGTGATGGGGGCAGGGCGGGGGGTGGGCTCTGAGCTACAGGGGTGCCCTCCAGCTGAAGGAGAGAGCACACCTTTCTTCAGATATTCCTGCTTTTCGTTGAGGGGAGTTTTGTGTCTGTACAGCCCTCCGAATCCATGGGTTCTGTGAGGGCAGGTTCCCCCAACCTCGGGCAAAGATACCCTAAAAAGTTTACGCTGTTGCTGCTGGAGATGGTGTAGGTAGCCGGCGGTGGTTGGGGGTTTGCATCCGCACTGAAGAAGGACAGACTTTGTTCTTGTCATTCTTCACTAAACAATACGGCACAAGGATTTATGGAGCATTTACCATTGCATTGGGTACTTTATAGAGCTGTTTTAAAGTTGATGGGCGGCCAAAACCGGTTTGGCTCAGTGGATAGAGCGTCGGCCTGTGGACAGAAAGGTCCCAGGTTTGATTCCGGTCAAGGGCATGTATCTTGGTTGTGGGCACATCCCCAGAGGGGGGCGTGCTGGAGGCAGCTGATCGATGTCTCTCATGGATGTTTCTAACTCTCTATCCCTCTCCCTTCCTCTCTGTAAAAAATCAATAAAATATATTTAAAGTTGATGGGAGGAGGTGCGTAGGTTATATGCAAACAGGACATTTGACTGAGCATCCATGGGGGGCCTGGAACCCATCCCTGCGGATACAGAGGGTGGCTGTGTGTGAGTGTGTATAAGTACATGCGTATGTATATTGTATGCTTGGGGGACACTTACAACGTGCAAGGGGGAGTTACCCCAAGGCTACTCCTGCCCATCCTCTCCTAAGAGCTGAGGGCAACCTGAATTCTCACGGGTATCACGTGTGACGTGGGAAGCAGGAATGACAGGAAAACCCGGCTCTGGGGAGAGGTGATGCAGGAGGTGCCTGGCACATTCCGGGCACCTAGGGAGAATCGTGCTAAGTTGTTCCACGAATAGGCACCGTTTCCGGTTGAAACCTCAGCCCTGGCCCGGGCCTGCCTCGCTCTGTTTCTTTAAAAGCCACTTAGTGAGACGGTCCCGGGCAGCTGACGCGCATCTCCTCCCCCCCGGGAAGTCCGTGGGGAAAGAAACTGCCCTACAGAGGCCGCTCGTGTTCCCTGGCTGAAGGCCGCTTCCGTGTGCTGGCGGTGCGTGTGCGGCTCCGGGCTTAGTGCCCACGTGTGTAGGCGTGTGGTCACCCCCTGTGGAAAGGGAGTGCGTGGGGACTGGACGCGTGCAGGTCTATGAGATGGCATGTTCAGCTCCGATCAGCCGAAAATGTGGATCAGGGGAAGGAGCTTCGCGTTCCAAAAACGTCCAAACCGCCCTGTCCGGTTTGGCTCAGTGGACAGAGCGTCAGCCTGTGGACTGAAAGGTCCCAGGTTCGATTCCGGTCGGGGGCATGTACCTTGGTTGAGGGCACATCCCCAGTATAGGGTGTGCAGAAGGCAGCTGATCGATGTCTCTCTCTCATTGATGTTTTTAACTCTCTATCCCTCTCCCTTCCTCTCTGTAAGAAATCAATAAAATATATATAAAAAAAACAACAAAAAACACAACAAAACGTCCAAACCTGCTTCAGTGAGCAGGAGTGGGAGGATGGTGAGCAGGGCGTGAGGACATGAGGAGTGTCCCTGGAACTTCCAACCCCGGCACCCTGGTTTGGTAGAGCTGAGTGCTGCTGGATGCACTCAGCCAGGCCCGGGGCTGGCCTGGGAGCTGTTTCTACCTCGGGGTGACCTGCTGCTGTTCGTGGGGAGGACTAGCCTTCCCGGGGTTTGGCCAGGAAAAGGCCCGTCTGCCTGAGCGACAAACCTCCCCCATGCCTGTCCCTGTGTCACCTTTAGTCTCTGGAGGCGTCTGCTCTGCTCTGGCGTTTGCCACAGGGGCCTCGGACAAAACCCATCTGGGCAGGGGACCCCGACCCCCTGCATAAGTTCAAGCTGGCTGGTTTGGCTCAGTGGAAGGAGCTTTGGCCTGCGTACTGAAGGGTCCCACGTTCGATTCCAGTCAAGGGCACATGCCCGGGGTTGCAGACTCGATCCCCAGTGAGGGGTGTGCAGGAGGATTCTCTCTCATCATGGATGTTTCTCTCCCTTTCCTCTCTGAAATCAATAAAATATACTATCATGGATGTTTCTCTCCTTTCCTCTCTGAAATCGATAAAAATATACTATCATGGATGTTTCTCTC
>JAAGEH010000417.1:21394305-21461761 GCA_011751065.1 Lasiurus cinereus
ATGGATGTTTCTCTCCCTTCCTCTCTGAAATCAATAAAAATATACTAGAAGAAAAAGCACAAGGTCAGCCTGGCAGCAGGCACAGGCCTCTCGGGGTGTACACTGGCCCTCGGCCTGGAGCCCTCCGGCCTCACCCCCTGGGACCCCTCCTTCCACGTCCTCTCACGCTGGCCATCCTACCTGACACCCCCCACCTGCCCACGGACACTAGTGATCTTGTTTCTTGGGGGTCATAGCGCTTCCCTGCCCCTTCCCCCACCAGGAATGTAAACTCCATGAGGGCCAGGCGATGGTGCTTGCGCAGGGCTTAGGACAGTGGATGGTGTAGCAGATACTCGATGGAGACCTGAATTCTCACGGGTATCACGTGTGACGTGGGAAGCGGGGAGGACGGGATGGCTCTGGGGAGAGGTGGTGCAGGAGGTGCCTGGCACATCCCGGGCACCTGGGGTGAAACGTGCTAAGTTGTTCCACGAATAGGCACTGTTTCCGGTTGAAACCTCAGCCCTGGCCCCGGCCTTCCTCGCTCTGTTTCTTTAAAAGCCACTTAGTGAAACGGTCCTGGGCAGCTGACGCCCATCTCCTCACCCGCCAGGAAGTTCGTGGGAAAAAGAGACTGCGCTGCAGCCGAAACCAGTTTGGCTCAGTGGATAGAGCATCGGTCTGTGGACTGAAGGGTCCCAGGTTCGATTCTGGGCAAGGGCATGTACCATGGTTGTGGGCGCATGCCCAGAATGGGGTGTGCAGGAGGCAGCTGGTCAATGTCTTTCCCTCATCAATGTTTTTAATTATCCCTCTCCTTTCCTCTCTGTAAAAAAATCAAGATATATTTTTAAAAAATAATTTGACTACTTGAAAAAGAAAAAGAAACTGCCCTACAAACGCCACTCGTGTTTCCTGGCTGAAGGCCGGTTCCATGAGCTTATGGTGCATGCGTGCTCTGGGCTTAGTGCCCATGTGTGTAGGCGTGTGGTCACCCCCTGTGGAAAAAGGGGTGCCTGGGGACTGGACGCGTGCAGGTCTTTGAAATGGCATTTCAGCTCGGATCAGCCGAAAATGTGGACGGGGAGAAGGAGCTTCGGTGGAGTTGTTCCTCTGCCTGAACGTGTGTGATGGCCGTGTCCCCCCAAACTCGGCTCCTCTTCTCCAGTTCTCTCTGATCTGGTCCAGCCGACTCTCACAGGTCCCTCCATTCCATTCCTCCCCTCCTTCCCTTCCTCTTCATCCTCCCTCCCTTCCCCCCCAGGGATCCAGCAAACTAAACTCCTTCATCCCTGGTCCTCCTCCGCCGTCTCTGCCTGTAACGCTCCCTTCCTCCCTGGCCCCCCACCCCCACCCCATAAATCTCCTTCTTCGTGGCAGTTATTTCTGCATTCGTTTATTTCTGCAGTTCTTTCTTACTTCAAAAACCATAAGCTCCTAAGGTCAGAGACAAGGGATTCACTCGAGCAGCTTGGGTCTGAGGACAGCTTGCCCTAATGGAACTTCATCTGATGGAGCGTGGTCCAGCTGATGCTGAATAATCGATACCAATGTACTAAAAGCGTAGGATGCTATCTGAGCCTGAGAGGAAACCCTAGCCTAATTGGGTAAGTGGTGGGGAGGGGGCACTCTTCCTTAAGAAGCAGCTCGGGCCAAGACCGGTTTGGCTCAGTGGATAGAGCGTCGGCCTGCGGACTGAAGGGTCCCAGGTTCGATTCCGGTTGGGGGCATGTACCTTGCTTGCGGGCACATCTCCACTGTGGGGTGTGCAGGAGGCGGCTGATCGATGTCTCTCTCTCATCGATGTTTCTGACTTTCCCTCTCCCTTCCTCTCTGTAAAAAATCAATTTAAAAAAATTATATATATAAAAGCAGCAGCAGCAGCTCGGGTGAACCAGAGGAAAGGAAGGACAGGACAGGACCAGCCTCCAGAGGGAAATTGGGGGAAATGTGGCCAGGCGTTGGCGCTTGTTCTGAGGATTAAAGCTAATTCTCACTCATAGCCTCACATGGCCTTGTGTTTACGACCCTCATTTAAAAATGAGCCCCTGACTGGTTTGGCTCAGTGGATAGAGCATGGGCCTGTGGACTGAAGGGTCCCAGGTTTGATTCCGGTCAAGGGCATGTACCTTGGTTGCGGGCACATCCCCAGTAGGGGGCGTGCAGGAGGCAGCTGATCGATGTCTCTCTCTCATCATTGTTTCTAACTCTCTAACCTTCTCCCTTCCTCTCCGTAAAAAATCAACAAACTATATTTAAAAAAATAAAAACATACAAATGAATAGGACTCGGATATACAGGAAGCAGGGGTTGAGGCCAACGATGGGGTGCTGGGATAATTCTCTATGTTCTGTCCTAAGGTCCCTGGGTAGGTCCCTGAGCATTATGGGAAATAGCCTATGCCCACTGCTCGGTAATGTCCACTCACTCTGGTGTGTGGAGTTCTGTGTGCCAGGCTGTGGGGGGTACACAGTAAGACAGTCCCTGACGTCAGGAGCTGCCAGGCGAGGGAGAGCCCGAGCAGGAACCAGCTTGGTTGCCGTGCACATTGCATTTTACATGTGATTCTTCTAATTCTCCCAACTCCCTCAGGAGGCAGACTTAAAAGACAAGACAGTGCCCAAACGGTTTTGCTCAGTGGATAGAACATCAGCCTGAGGATTGAAAGGTCCCAGGTTCTATTCCGGTCAAGGGCATGTACCTTGGTTGCGGGCACATCCCCAGTGTGTGTGTGTGGGGGGAGGCAGCTGATGGATGTTTCTATCTCATTGATGTTTCTGGCTCTCTATCCCCCTCCCTTTCTCTCTGTAAAAAAATCAAAAATATATTTTAAAAAAAAATAGCCAAAACCAGTTTGGCTCAGTGGATAGAGCATCAGCCTGCGGACTGAAAGGTCTCAGGTTCGATTCTGGTCAGGGGCACGTACCTTGGTTGCGAGCACATCCCCAGTTAGGGGTGTGCAAGAGGCAGCTGATTGATGTCTCTCTCTCATCGATGTTTCTGGCTCTCTATTCCTCTTCCTTTCTCTCTGTAAAAAATCAATAAAAACATATTAAAAAAATAGTGGCTGAGAACTGGTTGGGAGCTCCACAAAATCTAAGAACCAACAGGAGGGACCTTAAGCCCACCCTGGGGTGAGGGGGGCTGAGGGGAGGGTTCTGCCCCTGGATGCACCTGGGAGAGCAGGCAGAGCGGGCTGGGAGGGCTATGGGCAGGGAGCAGGCAGTGTTGGGAAGGGTAGAGGCCTGGGTGGAGAACTGACTGGCAGCACGTGAGGGGCAGACTAGAGGGGCCCAACTGGACCGGGAAGGACAGCGAGAGGGCTGGTTTTGTGAGGCTGGAAACACAGGCTTGGATTCGGCGACCAGCAGGAGGAGGAAGGAAATATTCGAAATGTTACCGAGATCACCAAGTGGAGGTAACTAGGTAAGAGCACATGACCAGTCCATGTCTTTAGAGCAAGGCCGTACGCAGTTTTCTACATTGTAAGGTAACCCCTTACTCTTGAGAACTGATCCTGGCATAAAAGACAAAACCACTTGCCTGAATTAGAAATGACTTAAAATATAATATTACCAAAACTGTACTAACATAGTATAATATCACAAAAGTTGTGGAAAATATTAGAAACCTGCAAATAACAGGATTACTTCTATTATATTCTAAAATATTTGTTTCCTCTGACTGTTTTGTTCATCTGTTTATGCTGTTCATTATGTTGCACAAATGAGTGAGATCGTGTGATATTTATCTTTCTCCAACTGACGTATTTCACTTAGTATGTTGCTTTCCAGGTCCATCCATGCTGTTGCAAATGGTAAGAGTTCTTCCTTTTTACAGCAGCGTGGTGTTCCATTGTGCAGATGGACCATAATTTTTGAATCACTCATCTGCTGACGGGCACCTAGGCTGTTTCCAAATCTTAGTTATTGTAAATCGTGCTGCTATTAACATAAAAATGCATATATCTGATGGGCATTTCTGATTTCTTGGGATATATTCTAGAAGTGGGATTACTGGGTCAAACGGCAGTTCCATTTTTAAGTTTTTGAGGAAACTCCATACTGTTCTCCACAGTGGCTGCACCAGTCTGCATTCCCACCAACAGTGCAAAAGGATCCCCTTTTCTCCGCATCCTCACCAGCACTTGTCATTTATTGATTTGTATATGATAGGCATTCTCACAGGTGTGAGATGGTCTTACATTGTCATTTTGATTTGCATCTCTCGGATAATTAGTGACTTTGAGCATGTTTTCGTACGTCTCTTGGCCTTCTGTATGTCCTCTTTCAAAAAGTGTCTATTTAGGTTCTTTGCCCATATTTTAATGTATTATTTGTCCTCAAGTTATGAGTTACATGAGTTATGAGTTCCCTGTAAATTTTGGAGATTAAACCCTTCTCGGAGATAACGTTGGCCAATATTCTCCCATGCAGTGGGCTTTCTTGTTATTTTGTTGGTTTCTTTGCTGTGCAGAAGCTTTTTATTTTAATGAAGTCTGATTTATTTTCTCCTTAGTTTCCATCGCCTTGGGAGCTGCATCAGTAGATATTGCTATGACAGATGTCTGACATTTTGCTGCCTATGGCTTCTTCTAAGATTTCTATGGTTTCCCATCTTACGTTTAAGTGCTTTATCCATTTTGAGTTTATTTTGGTGTTTGGTGTAAGTTGGTGGTATAGTTCCATTTTTTTCCATGTGTCTGTCCAATTTTCCCAGCACCATTTATTGAAGAGACTGTCTTGAATCCATTGTATGCTCTTGCCTCCTTTGTCAAATACTAATTGAGCACAGTGGCTTGCGTCAACTTCTGGGTTGTCTGCTCTGTTCCATTGGTCTATGTGTCTGTAGTTGTGCCAGTACCAGGCAGTTTTGAGAACAGTGGCTTTGTACTATAGCAATGGTTCTCAACCTTTCTAATGCTGCAACCCTTTAATATAGTTCCTCATGTTGTGGTGACCCCAACCATGAAATTATTTTTGTTGCTACTTCATAGCTGTAATTTTGCTACTATTATGAATTGTAATGTAAATATCTGTGTTTTCCAATGGTCTTATGTGACTCTGCTAGTGGTTCTCAACCTATGGGTCATGTCCCACAGGTTGAGAACCGCTGCTGTAGAGCCTAAGACCATCGAAAACATATTTGCCGAAACCGGTTTGGCTCAGTGGATAGAGCATCAGCCTGTGGACGGAATGGTCCAGGGTTCGATTCTGGTCAAGGGCATGCATCTTGGTTGCAGGCACATCCCCCAGTGAGGGGTGTACAGGAGGCAGCTGATTGATGTTTCTAACTCTCTATCCCTCTCCCTTCCTCTCTGTAAAAATAATCAATAAAATATTTTAAAAAAGAAAACAGATATTTACATTATGATTCATAACAGTAGCAAAATTAGTTATGAAGTAGCAACGAAAATAACTTTTTTAAAATATATTTTATTGACTTGTTACAGAGAGGGAGGAAGAGGGATAGAGAGTTAGAAACATTGATAGGAGAGAAACATCAATCAGCTGCCTCTTGCACACCTCCTACAGGGGATGTGCCCACAACCAAAGTACATGCCCTTGATGGGAATCAAACCTGGGACCCTTGAGTTTGCAGGCCGACGCTCTATCCACTGAGCCAAACTGGTTAGGGCAATGAAAATAATTCTATGGTTGGGGGTCACCACAACATGAGGAACTGTATTAAAGGGTCGTGGCATTAGAAAGGTTGAGAACCATTGTTCTATAGCTTGATATCTGGTATTGTGATCCCTCCAACTTTGTTCTTCTTTCTCAAGATTGCTGCAGCTATTCAGGGCCTTTTTTTTTCATTCCATATGAATTTTTGGAGAGTTTGTTCTAGGTCTCTGAAATATTTCATTGGTATCTCAATGGGGATGGTATTGAATCTATAGATTGCTTTGGGTAGTATGGACATTTTAATGATATTGATTCTACCAACCCATGAACACAGTATATTCTTCCATTTGTTTGTCTTCCTCTATCTTTTTTTTTTTTCAATATCCTGTAGTTTTCCAAGTACAGGTTTTTACCTGATTAGTTAAGTTTATTCCTAGGTATCTTAATTTTTGTTGTTGTTGTTGTTACAATGGTAAATTGGATTTATTTTTCTGAGTTCATTATTGGTGTATAAATAAAGCCATAAATTTCTGGGTATTAATTTTGTAACCTGCTACATTGCTAAATTCATTTATTAAGTCTAGTAGTTTTTTGATGGAGTCTTTGGGGTTTTCTATGTACAATATCATGTCACCTGTGAATAATGACAATTTTACTTCTTTTCCAATTTGGATGCCTTTTATTTCTTGTCTGATCACTATGGCTAGCACTTCCAGGACTAAGTTGGACAGGAGTGGTGAAAGTGGGCATCCCTATCTTGTTCCTGTTCTTAAGGGAAATGGTTTAAGTTTTGCTGAGTTTTTATCAAAAATGGGTATTGGATTTTGTCAAATGCATTTTCTGCATCTATTGATGTGATCATGTGATTTTCTTGTCTTTTTTTGTTTTATTTTTAATTTAATCTTTATTGTTCAGTTTATTACAAATGTTTTCTCTTTTGTCCCCCCATAGCTCCCCTCCACCCAGTTCCCACCCCACCCTCTCCCCTTATTTCCTCCCCTCACTGTCCTCATCCATAGGTGTATTTTTGTCCAGTCTCTTCCTGCACCTTCTTACCCCTTTCCCCCTGAGAATTGTCAGTTCACCAGTTTATTCTGTTCATCAGATTTTTTAAAAAATATATATTTTATTGACTTTTTACAGAGAAGAAAGGGAAAGGGATAGAAAGTTAGAAACACTGGTGAGAGAGAGACATCGATCAGCTGCTTCCTGCATGCCCCCTACTGGGGATGTGCCCACAACCAAGGAACATGACTTTGATTGGAATTGAACCCAGGACCTTTCAGTCTGAAGACCGACGCTCTATCCACTGAGCCAAACCGGTTTCGGCTGTTCATCAGATTTTTAATTCACTTGATTTTTAGGTTTACTTGTTGATAGATATGCATTGTTCATAATTTCTATCTTTACTTTTTTCTTTTTTTTTTTAATCGGCCAACAAATTTATTTACTCAGTAAATACAATGCTCCAACAGTGAAAAATCACAAATAAAACATTGTTTTCATAGGACCAAGGCCTAATATCTATAAAGATACAAATTTACTTCCTCTGGCTGAAACCGGTTTGGCTCAGTGGATAGAGCATCAACCTGCGGACTGAAAGGTCTCAGGTTCAATTCCGGTCAAGGGCATGTACCTTGGTTGCGGGCACATCTCCAGTGGAGGGTGTGTAGGAGGCGGCTGATTGATGTCTCTCTCTCATCGATGTTTCTAGCTCTCTGTCCCTCTTCCTTCCTCTCTGTAAGAAATCAATAAAATATATATTTTTTTAAAATTTACTCCCTCTGTTTCTTTTCTTTTTTTTTAATTTAATAAATCTTTATTGTTCAGATTACATTTGTTCCTCTTTTTTTCCCCACAAGGCTCCCCTCCACCCAGCTCCTACCCCTCCCTCTGCACTTACCCCCCCCCTTGTTCTCATCCATAGGTGTATGATTTTTGTCCAGTCTCTACCTGCATCCCCTCACCCCTTCCCCCTGAGAATTATCAGTCCACTCCCTTTCTGTGCCCCTGATTCTATTATATTCACCAGTTTATTCTGTTCATCAGATTTTTTATTCACTTGATTTTTAGATTCACTTGTTGATAGATATTTGTTGTTCATAATTTTTATCTTTACCATTTTCTTCTTTTTTTAAGATATTTTTTATTTTTTTAGAGATGAAGGGAGAGGGATAGAGAGTTAGAAACATCGATGAGAGACATCTATCAGCCGCCTCCTGCACGCCTCCTACTGGGGATGTGCCCACAACCAAGTTATATGCCCTTGACCAGAATCGAACCTGGGACCTTTTAGTCTGCAGGCCGATGCTCTATCCACTGAGCAAAACCGGCTTTGGTTGCTCTTGGCATTTTAATTATGATGTGTTTTGGTGTGGTCCTCTTTGGATTCCTTTGGCTTGGGGTTTTGTGTGCTTCCTGGACTTGTAAGTCTATTTCTTTCACCAGGTAGAGGAAGTTATCAGTCATTATTTCTTCAAATAGGTTTTTAGTATCTTGCTCTCTTCTTCTGGCACCCCCATAATTTTGAAGTTGGTACCCCTGAAGTTGTTCCAGAGGCTACTTACACTATCTTCACATTTTTGGATTCTGTTTTCTTTTTTGTTTTTCCTTTGAGTGTTTTTTTTTCTTCTTCTTTGTATTTCAAATCTTTGACTTAATTCTTGCATTCCTCTAGTCTGCTGTTAGGTCTCTGTATAATTTTTATTTCAGTCAGTGTATGTTTCATTTCTAATTGGTCCTTTTTCATCTCCTCTTGGGTCTCACTAAATTTATCAATCTTTTGTAGAAAATTCTTGAAAAATCTTATAACTGTGGTTTTGAATTCTTTAGCTATTCATTTGCTTTCCTCCATTTCTTTCCTTTGTGATCTGTTTCTTTGTCTCCACATTTTCGCTGCTTCCCTGAATCAGTAGACCTTTGTATGCTAAGTGTCCTATATGGCCCAGTGGCTCAGCCTCCCCAGTTACCTGAGGTGAACACTCTTGGTGCACCCCTTCGTGGACTGTATGTATAATCTTGTTGTAGTTAAGTCTTGATTGTTGTTGGTATCACTGGGAGGAATTGACCTCCAGGCCAATTGGCTGTGAGGATCAGCTGTGTCTATGTCAGGAGAACTTCTGTGCTGGAGACACTCTTATGGGACAAGACTTGCAAAATTGCAAAAGCCTCTGTGTTCAGCTTGGATAGGGCAGAGTCTCAGGGTGGGCGGTCAGCCTTGGTTTCCCGTCAGCCCTGTCCTCTGAGTCCCCTGGGTTTCAGTGTCCCTGGTAATCGCGGTAAGCTCTTCTGAGAGAGAGCCACCCTTGAGTTTTGCCCTCTGCCAGACAATCCAGTTTCTCCCCGAAAGAGTCTAGATTCCCAGTATCTCACCCAGAAATGGAGTTCAGAGAAGACAAGAGCTTCTGTCTCCCTCTCTCCCACTTTAAAAAGCCAGCCATGCCGAGACCGGTTTGGCTTAGTGGATGGAGTGTCGGCTTGCGGACTGAAAGGTCCCGGGTTCGATTCCGGTCGGGGGCATGTACCTTGGTTGCAGGCACATCTCCACTGTGGGGCGTGCAGGAGGCGGCTGATCGATGTCTTTCTCTCATTGATATTTCTGACTTTCTATCTCTCTCCTTTCCTCTCTGTAAAAAATCAATAAAATATATTTAAAAAAAAAAGCCAGCCACGCACTCAGCTGCCCATGTACTCAGCCACTCGTCCTTTCCACACTTGCGTGTCTCCGTACCTCAGCCTTTTGCATCGCCTCGGAGTCTCAATGTGCTTTCCTTTTTCCTTCTAGCTGTAGAATTTCCACTCAGCCAGCTTTCCTGTGGTTCTGGATGGTATCCATTCCGTCTTTTAGTTGTAGTTTTGATATTGTTGTGCGAGGCAGCAGTTTAGGTGTTTACCTATGCCACCATCTTAGTTTCTCCTGATTTTTTGTCTTTCAATTTATGTGATGTATCACATTTACTGATTTATGAATATAGTACCAGCCTTGTATCTATGGAATAAATCCCACTTGATCATGCTGTATGGTATTTTTAATATATTGCTGGATGCAACTTGCTAATATTTTGTTGGGGATTTTAGCAGCTATGTTCATCAGGGATATTGGCCTGTAATTCTTTCTTTGTAGTCTCTTTATCTGGTTTTGGAATTAGGATAATGCTGGCCTCATAAAGAGTTTACAAGTGTTCCTCTTGGATTTTCTGAAATAGTTTAAGGAATATAGGTGTCAGTTCTTCTTTGAATGTTTGGTAAAACTCCCCTGTGAAACCATTTGGGCATGGGCTTTTGTTTGGTGGCAGTTTTTGATTCCTGCTTCTATTTTATTACTGGTTATTGGCCTATTCAGTTTTTTTTTTAATCTATTTATCCTGATTCCGTTTTGGGAGACTGTATCTTTCTAGGAATTTGTCTCTTTCATCCACATTGTCCAGCTTATTGGCATATAGTTGTTCATAGTATTTTCTTACAATCCTTTTATTCCTGTGGTGTCAGTGGTCAAGCCTCCATTTTCATTTCTGATTTTATTTATTTGGGTCTTCTCTCTGTGTTTCTTGATGAGTCTGGCCTATCAGAGAACCATTAATGTTACAGAAAACCAGAGAAGAACCAAGCAATACTTAGAGGGATGGAGTTACATTTATTTTGCATGAGTCCAGAGGAAAATGTCTCTCAAATTCTGGGCCCCCAAATGGAGAAATGTTCCCTATTTATATGTTTTTGCCTTGTCTCCCAAATATGGGGTATTTCTGGTCCCCTTTGCAAATTCTTAAAGAGCCCATATGCTGGGGTCTTGAGACCTCAACCAAAGTCTTTTTTTTTTTTAAATATATTTATTGATTTTTTTTCACAGAGAGGAAGGGAGAGGGATAGAAAGTCAGAAACATCGATGAGAGAGAGACATCAATCAGCTGCCTCCTGCACACCCCACACTGGAGATGTGCCCGCAAGCAAGGTACATGCCCCCGACCGGAATCAAACCCGGGACCTTTCAGTCTGCAGGCTGACGCTCTATCCACTGAGCCAAACCAGTCTCGGCTCAACCAAAATCTTGACCTGGTGCCAGCACTGATAATTTCATCCGGAGAAGGTTTAATGGCCTCTCTGAAGTGGGAGTAGTCTTATTTTCCTTATTATTTAAGCAAGCAAGCATCTACAGAAGCCAAATAGCAGGGTTAAAATTTCAAACAGTACTTTTTATATAAGATGATGCTTCATTCAGTGGGTTATCAATTTTGTTTAACCTTTCAAAGAACTAGCTTTTGGTTTCATTGATTTTATTTTTTTTTCTTGCCTGTTATTTATTTCTGTTCTAATGTTTATTTCCTTCTACTTACTCTGGGCTTTTCTTGTTCTCTTTCTAGTTCTTTAGGTTGTAGGGTTAAATCATTGCTGATTTTTTCTTTTCTCTCTCTCCCCCCCGCTCCCCCACCTCTCTCTCTTTAGGTATGCCTGTAGTGCGAGGAACTTCCCTCTCAGGACTGCTTTTGCTGTGTCCCAGAGATTTGGGGTTGTTGTGTATACATTTTCATTTGTTTCCAGGAAGTTTTTCTTTCTTTCTTGATCTCATAGATAACCTATTTATTGTTTAATAACATGCTATTTAGTTCCCATGTGTTTGAATGTTTTGGGGTATTTTTACTGTAGTTGAGTTCTAATTTCATTCCACTGTGATCTGATGCTTGATATGATTTCAGTCTTCTTGTAGAGACTTGTTTTGTTGTCTATCTTTGTGAATGATCCATGTTCCCTTGAGAAGAATGTATATTCTGTGTTTAAAAAATGTCAAATCCTTCTGATCCAGTGTGTCCCTTTAGACCAGTGGTTCTCAACCTTCCTAATGCCTCGACTTTTTAAGACAGCTCCTCATGTGGTGGTGACCCCCAACCATAAAATTATTTCCGTTGCTACTTCATCACTGTAATCTTGCTACTGTTATGAACTGTAATGCAAATATCTGATAGGCAGGATGTATTTTCGTTGTTACAAATTGAACATAATTAAAGCATAGGGATTAATCACAAAAACAATATGTAATTATATATGGTGAAGTATTTATTTCTAATTACAAAGAAATGAAATGTCTTGAATCGTGGTGTAGCATGGGTAACAGTCTTCATATGACAACAGTAAACTACATTGCTACACTTTGCTATACCGAGGAGCGGTGTGTTGGTTCCTAAGACCATGGGAAATATGTGTTTTCTGATGGTCTTAGGTGACCCCTGTGAAAGGGTCGTTCGACCCCCAAAAGGGGTTGCGACCCACAGGTTGAGAACCGCTGCTTTAGAGTCTCTATTTCCTTGTTAAGTTTTTTTGTCTGGAAGAACTATCCAGTGAAGTGAGAGGGGTGTTAAAGTCCCCTACTATGACTGTATTGTTGTCGATCTCTCCATTACAGTCCTCTAGAAGCTTTTTTATATATTTAAGTGCTCCTGTGTTGGGTGCATATGTTTACCAGGGTTATAGCCTCTTGTTGGTTCTATTCCTTTAGCATTATGTACTGACCTTTGTTGTCTCTTGTGATGGCCTTCATTTTAAAGTGTATCTTGTTGGATTTGAGTATCGATACCCCAACTATTCTTCTTTCATTTACATGGGAGATCTTTTTCCCATCCCTTCACTCTCATCTTGTGTGTGTCTTATTTTTAGGTGGGTCTTTTTAATTTATTTCTCTTAATATATATTTTTATGGTTTAAAGTATTACAAATAGTAGTACATATGTCTCCTTTCCCCCCCCCACTGACCTCCCCCTAGCATTCCCCGCACCCCAGTACATGCCCTCACCTGCCCCCCCTCCCCCCGCCCAGTGTCTTGTATCCATTGGCTATGCTTACATACATGCACACAAGTCCTTCGGTTGATCTCATACAGCCTCCCACCCCCCAACCTCCCCTGCCTTCCCAATACAGTATGACAGTCTGCTCATTGCTTCTTTGCCTCTGTGTCTGTCTCCCCACCAACCCTGATTCTTTTCTTTAAAAACATCTTGCCTCTGTAAGCTAGACATACTTATAAGAACAAAAAATGTGTGAGTCCCAGTTTCAATGTCAAACAGTTCTTTATGTGTACACGTCATCAATGGTATCTGGATGGTGGACAAGTGGTGGCAGTGCAGGTCCGACCCTCTCTGGTTTGGTCCTAGGCATCCTGTAGTGATGCACACACAGCTGCTGACTGCTCGCATGGCAAGGTCTAGTCAGCATCTTCCATCTCTGGACTGTTTCTCCTCTTGTTTTCATGGTTGGAGCAGACCTGTCAGTTCCCCTCTCGAGTCCACCTGGTCTTGGAGTTGTTTTCTGAAAGTTTATAAACATATTCTCGACCAAGAGTTAATAAAGGAATCTTTTCTATAAAATTGACCTGGGGTCCTTTTTATTTTTGCCCGCCCGATTTTCCTTTGGCTTCTTTTGACACCATGTGTGTTTTTCATGGGTGTCTTGCTGTTAGTATTACAACTGAAAATTAATTTTCTAAAGTAAACATTTTGCAGATGTAATTTACTTACAGGATATTTTTCCTTACATGGTATTAACCTATTATCCCCCTTTTATTTGATTAATGGAGACTTTTGTAAAAAATTTTAATGCAATCTTGATAACTTTAAATTTTAAATATTTTTGCACACAAATATGCCTGTTTTATGTTCATTGCATGTTAAGTAATTTTACCATGGGATGAAATACCAATAGAAATTTTAGTTAATACTTTAAAAACAGCTTTTTGCCCAGTACAATTAAATTTTCTTGGGTATTCACTTATTTCAATTCACCAATTTAAATTAATCTGAAAGCTTGATTATTCTTTTACTGTCAAAATTTAATACTCTACCAACAATTTTAGATCCCCCTGTAAATATTAGTGGAAAAGATTATTTGCATTCTTGAGTTGGCACTGAGCATTCCTAGTGCTAGGCTGGATTTAGATATAGGGCAGCTGCTGTTGGCAAGTTTCTGTCTGTTACCTGGGTCCTGGTCTAAACTGGGCCATATCTGTCTGTTACCTGGGTCCCGATCTTTGCTGAGTGTGGGAAGCGAAATAGCTATGGAGGCAGGAGACCTCCCTCAGAAGAGGTGAGGGTTAAGACCCCTGCAAGGTTGGGAGCGGGATGAGGGTCTGTGCCCCACCTCTATTGACCCCCAAGTTCTCTCCTGATGGCCCCTCTGCGACTGTGCCTGTCTTAGGTTGCTCCTTCCCTGAGGAATCTTACCCGTCTCTGGCTAACCAGCCATCCTCTGGGGCCAAGCAGGGTGCTGTGAGGCTCAGTTCTGTTTCCATGGCAGCCTATGCCCCCGTGGCCCCAGCACTGATCACATATCTCGGGGAATTCAGGTTCCTTCTCCAGGGAGGGCACAGCTCACACCATTTGGCGAGAGATGGATCCATTAGACCAGCCACCTCGAGGCTTCAACCTCAGCGTGAAGAGAGCTCAGGTTATAGCTGAGGGCCCTTGGGTTGTGAGAAGAGGGTCCCTCTTGGCAAAAAGGGTAAGAGTGACCAGTATAGAATGCTCAAGTGCCTTCCCAGTTCCTCAATTCCTTCTGAAAGGAATTAAATCCTTTCATGTCCTTTTTTAAATTGCTGCCAAACATTCAAAGAATTAGTTTGTAATTTTGTTTGGGATAATTGTACACTGTGCTGTTGTGAAATATCAAAAATTAAATGACATTGTAGAATAATATCATGTAAGGATATTCTTTGCTCTCGGCCATGCCAATTCAATTTCAAACTGGCTGTCAACTTCTTTTTGTAACTTTATATAAACTTTGTCAGGGAGGCAAAAACACAGATTACTTACCTTAGCTTAAGAGGCCAAATATATTGAGTTTCAATTACAATCCTTAGGACATTTGAAGGAAACTTCTCTTTCTTTCCAAAATGATTTTCATGCTACAGAGTTTCATTTAAAAATCTTTGTCACATGAAACAATTTCTCTTAAGGTTATGGTGACCACTGAATGGATTAGGTTTAATGTTTTACTATAATTTAAATAAAAATCTTTTTACATGTGTCCTTATTCTCCCATTAACCCCCTCTTTTGCCCCCCCTTATTGTCTGTGCCCAATGATGATGCTCATATGCATGCACGAAATCCTCTGTTAATCTCTCCTCAACTCCCACCAACCCCCACCTTCCCCAAGGTTTGATTAGGTGGGTCTCCTTTAGACAGCATATAATTGGCTCATGTTTTATATCCATTCAGCTACCCAGTGCCTTTTGATGGGAGCATTTAGTCCATTTACATCTAGGGGGGTTATTGAATGGCATTTATTGATTGCCATTTTAATTGTGAATGGCTAGGTTTCTCTCTGTTTCTTCTGCTCATTACAGCCACCCCTTTAACATTACTTGTAACGCTGGCTTGGTTAGAAACAGCCTTTAACTTTTATTTGGTCTGGGAAGCTCTTTATTTGACAGTGTATTTTGAATGATCGCCTTGCTGGATATAGTAACCTGAGTCTCAGATCTTTGCTTTCCATGACCTTGAGTACTTCATGCCATTCCCTTCTGGCCTGTAGAGTTTCTGATGAGAAATCGGGTGTCAGCCTTATGGGAACTTCTCTGTAGGTAACAGTTTTCTCTTGCCACCTTTAAGATTTTGTCTTTACTTTTTGACATTTTAATTAATGTGTCTGGGTGTAGGCATGTTTGATTCTTCTTGTTTGGGGTTCTCTGTGCCTCCTGAACGTGTGTGACTTTTTGCTTTACCAGATTAGGGGAAGTTTTCTGCCAGGATTTCTTCTGGCACACCTGCTATTCTAATATTATGTTTCACGGTTGTCTCTCAGCTCCCTTAAACTGTCCTCCTGTTTTTTTAACTGTTCTCTTTCATTTCTCTTCTAATTCCCTGATTTGATCCTCAGCTTCTGTAATCTGCTGTGTATTCCTTCCCATATGTTGTGTTATGTCATTCTTTACATCAGACTCTTCTTTTTTCATAGTTACTATACCTTTTTTTTCATGCTGTTGAACATCTTTACCATCATTACTCTCGACTGTTTCAGATAAATTTATCTCTGCTTCATTAATGTCTTCTTCTGGAGAATTCTCTACTTCTTTCACTTGTGGGTTGTCTCCTTATTTTGGCTTTCTGTTTGGGTTTGTGACAATGTATTAGGTAGATCCTCTACACCTTTCAATCTCTAATGTCAGACAGTGTTACAGGCTGTTTCTAACTAACTAGGTCAGGCAAAGACTCAAAGCCTCCAGAAACTATCTCTGATAGGATTCTGACTTGAACTGCCCCCAGGCAATCATCCTCAGGTGTGTGTTTTCAACAGGGTAGAGCAGTTGCTTCTGCCTGGAGGGTACTTGTTATTTTTAATCTCTTGAGTGGCCTAAGGCCAGGTGTTTTCCAATAGGGTGTGTCAAGTGTCTTCTCCCCAGGCAAGGCAAAAAGTCTTAAATGGGAAAGATGTGACTTAGCCCAGGAAACTTGGGGTGTCTACCTTCTGAGCTCTATCCCCGAGTCCACAGTCCTGGCTTCTGCTCTTCGAGTTCCAGTCCACCTCACCCTCCCTCTGTAGGAGCACATGGTGGGTGGCTCCACAGGGAATTTTGTGTGTCGGCCCTTGTAGAGGGTGCCTGAATTTTTAGCTGTTACTCCGGCAGACCAATTTGCTTTTCACAACCAGATTTTATGTGGGTAGCCTCCTTAGTTTTGGTGCTCTCTGCTGGGGGATCCAGCTTGGGGATTAGATCCCAGAGTTCGCAGTGGCACCACTCCACAGCCGATCTCTCTCTCTGGGACTTCAGTTGCTATCTGTGGGTGCCTGGCCAGCCCTTTCGTGCCTCTGCCCCTCCTACCAGTCTCTGTGGTCTCTACTTTGAATTCTTGGGTATCAGGGTTCTCTCCTGCGACTTTCCCTTAATTATTCAAGAAGTTTTTCGGTATTTTAGTGTAATAACCAGCTTGTTCCTGGGAGCATGTCTGTGCAGCATCATTACTCTGCTGCCATTAACCCACCACCTCATCGGCATTATTTAATCCACATTTCCGCCAGCATCACCCGCTTCTCTCAGGCGTCTCTCCAAATGCTAGTGCTCAAGAATTACACTAGACCTTGGGGGTAGAAGGTCCTGGCTTCTCTTAGGCCCCTGTGCTGGGGGGTCTTGAGCCCACGGAAGGGCTCGGCAGCAAGCCCAGTGGCTCTTAGTCCTGCCTGCGGCCTAACTTCGGAGCGAACCTGCCTCCCTTCCATGATGGGTAGGAAGGTCCCTATGTGGACCGTGCATTTATTCCTCTCTCCTTCTCCCATTTATTCCTCTCTCTCCTTCTCTCACTGGGGTTTTGAAGGCCCCACCACTAAAAGCGCTAGCATTTTATGAACTGTGAAACACCCAGAAAGGAATTTTTACAAATATTGCAGGTAGATTCATTTGCATTCAATAAGGAATTCTGTTCTCAGTAGAACAGCTGCCAGCAGGGTATGTGTGGGGGCGGTGGGAGGGGATCTGGATGAAAAAGATGAAGGGATTAAATAAAAAACAAAACACGTAATAGACACAGACAACAGTGTGGTGGTTACCAGTGAGAAAGGGGGAGGTGGTAGTGAGCCTGGGGGAGGAGGTAGAAGAGGGTAAAGGTATCCATGGTGATGGAAGGTGACTTGATTTGGGGTGATGAACACACAATATACAGATGTAGCATAAATTATATGCTTTAACTATATATTTTTATTAACTAGTGTTACCCCAATTAAGAAAAAAAGTTGAGTCAAAAGTTAGCATGTAGCCGAGACTGGTTTGGCTCAGTGGATAGAGCATCGGCTTGCGGACTGAAAGATCCCAGGTTCGATTCCGGTCGGGGGCATGTACCTTGCTTGCGGGCACATCTTCACTATGGGGCGTGCAGGAGGCGGCTGATCGATGTCTCTCTCTCATCGATGTTTCTGACTTTCTCTCTCCCTTCCTCTCTGTAAAAAATCAATAAAATATATTAAAAAAATAAAGTTAGCATGTACACAAATCCTACCATGTGCACTGTTGAGGTCAGAGAGCATGCACCTGCCACAGCCCCTTGTCTTGATGGATTACAGAATGTAATTTGGTTGCAATATTTTTATGAAAGCAACTTTCCCAACAGTCTCCAGATGGCAAGACTCATCAGAGGCAGGCCATTTGAGGCCTTTCCTGGGGCATGTCTGTATGCATGTACACGTCCCATGTTGCTACACTTGTCTAATTTTCCAGGTTTTCTGGTCAATGAGACTCATTAACTGACTTTCAGACAAAGGCAACCAGAAATGTCAGCTGTCCTTCCCATCCATCACAGGCAGGGCAAGAAGGGGGTGGGATCCTGTGGGAGCCCCACCCACAGCCTCTGCCAAAACTCCTCTGCTTACCTATAAACGGGTAGGTTTAGAAAACGGGTAGGTCAGGATCTCCTGTAGGAAAAGTCAAGCTAACCAGAGTCTGACAGCAGTAAATCAGTCTTTCTTTGTAGAGCTGTTCAGACCCTAGTTCTACATCAGTTGGCTGGTAAGAAATTCCTATCTCGCCAAAACCAGTTTGTCTCGGTGGATAGAGCATCAGCCTGCGGACTGAAAGGTCCCAGGTTCGATTCTGGTTAAGGGCATGTACCTTAGTTGCGGGCACAACCTCAGTAGGGGGCGTGCAGGAGGCAGCTGATTGATGTTTCTCTCTATTCCTCTCCTTTCCTCTCTGTAAAAAATCAATAAAACACATTTAAAAAAAAATTTCTATCCAGGCTGAAATGCCCTCTTAGTTTTCTCACCTGTATAACCACTTATCCATACAAACATAAATTAGACTTAACTTTTGGAATCAGATACTTATAAGCAAGTTCCCTCCACTGAAATTCTTAGTATATTTGTAGATTTTGCTAACTTTCTCAGTTTAGTATTTAGAACAAATGTTCCTGTTCAAGAGAATGCCCAATTCCTTTTAACGCTATCAGTCACGGGCAGTGGTATCTTTGGTTATTACCTTAGCATCACTCTCTGAAAGGATTTTTTCCCCTAGAATGTAATTCTTACGCAAACCAAACTCCAGGGTGTCATTATTCTAAATTATACACCTTGCATTTATTTCTATTATCTTTGTGTAAGGCTACTGCGGGGCCCCACAGTGTGGATGGGTTGAAAAGCCAGCATTCGGACATGACACTCACTGAAAGAAAGCGAGTGCTTCTGAAACTTGACCCTGGTCCTCCCTGAACTTAACTCTAATGGGGCCCTGGTGCGTGTGGGTGAATGGAATGACTTTCTTGGACTGAAGTATCATTGTGAGAACCCCGTATCTACATGAATGGAAAGTTAGAAAGCCCTTCCTTGAGGCTCTCTCTCGCAGGCTCGCTCTCTGTGCAATGAGCTGATTGCTCCCTGCTGTTAAGCTATTATTGAAAAGTCACCAATAGGTTTCTAATCAATAGAGTAACTTCAGAAAGGTTGAGAGCAGCGTCTCAAGATGCAGCCCACCCTCCACTCGGGAAGTAGCTTTGCAAGGAGCGGGTTCCATCGCTGTGGGACTCGATGCCTCTCTCGCTCTTCTCTGGGCCCCTTGGATCTTAGGGGCGGGGTGAGTGCAACCTCTGACCTTGCAGTTCTTCCTTACGCCCAGAAACCTGACGAGTGCTGTCCAATCCAATGCTCACACACATGGATGTGAGCCTAGGTTACGTATCATTCTGACTTTTCGTATCCACTTGACCTTAACCGGTGCCACCAATTCTTCCTTCCAGCCAGCGTTAAATAACAACAGCAGGAAGTCTTATTCCATAAAGCATTAAGATATTTTAATGAGGAAAAACCCATATCTTAGTCGTATGTTTCTATTCAAGACACTCAAATGTAATTTTTCCCTGCCTATCCCTTCTAACTTTGTGACCATGTAATAAAGGCCAGTTTAAAGATTTTTTTTTAAAAAAAAGTTCAAACCTTTTTAAAAAAGATTAAACAACCAAGCTAGCAAAAATGGTACTCAATACATAACTTTCCTTAATATCAAACAGGCTAGTATTTCAGTACAGTGTAACTATACAGAATATATACAATACACATGTGCACGAAGCAAACACTAGAGGCTCAGAACAGAGTTGAAAAAACAATATTCACATTGATTACAATAACTCCAAAAATGATTGTAATGTTCAAACGGCACTTCGTTTACAAAAAAGTCACAAAAAATAGATATATATATATATGTCATCACCCAGAACTACGGTTCCTGTAAAATACTAATAGCCGGAGACTAGTGTACAAAATGTGAGGTTCTGACACTGGATACATTGTTAGGAAGTAAAATCCCACACCACTGTTGTTGTTGTTGAAAGTCAAACATGCCAAGGGACTGATCAGCTATGGCCACTGTCACTGAGAAAAGCCATTAAGGAATGAGATGACCGGATACAGAGCTGGTGAACGGGGTGGGGGGGCTGGCGCAGGGGGGAGAGCTGCACTGGCTGGAGGAGGGGGTAGAAGACAAACACCATCTACATAATTTAATTCACATTTCCTCCCCAGCGTCACCCTCCCCCAAGGGTTTCACAAACGCCAGTGCCCCCCAAGAACGTAATGCTGTAACCAGCAGGTCTCCCCAGCCTCCCTGATGCGGGGCTGAGGGAAATAGGACTCATCAGCCGCCCTGAAGACGGGGGGCAGCTTCCTGCGGGGCTGGTGGTACGTACCACAAAGTCCTCCAGTTTTCAATGGAGCCGATTACATGTTCGCTCGGTAAAACATCGAGCTAAAGTAGCAGCAAATGTGAAATTACAGAAACAAACCCTCGACTTTAAAAAAAATCCACCTCTGTGAACATCAACACAATGTTTCCTTCACATCTGTCTCCTCTAAGCAAAGATTTCTTCTACCACGGAATTACGATCTGTTGACTCAGTCTGACTTTCTCCTTTTGTCGCTGTGGAAAGACACATGTCCTAATGCTGGGAAGTTTAAATTTACTGTTGAAAACGGGAATACGGGAATTTGAAAGTAAAGGAACAAAGTCTGTTCTAAAAGTCTCTCTCACAAATATATATATATTTAAATATTAAAATAGGCTACATAGACTCTTTATAAAATGGCTTTTGAAAAGATAGCAGAGACTCGAAGAAGCCACTAAGGTGCCATTAGGGGGCCTTAAGGGGCAGCGCTCTCCGCTGATGCGGGAGCGCCAGTAAAACGACAGATAAATCAACGACTACTGGGACTGGGATTGAAACCTAATTCCACCCTTTTGGGACTGTTATTTTTTGAAAATACCTTAATCGAGGCATTAGAAGCCAGCACTCTTGTACCAAGAAGAAATGAATCAAGTCCAAGGATCTGACTCTTTCCAAATAAATACCCAATGGCACTCACTCCAGGCACCTGAGAGGCAAAGAGCAGTGCAACTTGCAACCACGCGCTGGATTCTTCTCAACAGGAGGGCCTTGATCGGCACCTGCCACCTGCACTCCCAGTGTCTCCGAGCAAGCTCTCAGAGAAGCTGCCTGCGTGCTCTCGGTCTTTGAGTGACCAGCCCCACTGATACCCAGGGGACAGGGGTGGGGAGCAGAGGGCTCCTGGAGAGCAGGAGGACTTCTCAGCAGGGGACAGGCTGTGTTTGGCGACCTGAACACTCATTTCCAGTGAGATTTTTTAAAAACTGAAGAATGAAAACTAGACATGGTTAGATGGCATTTGGGAAAAGAGACAATTTCAAAAAGTTATAGCCCCTCTTAAGCCATCAGGCAGCAATTTTACCCATGAATCATCACAACTGAGCCCCAAATTTGTAGCTAATCAGAAAAATTACTCAATTGAGAAGAGAAAGGCAATAAAAATCTGATTTTAGAAAGAGGCACTTCAAACTAAAACTTATTTATGTATTTTGACAGAATGGTGTGACTCAGTGGTTGAGGGTCAACCCAGGAGCCGAGAAGTCACTGGTTCAATTCCCCATCAGGGCACGGCCCAGGTTGCAGGCTTAATCCGCAGTGGGGCGCGTGCAGGAGACGGCCAATCAGTGATGTTTCTCTCTCATCAAGGTTCCCCTCTCTCCCTCTTCCTTCCTCTCTCCCTAAAAATCTTAGGGGAAGAAAAGCGATTACAAAAATGAGTTTTTAAAAGATTTTAAATAGGTTTTTGTCTCCTATTGTGGTCTGAACTCTTCGTTCTTTGTAAACGATCGTGTAAACAGAGCCCTGGCAGTGGTTGGAGCTGCCCGGGGCCTAGGCAGAGGGAGCTTCTTCACTCCACTCTCAGGAGGCTCATCGCTCAGACACTGCCAACTTATGCGAGTCCGTGCCCTCGCCTTCCAGCGCACAGACGCTGTATGTAAAGGCATAGGCGCGTGGGTCTATTTATCATAAAAATATAATCACTGATATAGTGAAACCACCTGACTGTAGATTTATTATGAAGTAAAAAGTACACCTATGATGTCACCTAGAGTCTTCTCCCATCAGCTGACAGATTTAATAAGTATCTTGAGATTAATAGTTATCTAAAAATGAAATATCCAGAGTGTTCATTCCTTAGTTGAGCCTGAAAGCTGGTTTAATTTCACTTCATTGTTTCATCAACATTATTGCTTTGTTACGTTTGTCTTGCTGAGGACTATCTACATGTCAGATAACTCAAAGATAAAATTGGGTCCAAGCAAAATAAGTTATTTAGGAGTTTGACTGTAATGTAAAGCCTTTAAGACTATGTTCAGCTATAACTATTTCTCACAGACGTGTTTACTATAATGAAGATTTCCCCCAATTTTGTTTCACTGCTTCAGGAGAAAAAAAAAAAATCAAGCTTTCTCTATATTCTCCTTTCAGTAACTTTGAAAACATAATTATAAATAAAGCCTCTTATGTCGGTAACTCACAGTGGGAAAAATCACATTACCTTTTAGCAATTTTGGGTCCTTTCAAAGCGAACTGTGAAGCCTCCCCCCAATTGATAGTATCCCCTAGAAAACTCCGATCCTTCCCTGCATTTAACCTCACCTTTCCCAGATGAGTGGAAATACTGAAGTGCTGCATGAAAGTTTCTCATTCTCTTCCTCAAACCTCAACCTTTTTTCAGTTAAATATTACAATTTTGGGATTGTTCGGTCATCAAGTACTGTCTCCATGTACTACTCCAGTATCCACCACACAGGAATGTTGTCTGTCCCTTCCTTCCCCCCCAGGAACACAAAACTGAGATGAACACACGATCTGAGAGTCTTCAAAACAGAAGCCACCTAAACCAGGCAAGCGGTCTCTGCGCAGACTAAGGTAAGCACGAGAATAAATAAGAAATAAAATACTGAAAGAGCAATGCAGCTTCCAGAGGCTCCCAGGGACTGTTTCTACATCAGGAGAGACGGACTCAGTAGTCTGAAGGTAACAGTGTTATCGATAATAAATACATCCGATGTGCTGGCTAGGCCACCACTTTGGTAAAATCCTTGAGCGAAATGAAAGCTGTTTTGTTTTGAAAGCCAGTGGGCTTTATGTCATAACAAGAAACCAAATTAGTGTAAGCCAAAGTGGTTGCTGAAATAGAAGACTGGAGGAGGCTAAACATTTTAGCATACTTTATCTCACTGAAATCAAGAACTTTAAAAACTGCCAGTGTAACTAAATGTATAACTAAAATTACTTGAAATAAAAATTAAGATGACCTGAAAATCAAATTAAGGAAACTTCACTTAAATATATTGGTGGGTGACAAACTCCTTTTGCTTCCCTTCACAGAAAATTTAAAATTCCAAAAACACTAAATAAAACCCAATGTTCTCCTGTTTCTGAATTAGTGTAGTCACTGACATGCTCCAAGTGTCCGCTGTTAGAAATGGAGAGCGACTTCAGGAACTTCCGCCCAGTGCACACCACAAACATCTCTGCTCATTTCTGACCTACCTCACACTGTGTGGTAGCTTATTTACGGAAAACAAATGTGTTTTCTTGTATAAAATACTTGGTTTTAAAAAGGCAATTTATTCTGTATCCTAAAATTTAAGCCCTTTAAATAACAGTTCCTCTCTTGGGCCAAAGAAAAAGAGAGCTATGCTTAAGTACTCTGAACTGGACTCTTTAATGTTTAATTATACTGAGAGTTTCTAATGACAGATAACTGGCCTCCATCTGTTTGGACATGTAACTTTTACCAGAATATATGGAAAACATTGCTAACTTCCTCATTTGCATGAATTTTAAATAAATCCAATTACCACTAGGTATTATTATCCCTTGAAAGGGATCTACCGATAAGCTAACTATCCTTGAACTGTGTGTCAAGAAAACATGAGCCTCCCTGAGAGAGAGAAGCCCTTGGTCTGTATCTTTTTATGTTAAATTCTTGTTAACCATTGTGCTAAGATTTGGGAAGAAGACAAGTAACTAGGTATGCATTTTCACAGTATTATACTCTAATTTTTCAAAAAATTGGAAATCTGTGCAATTGTTAATTGCCGATGAAAATCTAAAGTTTGCATCTGCGGAAGAATAGCCAACAGTGAGGACACAGCCTGCCTTAGCGCTGCCCAAGCTGTGCCAGCTCTGTTAGAGGAGAGTCCTCAGACAGGTGTGTACAACCCCTTCTACCAACAAGATCCTAAGGCATTTACTGAACCCCACTTCTCTCCTTTACCTTTAAAAGTAACTCTTAAAATTGAGGGCAATAACTTCTGGCCATAATTTTACTATTGTCTGTCTCGTCCATGTAAGATTAAAAAGTTCACTGACACTTACTATCGGCAGGCATAACTGCTTCCGAAGTATCTGACGCTGAAAATAAGAACCGCCGACCTTCCCATCGGGGACACAGCAGGACTGTTACGGCGAGGCTGTTGCAGAAAGCCATTCAACCCTGTACATCAAGAAGCGTGAGTGCGAGCCCATCAGAACCTGCCTAGTTTGCCTTTCCTGAAGGTAATATGCACACATTTGAGAGCAAAGGAGGAAGAACAGATTCACGGGTGGGATTAGGAGTGGCAAACGGGTTAAAGACAGAAGAACACGGAAAGAAACTAAAAGAAAATTAGTCTGAAAATATTTCAATGAGTTTACTTTTCCTTCCTTTACACTGGTGGGGGGATAAAGTAAATTACAGAATTAGCAAATTAAAAAAAAAAAGGAAACAAATCACTAAAACTTAAAAAATGTATTTTTTTATTAAGGTCTAGCACCCGGACAAAATTCAGATCTTGTTTGCTGAATAAGAAACTGTATTTTGTTCCCCGTCTTTCTGATCTAATCAGGTGCTCTCATAATTACTAAACTTTGGGCATATACATAGTTACTCAAAGTTCATTGTTCATAAACTTACGAATCTTCCAGATCAAGGTAAGTGATGCTTTAACTGGTACTAGATGAAAAGTATACTCCAGCCTAGAGTAGCATATAAATTCAACTATAAATCAGAAAGTTTCATTAGTTAGCAGCAAAAAGGTGATAATCATTAATTTAAGATTTTGTTTTTCTTTAGTCTTAACTATCTCCCCCCTAGATTTGAGTCACAGACCAT
Source organism: Lasiurus cinereus (assembly GCA_011751065.1). Taxonomy (NCBI): domain Eukaryota; kingdom Metazoa; phylum Chordata; class Mammalia; order Chiroptera; family Vespertilionidae; genus Lasiurus; species Lasiurus cinereus. Next base: position 21,419,356 of record JAAGEH010000417.1, read on the forward strand.
CATTCTATAGACTAACCTCATCTTTTACATTATTGCTTACATTGTGTAAAAACTACACTGATTTTAATAAACTTGGCAATGTCTAAAAATATTTTGGGACAAGGATAACTATATCACTGCCATATGGAATTTTTGTAAACAATCTTAGCTGAGTTAAGAACGTAGTCTTAATATAATTTTTATTTTGTCTAAAACAGCACGATAAAAACATCCCCAACAATACATAAACCTACATATAAAATATAGAATATCTCCAATATTTCTCCTTTATATAGTATCATGACCTCATATGCAAGAGAAAGTATTGTGGGTGGGGCAAGAGGAAACTAATTTAGGTAGTGACCTAATTAGACACTAACATTCAAAGACCAGGTGGACAACTTCAGCCAGGAAAGTATTCTAAAGAGCTCCTATGAAATTGGAATTTACATACCACCTTCTCCATTCCTGGTCATTCATGCATAGCTGGACTATCCTCAATCATGGTTTTTGCCTTCTTTTGTAGAAGAAAGGTTAAGGTTATTTGGAGGACTGGTTCTATAAAGATTCAGGGAATGCCTATTCCCAAATATCAAATTTTCACCACGAAAAATCGGAATAGAAAGGACAACGCTAAAAAATCAAAAGCAAAACCAGGCCCAGGCAACAGGGCTCAGTGGCTGAGCGTTGACCTATGAACCAGGAGGTCACAGTTCAATTCCTGTCAGGGCACATGCCCAGGCTGCAGGCTCCATCCCCAGTGTGGGTCATTCAGGAGGCAGCTGATAGATGATTCTCTCTCACCATGGATGCTTCCTCTTTCCCTCTTCCTTCCTCTATGAAGGAAAAAAAACAAATTTACCCCAATAATTTTTAAGATAGCTTACCATAAATACTCCCCATAACAAAAGGCTTTACAAAATACTGTACAACGTCCGGTGTACAGGAGTAAACATCTACTCAGGCCATCTGTCAAATTCCTTTTAGTAGTTGGCTTCTGGTGTGCCTTTTCGTCTCAGGAAGGTCAACATTCACCTAATTCCTTCGTTACCTAATGATCTGTGGTTAGCCTATTAACAACAATGCAAGGAGAAACTGCTAGATGTTTTTAAGTCAATTGGTTCTCCTTACCTCCAACAGTTGTACTATATTTCGACACCATGTTACTGTGTACTTACAGAAGCAATCTCCCAGTCATGAAAAATAGGACATCAATTGCAGGGTTCACAAAGTAAAAAAGGGAAATTCTTCCCCAAAACCTTCTTAAAAAAATAAAATAAAATTTAAATGTACAAGACCAAGCACAGGCACTTTCCAAAAACCAAGACGAAGTCGAACCATGGAATTACTCGATAGTGATAGAAGACAGCTCTGATTTTGGGGGGTCCTCGCCGGTGGCCTCGGCACCAGCACTGGCCTTGGGCTGCTCTGCCATTTCTTCCTCCTTCTCTGCCAGCCCGCCGAGAGACCCCAAGGGAAAAGTGCTTTCGCAATTCTGGGTGGAGGAGACCTGTGAGATGACAGGCATTTGTACAGAGGAGTTGCTTTCAAAACTGTGTTCTCCGAGATCGTACTGGACAAGGGCCTCTTCTTGCTCGTGGTTTAAGTAGTCCGGTACTAGGAAATCACTAAGAGGCAAAGGGTGAAGCAGAGTTAGTGCTCAAACCTGGAGTAGACAAGACACAACAAAAGACCTGACTTGTAAAACAAGATCAGGATGTCTTATTTCTCCAATTCTTAAAGGAAGATTAAGATTTTAGTCCGAGCCAGTTTGGCTCAGTGGATAGAGCATCCGCCTGTGGACTGAAGGGCCCCGGGGTTCGGTTCTGGTCAAGGGCATGGACCTCGATGCAGGCTCAATGATGTTTGAAGTGCGTGTGGAAAGCAACCAATAGATGTTTGTCTCTCCCCCTCCCTTCCAATCTCTCTAAAAACACCCTCGGGTGAGGATTAACAACAAAAATTAGAAATTTAACTTTTAAACTGTCCTAAATATGAACCTAAGTGCTCCATTAAAAGCAAAGTACATCAACTCTCACTACCACCAATAGGTAAGATTCAATGTCACCTTGTTTTATGTAGAACAGTTTCTGCTAAGCATAGACCATTTGAGTAAAATTATGGTTAACCTTTCTTGGACTATGTACTTATAAAAGGTATATAAGATAAGCCCTGGACAGGTAGCTCAGTCGGTTAGAGCATTGTCTTAATATGTCAAGGTTGGGGGTTTGACCTACAGTCAGTGCACATACAAGAATCAAAGTGGAACAAATCGCTGTTTCTCTCTTCCTCTCTCTAAAATCTAAAATGGCAGTTTTATTACTTCCTGAAGATAAGTATCCTTATACATAAATGACCTTACGTGAAATCTAGAAAACTAACTTATGTGTGCCCTGCTGTTACATTTGGCATGTAAAAACTAATAAATTACATATGAATCAGAATGCTATGAGATTAGTTACACTTTAGTCCTCAGATTATCTAGTTTATTAATATTGGAAGTACTTAAACTATTATTATATTTTACATTCAATAATTAAATACTTATTTATACCAGTTTTTACAATAGATATTATTCCTGAGTAATAAGATCAGAAAAGGCCTTAATCTCTTATATTAAGTGTTTTACAAGTATTATCGTAGTTAAGACTTATAATCTTAGATGTTTTAAATCTTGATTGCTTAATACTAGTCAACTCATACACTTAATAGTTATTTTATAATTGTCCAGTATTAATAAAATTAAAATGTGCTCATAGGTACAGTGCTTTCAGATGTCATTTGACACTTTCTAAAACTCTACAGGTGGCAGGTGATGTGGAAGACAGAAGACACAGAAGAGGAGTGGTTAATGGACACTATTTTAGTCCCAAACAATGTATACTGTGACATGTATAATCGAGGTTCAATATGACCAGCTGCTCAGAGTTAGAAATAATTACATTAAACAAAGTGAATATCTGATTTGAAGAGAACAAAATCTATACAGGAATATTTGGAATTTATTGAGAAATAAGTTTTAAACCCACTTATTTTTAAATATTAAGATCTATTTTATAAGAAACTGAACATGCCTATAGCTGTATTAAAAATGGACAGTAGCCCTAACTGGTTTGGCTCAGTGGATAAAGCGTCGGCCTGCGGACTGGAGGGTCCCAGGTTCGATTCCAGTCAAGGGCATGTCCCCAGTAGGGGGTGTCCAGGAGGCAGCTGATCTATGTTTCTAACTCTCTATATACCTCTACCTCTCCCTTCTCTGTAAAAAAATAAAGATGTATTTTAAAAAAATGGACAACATAATTTTGTATCTAGAGGGAACCTTGGGAATCGCCTAACTTGCAAGCCCCTTCATCGGGAAAGTGACATACTCTATCACATCAGCAGTTTATGGCAAAGCTAGAACCTGATTTCCTCAGATAGCCTATAATAAGAAAGGCAATTCCATCACAAACTACTAATCTTAAAAGCATGAAGTTTTAAGCTAAAAGGGGGGAAAAAAACCAATCTAAATAATCATATTCATTAAATTGCTACTGCAATTCCTCTTATATATAACTAAAGAGATATGCTCAAGAATTAACATCCAAAGAGTCTGAAGTAATCCAATATCACTAAGCATCATCTGACATGGCAAGTTTCCAATAAGGTCCATTTAACATCCACTATAGAATTACTTTAACCTTATATTTTATATATGAAAACACCAAAAACAAAAACCCCAGAGCAGCCTGGCCAATGTTGCTCAGTGGTTGAGCACTGACCTATGAATCAGATCACAGTTTGAGTCCAGGTCGGGGCCTCAATCCCTAGTAGGAGACAGCTGATCAATGATTCACTCATCACTGATGTTTCTCTCCCTCTCCAAAAATCAATAAAAACATTATTTTAAACCTTAAACAACCCACCCCCCCTAGAAGATCAGTAGCCTATTCCTATAGGAAAAGATTCCTAATTTCAAAAATAGTATTTTTAACTGCCTATACTTAGAAGATTTAGCAAAATGTTAGTTACCAGATCAGGTTGGAGTATGGCCTGAGTTTTAAAAGGAATGTGACTGGTTACCTGGCAGCCTGATAAAGACAGAGCAGGCTGCCCTAGAAGCAGGAAGAGAGGTCAGAAAGCAGTTTTCCTGGGGGTTCTCGCTGTGCACCTCACCTGCTCTGGAAGTAGTTTGCTAGCTCTGACGCTTCATGGTTCAGACTCCTCAGGTGCACGATTAAATTTCCAGAGTTGGTGAACATGGCGCCACATGTTTTGCACTCGTAAATCCGAGGCTTGCGGATAATGTGCCGGGAAACCCTCATGTGGTGCTTATATTCCCCGAAGGAAGTGAAAGTGGCACCACATATCTGGCACCGGAAACAGCGTTTACCTTCATGCTTTAGGCGATGCATCTTTAGCGAGTAAGCCCTGGTGAACTTTTTTCCACAGCGGTCACACTGAAATGGTTTAATTCCTACAAAATAAAATGAAATAGTATCTGAAAACAAATTAACTGAGTTTATCAACCTCACAAATTTCTGAGTCATTCTGTAGCAATAGATGATTTGAAAACACAAAAATCACCAGTAAAAGTGAATTGCAATTCATTATCTTAGCAAAGATACAGAATATCTGAAGTTGCTACTTAAAAAAACAAAAAAAGACAAGAGGGGTGGAGTAAAATAGGTAATATACACTCAAATTGGTATCTGAACACCCTTCAAAATCATCTATTTTCCAGGCTTCAAAACATGACCCAAATTCCCTGTAACATGTCTCATTTCATTAATGAGTTTTATATTGAAAAGATGTGAAAAAGATTAGTACCTACTCTTCATTCCTCATCTCAGAGAAATGAGAAGAAAAATTTAACTTTTCTGAACATAATTAACAATCATGATAGAACTACCACTTGATGACTTGCATTTTAGGTATTTAATGTAATAATGATAGGTCATTATCAACAGTTTTAGCAAAAAATTTAAAAACCTTCAGAATATCATCTGTTGATTTAATAGTCACAGGATTGTTATATGTTTCTCAAGAAGAGAACATGAGATGGCACAGCTGAACATGACAGCAAGATTTCTGACTTATCAGGTCGGTGTTTCACCTTAAGAATTCTGCTGAACTTGTTTCAAATCTGTTTTACCCATCATTTATCCAAAATCTCTTCCACACTAAAAAAGGACTACAAAGCTAACTAGACAAGGCACAGAGAAATTCAGGGTTGCAGAATTAAAATTAAATATGTAAAAAAATCATTTTATTTTGAATTTCAAACTTACAGAGAAAACAGTACCCTTTTAACGGCATTTGCTTTACAATCTGTATTTGTGCTTCTATACCTCACATATATACACACACCAACACACCCAGCATCTTTACTTACGTCACACACACACACACACACACACACACTGTGCTAAGCTTTAACCCTAATGCTATGTCTGTGGAAAACATACTAATAGCTCCTGACACTGCACTATTTCAATAACAGACCTGGGCTTACCTTTCTCCTTTGACTTCCCAGAGATACCTATACATTTTTTAACTAAAAATCACCCATTTGCTATTTTTAACTGGGATTCCAAAACCAAATGTTTTAGAGTACCCATTCATGCAACAGTAGGGAAGGCGACGTTACCTGAGTGGATGAGCATGTGCTGTTTTAGGTTCTGAATTCGGGTGAATCGCACCCCACAAGTTGGACACTGAAAAGGTCTGTCCGGACCATTTGGGCTGGGCCGTTCTGTACTGCTGGTAGAAGGGGCAATGTAGAGTTGGTAGGGATACTGAACATTTTCCAATCTAAAAAACAGACCAAAGAAGGCAACCAGGCTCTGATTTTTAAGCTGAATAAACATTTCTGCACAACATTTAAGTGAACAAAAGAAAAAGCACTTAAAGGTTTCTGGAAACAGTTTCACTGTTAGATGAAAAGTTTCATTTGCGGCAACATGAAAAATGTTGTCCAGAATGGCCAGTATCTTAAGCAAGGAAGTACAGCCATAGGACACACCATAAACACTTTTATCTCAAAGATCTTTAATCTTTCTAATTCTTTCCTTCCTACTCCTGCTTTAATTTAGGCCCACATCAATACAGGGCTGAATTTATAATTCCCTCTGTTTAGCCCACAAGCCTCTAATCTATCCTTCTCTGTTTGACAATGATTTCTCGGATTCAGTCAGCCACCATTTAAACTCCTGCAAAGGTTCAGTTATCTTCAGAATAGTCTAAACCCCTTTGCAAGGCACTCTTTATGACCTGAGTTCTGAATACTTTTCCAGCCTCATGTCTTGTCATAGTCCCCAAACACACCCTCTATCAAGCTGTTCCTCCTACTACTGTACTGCTCTCAGTGCTGTGCTTCTGTACATTGAACTTCCTCTATTAGTCTACCGTGTTTGCCCAGATAACTCCTAGTCATTTGATGAACTGTGGTCAAGTTGCCTCCTCCTCCTGGAAGCCTTCTTTGATTTATCAGCAGCTTAGGTTAGCCACTTTCCTTTATAGAGCAAAAGAACCCCCTGCAGATCGAGATTGTTTACTGTGCCTATTTTCAACCTCTCTCCTTTCCCACAAACTGGTCTGATTCCTTTGAGGCCAAGGACTACACATTTCATCTCTGGCATCTCTACCACTTACCACGGTATCTAGTAATAGAACAGACAACCTCATTAATGTTTGAAATTAAGGAAGGTAGGCACATTTACATTTGTTTACACCTTCATTATTTAGTCAAATGACTGGTACCTAACCTGCTATACCAGGTTTAGCTATTCAAGAACAATAAACTTTGTTTGCAGTCTTTGAATGCTTCAAGTTTTCAACACATACAGTATTTAAGTCTGCCCTGGGCTCTCCATGAGGAATTAATTCAGTGGTCAAAGACAGACAATACTCAAGAAAATGATGAGAATGGAGAATTAAAATAGGGTGAGCCAATGGTGCTAAGTGCAGCTTTATTTTACACTGGTGGCTAGAAAATCGCTCCCTTGAGATCTGACAAGTTCCCAACGCAGACACAAAATAGAACGTCCCATGAGCTGAGAGGAGATCTATATGGCTAGAATGTAGTGAATGGCTAGAATGTAGTGTGCAAGGAGAATGGTCTAAAGGAGGCTGGGCAGAAGCTGTATCATATGGGGCTTTAAAGGCATTAATTAGCAAGGAATTTAGATTTGAAGTGTGAACCTATGGAAACAAGAGCATTCCAGCAGCTACATGGAGAATGACCGGAGGAGGGGCGGAATGAAATCAGAGTGGTCAGGGCAGAAGACGGTGGTGACGTGGGCTCAGGTGGCTGTAGCAGAGGTAGCAGAGATGGAGGAAAAGTGGGCCTGTGAGGGATGTTTTGGAGGCAGAGATGTGAGGACCTGGTTAAGGATGAAGTATGGGGAGGGAGGGGAAGAACAAGTATACTTCCTGGAGACGCTGCTTGAGCAGTCAGGGGAATGATAAAGCTGTCTGAGGGGAGCTGAAGTCTTGAGTTCTGTCCTGGCCATGGTTAATCTGAGGTGCCCTTACTCATCTCTGTGGAAACATCGAGCAAGGAGGGTCTATCTGAAGGTAACTTAGGAATAATGGGTATGCGGATGAGGGTTTGACAAGTATTTTCTGTAGCAGGTCAGACAGTAAATATTTCTGGCTCTGCATATCACACGATCTGTTTCAATCATTCAACTCTGCCGTCCACAGACCATGTATAAACAAACAGTGTGGCTATGTTCCAATAAAACCTGATTTGTAAAGGCTGATCCATAGTTTGCCATCCCCTGATATAGATACTAAAATGCTAAAAAACTGCTCTACAGGTGGTCTGATTTATGATGTGATAAAAATATTGAAAAACATACTAGAAAAACATACTAAAATGAGCTCCTAATAAACTTATTTATATAACCCCAGATAAAAGACTTAAGAGTTGCAAGCACGGTCCTTAAAAGAAAATAACCTACTATGTTAGTACTAACCGGTCATCATCATCTGCGTGAGCATTGGTGCTGGAAGTGCTTTGAAGCGTAGGTAAGCCTTCGGTGACGCCTTCATCTACTGAGCCTGAAAATAAAAGAAGACGGGTGTCAAGACTATGGTGCAAATAAGCCAAGACACTAATTGCAAGCTGTAACTTGAAGCCTTTAAAAACAGACCAATGCAGTGGTTGCCGATCGGTGGTCCCCGGACCCCTAGGGGTCTGTGAGGTCCAAATGATTGGTGACCGCTGGACTAATGTAACGTACATGCATATCCTGAATAAAAAGTGTTCTATACTACTTTAAATGTTGATGTGATTTAAAAATATATCACATGTAAGACAACAGCCTTATACTATTACTTAAACCTTTTAGGACTATTTCTTTGATATAAATATTAGAAACAGTAATTCAAATGCAAACTAAACAAAAATTCACGCAAAATTAAATAACAATCACTTAAGGAACCAATTTTACTTTTTAAATATTTTTTTTAATTTGAGAGGGAGGAAAAGAGGGGGGGAAGAGAAAAACATCAGTTGTCTCCTGCACGCTTGCTACAGGGGATCAAGCCAGTCACTTCGTGCATGTGCCCTGACTGAGAATTGAACAGTGAGTGACCTTCTGGTTCATGGGTCGAAGCTCAACCACTGAACCACACTGGATGGGCAATTTTTTTTTTAAGTTTTATTGTGGCTCGGTCGGTGGGGAATGTGTAGGAGGCAAGCTAATCAAGGATTCTCTCTCATCATTGGTGTTTCTATCTCTCCCTCCCTTCTCTCTGAAATAAATTAAAAAAAAAACACCTTAATGACATTAAAAAATTTTATTGTGACAGAGAACTTACTGTACATACAACTTTTACACAGAATTAAAAATTAGCTACAAAGTGAGCATTGTGCAGTGTCCACACAAGTCCCCCTAGGCCAGTGGTCGGCAAACTCATTAGTCAACAGAGTGGCAATCCGCCGGCGGTTTGCCGACCACTGCCCTAGACCACTGCCAGCAGCCTAGCAGTCCCATTTACTTTTCCCGGGCCACCAACATCCTGACTTTAATGGTTACTATTTCCTTCCTTTTTCTTGTCCTCTCTTCCTTTCATCTTAAATACAGGTATCCATAAACGAGGGGTCATTTTTGCGGGAACACAGCCACGTTCCACCATCTACCATGTCCCATCACTAGAATGGCAGAGTGGAGGCATCGAGGCTGCAATAGAGACCATGTGGCATCTAAATCTAAAAATACTACCAGTGTCCTTTAAGAAAAGTCTGTCACTCTCAGCACAAATATGATTCAGTGTTGTCTGATTGTAAACTTATATCAACTGAGTCACATTGTATGTATTCTTGTGTCTTGTTTCCTTCAATATTGTGACCTTACCCATATTGTCACAGACAAGTGAAATTTAAAAGTTGTATGATATTCATAAGCCATCTATTTTAAAATTTTTTAGCATTAACCACCTGCAAGAAAAGCTACTTCTAAGTTACAGTTCCCTAAAAATAAAAAAGGAGCCCTAACCAGTTTGGCTCAGTGGATAGAGCGTCAACCTGCAGACTCAAGGGTCCCAGGTTCGATTCCAGTCAAGGGCATTTACCTTGGTTGTGGGCACATCCCCAGTAGGGAGTGTGCAGGAGGCAGCCGATCGATGTTTCTAACTCTCTATCCCTCTTCCTTCCTCTCTGTAAAAATATCAATGAAATATATTAAAAAATAAAAAGGATATGGACAGCAAGGTAAGAGTCCCTGGTTTCTGTTGTTTCTTTTAATATTCTTATTGGGGCTTGCGGGTGTCTTTCATCAATTCTGGAAAATTCTCAGCCAATCTCTTCTCCTTCTAGGACTCCCATCAAACCTTCGTTTGTATTGTCCATAACCCTTACCTTCTCCACTGCTGTCTCTATCACTGCTCTGTGATGGTTAATTTTTATGTCCACGTGGCTGGGCTAAGGGATGCCCAGAGAGCTAGTAAAACATTATTTCTGGTGGTGTCTATGAGGATGTTTCTGGAAGAGATTAGCATTTGAGTCCGTAGACTGAGTAGAAATCATCCTCACCTACGCAGGTGGGTAATCATCCCATTCCTTTACCCACAGAAAGAGGGTCAAGGGCAAGTCTGCTCTTTGCTTGAGACGGGAGGTCATCTTCTCCCGCTCCTGGACATCAGCTCCCCTGGCCTCCAGCCAGCAGAGGTCAAACTGTGAGACCGCTCATCCTCCATAACCAGTCAGGGAATCCCCCTTAAATCCCCATGCATCTGTGTCTGTCCTCTGGGACCCGTTTCTCTGGAGAACTCTAATGCAGTCTCTCTTAATTCACCTTCTGATTCACCAATTCTCCTTTTTGTCAAGTCCAATCTGCTGCCAGTTTTTATTTTTTCCCCCTTTTCTAGAAGTCCTCCCACACAAATCTGCTATATTACTTTTTAGTTTACTCTTCTCTGCAATCATTGTTCAAGCTTGCCTAGTTTGTTAAAAATAGTAGTAAGCATATTTGTTTTATGTCTCTGTATGAAAACCAGGCCAATTTCTCTTTGCTGCCTGCTTTTCCCTGTTGGTTCTGTCTGCCATGTTTCCTTATGTGTTACTGGTTGTTTCTGACGGTAGTTATCACCCTGGAAAATGGTTCGCAAGGGACGGATTTGCTGAAGTTAGGATGAAAATGTCCCTTTTCAGGGAAGCTTTACGTTGTCCTGGGTTCGGTTCCTAGGGGGCACTACCTAAACCATCTTCACAAAGATGCAAATGTGCAAGAGGTCTTTGCGGTGGCCATGTCCCCCTTTTTGCTCTTTATCTTCTATAGTCTGCCCAATGCCCACAGAGTGTTTCTGCAGCCCCTGGAGGAAGTGGAGCAGGATCAGATCTACTGGTATAGAACTTTGGGGTTCCTACTTAATGTGCAGAGCAACTGCGCTAAGATTTCACAACTTTCACATCCTCTGGGTTTTGACTTCTATTTCCCTCACCTTGTGGAGTTGAGTTGTGTTTTGGTGGAGAACATTTCTTTTTTCTGTCAAGGGCCATTTGGATATTTAGAACATCGGTTGCAGGCCATCCAAAATTATCAACTAAAATTCAGCCTGCTATATCTGGTCAAACATTTAGTTAACTTGCCCTAATGCCTTGGAGGGCCAGACATTCCCCACCCGTCTTAGGTAAAAACTGGTTTTCGTGCTCTGATAGCTACTAACCTCTCCTCTAAAATTAAGCATCTTTTCAAATACTTCTAAAGTACCTTTAAAAAATCACCTTGTTGTTTTCAGTGGGAGAGTAGACTCACAAAAATTATTAAGAACACCAATTGTTACACAATGTTCTAACATACTGATAGAGAGTTTTGAAAGGAGACAAGACTGGATGTATTTATAGTCAACCCCAACTGTGCCCTCTCTGTTCCTGCCCACTCTCTACCTCACCCTAACTGTGTGTGCTTAGCATCCCATGCCTGCTTTTCCTTTTACTCTTTCCCCATTGTCAAAGACATTTATGCTCCCCTGCCCAATATGCCTACTTACTCAACTTATTCCCAACCCTTCTGATTTGTTGATCTAGGTGTGGGTTTGGGGGCCAAAATGCTGAATTTTGTTTAGACAGACCTGTTTACTTGTTAATATCATACCATTTTCACTTAAAAAATAAAAATAAAAAATAAAAAAAGGAACTAAAGACTCATATTTCAATCTGTCCTAGGATAAAAACTGGAAAAATTCCCAAATTTGGACCTGGTCACCATGGACACACACATACACACAAATCCTACAGTTATTCAGAATTCAGGCAGTATGAAATCTTACAGGCAAAGACTTGCAAAAAAGGCCTGGAGATATGATTAGGGCAGGCTAGGAAGACTGATGTAGACATCTGCTTCTCACCATCAGGCAAGCTACACAGGCAGGAATAGGGTCTTGGTGAGGTGAAAGTAAAAACCACTCCCCTTTGGATGAATTCTCGCATTGTCAAGAGCTGGCTTAAAAAGCTGGTGAAACAGAGCTAAAATGGAGCACAAGATACATCTTGCAGATGGTCTCTCTTAAAACAAGGCTATTTCCACATCCTAAAATATCATCTAAAATTTGGTCTCTAGATCCCTAATTTGATTGATAGTGAGCAACGGGCACTCTCCTCTCCCCTATGGCTGTTCAATGAGCCAAAAGCTAAAACAAAACAAAACAAAAAAAACCATGACAAACACAGAAACACTCTTAACTAAATTAAGAGTTTAACAATACACTTTTAGAATTCCATTCATACTATAGACATCATAACACACAGTGTTGTATCACATGCAACTATGGAGAAAAAATGAATCTTGTAAACTCTTTTTCCTGAGATGCTGATGGTTTTTACCAATGAGAAGTAATCAAATGAATTGGAATTTTATTTGAACTGATTTAAGAGTAGGATATCCATTCCATATTACTTTCTTGAGGTAATAGTGATGTTTCTTAAGTTAAAATGAACTTCCCTTTCTATACTCTGTGGATTCTGCTCTTGGTAACCGGGGCTAAGAATTCTGAACAGATCCTTCTCACCCTAATGAAACAGTAAAGCTGATTTATAGAACAATCAACTTTATATGGTAAGGACTATCTCATCAAGAAAGATGCTACTCTCTTCCACCAATAGGGAGTGCTGTTTGTATAGCTTGTGCTGCATCAAACTGACTCCTTACAATAACTCTGGTGGTGGCCGAGACCGGTTTGGCTCAGTGGATAGAGCGTCGGCTTGTGGACTGAGGGGTCCCAGGTTCGATTCTGGTCAAGGGCATGTACCTTGCTTACGGGCACATCTCCACTGTGGGGCGTGCAGGAGGCGGCTGACCGATGTCTCTCTCTCTCATCAATGTTTCTGACTTTCTATCCCTCTCTCTTCCTCTCTGTAAAAAATCAAAAAAATATATTAAAAAAACAAAACAAAAAACTCTGGTGGTGAAAAATAATCACAGTGGCTAGCCATCCACTACTGAGCATTTACCACGTGCCGGACACTGTTCTACATGCTTTAAATACAATATCTCATTTCATACTGGAGGAAGAGAAAAAGCAGCCCTTAGTATTTAGGAACTGGCCGGACATGGTCCCTGAGCCTGATGATCCCAGGTAGGTGCCTGGCGTTCTCCTGTTGGACATAAAACAATCTCACGGAAGATCTGCATAGACCAGGTCACATGGTCTGAAACAAAACACGTAATTCTGTTTAAGCACACATAAAAAACTGTCAATGGGTAATCACAAAAATACCCAACATAAGCTACTGCTGTTTTAGGTTCACTCTGGTCCATAGTCCTAGACATTTGTTAAGATAATCACAGAGTTGTCTCTGCTCTCTGACATCACCAGTCCTGAGCAAACCCACTTTCTTAATCTTCCCTAAATCACCCAACTCAAGCCCACATCCAGTCCTTTCTAACATCTGCTGACGGAAGCCCTAAGGCCCCGTGGTGTGTGAGCTCAAGTAATGAACTCAACTTGTTTAATTACAGTGCGCTCCTGGTGCCCTCTGCAACAGGGCATTGGCAGAAATGGAGGAGCATGAAGACACCTGAAACTCTTGTTGCCTTGCACTGGGAACCTCAATAACAGAGTGCACATCTAAAGCCCCTCTCAGGGGAGAGCTAAAGGGGGGTGAGGGGGTCTGGATGAAAGAAAGTGTGACGATTAGCCAAATAATATAGACACATAACCCATAGTCAGACAACAGTGCGGTGATGGCTGGGTTCAGGCCTAACTGAGCTCAAATATTTCATTGAAGTATTGGGTATATCTTGTTTTCCTAGAAAAAGGCTTTTGGGAATATTTTGGCTATCCAATCAGATCTGTCGTTGTTCCCTGGTGGACTGTTTTCCAACCTCCTAATACCCGCTCCTATGATGCCTGCCTAGTGTGTTGACCCTTGTTTCCAAGAGGAACAGATTACAATGAAAGGATGGACTCAGGCCCAATTAGTCCATCTGAACTGGGCCTGGAGACTGAGCTCATAAGGTTTTAGGTTCACTATTAGTGAAAACATTCCAAAACTTTGAGAGGTATGATGCAGACAAATCTGAAATCTGATGGAAAGTGACAGAAGCCACTTAGAAAAGACCACCCATTGCATGGCTGCATTTATATGAAATACCGCGAACGGGCCAATTTATGGAGAAAATACCAGTGGTTGCCTGCAGCTGGCTGTGGGACAGAAGTTAGTCACTGCAAAGGGGCACATGGTTTCTTTTCAGGGCGATGAAAACGTTATAAACCTAGATTGTGAAAATGGTTGCGTAACTCTGTGAATATACTTAAAACTACTATAGGATGCACTTTAAATGGGTGAATTTTATAATATTGTGTGGTCTGTTTTGTTTTTGTAATCCTCACCTGAGGATATTTTCCCACTGATTTTTAGAGAGTGGGAGAGAGGGAAAGACATACAGAAACATTTATGTGGGAGAAACACATCAATTGGCTGCCTCCTGCACAAGCCCCAACCAGGGCCCGGGCTGGGGAAGAGCCTGCAACCAAGTACATGCCCTTGACCGAATTGAACCTGGGACCCTTTGGTCTACAGGCTGAAGCTCTATCCACTGAGCCAAACCAGCTAAGGCTGTAAGTTATATTTTAATGAAGACATTTAGAAAAGAACCTTATGCCCTGACTAATATGGCTCAGTTGGTTGAGAGTCGTCCCATGCACTGAAAGGTCACCAGTTCAATTCCTGGTGAGGGCACACACCTGGGCTGTGGGAAATCTATCCCCAGCAGGGGGCATACAGGAGGCAGCTGATGGATGTTTGTTTTTCCTTTCTCCCTTCCTAATATCAATCCCATATAATAAAAGCCTAATATGCTAAGTGTCCAGTCGTCCACTTGACCATTCAATCAATCAAAGCATAATATATGAATGATATGCTAAGGCCACTCAACTGCTCGCTATGACATGCACTGACCACCAAGGGGCAGTCAACTGACCGACCAGAAGCGATGATGTGCACTGACCAGCAGGGGGCAGATGCTCCAACTGGTAGGTTAGCTTGCTGCTGGGGTCTGGCTGATCGGGAATGAATGAGATGGGCCAGACACACTCTGGAGTCCTCCCACCTCCATGCCCGATTGTGCACCAGTGAGGTCCCTCAGCGTGGCCGGTGCCTTCTCACAATCCAGGAACCCTCCGGGGATGTTGGAGAGTTGGTTTCAGCCTGCTGGTGGAATGACCAGTCACTATGATGCTCACTGACCACCAAGGGGCCGATAGATGCTCAATGCAGGAGTTGCATCCTGGGGGTCAGTGCACTCCCACAGGGGAGTGCTGCTCAACCAGAAGCCAAGTTCATGGCTGGTGAGCGCAGCAGTGGAGGCGGGAGAGACAGGGCTAAGGATGTCTGTCTGTCCAGTCAGGCATCCCAGACTGCGAGAGGGTGCAGGCTGGGCTGAGGGTCCCCTCCCAGTGCACAAATTTTCTGCACCAGACCTCTAGTAAAAACATTAACCAAAAAGTTTTTTTTTTTAAGAGCCTTATAAAACTTCTTTAATTTTGTCTTTATCCTGAGAACTGCTTTGCTCATTTGGTGTCATATGCCCAGAAGCTGGCACAGGTTTTGTCTGGTCCCTGATCAATGACAACTGGCCTTTAGCCAAGCCCTGGAAATAGAAATTTACACAAGCATTATTCTTTTTGTTGTTGTTGATACTCTTTCCATTAATTTTTAGAGAGTAGAAGGGAGGGTAGGAAGGAGAGGGAGAGGGAAAAGGAGGAAGAGAGGTAGAGGGGGGGAGGGAGAGAAAGGGAGGGAGGGAGAAGGAGAAGGAGGGAGGGAGAGATAGAGATAGAAACACTAATGTGACACATCGACTGGTTATCTCCCACACACTTGCCCTGTGGCCAGAGAAAGAAACCTGCAACTCAGGAATCAAACCCAATACCCTTTGGTGTATGGGCCAGTACGCTACCACTGAGCCACACTGGCCAGGGCACAGGCGTTATTATTATTATTTTTAATGTTTTTACTGATTTCAAAGAGAGGGAGGGAGAGGGAGAGGGAGAGAGGGACAGAAACATCAATAATGAGACTCATTAATCAGCTACCTCCTGCAAACCCCCTACTGGGGATCCAGCCTGCAACCTGGGCACGTAGGGCACAAGCATTAATCTTTTGGGCCGTTGCAGTTCTCCTGAGTCGTCTCAACCTAAACTGCACCTCTTCCAGGCCAACATCTGCTTCTTTCACAGTTTTTCACTGTAACGTTAAGTGTTATAGTATCTTTCAACTTACTCAATTTCTCCAAGGACAATTTTCAAGAGGCCATTGGGGGGAAGGGAGGTTCTGACAGGAACAAGAGTATTCATCTAAGATGCATCAGCACTAGACCGACAGTGAGGTGAGAATTTTAAGAGGCTGACGCTGTGGATGTTTCCAATGTATGGCCTCCCTGCCAATGACAGGGGAAACCAAGGACAGGAACATTAGGGGGTACCTTTACCTCCAATAAGCCATGAGTTTGCTTATTATTTATTTCTAGAGTATACTGAGGCTTTCTTATGCTAAAGACCTATGCTGTAGTGACAGGGAAAAGTTACTAGATTCTGTATTCCTGACTAGAGAAATCCCAACCTATTTCTCCAGTAGCACAACCACACGTTACACTAAAAACAAAAACAAAACTCCAGAAGCTTTATCTTTTACTCAGACTCAACACTGTCCTTATCCACCAACTTCAAGAAGAAAAAAACAAACAAAAAAAAACAATGAAATTTTAAAACTATAATTATCAAAGCACTTATAAAAACACTTAACCTCCAATACTGCCAAAAGCCTTGATGACAGTAAGATAAATCCTCTCTAGGATCTGTAAGTTAAAACTGAATTTCTTTGTTAAGATGATAAACTGTGGATTATCTAGAACTATTTATGTCTATCACTGGTGCTACAGATAATTGAGTATTTCAAGGTCAATAATGAAACAATATCACAAAGTCCTTATAAAATTTTTTCTTGAATTCTACCAGATAGTGATAATTACTTTTTGGAGTAGCAAGACCCAACCCAAACTTAGTGGTGTTTTTTTTTGTTTTGTTCTGTTTGCTATATTTAATGCTTCTGTTTGTCCTAAAGTGGGGGTGTTAGATTTTACAGCCTCTTGGTGGGCAAATGGTAATAAAGGGGACTTAAAAAAACAGGTAAAAACTGCCCTGTCGGGTGTGGCTCATTTGGTTGGGCTCGTTCCATGCATCAAAAGGTTGCTAGTTTAAATCCAGTTAGAGCTCTACCAGGAGCAGCAGATTGATGTTTCACTTTCACATCAATGTTTTTCTCTCTAAAAATCAATTTTAAAAATCTACAACAACAAAAAAACCCACAGGTATAATCTGACTGCTGAGCCACACCAGCTAGCGCTGGACTTCCCATGTCCTAACATTTTATGCGATTAAAAAAAAAATCGTGCTTATTTTAAGCCACTGAATGCAATTCTAACTGAAACCAATGTTCAAAGCTTTTCACAATGTGCTCTCAACCACTCACTTTGACTTACTTCCTATTATTTTCTATACTTATAGACCGGACTGCTTTATTCACCTCATTCTGCACTGAATTCGCTGTTTATAATCATACTAAAGGCCTGGTACTTCTACATTCATGGGGGGGCGGGAGTGGCGGCAGCCTCACCCCAGCCTGTATCCTCTTGCAGTGGGGACCCCTGGGGCGATGTCCGCCTAAGCAGGCAGGCAGATATCCCCTAAGGGGTCCTTAGCGCTGCCATGGAAGCGGGAGAGGCTCCCCCACTGCTGCTGTGCTCTCCAGCCATGAGCCCAGCTTCTGGCTGAGCAGCGCTCCCCCTGTGAGAGCACACTGACCAGAGGGCAGCTCCTGGATTGTCTGCCCCCTGGTGGTCAGTGTGCATCACAGAATCTGCCATTCAGTTGATTTGCATATTAGGGTTTTATTATATATAACTAGTGGCCCAGTGCACGAAATTCATGCAGTGGGGGGAAGGGGGGAGGTCCCTCAGCCCAGCCTGCACCCTCTCCAATCAGGGATCTCTTGGAGCCTGGCAGTCAGACATCCCTCTCGCAATCTGGGACCGCTGGCTCCTAACCACTCACCTGCCTACCTGCCTGCCTGATCACACCTAACTGCCTCTGCCTGCCTGCCTGATCGTCCCTAACTGCCCTCCTCTGCAGGCCTGATCTCACCCCCAACTGCCTCTGCCTGTCAGTCTGATCTCGCCCCCAAATGTCCTCCCTGTTGGCCTGATCTCGCTCTCAACTGCTCTCCCCCGTGGCCTGATGGCTCCTAACTGCCTCTGCCTGCCTGATACCCCTAACTGCCCTCCCCTGCTGGCCTGATCTCACTCCAACTGCCCTCCCCTGCAGGCCTAATCTCACCCCCAACTACCCTTCCCTGCTGGCCACTTTGTTTCTGATTGGTCAGTTTCTATGCCAGTCAGTGTCATAGAAACTAGGCAGCCATTAGCTCCACACAATTCACCCAGATTTGGTTCTGACTGGTCAGTTTCTATGCCAGTCAGCATCTCCAGGCTATCTCCAAGCCTGATCAGAAAGGTGGGGCTGATCAGCAGCCCCTGTGGAGGCCCAGAGAGAAACAGAGGCACGGCTGCTGGCAAGCCCAGAGAGAAAGAGAGAGGCAATGGCTGATCAACAGCTGCCACAGAGGCTGTGGATCAGACCCTGCCTCTCTCTTCGGGCCTCTTACTGGGCCTGATCACAGCTCCCTTGGCAGTCATTGCTGGGTATTTGGTCAAGCCTTTGGTCCACATTACAGACTCAGGGTTTTTATATATTAGGATTCTTCCACACCTCGATGCTTTTATACATTTTCAAAGAAATGTCATTTCCTTGCCTGAGCAAACTCCCACTTAACATCCAAGGTAAATACACAGTATTAACTTTTTTTCTTTGTGAACCTGTATCACCACTTTGTTCATACCTCTAGCCTAGCACTAATCATTGACTTAAACATCTGATTCCTCAATTAGACTATTAAATCCTTTTTTAAAAATCATGTATCCCCAATGCATGGTACATGTTTTCAATAAATATTTTAATAAAGTATAAACACTAACTGGACTTTTAAAAAACTGGTGTTGTGTGTGTGTGTGTGTTTTTGCATTGGAAGTAATTCACAATTCTTTCACATATGCCTGTATGTATCTTTGTCCCATCAGATATTGTTCAACTACTTTTCTTTCCCAATGCATAACTTATTAAAAAAAAATTATAGTCCTGGTAGCAACCTCCAAAAATCCAGTTATCATGCTTTATTCTTCCTACTATTTCCTATACGACCCAGAAAAAAAACTTTAATCTAGTAAGTATTTAAAGATGCCCAAACTGATTTGATTATAGCATCATGAAAAACAGAAAACACTGTACCTATTGAGGAAGACTGTGGACTAATCAGAAGATCCTCTTGAACTTGTTCACTTCCTGGCACTGTCTGCTGGTCACTCAGTGAACTCTGAGATGCACTGACGGGCTGGGGTACTTCCTCATGCACTTCCTCATCACTTAATCTTTCTACTTTCACCCGGACATCTTCTTCGGTACCCAGAGGCAAGGTTGTTTTTGTGCTCTCACAAGTCACAAAATCAGCCATTCTTCTGTCTGCCTCAGATGGGCCAGGTAATTCTAGAGTCCGGGTATTTTCTGCCTGTTTAACCTTATCAGGCTGAATCCTTCGATCAATCCCAAAAGGAAAAGTCCAGGGAAAAGCCAGAGAAGAGTCAACTGGTTGGCTTCTATTCTCTGAGTAGGAAGCTGAAGAACTCAGTATCTGGGGGGAGCTTGTCTGTGTGCTACACTTTACAGGACTCTCGGGAGACATAACGATGTAGCTTTTGCGCTTTCTCCGGGATTCTCGGCAGACAGGAATGGTTCTTTCTACCACGCTGCACTCTGACGACACTGGTGAAAGGCTTCCATCTCGAGAAGTGAAATTGCAGTTAGAGTTATTTTCTTGTCCAGCATCGAGACCCTTTTCCGGTTGGCTGTTGGGTGTATTCCATAAAATGCTTGATTTCATGAACTCTGAGCAGGTGCTAGCAACACTAAACATTTGCATATAACTGGCTGCAGCCAGCACATCAATGATATTTTCTGTGTTAATTGACAGAGTGGCTGTGTAAGCATATTCTAGAAGGGGGATAAAACCAGTCACTGTAACATGATGTAAATCCAACACATTCTTGTCCTCATCCTCTGCTTGGCCTACAAGTTTAGTGCGAAAAAAATCACTGCAAGCTGCTAGCACCACCTTATGTGCCCGGAAGATTTTGTCCTGGACACGAATAGTGATGTCACAGAAATGTCCATCATTTCGCAGCATGTTTAGCTTCCCAAGCATTTCCTGACTGTGGGAAGAAGAGCTATGAGTAAATGTTTTCACACCCATCTTTTCCTTCTTCTCCTACGGGTGCTCTTCAAAGATGCAAATGAATCAGAAATGACCTAAAAAAATACATAAAGTAAGCATTAATTGAAAGTTTAGTAGTCATAACAGGTAATTTATATAGTTTTCATGTAGCCACTATGATAAATCAAAAAACTAAAAGATGGCAGTGAGAAAGTTCAAGGTTGGGAACATATTCAACGTTCCTTCACATATATATATATATGGGCAACGACTTTTCAACAAAGCAGCCAAGAAATGGCATTAGAGAAAGGAAAGATCTCTTCAATAAATGACACTGGAAACACTGGACAGCCATATGCAAAAGAATCAAACTACAGTGTGATTTTACACTATACACAAAGATTAACTCAAACTGGATTAATGATGTGAGTGTAGGACCTGACAATAAAACACACAGAAGAAAACCTAAGCACTAAGCTTATGGGTATTGGTCTCAGAGATGCTTTTGTTACCTGCACTACAAAGGCAAGGGGAACAAAAAGCAAAAATAAACAAATGGGACTACATCAAACTAAAGAACGTCTGCACATGCCCTAGCTGGTCTGGCTCAGTGAATAGAGCATCAGCCTGCAGACTGAAGGATCCCAGGTTCGATTCCGGCCAAAGGCACATGCTTGGGGTTGAGGGCTCGGTCCCCAGTAGGGGGCATGCAGGGGCAGCTGATCAATGATTTTCTTTCATCATTGATATTTCTATCTCTCCCTTTCCTTTCCTCTCTAAAATCAATAAAAATATATTTTTTAAAAAGAAGCCATCAACAAAACAGAAAGGCATCCAACGGAATTAGAAAAGATTATTTGCAAATGATACTTCCAATAAGAGACTAATATCCAAAATAGACAAAACTTATACAACTAAACAAAATCTGATTTAAAAAGATGACCCAAATAGATATTTTTCCGAAGACATACAGATGGCCAACAGATATATGAAAAGGTGTTCAACATCATTACTTATTATTACAAACTAACAGCCAAGTATTGAAG
Organism: Lasiurus cinereus; assembly: GCA_011751065.1. Classification (NCBI taxonomy): domain Eukaryota; kingdom Metazoa; phylum Chordata; class Mammalia; order Chiroptera; family Vespertilionidae; genus Lasiurus; species Lasiurus cinereus. The sequence continues at coordinate 21,440,689 of JAAGEH010000417.1, forward strand.
AGGATGTGGAGAAAAGAGAACCCTTGCATAATGCTGGTGGGAATTGAAATTGGTACAGCCACTATTGGTACAGTAAGGAAGTTCCTCAAAAAATTGAGAACAGAATTTCCATATGACCCAATAATACTGCTCACTTCTGAATATTTAGCCAACAGTTTGAAAACACTTATTCTTAAAGATGCATTTATTCTTGTATTATTATTATTTAACTAGACGCCTGATGCACGAAATTCAGGAATGGGTAAGGTCCCTAGGTCTGGCCAAAGGTCAGGGCTGATCTGTGGGTGACTAGGGGGGCAACTGGGGGGTCCCACTGGCACCCGCCTTGGCTGGCCTGGGCCTGTGGGCAGTTCCTGCGTTGAGCGTCTGTCCTCCAGTGGTCAGTACATATCATAGCAACCAGTCATTCTGCCGTTCAGTTGACATGCATATTAGGCTTTTATTATATAGGATTATTGTATTATTTTCCATACAAACAACTGTAAACCTACTTTCATCCTACCCTGTATACAATGGAATATTATTCTGCAAAAACATGGATGGGTCCTGAGTATTATGCTAAGTGACATAAATCAGATGGAAAAGAACAAGAACCGTATATTTCACACATGTGTGGGATATAAAATAGAAAGCAACAAACTCATAAACACACAAACAGAATGTGGTTTCCAGAGGGGAAGAGTTGTCGTGGGAGGGTGAAGAGGGTAAATGGGATCAGACATATAGTGACAGAGGAGACTAGAGCACACAATAGAGTACACAGATGTCAAATTACAATGTACATCTGAAATTTATATAATCAACCAATGTTACCCCAATACATTTAATTAAAAAGTTAAACATTTTATAAAAACTTCACATATAAAAAATTTTAATTGCCACTATCTGTCCCCTTAACTGTCCAATAGTGCAGTCTACGAGCTAATGTTTTAACGAACTGCCTAGCTTTACCTGTTTCACTTTTGATATGTTATTTGTATCAGTAGATGCGTTATTATCCCTGTTTGACAGAAAAGGTTAGTATCTTGCTGAAGTAAAATAACTCTTAAATAGCAGACCCAGGATTCAAATCTAAGCAGCTGGGTTCTACAACTTACTTAACTTCAGTGCCATGTACTGCCCCTTTTAGGACATAAAGTGAGTCAATTTAGGGGTTTAAGAGTCCAGGTTTTAGAATATGACACACCCAGATTCTGTCTTCAATAATTCAATGGTTGTTATGAGAACTAAGTGAAACAATATATGTAGTAAATGCATAGTATTTAGCACTTTGTGATGCTCAACAAATAAAGCAGTTATTATTGTTATTTAGGTTACTAGTACAATAAAACCTTTTCGGAAGTAAATTTATGTAAAAAATGTTTAATAATCAATCAGCTGACTGGATTTTCCTTAAAATAAAAGGACAGCTGGTTTGCCAATATCAGATTTTACATTTATTTACTAAAATAGAAATAAAAATCCTCAAATACTTTTCATGTAGCAGTCTAATTATGCTTCAGTTTTCATAGTACTTTCCCCTAACCATTTTTCATACTTATGTGTGAAATCGGGGAGTCTTAATTAGCATTTGGTAAGGATAAAACTAACGCTCAGATAAGTTAAATGACTAACAAATGACAACCAAAGCTGGATCAAGGACTTCTGACTCATAAATCACTATACTTTTCCAATGCAAAAACATACAGCTATGTATGCCAATTATTTTATCTAAGTTAAATAACTACAAAAAAAATAGCTGGTTCTGTAATAAATGCAAAACAAAGCAAATTTGGGGAAATGCTTTTGTAATTATCTCTAAATAAAAAAAGATATAAGCCCAGTCAGTGCGGCTCAGTGGTTGAGTATTGACCCATGAACCAAGAGGTTGCCAGTCTTTTTTTTTTTCCCCAATGTATTTTATTGATTTTTTACAGAGAGGAAGGGAGAGGGATAGTTAGAAACATCAGTGAGAGAGAAACATCAATCAGCTGCCTCCTGCACACCCCATACTGGGGATATGCCCGCAACCAAGGTACATGCCCTTGACTGGAATTGAACCTGGGACTCTTCAGTCCGCAGGCCAACGCTCAAACCAGTTAGGGCAAGGTTGCCAGTCTTAATCCTGGTCAGGACACATGTTCAGACTGCTGGCTTGATGTCCAGTGAGGGGCAAATAGGAGGCAACCAATTGATGTAACTCTCTCATGTCAATGTTTCCTTTTCTCTGTCTCTCTCCCTTTCTCCCTATCTCTCCCTTCTTTCCTCAGCTGGTTGGGGACCTGAGGTGGGAAAGGATGGAAACCTTTAATTCTGAATGAAGTTCCTGAAAATAATGTTATTTCCTAAAAGTGATCAGCAAAGTTATTAAGACTTGCCCTTCAAAGAGTTAGGAGAACTAAACCTGCAGAATAATCAGAAGTAGACAGTGGTATTGACATTGAAGTGGAAGACAAAAATAAAATGGTTCTGAGGACCCTCCATAGCCAAACTTGTTCAATACAATAGTGAACGCCTTTGGTACAAAGTCTGATATAACTGGAGTATGGGATAAGAGGAAGATGAAGTTAGATGGGAAAATGCCTTATATGACATGTATTTATTACAATAGAGGCCTGGTGCACAAAATTCGTGCGTGCATGGGGGTGGGGGTTGGGTGATGTGTCCCTCAGCATAGCCTGAAACCTCTCCAATCTAGGACCCCTCGAGGGATGTCCAATTGCCCATTTAGGCCTGATCCCGGTAAGATCAGGACTAAACGGGCAGTAGGACACCCCTCTCACAATCCAGGACTGTTGGCTCCCAACTGTTTGCCTACCTGCCTTCCTGATTGCCCTTAACTACTTATGCCTGCCAGCCTGATCACCACCTAACCACACCCCTGCCAGCCTGACTGATGCCTAACTGCTCCCCTGCAGGCCTGGTACCCCCAACTGCTATTCCCTGCAGGCCCGGTCACCAAATTCCCTCTTCTGCTGGCTTGGTCGCTCCTAACTGCCCTCCCCTGCAGGCTTGACCACCACAACTGCCCTTCCTTCCAGGCCTGGTCCTTCCCAACTGCCCTCTCCTGCTGGCCTGATTGCCCACAATGGCCCTCCCTTGTAGACCTGGTCCCTCCCAACTGCCTTTCCCTGCTGGCCATTTTGTGGTGGCTATCTTGTGTCCAAATGGGGGCAGGATCTTTTGACCACATGGGGCAGTCATCTTGTGTTGGAGTGATGGTCAATCTGTATATTACTCTTTTATTAGATAGGAGGCCTGGTGTACAGGTGAGGGCCAGCTGGTTTGCCCTGAGGGTGTCCTGGATCAGGGTGGGTGTTCCTTGGGGCGTGGGGTGGCCTGAGAGAGGGGCCTGTGGTGGTTTGCAGGCCAGCCACACACCCAATGATCCAAGCAGAGGCTCTGCAATCTGGGATTTATTTATCTTCTACAATTGAAACTTTGCTGCCTTAAGCGGAGGCCTAGGCCGGCCAGGGTGTGTAGAAAGCTTGGCTTCCTCCATCAACAGGGGCAACTCAAGCCTCCCTCCTGCTTTCTCTGTAGCCATCTTGGTTAGGTTAATTTGCATACTCACTCTGATTGAATGGTGGATGTGGCTTGTGGGTGTAGCATAGGTATGGTCAATTTACATATTACTCTTTTATTAGATAGGATTACTATTCACCCCTTCTTTATAATAGAAGTGTCAACCAAATTCACTATCGACAATGACAGTTGGAAACACGCGTGCGATTGACACCAGGGAGAGCTTTATGTGTATAGCCCACGCACGAGTCAACTTAGCCTTTTATACATAGAGAATAAACTTGCTTAATCAGACCTGCTTTCTAATTTAACTAAACTTTACCCAGGCCAGTGAAGTATACCAACTTCTCTTTCAGGTAATTGTCAGCAACAAAGCAGCAAACATCAACACAAAGCAGATTATTATTGTAGACTAGAGACCCAGTGCACAAAATTCATGCATGGGGGGTGTCCCTCAGCCTGGTCTGCACCCTCTGGCAATCTGGGACCCCTTAGGGGATGTCTGAATGCCAGTCAGGGATAGGGCCTAAACCGACAGTTGGACATCCCTCTTGCAATCCAGGACCCCTGGCTCCTAACTGCTTGACTGCTTGATTGTCCCTAACCACTCTGCATGCCTGCCTGCCTGATCACCCTTAACCGCCTCTACCTCGAGCACTGCCACCATGACTTCGTCAGGAAGGGTGTCTGGAATGACGTCCAGAATGTCGTTTGGCTATAATAATAAAAGTGTAATTAGCATATTACACTTTTATTATTATAGCCCACACAGGGAGAACAAAGGGTAAAATATTTAGCTACAACAGTGTCTGACTATATTCTACGCAGTGAGAAAACCTGAAGTCATTTTCAAGGTCCACCATTCCTTAATACTTTTCAGTTGGGTCAAGGTTCTAAGCTTTCTAAATCTCTGTTTTCTAATGAAAAGAAAATAGGATTCCACCAAGTCTCCTATTTACCTACTCCAGGACTTCAGTGAGGATGAAATGAAATGAAGCATGGGAAAACACTTCACAGACATTTGAAGTGTAAAATGTTTCCATAAAGCAAGTTGGGTTCCTGGGTTGAAAAAAACTCCAAGGAGGCTAGTCGCTAGGGAGAGGAAGCTGGCATTGCTATTACCTCGTTACCTAGCACCCACAGCAACCAATTCTGGACTGAGCTGTGGGCTGCATTTTGCGGCATGGGGTCTCGGCAGTGTAGACTATGATTTGGTGGGCTGTCGTTCAGGGGTGGTAGTGGGGCTTGTGTCCTACTTGGAGGAAGCAGAGTGTTGCTTTCTGGGTGCCAGGTCTCTGGTGCTGTTTCTCTGTAAATGGCCAGTATGCACCATGGCAGCTCCTGCACTGTCTGCCCCTAGTGGTCAGTGTGCCATACCAACCGGTTGGACAGACATCTAGCATATTAGCCTTTTATATATATGTAGATAGATGGGTAATCTAGTAAGTAGGAAGTTTCCTTGAGTTCTATGAGCTGCTCTAGCTAATTAATTAAACCCAAAGAGGGGGCTGTTGGAATCTCCAATCTATAACTGGTCCAACAGAAGATCAGGTGATAAACCTAAACTTGTGACCTACAGATCAGTAAGAGTGAGGGAGCAGCAGTCTTGTAGGACTAACCCCTAAACTTAAGAGGCTGACTCTATCTTCAGATAGTGTCAGAATTAAGTTAAACTGTAAAACACCCAACTGATATCAAAGAATTGCATTTTTTGTGGGGGCCCTTCCTTCTACATTAGAATTGAATGCAGAACATTCTTGGAGGGAAATTTACACCATTAAAAACTTGTATAAAAAATGAGTAAGGTCTCAGATCAGTAATCTAGAACTTCCACCTTAAGAGGCTAGAAAAGCCCTGGCTGGTGTGCTCAGTGGTTAGAGTGACAGCCTGTGAACCAAAGAGTCATGGTTGGGGTGCATGTAGGAGCCAATCAATTGATGTCTGTCTGTCTGTCTCTTCCCTCCTCCCCTCCCGTGAGGATTAACAACAACAAAAAACTAGAAAAGAATAAAACGAAGCAAGTAATAGGAATAAAAAGAGAAAGATAAAACTGAAAATAAAAACAAAAAACAATAAAACAAAATATTTGGTCTTTAAAAAAAATAAATAAAATTGATAAAGCTCTAGCAAGATAGGAGAAAAACTGACATCAGGAACGAGAGGGTATTATCAATGGTTGAAATGTCCAGACTAGGATCAAGATGGAGTTACTTATGGTAAGTTCACCGAATTGGAACTTAACTAAGTTTCTATGCTTGGCTCTCCAAGAAAAGAAAGGCCTAAGCCAGTCAGCACTTGCTTGCTCAGTACAAGTTACCTAACTGGGCTGCAACACATCTCTTCTCTCCAAATAAGGAAAGTAACCCTGCTTTTACCCAATCAGCAAATGCCCAGTATCACTTCCTTGATCCTACTCACTTTGGTCTATAAGCCTCTCACTTTATATGACTCTTTGAGAGCTCCACTCTCTCTCTAGACTGGATACTGCCAGATTCATGCATTGCTGAAAAAAAGCCAACCAGATCTTTTCAAAATTTATGGTGGTGGTGGTTGTTTTTTTCTTTAACACATTACAGATATAAAAAGTATTAATGAGCCCAGCTAGTGGTTGAGTGTCGACCTATGAACCAGGAAGTCATGGTTCAATTTCTGGTCAGGTCATGTGCCTGGGTTGCACGCTTGAACCCCAGTGTGGAGTGTAGGAGAAACTCGATCAGTGATTCTCTCTCATCATTGATGTTTCTATCTCTCTCTTTCTCTCTGAAATCAATAAAAATTTTTTTTTAAAAAAAAGCATAACGAGAATACTATAAATAACTATACACACATAAAGTTGACAATAAAGATAAAATAGACCAATTCTTAGGATAAGCACACACAAATTTCAACCAAGACGAAAAACAACCTGAATAATGCTATAACTACTACAAAAAAATGAATTTAACTAAAATCCTTTAAAGAAGAAATCGTCAAGACCTAGACGGTTTCACTACTGAATTCTACCAAATAATAACCATGCAATCTCTTCCAGAAAATAAAAGAACACATCTCATTTTATGAGGCCAACCGTACTCTGGTATCAAAGCCAGACAAATCAGTACAAAAGAGAAAACTACACAACAAAATCCTTTGTGAACATAGTTGTGCAAAGCCTCAACAGAATATTAGCAACATACTTACTGGTGAACACTGGATGCTTTCCCCTTAAGATCAGGGAAAAAAGGGGAAAAAAACCCAAAAGGTGTATTTATATTGGAAAGGAAAAAATATATAAGCTATTCCTACTTAGAAATGATTATCTACACTCAAAGAACCTTAAAAAAACAACACCCTCCTAGAGCTAGTAAGTGATAGGATACAGGCTACTTTAAAGAAGTCAACTGTATTTTTAGATCACCAATGATGAGAGAGAATCACTGCCTGGCTGCCCCACTGGGGATCAAGCTCCCAACCCAGGCATGTGTCCCGACTGGCAATCGAACCTGAGACCGCCTGGTTCAGAGGTCAATGCTCAACCACTGAGCCATGCCAGCCGGGCTGGGTTGTTTCTACAGGTTTTCAACCCCCTATTTAACTAATAAAAGCAAGGTTTATTAACAAGTTCAAAGAATCTCCAGGTAGAGGGAAAGTATTGGAAGACATTTAGTTCCATTGCCTTCTAATACTTAACCATTTGATGGAGGTCATCACAATCATAAAATTCTAATGTTTTGCAATATCATCCTGATTATGGGTGGCTATCACTTCAAACTGTTCATATTTCTTTTTTCTAAGTTGGCAACTGTCATCAGTATTTTAATTAATTAATTAATTTACCTTGACACATGACAAATAATGTTCATTCATATCTGTGATATACCTCCATGGGCAAGGTCAGATTTTAAAACAAAATTGTATAAATATGTATCACATAAACTTTGTCATCCTAACCATTTTTTAAGTGTATGGTTCAGTGGCCTTAAGTACATTCACATGGTTGTGCAGCCAGCACCATTACCTATTTCCAAAACTTTTTCTTTGACATGGCCATATTTTGACAACACTCAAAAGAACTGTAAGGAACAAATGCAAACATCACAGACTTTATTTAGGCACAATGTTCCCTAGAGGATTTTACAAAGTGTATAAGAAATAAATTAATCCATTTTAACATATCAAAATTTTTCATTTTTATATAAAGAAAACAAATGCATCCAATTGCACTTTAAAAATTAGGCTTTGATACTGAGACGGAATCTTGATGTTTTTTTCTGATTCTTTACTCCACAGATATTTAAAAGGCAGCAAATATGTAGGCAAATTTTACAGAATTACATTGTATATTGTGTTACTGCAAATTTTTCCATCCTATCATTTTTGCTCTTAGGCAATATGAACGTACAATTCACACTTTGCTTACTTACCCTTCTCATCGTAAATGTACTCATAAAAATGAAGCTGAACTATAACAATGACAAATACTTCAATGATTCATAATCGCCACAACTATTAATGGCCCTGTACAGTAGTAATGGTTGTTTACAATGAGCTGTGACAATTAAGCTATGGAAGTCCCACTTTTTAAGCTCTAGCTTTAACTCACAACTGATAAAAGACGCCAATCACAAAACCCCTGGAAAGATATGCTCCTTTTTAGGCCCTGACTAAAGCTGCTCAAGACCAGGACTTCCTCCTACAGACGCTGGGAATTACCCTTCTGTGAAGATACAAACTATGGGCAAACACTGTGTGGACAGTCCCGAATTATCTCCAGAGGAACTGTATGTCAGACTGTGAGGTATGCCTCTGGGTGTTTATTCTCTTATCCAATAGATATTATTATTCATAGCTTGAACACTCTCTTCGAGGTTCAAGAGATATAGAAGAGGAGAAAAGACTATAAAGAGGCAATTTCTTCTGCAACTGGAAACATCCCTCAGAAACAGAATGAAAGGATTAGAATTTTATAGTTTAGAGAAGTTTAGTGCAACATTTATCAGGTGCTAGATACTGTGCTACAAAGAGCGCAGAAAAGTTAACCAAGTCAATGGTTAACTTCATGGAAGATGGGAGGAAAGCGCAGTTATCTGATTCTTAGAGGCCACTGCTTTGTTCAAAAATTAGTTAAAAACAGGATCTGGAGCCAGTACTCCCACTAAATTACAACAGGCATTCTTTCCACTGGTTTATTTGATAATAGTGCAAATACAATTATGTTTCCATATAGGAACAATTGCTCTTATTACAATAAAAGTTACCTTATTATCTCTAGAACGTCTATTCAAACTAGTAATCAACTATTCTGGAAATGACAAGCTGCTTTTATTCAAATAAAAATAAACAGATTTGGGTGGGAAAAGTTATGACTCGCTACAGTAAACACATTTCTAAATTGTCAAACTGACAGAAAGAAAGGAAAGTTTTACAACAAAATGATGTTGGAAAAAAAGAAATTACTATTGGGCCAGAACTTAACCATCTAGGAAAAGCAAACCTTGAGTATCATACTGCATATCACTAGCACGATCAAAATCCAAAGTATGGTTTCTACTGAATGCGTATTACATTCACACCATCATAAAATATAAGTCAACCTTATAAGCCAGGTAGAGTCTGTATATGGAAAGCGCCCAGTTCTAGTAATTCTAAGAACACGATATAGTAACGAGGAATAGGTGAAGTATGCTTATTGACAGATCTCTGACTCTATCATCACCTCTGGCTGTATTCATCTAGAACCTCTAACCCCATCATCCTTCCTGAACTTTAATTCTGGGCCTCTAATGACTAGCTGGAGTGCTAGACAATTCCATCTGAATGTTTGCTATCTTTCAAATTAACCATCTGAAAATTAACTCAAATTCCTTCTCCTCAACTGATACTCCACTGCAAAATTTCTAATTCTATTCATGGTTTTCAACTACCCAGCCACCCAGAGCTTAAAACCTGGCACTCATTTTTGATTCCCCACCTCCCACCTCCTTTCAAAACCTGGAAATCTTCCCTCAGCTACTCCTCCCTTCCCAGGCACATTTAGAAAACTTTGATACTTCCCTACATATAATAGTTTACTGACAAATCAAAACCTTCTCCAGACAAGAGACTGATTATGTCCACTTCCAAGAGATGACAATGGTCTTCCGAGCTCATTTAGTCTTTGCTCTCTAATCTTCACTAGAGTCTGCTCTCTCTGTGCTTAGTTATGAGGTGGTTATAAATACTATTCAATCCAGCATCGTCAGTAAGCACAAAAACTGTAAGAATGCTGCAAAAGCGTTACACAGAGAGGTATGTAACTTATGGTTAAAATAAAATGCAGAGCTAAATATATTAATAAAGATTGAGAAAGCATCCTGCCCCCATGAATGGAATAAATCATTGTATAGGCCCTAACAGGTTTTGCTCAGTGGATAGAGCGTCAGCCTGAGAACTGAAAGGCTGCAGGTTTGATTCTGGTCAGGGACACGTGCCTGGGTTGTGAGCTCAATCCCCAGTGGGAGATGTATAGGAGGCAGCCAATCAATGTTTCTCTCTCACCATTGATGTTTCTCTCTCTCTACCTCTTCCTTCCTCTCTGAAGTCAATAAAAATATATTTTTAAAAAATCACTTAATAGTATGAATGATTCTGAAATACCCACAACAAATCCTGCAATATATGAAGATAATCAGTAAATGACAAGGAAAAATGACTGGTGAAATGGACAAACTTTAAAGTACATATGTGGTTTGAGGAGCTTCAACACTATTTGGCAAGATTTCAAACTCTTTAGTCTCAGGACCCCTTTATACTCTTAAAACTTACTGAGAATCTCAAAACAGCTTTTGTTTATGTCACCTATGTCTACTCAGAGTTACCATATTATGAATTAATACTTAAAACTGTAAAAAGTGACTTTATTAAAATAAAAAAGCCCATTACATGTTAACATATTTTTATTATTTTTTTAAAAATATATTTTATTGATTTTGCACAGAGGGGAAGGGAGAGGGATAAAGTTTGAAACATCAATGAGAGAGAGAGAGACTTCGATCAGCCGCCCCCTGCACGCCCCCTACTGGGGATGTGCCCACAACCAATGTACATGCCCTTGACCAGAATCGGACCTTTCAGTCCACAGGCCGACGCTCTATCCACTGAGCCAAACCAGTTTCAGCTAACATATTTTTAAAAAACACATTTTCTAACGTGATATAACACATAAACAAAATGAAAGATAAAAATCATATGATTATATCAATAGATGCAGAAAAAACAATTAACGAAGTCCAGCACTCATCTATATAATAAAAGCCTAAGCGACCATTATGGAGGAACGACCAGTCACTATGATGTGCACTGACCACCAGGGAGCAGACGCTCAACGCAAGAGCTGCCCCCGGATGGTCAATGTGCTCCCACAGGGGGAGCATTGCTCAGCAGAAGCCGGGCTCACGGCTGGCAAGTGCAGCGGTGGTGGGAGCCGCTCCCACTTCCCTGGCAGCACTAAGGAGCAGCGAGCAGTAAGGAGCGAAGGGTCGCAGACTGAGAGAGGGATGCCTGCCTGCTGGCTTAGGCCCACTCCTGAGAGGGCTGTCTGCCTGTTGGCAAGTGGACACCCCCAAAGGGAGGGTCCCAGACTGCGGTAGGGTGCAAGCCGGCCTGAGAAACCTCCTCAGCCCCCAATGCACAAATTTTGTGCACCGGACCTCTAGTCCTATATAATAGAAGCATAGCATGCAAACTGTCCCCTTGACTGGGAGTTCATCTGGGAATTTGACCAGGGAGTGGGTCCGGCTGGGGAAGGGAGGGAGGCCCCGGCCAGCAGCTGCGAGGGACCCTACCAGTGCACGAATTTTGTGCACTGGGCCTCTATCTAGTTTGTTAAAAAAAACTCTCAGCCAAGTGGGAATAGAGGGGACATACCTCAACATAATAAAAACCATATATGATGAACCCTTGGTTAACATCACACTCAATGGGAAAAATTAAAAGTGTTTCCTTTAAAAACAGGAAGTCAGGGATGTCCACTTTCATCATTCTTATTCAACACTAGAGGCCCAGTGCATGAAAATTCATGCACTGGAAGGGAGTGCCCCTCAGCCCGGCCTGGCCCTCTCAGAGTTTGGGAGCCCTCAGGAGTGGGAGGCAACCCGGCGATCAGGGGAAGGTGACGCCCTCATCACACCTCTGATGCTGCCACTGCCGGAAGCACAAGCCTAGGCTGGCCCTGGTTACCTGTGCCTCAGGTGGCCCTGGGTGGCTGGGCAGCCGCCATCCGAAGCTTGCCTGCGCCTCGGACCAGCCCTGGGCGACTGGGGGGCTGAGGGGACTGGGGGACTCCGGAGGCAGGTGCACGGAGTGCCTGCCACCTGGCAAGGCTAAGAGGATTGGTGCTGCCATCTTTGAGGGCATGGAGGTCAATTAGCATATTCCCTCCTTATTGGCCATGGGCACCACCATCTTTGTGACAGCATGGCAGTCAATTTGCATATTCCCTCTTTATTAGATAATATAATACTGGAAATCCCAGCCACAGCAATAAAATATTACAGTGCCAATTTTTTTTTTAAGAATTCAATTGTTATATTTTATTGATTTTTTTTTTTTTAACAGAGAGGAAAGGAGAAGAATAGAGAGCTAGAAACATCGATGGGAGAGAAACATCGATCACCTGCCTCCTGCACACTCTCCACTGGGGATGTGCCTGCAACCAAGGTACGTGCCCTTGACAGGAATCGAACCCGGGACCCTTCAGTCTGCAGGCCGATGCTCTATCTGCTAAGCCAAACCAGTCAAAGCCAGTGCCAAATATTTTAAAATTTGTTCTCTGCTGTCAATCTAAACAAGAACAAAATATCTCTATGTTTTTCTTGAAAGGAACAAGTTTTTAGAATGGACTCACTTGAATACTCCTTTCTGAGAACATGTTTTACTTACGCTGAACACTGACAAAAATGTATTCGATCTTTATTTGATGATGTTTTAGTTCCCAAGGGTTCTCCTTAAGTGTTTATGAAGTTCTCAGGAAGAATTTCCAAGTGGGTTACTATATCTGAGTTATAAAAAATCATTTACTTTTATAACTAGCTATTTTCTAATCAAATAAAGATGTCACCCATTTTACTACATAAAGTTATTTCTAGCTTAGAGCTTTGAGAAGAGAGACTGAGATTTACCTCCAGGTTAAGAAAAAAATCAGTTAAACAATTACTCAATGAAACCAGTAACATGATCCAGCAATTCTACTTCTGGGTATATATACCAAAGAATTGAAAGTAGGCACATGAATGTCTATTTGTACAAATGTACACAGGAGCATTACTCACAATAGACATTGATAGATAAATGGATTAACAAAATGTGGCATATACATATAATGGAATATTGTTTAGCCTTAAAAGTAAATTTTGATATGCACAGATCTTGAGAAAGTGTTGAAATAAGCCAGACACAAAAGACAAATATTGTCTGATTCTAATTATATGACACCTCTAGGGTAGTCAAATTTATAGACAGAAAGAGCCCAAACCGGTTTGGCTCAGTGGATAGAGCATCAGCCTGCGGACTGAAAGGTCCCAGGTTCAATTCAGGTCAAGGGAATGTACCTTGGTTTCGGGCACATCCCCAGTGGGGTGTGCAGGAAGCAGCTGATTGATGTTTCTCTCTCATCAATGTTTCTAGCTCTCTGTCCCCCTCCCTTCCTAAAGATATTCAATAAAATATCTTTAAAAAACAAAACAAACAACAGAAAGTAGGAAGGTGGTTGTCAGGGGCTTTGGAGAAAGGGTGACTGATTATTGTTTAATGGGTAAAGTATAGTTCTGCCACATGAAAAGGGTTCTAGAAATGGATGGTGGTGACAGTTACTTAACAAAGGGAACGTACTTTATGCTACTGAACTGTACACTTAAGAATGGTTAAGCCCTGGCCAGTCTGGCTCAGTGAGTAAAGCATCGGCCTGCAGACTAAAGGGTCCCAGGTTTGATTCGGGTCAAAGGCACAAGTTCGGGTTGTGGGCTCAATCTCCGCCCCGCTCAGTAGGAGTTGTGAAGGATGCGGCCAATTAATGATTCTCTTTCATCACTGATGTTTCTATCTCTCTCCCTTCCTCTCTGAAATCAATGAAAAAAGTACATTTCAAAAAACGAAGGAAAAAAACAACATATGGTTCCTTAAATTAAAAAGAAAAAAAGAATGGTTGAGGTGGGCCCTCGCCAATTTGGCTTAATGAATAGAGCGTCAGCCTGCTAACTGAAGGGTCCTGGGTTCGATTCCAATCAAGGGCATCTGCCCAGATTGTGGGCTCGATCCCTAGTAGGCAGCTAATCAATGATTCTCTCTCATCACTGATGTTTCTCTCTCTCTCTCCCTCTCCCTTCCTCTCTGAAATCAATAAAAAAATATTTTTAAAAAATGGTTAAGGTAGCTGAAACTGGTTTGGCTCAGTGGAGAGAGTGTCGGCCTGCGGACTGAAAGGTCCCAGGTTCAATTCTGGTCAAGGGCATATATCCTGGTTGCGGGCACATCCCCTGTAGGGGACGTGCAGGAGGTGGTTGATAGATGGCTCTCTCTCGTTGATGTTTCTAACTCTCTATCCCTCTCCCTTCCTCTCTGTAAAAAATCAATAAAATAGATTTTTTTTTAAATGGTTAAGGTAGTAAATTTTTATTTCACTACAATAAAATATCAATGGCCCAGTCTACCTCCTGTTTTCACAAATCAAATTTTATCAGAACAAAGTAGTGGTTTACTCTTTTATCTTAAAAAACTAGGGAAAAAAAGCAAGAGAAATCTAAAATAAAGAGAAGGAAATCAAGTACAAACACAATGAAATAGAAAATAGACAAGCCACAGGAAAAAAGTAAAGCAAAACTTGTTTCTCTTAAGAGAGAAGCAAAATTGATCAACTTTCAGTTAGACTGATCAAGGAAAAAAGGGGTAGTAAGTGGGGCAGCCTAAGGAAAACCTGGGAAAGATATATACAGAACGACCCGGGTATGTTTCAAAACCAAAGAGGAGTGAGTGTCAAATGCTACTGAAAGGTCAAATAAGATACAGACCAAAGTCTATTTAATTTAGCCACAGGAAGTCACTGACGACCTTAAGAAAGAGGTAGCCGAGTTTGATGCTAGATTGTGATTTCGATAGACAAAGGTAAACAGTCTGAAGAAATGAGGAAGTGAAAATTGTGAGTACTGTATAGACAGTTCAATCTTAAGAAGTTTGGTTCTAAAGATAGAGAAAGAAGTTAGCTGGAGGGAAATAAGGGCTTAAGGGAGAGTACTGGTATTTTTATAAAATGGGGAGAAACTAGACAATTCCCCTCGAATGTACGTTTTTTTTAAATTGTGGTAAAGTATACAGGGAACGTTTTGATTGATGTTGGAAAAAGATTCAGAGAAGGAAATGTAAAGGGTGATAACAGCCTAACTCTCTGGGCAGGTGGGAAGGAACTGGATTCAGTGCGCAGTGAATGAACTGGCCTTAAACAGGAGATCCATGCTAGGTAAAAGAGAACAGGAAGGCTGTAGTTACAGTCAGGTTTAAAGATGGGTGGTCAGAAGCAATAGGAGTTCTTATCTGATAGATTTTCTCTTTGAAATTAGAGGTAGAGGTAGATGATTGAAAATAAAGTAGAATTTTGAGAAAAATGAAACAAGAGAAATATGTGTGGAGAAAAGGAAATGAAGGATGGCGAGGAGGCACTGAAAACCCAATTGAAACGGAAGATCACAAATTTGTAGTGGTAATAATCTATGGTTTTTAAGTTCTATCTCAATAAACTAAAACAATAACAAAAACAGTGACTTTGAATCAATTTCCAAAAAATTACAATAATCATTAATTAATAGTACTTACATAGTGCTTTATATGTACCAGGCATTTTTAAAAAATTACTTTTTATATATTAAATCAAATCAGAGAGAGGCGGTGATCCCTATAAATTGAAATACTTCTCATAGAAGTATGTTTGTATAGTTTTATATTGCACATAAAATACACCAAAGACAAAAGAAACTGTCTTCATTCAGTAATAGAAAGCCACAAAAAGAAAATGAGCAATGCTGGAAAATCCAAAGCCAAGAGCCAAGGAAAAAGTAAAACCCACAGAGTCAACATGTTAAAACCGAGGAAAAGGTAAAAGTGGATGAAAATACATACATAACCAGTAACCACGAGTAAAAGAGAAAAAATGCAATGGAAGTCAAGTATGTCTGAGTCTCCTTTGTTTTGTTTGTCAGGACTAAAGAATTTCCTAATTTTATCAAAGAGCACAAATAAAATACTGAATGGTGGGTAGTATTGAATATGCTGGCTTACTAAGAGTAAGCTAGGATCAATACTTATCAGGTTAAGAACTGAATTAAAGAGAAAATCATTTTAAAAAGAATTTACCTAAAGTTGCTTCAGAAGCTGAGGGTAAAAGTTCTACAAAATCCAGAGATTCATGGTCTTGGTAATATGTTAAACCCAAGATGTTTGTAGTTGAATGCATCAAAACTGTCAAAACCAAATGAATAGCAAATCACGTCAACATAAAGAAATAGACCATTTAATACCTGTAGAAAGACAGTAATTTAGACTATCAAAATTACAAACTGACTGGGTATCTAACACTTGTAATCTGAAGGTATTTTTTAAAGCTATACAAGAAAATTATTAAAATGGAAAAACATTCAATGCGGAGACAAGGAAGATGTACTCCAACAAGAGTAAGTTATGAATAAGTTTCAGCCACCAATTTTCACTTACAAGACAGAATTATCAATGTGAAATATGATGAGGATAGTGATTTATTCCTGGATCAGTTATATAAAAATGTGTTGGCGAAGGTCACCCTTGGCACTAATTATAATGTTAGTGAAGAAATTAATGCAATACTCAATGTGCCCTTCAAGCAAGAGTGTAATATAAATCTAATGTATCTTTGTATTTTTAAAGGCACATATATAATCATTATTTTAGATCTGGTGACTAAGAAAATAGAGACTTCCATCTCACTGCCTAAAATGGGGTGAAGTACTTCTAATATAAAGAATAAAGAAAACCAATGTCACCCCAACAAATTAAAAACAAACACAAAACAACAACAGCCCTAGCCGGTTTGGCTCAGTGGATAGAGCATCAGCCTATGATCTGAAAGATCCCAGGTTTGATTCCTGGTCAAGGGCACATGCCTGGGTTGTGGGCTCAATCCCCAGCGGGGGACTTGTAGGAGGCAGAAACATCTCATCATGGATGTTTCTCTCTCTCTCCCTCTTCCATCCTCTCTGATATCAATAAAAATATATAAAACAACAACAAAGAAAAACTAATGTACCTTTTGGCTTAATAGGAGATAAATTTCCAGCAGAAGTAAGAACTATTTCAATCATGAATGTGGTAGATTTAAAGTAAAAAGAGCTGATAAAGCTTATATAAAAGAGCATGCTCAATAGCAATATCCAAAATACTATAAAATGACAGGGAAACACAATATATGTAATGTTTATAAAAATCTTTTAAAATTATAGTTGGAAGGAACCTATCTAATTAAGAACCCCCTAAATACAGGAAACCCCTTTACAACAGTCTTTGATGCCTGACCATTTTCAGTGACAAAACAGTTGTCTCTTTTCAAGGCCAGGAACACTTACTCAGAGTTTAAGAAGACCACTGTAAACACAGAGGATATTACACGTTATTGGTTTTTGTACAGCTGTCAATGAAGAATATATTTTTAATCACTATAACATTTTATTATGCAAACTTTCAGATACAGCAAATTTAAATAATTTTACAAGTTAATGCCCAAACAGCCAGATCTAGATTCTACCAATAACATTCTACTATGCTTGTTTTAACATACATATGTCTATCTACCTATCCACCAATCCATCTTGATTTCTGATGTTTTATGTACTCTTTAAATGCCTATTAAAGTGCTCTCTAAATGCCGTCTTTGAAGCAAGGTCTGCTGGAATAGACATGACAAGCATGTGGAGCTCTTGGGCAGGCAATTTTCAGCGTTGCTACAGGACAAAATCCAGTCGTGGTGAATGAGAATATATTCACTTTTATCACGTGGTATACTTAGTTGTCAGCTATAGCAAAGTAGTTAAGTTCCAACCCTGAAGACCAACAGACTTCAGACTGAATCCTGGATATGGAACATGCTAAAAAACATACTAGCAGCATTTTAATGGGTCAATATGAGATTTATTTATTTTTCAATGTGAGATTTAAATGAGATGATGTATAAAAATGTTTCTTCAGCACAGTACTGGATTTTTGTAAGGGCTCAACAAAAGTTAGTAATCATCATCATCATATTTAGTTCATTCAACCTACCACAAAGGTATAGCTGCATACATAATTATGCTCTTATTTGTGGCCTTTCCCCCCGCCCCCATTACATGTGTGTTGGGCAGTCTAATTTACTAAGATTAAAGACAGAATGAAAGTGAATGGGTCCAAAGCACAAGCATTCTCCATTTTCCCAATGGGGACTTCCTGAAGGAGAGAGATACCCTTCCTCTTACCCAAAGCAGTGGCAAGTACTACCTGAGGATTACTTACAAATCACCAACAGGTAAACAAATCACAAAAGTGCTACCTCAGGATTACATACAAATCACCTTTTGCAATCGATCTGTAGTCACTTTAATCCAGTGTCACATTTAGCATCACACAAAGCATCACCTATTAAATATTAACTTTAACCTAACCAAGCTTTTCTTTAGACCTAACCTCCAACAACAGAACATTCAAGAGGGACAGGGAAATAAATGAAATGCTAGTATGAGGCAACAGACAAGTCTGAACCGGGGAGCATTCTATTAAACAGTCTGATCAGCTGGCAGGATGGCCTTTTAAAAAAGACATCACCACCGAACGCAAAGCATGAATCTTGACTGAATCTATAGCTATGGGGTAAGTGGAGGGAGGGGGGGGTGTTCCCAGAGAGACTTGGGCACAGCGAGGAAATTTACCCATGTTGATGATTGGGGTTAGTAGGAGAAGGTGTCTATTTTTAGGACACGCACACTGAAATATCTGCCTGTCGTGTTTGCAACTTGTTCTCAAATGGTAGCACACTCGGGACGTACAAGAAAGGGAGAAGAGGGGGGACAATGTGAATCCAGGCAACGGAGGGTCCACTGCATGTTTCCCTCAACTTCCTTTAAGACGGAAATTTCTCATCCTCAAGTTTTTAAAACGCGCACCTACCGGAGGCACAGCAGAAAACGCACCTGCACTGGGACCGATACATGTATCCGGCCACAAATCTCACCTCTACTACTTCACTAGGTGCGTGGCCTAAAGGCAAGCTACTCAAAATCACTCCATCGCGCCTCATCCAGAAAACTCGATAAGTAAGATCTACACTGTCGGGTTGCTCGCAGAATCCAGCCAGGTCAGTGTGCAGAACGCCCGGCAGCAGCAGCGGCGCCGGGCGAAGGAGGTTCCTCTGGTTTTCACAATGAATGAACGCCATCACCCCAAATTACATAAACGCATTCCTCACGTTCACACATTCCCTATTTAAAACACACACACACACACACACACACACACGACTTTCGGTACAATTAAATATCCACTGGCCGTCCATGTGCGAAGTAACGGGGCCAATGCACACTGAGATACGTGCTTCGTCCACTAATATTCCAACGGGAAACCGTCAACAGCCATAGGAAAAAAAAAAAAACCCTAAAGATCTCTACCCTGGGCGAACGACTCCCCAGTGAAGTTTGCCTTCGCTGTTAGCCTGGCCGGAAAATAAGTGCAACTTATAAAGATTGATTCCCACCCCCACATCCCCCCTAACCGCCAAGCAGATCCATTTCACCTACCACCTAGAGGTTGCAAATTTAAAAAAAAAAAATTTCTTTTTGCCTTCGTTTTTTTCCAAGTCCCAAGAAGGTTTACACAATTCCTGGGCTGTCACCTGGTTCCCTGGACTCAGAGGGACCTGCCTTCCTCCCTCCCTCCCTCCCTCCTCCGGGTCTAGGGCACCCCTCCTCCTCCTCCTCCTCCTCCTCCCCCTGCAGGCTGCGCCCCCCTTTTCCTCGTTAGGCCGGCAGCCAAGGACCAGCTGCTGGGGGGGGGGTCCTCACTCAGGTGCAGAAGCAACAGAGGCGATGGCATTTTTTTCCTTCTTTTTTTTTTTTTTTAAGACGTGCCCCCTTCCCTTTCCCCTTTCCCAGCTCCAGAGGGAGGACGCAGCAGGGGGGAGTGGAGGGGAAAAGGCAGGCGGGTCTGGGGCGCTGCCCGGCTCGCCCAGGTGCGAGGGGGCGGCGGCACCGCAGCCTCCTCCTCCTCCTCCTCCTCCTCCTCCTCCTCCTCCGGGCGAGGGTGTCGGGCCAGGGGCGCGCAGGCGGCGGGCGGCGGGCGCCCGGGAACATGGGCCGGCCTCCTCCGCGAAGGAGGAAACGCCACGGGGACGGTTGGGGGTGAAAGGACCCCGTGGGGTGCCTGCCGCGCAGATGGGGGGGGGGGCGCAGACCCAGAAGGGCTTCCCCTCCGTCCAGTGCCCCGATGGGGGGCGCGCAGTTGTCAGCCCCGGCGCAGGCGGCGCAGGAGCCCTCGCGGGCGGCGGCGGCGGCGGCCGAGGCTCGCCCTCCCTCCCTCCCTCCCGCCGCTCCCTCCCCGTTACCTGCGGGCGGCGGAGCGGGACCCGCGGCCTGGTGCTCCTCCTCCCCGCCAGCTGGGGCGGCGCGGCGGCGGCGGCGGCGGCGGCCCGGGGGGAGGGGGCGGAGCGCGCGGCCCGAGCCTCTCTCCTCCCCCGGGGACGGGGGCCCCTATCTCGGGCCGCCGCGCCGAGGCCCGCGAGCAGCCCGGGCCCGGGCCATGGCGCCTCGCAGCGGCAGCGAGCCCACGAGCGGGGAGCGTGTGCGGGGCGGCGGGAGGCCGGCGCCCGTGGCGGGCCCGGGGCAGCGCGAGGGGAGGAGCGAGGGGACGGCCGTTGGGGGCGGTCGGCCGGAGGCCGGCGGCGGCGGCGGCGGCGGCGGAGGCAGCGCGGCGACGGCTCGCGTGTTCCGGGCGTGGGGGCGGGGGGGAGGGAAGGGGAGAAGGGAACGAGGGGAGGGGAGGGGAGGCTGGGAGGGAGCCGCCGCCGCCGCCGAGCGCGCGTGCGGGACGGCGCCGCCGCCGTTGCCGGGCCGCTCACTCCAGCCTGTTCGGGGGGCACTTTGTTTGTGTCCCACAAGGCTGTGCGCGGGCGGCAGGGCGGGGGAAGGGGCGGGGCCGGGGCGGGGGCGGGGCCGAGCGGGCTCGGGGGGGCGGGGCGGGGCGCTCCGGCGGGAGGTCAGGGGGCGAAGCACACGGCGTTTTTTTGGCGCAGGCGCAGAAGGAGCGGCTCGCGGTGGCCGAGACCCTGGACTGCGGGCGACTTCGGCTGCTTTTTTACACGCTGAGCGTTTCGACATGGACGTTGCTCACCGTGGCGTGTGTGCACACGTGCAGTTTACATGACAGGCTGCATGCGCCCTGGCTGCCTAGTTTGTCTTCCTCCAGCTCGCTAACCCGATTGCATTGACAGAAGCATTTCTGGGCACGGTTCACGCTTCTTGCATTTTATTTTATTTTATATTTTATTTTATTTTATTTATTTTATTTTATTTTA
>JAAGEH010000417.1:21462544-21516140 GCA_011751065.1 Lasiurus cinereus
TATTTATTTGTTTATTTATTTATTTATTTTATATTTTATTTTATTTTTTATATTTTATTTTATTTTATTTTATTTTCTCACTCACTCACCTCTTTGGAACTAAGAACGAAAGAGCTCCTGTTTTCTCGAGTGGTTTCTGTAGCTGATGTCGGTGGCGGGGCTGAAACCGGAACACCCCAGACCCCCTCGGGGACGGTGGTTAGCTGGCAGTCCGCCCATCCTTCACGCTGGGACACTGTGGCCTGCGCAGAGGTAGTAGCAGCCCCAGACAAGGGAGGGTTCCGCTTCCTCTGCAGACAGCCGGCCTGGCCCCCGCGTACCCCGTTCCGCACCTCCTGGGCACCCCCCCGCTGGTGTTCTTTTCAATAACCTGAGGCTGCTCCGGCGTTTCCTTCCCACGTCCTGGCGAAACGCGGTGTTCGAATCCCGAGTCTGTGTGTTCCCCTAACACAGGGCACTGAGAGCTGCTGCAGAGACTCGCCCGTTCTTTCCACGACCTTTCACCTCACTTTATTGCACCATCACTCCCCTTGGCCTTTCCACGGGTGGCACCCCGAAGTGGCGGGTACTGCCTGGGGGAAGTTTTAAGAGTTCCCGGTCCACTGCAAAACCGTGGAAAGTGTGAAAACGCCCAGGGACCCAAAGTCCTAGCTCCCCAGGGCCGGGAGGCGTGGGTTTGGGGAGCAAAACCTGCTGGAAAGACAGCAGAGAAACGCCCCCAGAAGAAGCCAGCCTGAAACTCCCCAACCAATGAGTCCCAGCTGCCTGTCACTACCCGAGCCAATTAAGCAGAAGGTCGAATGATAGGAATGTTTATTCCAATAATGCTAGTAGTGTGTGAGAGCTTGGAGGTCATGGAGGAAAACAAGCTCTCCCACTATCCCCCTCCCCCAATAAATAAGCTGCTTATATGGGGCAGGATTAAAGATTACACGAGGAAGTAGGCAAAAGAAATAAGAATGAGTCTGCAAAATGGGTATTCCAGGCATGGGGAAGTAAAAAAATAAAATAAAATTGGGTATGATGGTTACAGATTACATTGTTTGGGCAAGAGGTTGTTAATCTGTCCATGATGATATGTTAATGGGCCACACACTCCGAGGTTGCCTCCCAGGTCCTGGGGGTGGACAACTGCCATCCAGGTTATAAAGTGCTTTCTCTACTCAGAACAAAACAATGCCCTGACTGAAGGGTCCCGGGTTCGATTCCGGGCAAGGGCATGTACCTTGATTGCAGGCACCTCCCCAGTAAGGGGTGTGTGCAGGAGCCAGCTGATCGATGTTTCTAACTCTCTTATCAATGTTTCTAACTCTCTCTCCCTCTCTCTTCCTCTCTGTAAAAAGAATCAATAAAATATACTTTAAAAAAAAAACTGATGGATGTCTCTCTCTCATTGATGTTTCTCACTCTCTATCCCTTTCCCTTCCTCTCTATAAAAAAATCAATAAAATATATTTTTAAGCCGAAACCGGTTTGGCTCAGTGGATAAAGCATCAGCCTGCAGACTGAAAGGTCCCAGGTTCGATTCCTGGTCAAGGGCATGTATCTTGGTTGTGGGCACATCCCAGTGGAAGATGTGCAGGAGGCAGCTG
The DNA here is from genome assembly GCA_011751065.1 of Lasiurus cinereus. Lineage (NCBI taxonomy): Eukaryota > Metazoa > Chordata > Mammalia > Chiroptera > Vespertilionidae > Lasiurus > Lasiurus cinereus. The sequence goes on from JAAGEH010000417.1 coordinate 21,464,137, forward strand.
ATGGATGTCTCTCTCTCATCGATGTTTCTACCTCTCTATCCCTCTCCCTTCCTCTCTGTAAAAAAATCAATAAAATATATTTTTTAAAAAAAGAACAAAACAATCTCAGTTACAGGGTGTGATTAATATTTCTTATACCTCATAGCTAGTCCCCAATAATTTATTTCAGTCCCTAACTAGCCTGACAGGTGCCTGGAGGTGGAGGGGCCTCAGGCCTTGGAGGCCCAGGGCGCCTTGGGGCTCTGTGAATGTGCATATTTTATTTTCCCACGCCTCCAGTTTTTTAAACAGAATGACTTCCTCTTCAGAGTGCTCTGTGCAAAGTGAGCTAACCTCCGCTTGAGGTAAAGTGGTTTTTTCTTGGTGACATCTTCCTCTCCTCCCTGAGACACAGCAGCACCCTAATAGTAGCCATCAAAACCACTTTAGAAATAAAGGCAATAGAAACGTCTAATTTTATAGTCCTTTACAGTTTCCAACAAGTTTTCAAGGATTATATATATCACATTTAATCCTCACAGCAACTGTAAAACATAGGTTTTACTATTGTTTTTTCCACCATATTTTTCTTATTCCCATTTCAGAGATGAGGAAAATCTGAAAAATGTGAATTAGGCCCAGGAAGTTTTGTGCTGAGACTTGAAGAAGGGGAAGAAAAGAGAGCAAGGCTCAGGAAAGAGTAGAAGCTTGAAACTCTGGCGGGGTGTGCGTTAGAGCGCATTTACAAGGTTAAAAACTGGAGACGAATCAGGGTCGGGACAAAATAGTTAAAGAACAAAAATTCAATCGAGTTTAAGTCGAATTGGCATTAGGGAGCATCCCAGCTAGCAAGCTTCCCCAGGCTGAAGCTGGCAGAACGAGAAAGTCATTAGCAAAAGAAAAGAAAGATTGGCCCAGGCAAGGTTACCCTTCCTGAGGCGAAGGCAGGGGGTTTTATCATGCAGATTACGTGTGCTTCCTTTGGGGGGATGGAATGGGGCCCCGCTGACAGATTACCTCTTTGGTACCCAAAATTCCAGACAGACAGACTGACACTGCATTCTGGGAGAAGGCTGAACCGGTGGGTATGAAATCTGGGTTTGGTGCTTTAGCCCAGGTGACTTCGTTTTGGGGACCTGTGGTTTTTCTCTTTCATGGTAGTCAGGCAAATTCCATCTCCCTCCCCTAGGGCATTTAAAAGGACAGTCAATACAAGGCCATCAGGCAAGTCTTTACTTAGTGTTTCTCAAGGGACTGAGGTGTCATCAAGAGACTAGCAGTCCTGACGCAGAAAATAGCCTTCCTTGTCTCCTCTCCCTTTTGCCCTTTTCTGTTTTTCATGTTACATTTTCACATTTTATCATCTTCTACCCTGCCCCCACCCCAGGTCTGAAGAAATGGATTTGGGGCCTTTAGAACTCAGTGTTAGATTCTAGGAGCCGATGTGAGGGGAAAAAAATACCAATATTAACTATGTAGGAGCCTCTTCTCTATTTTGGCTTTGGACAGGTCAGTTTCTATGATTTCTGCAGCCTCCCACTGTTACCTGTAGAAATGGGGGGTGGGGGGTCCTCGTCCTCACCTGTTGCTTAGGGGAATGGAATTCTTGCCATATCCTGAGAAAGAATTTTAGGAGACTTGCACAGGAGAATGAGTGCTTTTTATTTTTATTAAAAAATATATTTTTATTGATTTCAGAGAGGAAGGGAGAGGAGAAGAGAGAGAGAGAAACATAAATGATGAGAGAGAATCATTGATCAGCTGCCTCCTGCACGCCCCCTACTAGGGATCAAGCCCACAACCCTGACATATACCCTGACCGGGAATTGAACCAGGACGAACTGGTTCATAGGTCGATGCCCAACCACTGAGCCACACCAGCCAGGTGGGAATTAAACTTTTATAGATGAGGAATCCACAAGGATACTGGATGACAGTTGAAAACAGATAAGCTTATGAAGTAAGTTCTGTCCAGGTAGAATAAATCGCTGGGGGAGCTGGTATTTGCTGACACTATGGGACAGCTGCAGTGACATGCTATGAATACTGGATCTGATTTCTGGATGCAGATTAATTCTAGCCCATGAAGGGTCCTGAGTCATGCCAAAAATGACCAAGTGGAACAATATGTGAAAAGATGGCCGGCTCTGGCACTAGATTAGAGCCTCCCCTCAGAGCTCAGAGAATCTGGATCATTCGATTCATTCCTAATGGTAGCTGTCATATTGGCTTGTCTCAGCCCTCACTGTGGTTCACAGCTGTAGCTCAGAAGTGACTTAGGAAGGAAGCTTTTAATAACTGTCTTCCTCTCTCCATCTCCCCATCTTCTCCCTCCCTTCACTCCCCCGTCCCCCGCATCAGTAGTGCCCTCTGCCTCTCCTCAGTTTTCTTCTATTTACCCTCCTGTGCCTCCTACTCCCTCCAGGAAAATATGCTCCAAGGAAATAATATGATAAATGAATTCATGGTGAGGTACCCATTGTCAACAAGACCTGCATGTAAACCTTCTCAGGGGCTAGTGGCATTTGAAGAGGAGTCTGTATTTCAAGCTAAAGAAAACGTCTAGCCAAAACTGGTTTGGCTCGGTGGATAGAGCATCTGTCTACGGACTGAAAGGTCCCAGGTTCGATTCCGGTCAAGGGCATGTATCTTGGTTGCGGGCACATCCCCAGTAGGGGATGTGCAGGAGGCGGCTGATTGATGTCTTTCTCTCATCGATGTTTCTAACTCTCTATCCCTCTCCCTTCCTCTCTGTAAAAAATCAATAAAATATATCTTTTTAAAAAGAAAGAAAGAAAACATCTAATTCTGAAGCTCTAAGCGTTCGCTGCTCCACAGGAAAGAGGATTTTTAAAGGACCTAGTTCCAACTTAGAATATTTTTGTTTTCCAGGTACCACTCTCCTTTAGGTACACATTCCAAATGATAAAAGGGCTTTAGGAAACCAAATTTCTCCTCCTCCTATGAAAAACCCCTCTAGGGCGGATTGGAGCTTGACCTCGTTGAATATTGACCTTTTACACTCTTCTGGGCAGGCAGGAGGGAGGAAGCCAAGACCTTGACCATCAGGAGAAGCAGGCCAGGGAGATTTGCACCTTGCTGCAGGAAGAGCAGGCTGAGGAGCAGAAATAGAACAGATCTAATTCAGGATCTGGACTATATCAGAGGGCAATAAACAGCCTCCATACCTTTACATGGCCTTTTCCCTGGTTATGGGTGGAGAATCTTCCTCGAGATACAGTACACAGAGGGCAGCTGCTGGTGCTAACAGTGTGAATACCAGAAAGTGAGAGCGAAGAGTGGGAAATCCATTATCACCGTGATTGAATTTAACCTCTCCTAGCCTGTTTTTATGTGTGTTTTTTTTTCTGTAATGTGGGAACCATAATATCTATTGAAGAGAGTTAGAACTCTTTTGTTTGCAAATTACAGAAAGGTGTATTGAATAGGTGTATTAAGTTAAAAACAAACAAACACACAAACAAAAAAACAAGACCCATAACTGGTTTGCTCAGTGGATAGAGCGTCAGCCTGCGAACTGAAAGGTCCAAGTTTTGATTCCGGTCAAGGGCATGTACTTTGGTTTCGGGCACATCCTCAGTAAGAGGTGTGCTGGAGGCAGTGATCCATGTTTCTCTCTCATCGATATATTTTTTTAAAATATATTTTATTGATTTTTCACAGAGAGGAAGGAAGAGGGGTAGAGAGCTAGAAACATCAATGAGAAGAGAGAAATCAATTAGCCGCCTCCTGCAGGACCCCTACTGGGGATGTGCCTGCAACCAAGATACATGCCCTTGACTGGAATCAAACCTGGGACCTTTCAGTCCACAGGCCGACGCTCTATCCACTGAACCAAACCGGTTTTGGCATCTCATCAATATTTCTAATGCTCTATCCCTCTCCCTTCCTCTCTATAATAAATCAATAAAAATACATTTAAAAAGAAAAAAGAATTTAGAGGCTTTCATTCCTGGATGTCTAAGGGCCACTGATCTGGAGCAAGGCTGCATCCAGCGATTCAAAGGACGCTTTCAGAACTTTCCAGCTCTCTTTTTTTAAAGCTCTGGTTGTTTTTACTTAGGTTCATCCAGAGACAGTTTGAATTTAGATATCAGTTAAGAAGATCTAAAAAAACTTATCTCAGAGCTTAACAATCCAATATCATCTTTTTCAAATATCACTCCCAGGGAAGATTATATTACCATGCTAGGTTGCTAGGGCACCTGTGGTGGGTTGATACTCCACCAACTGAGCCACACCAACCAGGGCAAGGACTTTTAAGAATTAGTCTCTTAGCAACCTTCAAATATACAGCACAACATTGACGCTGGTTACTATGCGATACATTAGACCCCTCAGAACTTATAACTGGAAGTTTGTACCTTTTGACCACCTTCACCCATTTCTCCCACCTCTACCTACTGCCTCTGGCAACCACCAATCTGTTCTTTGCTTCTAGGAGTTCATATTTTTTGTATTTGTTTGTTTGTTTATTTTTAAATATATTTTTATTGATTTCAGAGAGGAAAGAAGAGGGAGAGAGACAGAGATAGAAACATCAACGGTGAAAGAGAATCATTGATAAGCTGCCTCCTGCATGTCCCACACTAGGGACTGAGCCTAAAACCCAGGCATGTGCCCTGATCAGGAATTGAACCGTGACCTCCTGGTTCATAGGTCAATGTTCAACCATTGAGCGATGCTGGCCGGGCCATTTTCTTTCTTTTTTTTTAGATTTCACATATAGTATTTGCCTTTCTATGTCTGACTTATTTCACTTAGCATAATGCTCTCAAGATCCACCTACCTTGTTGCAAATGATAAGATTTTCTTCTTTTTAATGGAAGAATAACATTCTATTGTATATATATATCACATTTTCTCTATTCATTCTTCAAGTTGCATTATTAAGTGAAAAAAAAAGGCAAGGCTAATATCAGAGTGTATAGTATGTTATCTTTTGTACAACAAAATAAAAAATATTGTTGGATTTGATCTACATGAACAAAGCAGGGAGGATAAGTAAGAAACTGATAAAAATGGTTGGGGAGCCAAAACCGGTTTGGCTCAGTGGATAGAGGGTTGGCCTTCGGACTGAAAGGTCCCGAGTTTGATTCCGGTCAAGGGCATGTGCCTTGGTTGTGGGCACATCCTCAGTAGGAGGTGTGCAGGAGGCAGCTGATCGATGTCTCTCTCATCGATGTTTCTAACTTTCTATCCCTCTCCCTTCCTCTCTGTAAAAAATCAATAAAATATACTAAAAAAAAAAATGGTTGGAAAGGTTGCTGTACAGGCTGTAAGAACTGGACAGGTAGGAAATGGGGTGAGAACAAGACTTTGCATTATCTTTTCACACTGAAATGCACAGATCGTGTAAAAGGTGTCTTCTGTCGCATAAACCACTCTTCACATGCCACATCCTCCATCATGCCTGCCCAACAGTTTCCTCTAGCCCCATCTAGTCCCACGGTCATGACCTCAACGTGGTATAAAAGTATTCCCTAGACCCTTTAGTTCTCATAACAGTTCACTGTGTTCTTCTCTGTGTATATTCTCTCTGTATGTTTCCACATCTCTGTTGTTTTTATTTTATTTTTTAAAATATTTTATTGATTTTTTACAGAGAGGAAGGGAGAGAGATAGAGCATTAGAAACATTGATGAGAGAGAAACATTGATCAGCCGCTTCCTGCACGCCCTCTACCAGGGATGTGCCCGCAACCAAGATACATGCCCTTGATTGGAATTGTACCTGGGACCGCCCAGTCTACAGACCAATGCTCTATCCACTGAGCCAAACCAGTTTCAGCTGATGGTAGTTTTGAAAGAAGTAAATTATTTGTGGTTTCCTGCTGTGGCCCCCAGTAACTAAGGACACAGTAGACACATGCTAGGCCTCTGGCTCAGATTGATGGGTAAATCTCGGACTGGGGGCTTTATTCTTATTTAAAATGAAATGAAATGGTCCATTAAATTAAAGCCTGCCTTTTATTAAAAAAATCTATTTGTATTGATTTCAGAGAGAAAGAGAGAGGGAGAAAGAGAGAAACATCAATGATGAGAATCATTGATCGGCTGCTTCCTATATGCCCCCTACTGGGGATTGAGCCTGCAACCCAGGCATGTCCCCTGACCGGCAATTGAACTGTGACCTCCTGATTCATAGGTCAATGCTCAACCACTGAGCCACGCAGCTGAGCCAAGCCTGCCTTTTTAAAATATATTTTATTGATTTTTTTTACAGAGAGGAAGGGAGAGGGATAGAGAGTTAGAAACATCGATGAGAGAGAGACATCCATCAGCCGCCTCCTGCACGCCCTCTACTGGGGATGTGCCCGCAACCAGGATACATGCCCTTGACGGGAATCGAACCTGGGACCCTTCAGTTTGCAGGCTGACGCTCTATCCACTGAGCCAAACCGGTCTCGGCAAGCCTGCCTTTTTAATATCACATTCTACCAACCGGCATAAACAGCGCACTCAAAAGAGAAAGACAACCAAGATGTGAAAACATCTATAGAGAACATACACCGAGAAGAACACGGCATTACATTATTGCCAGACCTTTTACTGTGTTGAGGTCACAGAGAGGAGAGCGGCTCCTCAGAGAAAACTGTTGGGTGGGCAGAATGTCGGGTGGCATTTGAAGAGTGCTTTGCCCGTGTTAGAAGATACAGACTCTAGCTTTCGAGCACAGCTTACAGATCTGGTGCCTACTTCCTGGAGCTCCTGCGAGATCCGTGCTTTCTTTGATCTCAGTTCCTATGGCCGCTTTCCTTTTTTGTGATTGTTTACTAGACGGTGGGCTCTTTAGAAGGAAGAACACAAAACAACAAACCCAAACAAAACAAAAAAGGAGGAAGGACATAGTTCCTCTGCGCACCCAGCCCCTAGCACAGCCCTGACAGTCAGAAGGCCAACAGGTGCAGTGGTACCTCGAGATACGAGTTTAATTCGTTCCGTAACCTTGAGGCGTGGGAAACTATGAGACGCTCGAGTCGCGGTAAACTGGTGGGTCGTGTGCAGCCGGCCGATCCGCTCGATGACTCCTATCTCAAATGTTGCTCATATTTCAAAGCAAAAATCGCTCCCTCGACGGCTCGTATCTCAAAAATCTCGTGTGTTAGGGCACTTGTATCTCGAAGTACCACTGTGTTTGTGGAAGGTTTGGAGGAGACATGCCTTAGGAAGACTGGGTTACATCAGAGATATCCCTTTGGTGGGGGGATTTGGGGTCTACAAGGCGTGCTTTGTCTGCAGTTGGTGGGCTGTCGGATGTCTGAGTGTCTTCAGTCAGTGTTAGGATTTTCTCCTCCCGCTGAGCCTGCCCTCTGTACACGCAAGGTGGCTGGCTCAGCACAGCCGGCTGTGACACTTCTCCGCTCCCTGCCAGCCAGTTAGGCTCGGCCATCAATCTGTCCCAACGTGTCCCCGCCCTGTGATCTGCCAGTAACGCAATCCCCTTCCTTAGATGTCTCTGATCGGCCGCCCGCGCTCTCCTCACCTCCATCTGCTGCTGTCTGAGCTGCTCAGACTGGGGCCACGGAGAAGTGAGTTCATCCATAGAGCATGTACGCAGGCAGCCAAGTCCCCCAGGTTTGCGTAAAATGACCCAATCTGGTTGGTATTTACTGGGCAGTCACACAGGGACATGTCCATTCTGGGATGTCCCTCGGCAGGACAGATGCTGCCTCAGCCAGATTGGCCAAAGGTCCTTGAATGGGGTTCCCGGGGGGAGTCATGGGAGTCGAAGTCCACTTTCCAAACCGCCCCTTCCCCCCAATTCTACTGGTCACCGGTTTTGCCTTAATCATGAATTCCAATAGGAATTTTTTTTTATTCCCAATTCCATTCAGATTTTTTTCCCAAATCGAAATCTTCTCACCTGGCCCATAGCTGCAAAGTGAAAGGTCTCCCGATTGCGGCTTTGAGGAGACAATGGACTATTTTATTCCCAGGGGGTAAAGCATTGGCACCGGCTAATGAGTTGTATTGCAACGCACAATGCCCTCTGATTGTGTATTATATATTAGCACTCGGGACTTGAAAGAGACAATTGTGCAATGTTTGCCTATTAATTGAGAATAATCATCTCAGCTGCGCAGGGTTGCATACCAGCCAGGCTTGTCATTCTCCCATCCAACAGCTTTTAATTGTTGCGTTGCCCTTTCACGGCAACCTTTCTCAGGGTCTGGAGAACAAAAACAGGGACCTACCTAAATACCAGCTCCTTCCCACCCCGAGAGAACAGAATCCGTGTAGATGGAAAGGATGAGTTTTCTAGTCTCCAGAGAGTGGTCATGCCTTAGAAATGTCCATTATCCATTAAATCTAAATGCTAAGGTCATGGGTTGCTTCTTCCTAATAAAGTTAGGAACTATATCGGAGGGAATAAAAAGGGGCTTGCATGATGACACAGTAAGCTGAACACTAAAATAGAAGAAATGCCTTAAAAATCATTGGCAGGCCTGGCTGGCGTGGCTCAATGGTTGAGCACCGACCCCATGAGTCAGGAGGTCACGGTTCGATACCCGGTCAGGGCACATGCCTGGGTTTTGGTCTCGATCCCTAGTGTGAGGCACGCAGGAGGCAGCAAATCCATGATTCTCTCTCATCAAAATGTTTCTCTCCATCCCTTTCCCTTCCTCTCTGAAATCAATAAAAAATATTTTTTTGGGGAAAAAAAAGGAGACATATGTACTACTATTTGTAATACTTTAAACAATAAAAATGTTTAAAATTTTTTTTAAATTGATTTTTTACAGAGAGGAAGGCGAAGGGATAGAGAGCTAGAAACATTGATGAGAAACATCGATCAGCTGCCTCTTGCACGCCCCCTACTGGGGATGTGCCTGCAACCAAGGTACATGCCCTTGACTGGAATCGAACCTGGGACCTTTCAATCCACAGGATGACGCTCCATCCACTGAGCCAAACCTGCTTCGGCTAAAAAGAAATTTAAATAAATCATTGGCAGGACCCCTCTGGATGCAAGCAGCAGAACATGTAACTCAAAATATCTTAAGTAAAAATGTGTATTGTCTCACTTACTTGAAAAGTCCCAAGATGGAGTGGTTTCAGCACATCTAGATTCCAGGACTCAAAAATATCTTCAGGATTTGGCCCCATGCTCTCCACGGATGAGCTGTTCTCTCCTCTGCTGCTGGGTTCTCAGCTGGTCCTCCCTCCTCTGGCAAGATGGCAGCTGGCAACTCATCTCCCGGCTCACAGCGCTAGTGGAAGTCCCAAGACTGAATGTCATTGGACCAACTTGGGTCCTGGTCCTCATTCGGAACTAGTATGATAGGCAGGCGAACACAGCCTGCTGAATGGCCAGGCCTTCATCATGTCACACCTGGAGGTGAAAGGCAGGGTCAAATCCATCGACCGGAAACCAGGTCAATGAACAATAGAAGGTGGTAGGGATTCTCTAAGGAAAGAAAACAACAGCAACAAACAGACACTGTTACCAGAAAAACGAGCCTGGATGCTGAACAAGCAAATAAAATGGAAGGTTTGGCCCTGGTTGGTTGCAGGCTTGATCCCCAACCAGGGTGGGGTGCGTGCGGGAGGCAACTAATTGATGGGTCTCTCTCACATCCTGATGTTTCACTCTCTCTCAAAATCAGTGGAATGCTGACACGGATCTGGCTCAGTGGATAGAGCGTCAGCCTGCGGACTGAAGAGTCCCAGGTTCGATTCTGGTCAAGGGCATGTACCAGTAGGAGGTGTGAAAGAGGCAGCTGATTGATGTTTCTCTCTCATCGATGTTTCTAACTCTCTATTTCTCTCCTTTCCTCTCTGTGAAAAATCAATAAAATATATTAAAAAATAAAATAAAATAAAAATCAATGGAAAATATATCTTCCGGTGAGGACTAACAACAACAAAAAGAATGAATACTTTGCCGAGACCGGTTTGGCTCAGTGGATAGAGCGTCGGCCTGTGGACTGAAAGGTCCCAGGTTCGATTCTGGTGGGGGCATGTACCTTGCTTGCGGGCACATCTAGCTGATCGATGTTTCTCTCTCATCGATGTTTCTAACTCTCTATTCCTCTCCCTTCCTCTCTGTAAAAATCAATAAAAATATATTTTAAAAAAAGAATGAATACTAAATGTCTTTGTAGGTTGGTGACTCATGTTTTCTTCCAGAACCTGTCTATATAATAAAGATGACTGAGTGCCAGGCATGTGTGAAGTGTTTCACATGTAACCTCTCATTTGATCCTCACGGCTACCCTATCAGGGAGGTAGGATTTAACCCCTTTTCTAAGCAAGAAAATGGAGGCACAGGGTGATTAAATGACAGGCTCTAAGCCATACAACTATTTTTAAAACATATATTTTATTGATTTTTTTTTACAGAGAGGAAGGGAGAGGGATAAAGAGTTAGAAACATCGATGAGAGAGAAACATCAGCTGCCTCCTGCACACTCCCTACTGGGGATGCGCCCGCAACCAAGGAACAACATGCCCTTGACTGGAATTGAACCTGGGACCCTTGAGTCCACAGGCCAACGCTCTATCCACTAAGCCAAACCGGTTAGGGCAGTGGTTCTCAACCTGTGGGAACGACACTTTCACAGGGGTCGCCTAAGACCATTGGAAAACACAGGTATTTACATTATAATTCATAACAATAGCAAAATTACAGTTATGAAGTATGGTTGGGGGTCACCACAACATGAGGAACTGTATTAAAGGGTCGAGGCATTAGAAAGGTTGAGAACCACTGGGTTAGGGCCACACGACTATTAAAGAGTGAGTCATCGTTCAGTCCTGGCCTAACTTCAAAGCCCGTGTGTTTCCCAAACTTGTCTATTTACCAGCCTTTCTTCTCCGGCACCCTCCCATCCCCCCGGAGATTGAGATTCGGTAAGTGCAGGCTAATGTCTGGGAGTGTCTTCTGTTAACAAGTGCGCTCCGTGGTTCTTAGGACGAAACTAATTGGAAAATGCACGGTATCATGCTGCCTCCCACAGGTTGAAAAACCTGCAAGTGGCCGAAACCGGGTTGGCTCAGTGGATAGAGCGTCAGGCCTGGGGACTGAAAGGTCCCAGGTTCGATTCAGGTCAAGGGCATGTACCTTGGTTGCAGGCACATCCCCAGTGGGGGGTATGCATGCGGTGGCTGATTGATGTCTCTCTCTCAGCGATGTTTCTGGCTCTCTATCCCTTTCCCTTCCTCTCTGTGAAAAATCAATAAAATATATTAAAAAAAAAAACACCCTGCAAATGGCCACTGCCTGATGCTAGCCCCTCCCCCCGTCCGCCCCCAGGTGGTCTGAGGGAATGGCTCTAGCTGCTGGCCATGCTCGGCTCTTTCTCTAGCGCTCGCCAAAGATGGGGTACATAATAGGTTCCACTGGTGTATAAGGAGGCAATATTTTTCCAATATCTATTTACTTTTTTATCTAAAAAAAAAGAGAAAAAAGAAATCTAGCTTTACTAAAATTTGACATACAAATTGATACTAGTATTCTCTCTGAACCAGGAACCTAGGGCCTATGGTACCGAAGCATCCATCTTATTGAAAAACTGCTGTTTGAAATTTTAACCTTGCTATTGGCTTCTGTAAATGTTTGCTTGCTTAAATAATGAGGAAAATGAGACTATGCTTCCTTCAGAGAGGCCATTAAACCTTCCCTGGACAAAATTATCAGTGCTTGGTTGAGGTCTCAAGAACTCAGCACATAGGGGCCCTTTAAGAATTTGCAAAGGGGCGGGAAACATCCCATATTTGGTAGACAAAGAAGGTAAAAACATAGAAATAGGGAAAATTTCTGCATGTTGGGGCCCAGAATTTGAGAAACATTTTCCTCTGGACCCAAGCGTAATAAACGTAACTCCAAACTCTGCGAGCATGGTTTGGTTATTCCGGTTTTCTGTAACTGTACCTTAGGTGAGTGTCCCATGATACAGAGGGAACAAGAGCACTCCATCTTTTACTAGCTTCCAGGCCACTGAGTCCTTATCTATACCTCAGTGGAATGACAGATTATATTGTCCTGTCCCCTGGTCCCCAAAGTCACCAGGCTCAGGTGGTTTCAGACACAACTTTTACAAAATCAACAAACATGCAATCCTTATAGAAGACATCTTGCACATGATAGGAAAGTGGGAAAGCTACCCAGAACCTTTTACAAAGTAGGTATGACTTTGATACCAAAGTGGACAAGAACAAAACAAGAAAAAAGATGTTATCTATTAATCATGCTTTAGAATGTAGGTACAAGATCCCGAAATAAAATATTAGTGCATTTAAATCAGCAGTGTGGTAAAAATAACAGGTATCTGATATATCACGTAAATAGGATGCATGCATGGGACCCAGTCATGTAGTGCTGTTTTTGCCTCTTGCTATTGACCTTGTAAGCTGAACTGTGGGGCTAGTTCTTTCTTGCCCCTGAATAATGAAAAGTCGTTGACATTTAGGAAAAAATGTATTTTTTTGATATTAGAGAGGAAGGGAGAGGAAGAGAGAGATAGAAACATCAATGATAGGAGAGAATCATTGATCGGCTGCCTCCTGCATGCCCCCTACTGGGATCAAGCCCGAAACCCAGGCAGGTGCCCTGACCAGGAATCAAACTGTGATCTCCTGGTTCATAGGTTGACGCTCAACCACTGAGCAACACCATCTGGGCTAAATGTGCAATTTTGAATCAATGGGAAAATAATGACTGTTCAAAAAATAGTCTTTGGAAAATTAATTATCCATATGGGAAAAAACACAAAATTGGATCCCTCTCTTATATCACAAGTGGGCTAAAATCCTACAAATAAACAAAACAGCACAACTTTAGGATTTTAGAAGAAAATACAAGTCTTTACGACCTTGTGTACAGGGAGATTTCTTAAACTTTATACCCAAACCTCAAGTTATATGGGAAAAAATAAGGACACATTTTTTTTATATTATATTAACATTATATGTTCTACAATGACAAAAGATTCTTTAAACAATGTAAGAAGACTGGTTTGGCTCAGTGGATATGGCACTGGCCTGCGGACTGAGGGGTCCCAAGTTCGATTCCAGTCAAGAGCACATGTCTGGGTTGCGGGTTCGATCCCCAGTGGAGAGTGTGGGGGAGGGCGTGCAGGAGGCAGCCAATCAATGATTCTCTTTCATCATTGATGTTTCTATCTCTCTCTCCCTTCTCCCTTCCTCTCTGAAATCAATAAAATATATTTTAAAAAACAACAACAATGTAAGAAGACAAATTTCAGACACTTGGGAAAAGATATTTAAAACCTAACTCTGAAAAGAAAGAGTTTCAGAATATAGAAAGAAACCCTACAAACTCATACCGATGATGCTGAGAGTAGCCTTGCACTGTCTTAAGCACTTGAGACAAGTAAGCTCATTTAATCTTTATCATCTCCGTGCGAGATAGAGGTTTACTAGTTTATTTCCACCTTATAGAGGGAGAAACAGACACAGAAAAGGTTAAATAATGTGTTTAAAGTCACACAGTGAGTAAGTGGTGGAAATAAACTGCGTTTGAGCTTGGAGTCTGGCTCCTGTGGTCTTAACCACCATGTTTGCTCCGAATGCAGTAGAAACATAAACCCAAGTCGTTAATGCCTACTTAAAAAGAATCTCCACCTCCCTAGCAATCGGAGAAGCACAAATTAAAGTACCAAGGCGAAAGCACCTCACCTCCATCAATCAAACAAAAAAAAATTAAAAGTTTGAGGGAGGATGCAGGAAGAAATCGGGAACTTTTTTTTTTAATATATATTTTATTGATTTTTCATAGCGAGGAAGGAAGAGGGATAGAGAGCTAGAAACATCGATGAGAGAGAGACATCGATCAGCCGCCTCCTGCATGCCCCCCTCTGGGGATGTGCCCGCAACCAAGATACATGCCCTTGACCGGAATCGGACCTTTCAGTCCGCAGGCTGACGCTCTATCCACTGAGCAAACCGGTTTCGGCAAAACTGGGAACTTTTGTACATTGCGGGTGCAGGTGTCAATCTGTACCACCATTTTGGAGAGCAATGTGGCAACATCTAGTAATCTGGGTCTCCTTGGTAGACGGCTCCCTGGAGGATTCAGAGCCCACGCGTGGAGATTCTCAGGACAAGCTTCGTCTTCACTGCTGTTGGCAAACGGCCACAGGAACATTCCAGATGCAGGCACCAACGCCAAAGAGCAGAGCACCAGCTTCTGGGGACAGATGACCCTGCGGGGCGGTGGCCCAAGGCCCCGGGGAAGTGTGAAGACCGTGAAGAGGCCCATTCTGATGGAGCAGGCAGAGTTAAGCCTGCTCTTGGGAAATCTCTGGCAAATGTTCTCACAGTTGGGTTGGTGAGGACAGCAGTTCCTGATAAAAGCTCAGGAAGGAGATAGAAGCTATTAACACCCTTGGGCTGAGGCCCGCGTGTCTTTTGACAGTTCTTCTACGTTTTAGCAAAAGGTGTGCAGGAAATCAAAACGACTCACAGGCCGCTGGCTCTGAGAGCAGCAGCCTGGAGCCAGGAAATAAGTAGCTCCCGCCCCAGCTCTTCTTTTTTTTAATTTAAAAAAAAATCTTTTATTGATTTTTTATAGGGAGGAAGGGAGAGGGATAGAGAGCCAGAAACATCAATGAGAGAGAAACATCGATCAGACGCCTCCTGCACATCCCCCACCGGGGATGCGCCCACAACCAAGATACATGCCCGTGACTGGAATCGAACCCGGGACCCTTGAGTCTGCAGGCCGACGCTCCATCCACTGAGCCAAATCAGTTTTGGCCGCCCCAGCTCTTGAAGAGATAAAAAGCTAAACTGTTTTGTGCCTGTTTCCCTAACTGTGAAATGGGTTTGCTGGGGGTGTGCCTGTACCTAAAATACCGAATCTAAAACCAAACTAACAAACAAAAAAACCGAATCTACACTCTTGTGTCAGCCAGATGGCCCCGAGCCATGTCGGCCTGGAGAGGAACCCTGAGACCAAACTTGTCATTCCAGGCCCAGGTCTTACCTCCAGCAAGAGCACGAGCTCCCAACCTGGCCCAATGCCCGGAGCACCGTGCCTTCTCCTGGTGGCACCGATCCCATGGGCACCCGGACTCTGGATTGAGGGGCTGAGTGGCCAAGCCACCCACAAACACGGCTGTGACCCTCTAATGCAGTGGTTCTCAACCTTCCTAAGGCTGCGGCCCTTGCATACAGTTCCTCATGTGGTGGTGACCCCCAACCATGAAATTTTGCTACTGTTATGCATCGTGATGCAAATATCTGCATTTTCCGATGGTCTTAGGCGACCCCTGTGAAAGGGTCGTTCTGCCCCCAAAGGGGTCGCGACCCACAGGTTGAGAACCGATGCTCTAGTGCTTGATCCAACACTTGCCTTGCCAAGTTTATAGTATTCCCTTCTCCTAGTCGGCTTTGAAATCCTGACTCAGAGGGACTATCCGTCTCTATCCCTTTCCTTCTTTTATTTTTCTCCTTCGTGGATGCCATGGTCTTTGGAAACTTGTTTACTAAGTTAATGGCCTTTTAGGCTTCTTCCACATGAATTATTATTCACTTTAAAAAATATATATTTTATTGATTTTTCACAGAGAGGAAAGGCGAGGGATAGAAAGTCAGAAACATCGATGAGAGAGACATCGATCAGCCGCTTCCTGCACACCCCACACTGGAGATGTGCCCGCAAGCAAGGTACATGCCCCTGACCAGAACCTGGGACCTTTCAGTCCGCAGGCCGACGCTCTATCCACTGAGCCAAACCGGTCTCAGCTATTATTCACTTTTTGAATAATAAGAATTCTGTGTCACGGGGAGGGAGGAGGGCATCAGGATTTTAGAGATGCTTGGGTGGGGCATGGCCAAAAAAAAGGTTGGGAACCACTGTTCTAGACCAGTGGTCGGCAAACTGCAGCTCTCGAGCCACCTGCGGCTCTTTGGCCCCTTAAGTGTGGCTCTTTCACAAAATACCATGGCCTGGGCGAGTCTGTTTTGAAGCAATGGCGTTAGAAGAAGTTTAAGTTTAAAAAATGCGGCTCTCCAAAGAAACTTCAATTGTTATACCGTTGATTTTTGGCTCTGTGGACTAATGAGTTTGCCGACCACTGTTCTAGACTCTTCCTAATTTATCAATTGTATGAAATATGTGTGCGTCTGTCCTCCTTAAGAGTTCATTGAATATCTCTGAAGTTTAAGGTGATTTGGAGGAAAGGGAAATGGTATCTCGCCTGCGGGATTTCACAAATGAGTGGAGGGAGAGCTGTGTATGTAAATAATTATGAGATGAAATGAGATCTGTGAAAAGTGTCATGAGATTAGCATACATTCAAAACAGGAAACATCCGGTTTGAGTATTGTGGGAAAACATTAGGAAGGAGGTAGCCAATAAAATAAAATATGTGCCGAAACCGGTTTGGCTCAGTGGATAGAACAGTGGTTCTCAACCTTTCTAATGCTGCAACCCTTTAATACAGTTGCTCACATTGTGGTGACCCCCAACCATAAAATTACTTTCGTTGCTACTTCATAACTGTAATCTTGCTACTGTTATGAACTGTAATGTAAATATCTGATATGCAGGATGTATTTTCATTGTTACAAATTGAACATAATTAAAGCATAGTGATTAATCACAAAAACCATATGTAATTATATATTGTGAAATATTTATTTCTAATTACAAATAAATGAAATTTTGTCTTGAATCGTGGTGTAGCATGGGCAACAGTCTTCATATGACAACAGTAAACTACATGGCTACACTTTGCTACACCGAGGAGTGGTCTGTTGGTTCCTAAGACCATGGGAAATAGGTGTTTTCCGCTGGTCTTAGGTGACCCCTGTGAAAGGGTCGTTGGACCCCAAAGGGGTGGAGACCCACAGGTTGAGAACTGCTGGGATAGAGCCTCAGCCTGTGGACTGAGGGGTCCCAGGTTCGATTCCGGTCAAGGGCATGTACCTTGGTTGCGGGCACATCCCTAGGAGGAGGTGTGCAGGAGGCAGCTGATCGATGTCTCTCTCTCTCATCGATATTTCTAACTCTCTATCCCTCTCCCTTCCTCTCTGTAAAAAAATCAATAAAATATATTTAAAAAATAAAATAAAATATGTGTCGGTGCATAAACGCTCAAGGGTGGGAACCAGAGCGGAATGGAGGACTGGTGGTTTGGAACTGAAGGTCAGTGCAGAAGTGCGTTTTGTCAGGGTGAGTGCCTGCAGTTGTCTACGGAGGGCCTTTCAAACTCAGCCCGGCCCGTTTCCACGCAACCAGCCACGCTGCCTCCTGCAGTCCGCTCTCCAGCGGGTTGATCCGGGCTTAGTCTCTGGGAAAGGACTGTTGGAGCATGCGCCTGATGAACCAGGGAATGAAGTTCGTGTCAACTACTTGGTTCCCCCAAAGGCAGTTTTTTTTGTTTTTGTTTTTTAAATATATTTTATTGATTTTTTTACAGAGAGGAAGGGAGAGAGATAGAAAGTCAGAAACATTGATGAGAGAGACATCGATCAGTTGCCTCTTGCACGCCCCACAGTGGAGATATGCCCATAAGCAAGGTACATGCCCTTGACTGGAATCGAACCTGGGACCTTTCAATCCGCAGGCCGACGCTCTATCCACTGAGCCAAACGGGTCTCGGCCAAAGGCAGGTTTTTGACAAGACCGGAGTTTGAGGGTGAAGCTGAAGTGAAGGAGACAGGCGGTACCCCTCACTTTTTCTCTCCCATTCTTTCAAAGCGGGTGTGGTGTGTTCACAACTCCATCCACTGCTTTCAGCCTGACCAGCTTCCCACACGCAGAACGGATCTCTCTGTGGTCGGCGAGGCCCCTGTGCGGGCTGCCCACCGGCTTCTGTGTGCGGTTGGAGGTAAATGCTCTCCTGCCTGCTGTTTCCAGGAACGCGCGGTGTGTCTCGGCGGGCTGCTTGCTCCGAGGGGTTTAATTTTCCTCCCTCGACTGGAATGGCAGCCTGTGCACACGTGTAAATAGAGGGACACGTAGGCTGCACTTAACAGCCAGACATAAACCAGCCACCACTGCGTGCTGCACCGTCACGCTCTGATGAAAGGCTGCTGTCAGCACCGCAGACCCTGCGGTGGGCCCAGCAAACCCCCTAATCCCGCGGCTTTCTCCCACGCGTGGACGTGCAGGTTTCTCGGCCAGGAGCGAGCACGCCTTTCCCAGCCGCCAGCAGCTCGGAGGTGTTGTGGCTTTGCCTGCTTCCGCTGCCCATGGACCCTGGGTCAGGGAGGCCAGGGCGCACACAAGAGGTTGAGATGCGCAGCGAATCCCCACATCTTCTTATTTTGATTTTTTTTTTGTCCCGCAGAAGATTTAGACGCATTTGCCGGTGAATCCCTTGGACGATGGAGATAATGTCAAAAGGGCCTGTTGAAACTGCAGCATTTCCATATCGCCTGCCCAGCTTTCTACAATGTATCTTATTACTTATGACATGGTCTATAGGGTCCTATATACTGATTAGAATGGGCAGATTTTTAGGTTGGAATTCTGGATTCTAGAGTCCAGAGAATGGAAACCCCATGAGGACAGGGTTCATAACTCCTACAGTGTTAGGTACCATAACCTATATGTAAGAGCCAGAAGGTGATTATTAAAAAAAAAAAAGTGTGTGTGTGTATATATATATATATTGATTTCAGAGAGGAAGGGAGAGGGAGAGAGAAATAGAAACATCAGCTGAAACCAGTTTGGCTCAGTGAATAGAGCCTCGGCCTGAGGACTGAAAGGTCCCGGGTTTGATTCCGGTCAAGGGCATGTATCTTGGTTTCGGGCATATCCTCATTGTGGGGTGTGCAAGAGGCAGCTAATCGATGTCTCTCTCTCGTCGATGTTTCTGGCTCTCTATCCCTTCTCCCTTCCTCTCTGTAAAAAAATCAATAAAAGTATATTTTTAAAAAAAAGAAGAAACAGAAACATTAATGATGAGAGAGAATCATTGATTGGCTGCCTCCTGCACGCTCCCTACTGGGGATCAAGCCCACCAACCAAGTGTATGCCTGACTGGGAATTGAACTGTGACCTCCGTTTATAGGTCGATACTCAACCACTGAGCCACACCAGCGGGGCAGTTTTTTTCTGTCTGGAGAGCTTGAGAAACTTCCTGGAGGAGGGACATTTGAGCTCATTCTTGAAGGCTGGGTAGAGCCCTTAGTCAGGGAGAAGGAAGAGACAGCAGCAGGAAGAACTTGAAGGGAAAACAGTCTAGCAGCTCAAGGGAGAATGAGGTGTGTGCGCATGTGTGAGGCAGGTAGCGGTGGGAGTGAGGGTTGTGGCCGGAGAGGCAAAGAATATCCTCTTAAAGGCTTGAGGACTTATATGGGCAATGCGAGTCACTGAGGAATTTTGAGGCCTGAAGATCTTCCGATTTTCCAAAGATGGCTCCTTTGCATGTGCAATTATTGGGCAGTGTGAGCTACTTCATTCATTCATTCATTCATTCTCAGGGGGCCCTTTTGTTTATTTTTTTCAGGGGCATCTTCTGAAGGAAAAAGACCTTATCGTGCTTTTTTTCACGCTTTGTCACGTTTTTTATTTTTTAAAAATTATTTTTATTTTTAAGTATATTTTATTGATATTTTGCAGGGAGGAGGGGAGAGGGATAGAGAGTTAGAAACATCGATGAGAAACATCGATCAGCTGCCTCCTGCACGCCCTCTACTGGGGATGTGCCCACCACCAAGGTACAAGCCCTTGACCGGAATCGAACCCGGGACCCTTCAATCCGCAGGCCGACGCTCTATCCACTGAGCCCAACGGGTTTCGGCAATCGTGCTTTTTTTCGCGCTTTGTCCAGGTTTGATATCCGATTTGCCATTTCCTCTCTCCTTCCTTTCATGTTTTGGGCAAGGGAAGCGTTCTGCCATTGGCTCTGGCTGTTGACAGACGAATCAGGTAGTATTGGGTTTATCTGACCTCATGGCTTATTTTCAGTGAATTAGGTGAGCCAGAGGGTATGGAGGATGAGAATAAAAGAACTGGCGAGAGGATCCTACGGACAAAGAGGTGGGACCTGCATCAAAGCACAGGGCGGCGTGCCCCGGCCTGAGAGAGGCCTCAAAATAGAAGGTGCTTTCTCCTGGGATTCACACCACAGGCCTCTGCCGGCGGCCTACCCTTATCACGGTTCATTTCGGAGTTTGGAACTGGGCGCCACACCCTGGTGTTAAGCTGTTAACCTCCAGCATCAAGGCCACAGCTGCTGGGAAGAATTCCTCTTTCAAGCGCTGGCCTAATCAGAGCGCTTCATCTGGACAAAGAGTAAATGTGCCTAAATCAGTCCCATGATTCTGGGTTGCTATATATACCCGGGCACCGCTGCTCCTTTACTCCGGGGCACACACACAGGGCAGAGGCTTCTGCTGTGCTCAGGGCACCGGAGTGGCGGTGTGTGTGTGTGTGTGTGTGTGTGTGCATGTGTGAGTGTGTGTGTGAGAGTGTGTGCATGTGTGAGTGTGTGTGTGTATGTGCATGTGTGAGTGTGTGTGTATATGCATGTGAGTGTGTGTATGTGTGAGTGTGTGAGTGTGTGTGGTATGTGTGTGACTGTGTGTATGTGAGAGTGTGTGGGTGTGCATAGCCTTTTCTTTTTTTAAATATATTTTATTGATTTTTCACAGAGAGGAAGGGAAAGGGATAGAAAGACAGAAACATGGATGAGAGAGAGACATCTATCAGTCGCCTCCTGCACAACCCCCAATGGGGATGTGCCCACAACCAATGTACATGCCCCTGACCAGAATCGAACCTGGGTCCCCCCTAGTCCCCAGGCCGACGCTCTATCCACTGAGTCAAAACGGTTTCGGCTGCATAGCCTTTTCAATGCACAGGATGAGAATCCCTTTCCAGATATATATATTTTAAAATATATTTTATTGATGTTTCACAGAGAGGAAGGGAGAGAGATAGAGAGCCAGAAACATCGATGAGAGAGAGACATCGATAAGCTGCCTCCTGCATGCCCCCTACTGGGCCGGAATTGAACCTGGGACCTTTCAGTCCCCAGGCCAATGCTCCATCCACTGAGCCAAACCGGTTTCAGCTTCCAGATTTTTTTTCTGCTGTTCTTCCAAAGAGTAAACCACGAAAAAATGTGGCCACTCTGGGGAAATGGGCATTTCTAGGGCACGTCTAGACTCCGTTCGGAGTCCGCGCTGGGTGGAGACGGGGTGCAGTTTTCAGATTCCGGAGTTCTTCAGACCTCGCCCAGGCCTCCTTGTAGGGTGTGTGTGCTTGAAGTTACACCGGAGCCATCAGCAGAGGGCTCCCTCAGCCGCAGGAGCGGGGGCTGACGCTGGGAAGGCCAAGCGTTGTAAAGGAGACGAGAAGTGCCTATCAGCCAGGGTGCGTTTAACGCCCGGTGCCCCGGAGTGCTTTAGTCAGAGAAAGAAGTCCTCACCCCGCCTGCAAACAGAGCACTTCAGCGAGAAGGCATTCGCCAGGGTTTACATGAAATGACACTGTTTAAATTCCTGGAGCAAGGTCAGCATACTGTTTATGCTCAAGAGGAGCACACGGCTACGACAGCCTGCAGAGAACTGAACACGCAGAGCGACTCCCTGACCGATGGTTTAATCGTTTCTGAACTGGCGGCCCGAGGCTTCCTAAGTGTTCCGTCGTCGCAGCCCCATCCATCACCAGCGGGCCCAGCTCTGGACCATTTGCAGATGCCAAAGCTCCACGAGGCATCTGCCTAGATTAGTGTTTCTCAACCTTCCTAATGCTGCGACCCTTTAATACAGTTTCTCATGTGGTGGTGACCCCCAACCATAAAATTATTTTCGTTGCTACTTCATAACTGTAATCTTGCTACTATTATGAACTGTAATGTAAATATCTGATAGGCAGGATGTATTTTCGTTGTGACAAATTGAACATAATTAAAGCATAGGGATTAATCACAAAAACAATATGTAATTACATCTTGGGAAATATTTATTTCTAATTACAAATAAATGAAATTTTGTCTTGAATGGTGGTGTAGCATGGGTACAGTCTTCATATGACAACAGTAAACTGCATTGCTACACTTTGCCACACCGAGGAGCGGTGTGTTGGTTCCTAAGACCCATGGGAAATATGTGTTTTCTGATGGTCTTAGGTGACCCCTGTGAAGGGGTCGCGACCCACAGGTTGAGAACCACTGGCCTAGATAGATGCCCGCCAGCTAAACACAGGGGTCCTGACGGATACTGCACACCAGCAAGGTACCAAGGGCCATTACCTTTTCGAGCGACAGGCGCTGGCCAGCCTCTCTCACTTCAAGCTGAGGAGGCTGCCTGGGGAGGGTGGGACCGGGAGAAGGCCCTGCCCGGACCGCCTCTCTCAGGAGTCAGTACTATCTCTGTTCTGATCCTCCACTCGGGAGGTGCTGCAGTCGAGGACCCAATGGCAGGTCTGAGTTACAATCGGGCTGTTCTCTTGCTTGGAATGTGCCAAGCCGCCTCTGTCCAGGTTTGTAGTATCCAGGAGTTTCTCCTTAGCTCTAGGCAAATCCTCACATTCCTTTATGATAACCTCACTGGAGACATGTTGCAGCGGATTATGTCATTGCTTGTTTGCTACCAGCTATGCTGGTCGGGAGACAATGACAGGAGAAGGCCCCCACATTCATTGACTAAGTTTGGTCTTCTATTTGGGGGGGTGATGGGGACATACCTCGTCCGTGGATGAGGTCTTCTGAACTTTTAAAATTCCAGGGGAAAGGAAGCATCATGTTGAAATGGGGAAAGTCACCTTCGCACTGCCTGTCACTACCAGGGCCAGTAAGTAGAGAGAACAATTGAAACATTATAGGCACTTTCTTCAGATGTCCGGCAGCCTCAGAAGATGCTCTGTTATGTACCCTAAAAAGATTGTCTTACACCCAGCCTGTGTTGCTCAGTGGTTGAGCATCACATATGAACCCAGAGGTCATAGTTCAATTCCCAGTTGTGGGCTAGATCCCCAGTAGGGGGCGTGCAGGAGGCAGCTGATCAACGATTCTCTCTCATCATTGATGTTTTCATCTCTCTCTCTCCCTTCCTCTCTGAAATCAATAAAAATGTTTTTTAAAAAAAGTCCATCTTACATCTCATCTCAAGCCGACCCTTTTCATAAGGAGAGGAAAAGTGCAGGTAAAGGGTTTGAAATTCAGGGAAAAGGTTAATCGCTAAGAGCTGCCGTTAGTGATTTTGCGAGCATCCCTTTAACTGCTGACGGTGGTTGTCTGGGTCCTGGGTAGCGGTGGCCTCTTCCCTGGAGCACAATGGCTCAGGTCCCCTCTTGGTGGCTTGTGACCCTCCTGGGGCCGAAGGTCTAATTGCTTTTGGGTCTCCTGAAGCAGGAGAGGTTCAGCTACACCTCCCAGTTCTTGGAACAATAGCTTTCTATGTGCATTAATTACTAAGCCCATTGAGTATATAGTTAAAGCTAAGTAATTAAAAATCGTTATTGCCCAAACCGGTTTCACTCTGTGGATAGAGCGTTGGCCTGCGGACTCAAAGGTCCCAGGTTTGATTCCGATCAAGGGCACATGCCTGGGTTGCGGGCTCGGTCCAACGTGCAGGATCCTGGCAGCCAATCAACTATTCCCTCATCATTGATGTTTCTATCTCTTTTTTTCCTCTCGCTTCCTCTCTGAAATCAATAAAAATATATTTTAAAAAATTTTTATTGTCAAAAGTATTATGTATGTCCCCTTTTATCCCCCATAGCTCGGTAGCCTGTCCTCCCCCCCTTCAAAGTCTTCACCACCCTATTGTCTGTGTCCATGGGTTATGCATGTATGCATACAAGTTCTTCGGTTGATCTCTCCCCATTCCCCTGGCCCCTTCCCTTCCCTCTGGGATTCAACAGTCTGTTCCATGCTTCTGTGTCTCTGGATCTATTTTGCTCATCAGTTTTTGTCTTTTTAAAAAATATATATTTTATTGATTTTTTTACAGAGAGGAAGGGAGAGGGATAGAAAATCAGAAACATCGATGAGAGAGAGATATCGATCAGTCGCCTCCTTCATGCCCCACACTGGAGATGTGCCCGCAACCAAGGTACATGCCCCCGACCGGAATCAAACCTGGGACCTTTCAGTCAGCAGGCCGACGCTCTATCCACTGAGCCAAACCGGTCTCGGCGCATCAGTTGTTTTTTTGTTCATTAGATTCTACATAGGAGTGAGTTCATGTGACACTTGTCTTTCTTTGACTGGCTTATTTCGCTTAGCATCATGCTCTCCAGGTCCCTCCAAACGCCTCGAGTTTCCCCATCCACCCTGTGAACAAAATCGATCTCCACCTGGTCCCTCTAAAGAGGCATGGAACCTGGCCACCAGGCAGGCAGACACCTGGCCAGCTGCAGCACAGAGCAGCGGTCGCCAACCAGTGGATCCCTGGTGATCCACGAGGTCTGAAAGGTTGGCGACCGCTGGCACAGAGAGCTCATTGGGCTTGAGGGACAGCCAACGGGGTCTGCGGGACATGGTACCCAGCGCGTTTCCAGGAAGAAGCACAGAGGCTGCGCTAGAGAGGCCACCGCATGTGAGAAGAAGGCGCGGGGAAGCCACGCCAGGCTACCGCGGTGGGAAACGCAAGCGGTCGCTGTTGGCGCTGGCTTCCCTCTCGCTCAGATGTTTCTCATCAGCCACGTTCCGATGGATGGATTCCACTTGCAAAACCCTCCTGGCAGTCTTGCCGGTGGAGGAGGCTTGGTGGCAAAAGCTCTGGCATTTTCTGATCCTGCCCAGGCCCTGCTCTTCTTGGGTAGCTTCTCTCGGCGCTTTGGCTCCTGAGCAGAAACTGGCTGAGCAGAGGCTGCCGTTGAACAAAACCACATGGAGAACAGAGCGCTGGAACACGGAGCGGGGAGAGCTTTCTGCAAAGGTGGGGGGAGGGGAGGGCCCCGCAGGACGGTGGGGGTCGGGAAAGGGCGGCCTGAATCATGCTCTGGTGAGCGTCTGTCACGGTTTCATCTTGTCAGCATCCTCGCTCATCGCGCCAGAGCAAAGGTTACCTCCCCTCCCCGCTTTGATCTCGCTCACGGATGCAGCAGAAACTCTTGGGATCCCTCCAAGGGCCATCCTCTCCCTTGCTGTCCCTCACGGAAGGCTGTGACCCCTGGCTCCCTGACATCACTTGTTTTGTTCTCGGACGCCTTCGACTTTCGTCTTGAAGCTCCTCGTCAGCTTCCTGCTTGGCAGCCAGCTCCCAGCTGCACGGTGTCACGCGTGAGCATCACGGATTCGTCCCTCCACTCGGTACGGAAACTCTCCCTGTGCCATTCGGGAGCATCTTCTCGTCCCACGTGCACCCTGCCCAGCAGGGCGGGGCTTCCTGCTGGAGGGGCTTCTAATCCCTCTCCTCCCCCCGTGGAGCGGAGGAAGGGGTGCTGCTGGCCGTGACCTTGGCCGTCTTTCCCAGGGGCTGGCGGCCTGTTCTGTTGCTCGGGTCCTTCCTGTTGCTGTTCTGGGTTTGATTTCTCCACGTGTGGTCGTGGAGTCTGAGCTTAGGGTGGAGACCGAAGTATTAGGAAGCAGAGAAGCCATTGACTTCTGGTCCAAGACGATTAGCCAGTCCATTAAAACTGATACAGCCCCTTGCCGAAACCGGTTTGGCTCAGTGGATAGAGTGTCGGCTTGTGGATTGAAGGGTCCCAGGTTCGGTTCTGGTCAAGGGCATGTACCTTCGTTGCGGGCATATCCCCAGTAGGGGGTGTGCAGGAGGCAGCCAATCGATGTCTCTCTCTCATCGATGTTTCTAAGTCTCTATCCCTCTCTCTACCTCTCTGTAAAAAAATCAATAAAATATATTAAAAAAAAATCCAAAACAAAAACGGATACAGCCCTAGCCAGTTTGGCTCAGAGGATACAGTGTTGGCCTGCAGACCAAGGGTCCCGGGTTCAGTTCCAGTCCAGGGCACATATCTTGGTTGTAGGCTCCTCTGAGGCCTGGGCCTTGGTTGAGGCTCATGCAGGAGGCAATCAATCGATGTGTTTCTCTCACATTGATGTTTCTCTCTGTCTTTCCCTAAAAATTCAATGGAAAAATGTCCTCCAGTGAGGATGAACACTCCCCTCCCCACCAAAAAACATCTGACACACACACATACATG
Source organism: Lasiurus cinereus (assembly GCA_011751065.1). Lineage (NCBI taxonomy): Eukaryota > Metazoa > Chordata > Mammalia > Chiroptera > Vespertilionidae > Lasiurus > Lasiurus cinereus. The sequence continues at coordinate 21,490,177 of JAAGEH010000417.1, forward strand.
CACATATGCACACACATACTCAAGCACGCAAAGCTGTATCATAGTCACACAGGTCAACCAACATTCAAAGGCACAAAAGGGCATGGAGTGGAAAGATGCCCTGCCACCTGTGTCCCAGCGGCTCCGTTCCTCTGAGGAGCAATCAGTGCCTACCGTGTTTCGTGTATTCCTCTGGACAGGTTTTACCTGCATCAGCAAATAAATTCATACTAGATATATATTTTTTAAAATATATTTTATTGATTTTTTACAGAGAGGAAGGGAGAGGGATAGAGAGCTAGAAACATTGATGAGATAGAAACATCGATCAGCTGCCTCCTGCACCCTGGGTACTGGGGATGTGCCTGCAACCAAGGAACACGCCCTTGACCAGAATCGAACCTGGACCCTTGAGTCTGCAGGCCGACACTCTAGCCACTGAGCCAAACCGGTCAGGACTCATACTAGATATTTTGTTCACCATCTTGCTGTCTCCCTTACCCCCTCCCCCCTTTTTAAATGGCTGCATGATTTCTTTAACTAGTTCCATATGGATGAGGATTTGGGAGTGTCCAATCTTTTGCTGTTATAAAGAAATCAAGTTGATATTTGATCCTTAGACCTTGTGTTTATTTCCCAAAGGCTCAGCACTCAGAGGGGGAGAGCTGTGTGGTCCATACTCCACATGTGGGTCAGGACTGGCATTGGACTTGAAGTCCCGGGTCGGTGAGACAGACACATCCAAGTCTGCTCTTTTGCTCCCCCTAATTATCTCCGATGTGCCACCAGGCAGAGAATTCATGCTATGAATGCCGGTGTTCATGAAATTAGGTGATTTTATGCTTTTCTTTTCTTTCTTTTTTTTTAAAAAAATATATTTTATTGATTTCTTACAGAGAGGAAGGGAGAAGGATAGAGAGTTAGAAACATCGATGAGGGAGAGACATCGATCAGCTGCCTCCTGCACGCCCCCCACTGGGGATGTGCCCGCAATCCAGGTACATGCCTTGACTGGAATCAAACATGGGACCTTTCAGTTCGCAGGTCGACGCTCTATCCACTGAGCTAAACCGGTTTCGGCTCTTTTTCCTTTTCTGTCTACGTCCTTCTCTAGCTTAGGGACTTGGTTGCAACCAAAATACTTGCCCAGCAAGCGATGCTCCCCATCCCCTAAGACTTCAGGTACAGAATTCCCGGAATTTCTGCAGCATGTCGAAATTTGCAAAGCCCTTTCAAATAACATTCCTTCATTTAATCCTCACACAAATTTTCTGAGGTTGGCAGGACATTTTTTTTTAGATGAAGAAACTGGAGCTCAGAGGGGCGACGTGGCTTGCTCAAGGTCACCTGGTTGATGAATGACACAGACACAACTGGAAGCCAGGTCATCGAACTCAGCCTGCTGCTTTCCTAATACGTACACATGCCCATTCTCTGCCTCGGGGGTGCCGTGAAAGCCAGCTTTCCATTTGGAAGGTGGTGGGAGGCTGAAGTTCAGCACATTCTTCATCGCCATCAGCAGACAGATCGAGGCGATTCAGGCAAGAGGAATCTTGGACCCGTGTAGCCACATTGATTCCCTGGGATGGTATGTAACATGACAAGGGCAATGCTCAGAGCTCACGCTTGGATTCCAGGCATTCTCCCATGGGGTTCACGAACGTGTAGACCCCCACATGCAATGGACCAATGGACTGCAACCTCCCTGATGTTAAACTGCACCCCACTCCAACATGGAAAGGGAACTCTGGACGCTGGCTCAGATTCTAGCTCGACTGACATGCCAGCTACCATTCTACCATGACTGGACGAAGGGAAGTGGGACTTTGGACACCCAGAGGTGTAATTCCATGGAAACAGAGCTTTTTACTCTCTGACAGCCTCCTGTGAGAGTCTCGGAAGATAACTTTTCTGCGAGGGAGCAGGCGAAAGTATGGTGGAGAAGTGCCAGGGTTGAAAGCCTTTGATCTTAGAACACATGTGTAATGTGGGAGTCAGGGGGTGGGCTTGCAAGCTGGGGAACAGGAAGAGCAGAGAAGAATGTACATTAAAAAATAGTTTCATTGATTTTAGAGAAAGGGAGAGGGAGAGAGAGAGATAGAAACATCTATGATGAAAGAGAACCATTGATTGGCTGCCTCCTGCACACCCCACACCGGGGATCAAATCTACAACCTGGGCGCGTGCCCTGACTAGGAATTAAACTGAGACCTCCTGGTTCATAGGTTGATACTTAACTACAGCTATGCCGGCTGGGCAGAACATATATATATCGAGTGTCTGCTCTATGCCATGCTCACCTGTCATGGTACATGCAGAGTCATGATAAGGCTGTGCTGGTTCACTCAAGATGTGGTGGTGGTGGAGATGCTGGCGAGGTGGGACTACCTAACTGGTGGGGGCTAGGGGAGCAAGGTGCTGTGTGACTGGTAACACTCAGTGCTGAGTGTTAGACACTGTGCTTGTCTCAACCTCCTCCCTCCAAGGAGGGACTCAGGTCAAGTTCATGTGTGTTTTCTCTCCAGCAGCTCCTCAGCTCCCAAAGCACAGGTTTCTGGCTGTTATGCTACATCCATTCACGAGGAATCTTCAGATGCCCTACCCTCGCAGCTGTGGAGAGAGCTGTGAGCAAGATCCAGGGCCACTTCCGGGAGGAGGGCTGTCCCCCAGGTGTCAGGGATAGGACAGGAGCACTGGGCACACTCCTGAAGGAAAAAGGGGAGCTCTCCAGGGGAAACTGCTGGGAGAGACAGCCCAAGTGCAGCTTTGCACTCCCCAGGGATCCAACAAAGGGAAAATAGACGCATGCTTAGTGAGGTTTAGATGCCCAAATGACGCCTATAATGTCTGGCCTTCCCTTTGCTCCTTTTCTATTATTCATAACTAGCTGATCACCATGGTATCAGGTTTAGATGAGGTCACGAGAATGGGGCCCCTCGTGATGAGTTAGTGTCCATTTAGGTAGGGACTCCAGAGAGTGTGTGCTCTCTTTCTCTCTCTCCCTACACTCTCCAAGGAAGGCCATGTGAGGACACAATGAAAAGATGGCTGTCTGCAAGCCAGAAAGAGGGCCCTCACCAGGAGGAACCTTGGTCTCACACCTTCAGCTTCCAGAACAATGAGGAACACATTTCTGTGGTGTGAGCCACCTAACACATGGCATGTTGCATGGCAGCTTGAGCTGATGAAGACCACACTCTCACCCACGGCCAGCACTCGCTTGGCTCCAGCTATCCAACAGAGAACAAAGAGTCCTTGTCCTCACGCGCTTGGAGCCCAATTGTCATGAAATGAACAATCCACATAGTGACAGGCAGTTACTAATTTTGAAAGCGGGTAAGGGGGCCTCACTTGGACTGGGGAAGATGGGAAGAACTTACTGAGCACATGTCAACCCGAGACCCTAAGGACGAGTCAAGGGGAGCCAGGCATGAGCAGAGGACAGCACCCCAGCCTTGGGAAGGGCATATGTGAAGCCCTGCGATGAGAAAAAGCTGGGTGAGAACTGACCAGACCCCAGTGTCGCCAGAGGGGGAGAGTGACGTCAAATAAGACTGGGAGCCGTTAGAGGACGGTTCGCTCAGGAACTCGTAGTTCTTGTCAAGAGTTTGAGATTTACGGTCTTAGTGCGTTAGGAAGCTATGAAAGGGTTTAAGGGAGGAGATAAAATGATCCATGTTCTTGTTTAAAAGATAACTGACTAACGTGAGAATCAGATTGGAGGGATGTCAAATGCGATGGGAGAGGCTTGTTCTGAGGGCTGACGTAGTGGTGCTGGTATGAGGAATCCTGAACAGCAGCAGGAAGAGAGAGATGTGGGTGCATTTGAGGAGCCGTGGATGGATGAGGAAGAAGGGGGGACAGGAGACAGGTCAGGTGCGGCAGCTGGAGGAAGAGGGTATTCGTGAGGACGCTGAGCCTGCTGGGAGGTTGGGAACATAGGGGCCTGCGGTCTAGGAGACAGATCCAGCCCGTGCAGAAAGGAGTAAACACAGCAGGCCCGAACGGCTGTCCTTAGAAAGTCCTGCCTGCACTTGGCCCTTGGCTGGTGTCTGGGAACTTCACTCTCACAGTGTCCTCAGTCAACAGTCAGTGTCCTCAGTCAACCAGTCAAGTGATAAGGCTGGTTCCCTGTGGCCGGACTGTTGGTGCCGACAATATGATTTATGCTGGACACCTGCTTTTCTTCTGGGAGCCTGGGACTTTGGTACATGCTAGGGAGAGGGAGCCTCCATGACCAGTCCCCGGTTAAAACCATGGGCCCCCGATTCCTTTAGGGGCTTCCCTGGGCAGATACATCACACACCTATGAGCTTTGTGTGTGACCCTTCACGGGAGGGAGAGAGCATAAAGAAGCTTCATAGATTCCTCAGATTCTCCGTGTATCTTGGTCCCTTACAATTCAGTGTCTATCCTCACTACATCTCTACAATACCTTGGCCATGAGTCCAACTATAAGCCGAGTCCCATGAGTTCTAGTGAGTCTCTGAATGATGGGGTGAACACAGCCTCCTGATTTAAATTTGGGAGTGATGGGTATACCAAAAAAAAAAACAAAAAAAAAAAACCCCACAACCAACAACACAAACAACAACAACAACAACAACACAACAAAACACTGAAACCATGGGAACGTCTGGGATCACCCAGGAAAAGTGAGTAAAACTCTGAGGATTTCCACAGTTTTAGGAGGGTCAGGGGGAGAGAAATGACAAAGGAGGCCAGGGTACTTGGAATAGCAGAAGGACCGTCCGCTGGATTGAGCACGTGGTTATTGACAGCTTTGGCAAGAGTTCCCATGGGCAGTTGGGGGAGAGATGACTAGTCAGGAAGTGAGGAGGGGAAAGATCCTTTCAAGTGTGACTATGGAAGAAGCAGAGAGGAATGTGGGTAGGCATAAACATATTGTTTGTAGGGTGGAAAAAACTCCATCATTTGTTTTCTCACTTTTTATTTTTTTATTATTTTTTAAATATATTTTATTGATTTTTTTTACAGAGAGGAAGGGAGAGGGATAGACAGTTAGAAACATCGATGAGAGAGAAACATCAATCAGTTGCCTCCTGCACACCCCCCACTGGAGATGTGCCTGCAACCAATGTACATGCCCTTGACCGGAATCGAACCCAGGACCCTTCAATCTGCAGGCCAACGCTCCATCCACTGAGCCAAACCAGACAGGGCTGTTTCCTAATTTTTTAAGTGCCTAGCTTGTGTGACAAGCTCTAGGCTAGACGAGAATGACAAGATGTAACCTGGATATCTGTAATAATCTCAACAATAAAAATAAGTAAAATAAAAAAAGATGGGAGCCTGGTCTTCAGCAGCGAAGACTGGAAGAGCCATCAGTGTGCTGCATGTTTGAAATGTGAAGTGCATAATGCCACGGGGGCGCTTAGTCCAACCCCAGAGTTGCTTTGAGGAAGTGACCTTGCATCTGGGGCCGGGAGAAGGAGCAGTTGGTTGAAGTGGGGAGAGGAGAAGAAGAAGAAAGGAAATCCAGGAAGTGGGGAGACCACGTGAGTGTCTGGAGGGAGGAGAGAGTGTGTACTTTGGGGGCGCAGTGGGAGCTTCCTGAGTAAGGAAGAGAGTGAAGAGATAGGGCTGTGAAATGGCAGCCATGAGATGGAACAGTGCCCGCAAAGACTGATGGGAAGGAGCTAGCAGGGAGAGGAGCTCAATCTGCAGGAGAGAGAGGGATCGTCGATGGGTGGAGGACCTTGAGAATGTGGAGGGCTATGGCATTTAGAAGGGATTGATTTTGATAGTAGGAAAACACCTCATCATTGTAACAGAAACCGGTAAAGAAGGTAGATGTTTAAAGGATAGACACAGCCTTAGCCGGGTTGGCTCAGTGGATAGAGCCTCAGCCTGAGGACTGAAGGGTCCCAGGTTCGATTCCAGCCAAGGGCACATACCTGAGTTGCGGGCTCGATCCCCAGTGGGGAGCATGCAGGAGGCAGCCAATCAATGATTCTCTCTCATATTGATGTTTCTCTCTCTCCTTCTCCCTTCCTCTCTGAAATCAATAAAGAAATATATTAAAAAAATAAATAAAGGATAGACACAGCTACAGGTCTTGAGGGCAGGTGTTTTTTTCACCCCATCGTCCTTCCTGAGATCAAGCACATTTGAAGGACAGGAAAGTATAAGGAGTCTTTGGTGGTGTAACTCCAGGTGGAGAAGAGAGATGTGCTTTCAGCATCACTACACCCAGGAGAAAGGCTCACGGGAGCCCACGGTTAGCATGGTGGGAAGTCTTTGTCTCAAAGACATGTTGACCTTGATCCTGTCCCTGTGGGGACTTTTCTGTCTTTCCTACCCCACTCTTGAAATCCGAAGACCCAGCTTCGTGGAGCAGTGAAACCAGACAGAACCAAGGGACTGGTCAATCATGTCAGGGATCAAGCATCCCTCTGGGCAGGTGGGAGGACAGAGGGGTTGACGGGATAATGGGGTTGGGGAAGCTGAGTCACGTGGGAGCCCTGGAAATCCAGACCTGATGTGCTATGCTTTTTAGGAGAGCTGAAAGATTAATTTAATAATTAATTAAAGGTGGAGGAATTATCTTCTGAATCTTCACCCTTCTATGGATCTTAGAGTGATGGAAATAGGCCTCTTGGTCAAAACTGGTTTGGCTCAGTGTATAGAGCGTCAGCCTGCAAACTGAAAGGTCCCAGGTTCGATTCCGGTCAGGGGCATGTACCTTGGTTGCAGGCATGTCCCCAGTGGAGGGTGTGCAGGAGGCGGCTGATGGATGTTTCTCTCTCATTGATGTTTCTAACTCTCTCTCCTTTCGTCTCTGTAAAAAATCCATTAAAAAAAGAAAAAAAAAGTAATAGGCCTCTTGAATCTAAAATCAGGTAGGATAATAACGTTCCTCTAGATCTGGGCCTGTATAATTGATTTGTTAACACTGAGATTGACCTCACCTCCTTCTCTCTCTTGTCTCATGGGAGAAGCAGTGTTGGTTTCTGCTTAGTAGGAGGAGGTAAGGTCATCTACTCAGAGTAAGGGGAAATGTGGCAGAATCCTGAACCTGAGGAGAGTGGAGAAAGTTTAAAATAATTCTGTAGAGGAGTAGCAATAGTGCTGACTACGGAAGCCTGCTGGGTGCTGCTATGAGTTTTACAGCGGCAACTATGTGCTCAGTGGTGTGACTCCCCTCAGTTCTGTGGAACCTGGTTGTAGCATAAGGATAATAATTCCGAGGAAGGGAGTGGACTGGCTCTGCCTGGGGCTCTGCTTCCAGAGCATCACAGAAAGTCAAGTTGGGAATGTTGGCAAGATTGAGGTTGAGGTGCTGGCACACGGACTTGAAGCAGCACAAGAAAAGAAGTAGAGATAGAAATAAAGACAGGGGAACGTGTGCCTATGGGGGTGGCCAAGGATCTGGGGGGTCCCTAGACTATGTGTAGTGGGAGCTGGTGCGGAATCTCGAAGGTCAGGAAGTTGTGGTCAGGGAGTAGGATATTCGCCTGCATGATTTCAGAGGTGGAGAAGTTCTGAGTAATCAGCAAGCTCAGGATGTGGCCTTGGGAGGGCCCGCATTGACCCTTGTCATCACTGCGACCCTCTCTTTGATCCAGTATTCACATGGCTTCTCTCTCTCTCCTTCCCGTGTCTGGTGCACCTCCCACCCTAGCTACCCTTTCCCACTTTTCTGGTCCAGCAAGAGGAACTCACAGCATCTTTTTTACTTCCGGAGAAATTTATTCCACATGTGTCTGATTCATTGGCGTTTACAGAAACTTGAAATCTCCAGTGTCCAGAAACCCTTTCAACTATTTTTTCTTCTTCTTCCCTTTCTTAGAAACAGGAAGTTGTGTTTGGCCGAGGACAAACTCTTCCAGTGTGCCTGCGACTTACACGATCTTTGGAATGAGGAATGGTGAGGTCTGAGCAAGGCTTCTTGCCTCTCTCTTTTCCTGGGGCAATCATGCAGCTTCCAAGGGTAGGCTGGGCAGCTCCTAGGGGTGGGAGGCTAGCCAGCGCTTTCCTGTCTCACATCGCTGAGCCCAGCCCAAAGCCCGAGGGAGAGTATGTTCTCAGAGAGACAGGTATCCTAGGAGCCTTTTGTATTTTTTTCTCCCTGCACTGCCATTACTGTGCAAAACGTGCTTGTACGAGGGTCTCCTCATCTTTATCTTCCCAATGCTGGAGCTGTGTCTGTGAGGAGCCCCTTTACCTAGTTTTTGGGAGGGGTGCATTGGCTGTCACTCAATTTTATTTTATTTTTTTTATTTTTTAAAAATATATTTTTATTGATTTTTTTACAGAGAGGAAGGGAGAGAGATAGTTAGAAACATCAATGAGAGAGAAATCGATCAGCCGCCTCCTGCGCGCCCCCTACTGGGGATGTGCCCACAACCAGGATACATGCCCTTGACGGGAATCGAACCTGGGACCTTTCAGTCCGCAGGCTGACGCTCTATCCACTGAGCCAAACCGGTTTCGGCTTATTTTATTTTTTAAGTATATTTTTATTGATTTCAGAGAGGAAAGGAGAGGGAGAGAGAGAGAAACATCAATGAGACTCATCCACCAGTTGCCTCCTACACTCCCCCTACTGGGGATCAAGAGCCAGTAACCCGGGCATGTGCCATTGACTGGAATCCAACCTGGGACCGTTCAGTTCTGCAGGCTGATGCTCTATCCACTGAGTCAAACCAGCCAGGGCATGTCACTCAGTTTTAAGCAAGGAAGGCCAACTACCTCACAACTGGAATGCCAGATTTCTGCAAATAGGCTTTCAGTATCTTGCTCTCTCTCTTCTTTTGGCACCCCCATAATTCTGATGTTGGTACGCTTGAAGTTGTCCCAGAGGCTCCTTACACTATCTTCACATTTTTGGACTCTTTTTTCTTTTTGTTTTTCTGATAGGGTGTTTTTTGCTTCCTTATGTTTCAGATCTTTGATTTGATGCTTGGGGTCTTCTAGTCTGCTGTTGGATTTCTGTATATTATTCTTTATTTCAGACAGTGCATGCTTAATTTCTGACTGGTCCTTTTCCATTTTTTTGACATTCTCATTAAGATCCCTGAAGGTCTTCCTAGGTTTCTCAGAGGTCTCACTAAGTTTGTCTGCAGTTTGTAGAATATTCTTGAGTAATCTTATAAATGTGGTTTTGAACTCTATGTCCAGTCGTTTGTTTTCCTCCATTTCTTTCATCCGTGACATGTTTCTTGGTCTCTGAATTTTGGCTGCTTCCCAGTGTTGATGGAGTGGCTTTTTGTGCTAGTTGTCCTTGGGCCCAGTAGCTCTGCCTCCCCAACCACCTGAGGTGGACACTCTTTTTTTAAAAATATATTTTTATTGATTTTTTACAGAGAGGAAGGGAGAGAGATAGAAAGTCAGAAACATCGATGAGAGAGAGACATCGATCAGCCGCCTCCTGCATGCCCCACAGTAGAGATGTGCCCGCAAGCAAGGTACGTGCCCCCAACCGGAATCGAACCTGGGACCTTTCAGTCCGCAAGCTGATGCTCTATCCACTGAGCCAAACGGGTCTCGGCGAGGTGGACACTCTTGGTGCACCCCTTTGTGGGCTGGGTTCTTTTTTGTTGTAGTTAAGCCTTGATTGCTTTTGTTACACTGGGAGGAACTGACCTCCAGGCCAATTGGCTGTGAGGATTAGCTGTGTTTATAATGGAAGAACTGCTGTGCTGGAGACTCCCCTATGGGGCAGGACTTGCTTCAGTGGGGTTTTGGTGCTCACCCAGTCTGCCTCTTGTGTGTGTCACTTATGTATGTGAGGAGCTGAAATCTGGTGTCCTCTCACACTGACCTCTTGATACACTGGATCCTGGATCTCCAAGGAGGTGCAAGTCAGCTAGTGTCTGAGGCCACCCAGCAGCAGCTACAGGGGGCTCTGCAGATTTCTCTTCTTTGCTTGGAGTTTGGAAGTTTTGGATTTGTCTGACCCAGTTGCATTTTGTTAGGTTAAGCTGCCAGAGGGCAGGCCATGCATATGCAAAAGCTGCCCCACAGCTGGGTGGGTTTGTAAACTGGGCGGGGCGGGGTCTCAGGGAGTCTCTAGACCAGTGGTTCTCAACCTTCCTAAGGCCATGACCCTTTAAGACAGCTCCTCATGGGGTGGTGACCCCCCAACCATAAAATTATTTTCGTTGCTACTCCATCACTGTCATTTTGCTACTGTTATGAACTGTAATGTAAATATCTGATAGGCAGGATGTATTTTCGTTGTTACAAATTGAACATAATTAAAGCATAGTGCTTAAGCACAAAAACAATATGTAATTATATATTGTGAAATATTTATTTCTAATGACAAATAAATGAAATTTTGTCTTGAATCGTGGTGTAGCATGGGCAACAGTCTTCATATGACAACAGTAAACTACATGGCTACACTTGGCTACACCGAGGAGCGGTGTGTTGGTTCCTAAGACCATGGGAAATAGGTGTTTTCTGCTGGTCTTAGGCGACCCCTGTGAAAGGGTCTGAAAGGGTCGTTCAACCACCAAAGGGGTCGCGACCCACAGGTTGAGAACCGCTGCTCTAGACTAGGGCCTGGCAAACAGCAATGGCTGCCAGTCAGCCCTCTCAGCACGTTCTGTTCAGTGTTCCGTGTCCCAGGCCCCAGCGCAGTAAACAACGATTCCAGTGCGCAACTCTGCACCCTCCCTTTCCGACCCGAGGGCAGACAGTCCAGTTTCTTCCTATGTGAGTCTGGGTCCCCAGAATCTCACCGGAAACTGGAGTTCAGAGAGTCGGGAACTTGTAACTCCCTCCCAGTTGAAAAACAACAGTGCCCGCCAGCCCGACTCCCCTCTGCCCGTCCTACCTGGTCTGGATGCACTTTTTCTCTCCTTCTAGTCGGAGAACCTCCCCTCCGCCAGCTTTCCCGGGGTTCTGGGGGAGAGTCCTTTTGCCTTTTAGTTGCAGTTTTGGCGTGGTTGCGAGAGACAGCACGCACAGGTGGATATCGTCTGCCGCCATCTTGGTTCCCCACCTTTCTTTTTTTAAAGATACATTTTTATTTATTTCAGAGAGGAAGGGAGAGGAAGAAGAGATAGAAACAGCGACGAAGAGAGAGAATCACCGATCAGCTGCCTCCTGCATGCCCCCTACTGGGGATGGAGCCCACGACCTGGGCATGTGCCCTTGACCAGAAACCGCAACAAGACCTCCTGGTTCATAGGGCGAACTACTGAGCCACCCTAACTGGGCGCACATGCAACTTTCTTAAAGCTGCAGCTCAGGCAGGGGCCGTGGGAAAAGGGGCTCTGCCGGAGGGGAGCTTTCTCGTAGAGACCTTCTCTCCCTCAGCCAAGGACCCCCAAAGCGAGCACATCCCTGTTTGTCTTTCTCAGGCCAGGCTGCTCCCTTCCTCTCCCTTCCATCAAACGCCCATGGGCAGTGCCCGCTCAGGGTTTTGGGATGGCTTTTGCCTAATTGATGGTGGACTTGGGGTTGGGGTACGCTGGTGGGAGCATTCTTCTCTTCACCTTTAGGGGCTTTCTTCCCATCTACACAGAGCAGGGCAGGCCTGGAGGAGGACAAAAGTCAGGGAGAGTCACTGGGGATGCTGTTTTCACTATCTTCACCGCATTCACCCTCTCTCATGTCTTACCTCGGCCACACGTTCAGGAACAGAGCTTCAACGCACCACACAGGCCAAAGGAAGTCCTGAGGCGTGGCAGCCGAACCCTAGAAACCTCAGGGGTAAGGCCACATCTGATTCTCTGAAGGAAGTTGCAGATTTCTGTTCACTCGGAGAGACAAGCCCTTCCGACTCTCCAGGCGGCAAAGGGGGTGCTGCTGCTGCTTCCTGTAGGCACCGGTGATGCGAGGCCCCCCACGTGGAGTAGAAACGGCTCTCCGATCGGGGGGGAGACTCAGACACGGGGAGTCTGGGCCGTGGGCGCAGCCCTGGCACCCAGCAGCGACACCGCCTCGCCACCTCACACCCTCATGCAGCGGTGACACAGCTGCTTGCTTTGTTTTCCCTGGACCACGAGTTGAAACTATCAAGATAAAGCCAAAGCCAACACAGCCTGAAGAACGTTCCTATTGTTCTTGTCAGGGACACGTTTTTCTCTTGGCCTTTTGTTATTTTTTTTTTTTTAGCCGGAGAAGCAAAACTTGGACGCAAAGAAGAGGGTGCAGAGGAAAGAAGCACCGCATGACTGGATGCTAGGAAGGTGGGGCGGCCCTCCTGAGGAGGCCCACGTGGTTAAAAAGCCCAAGCACGAAGGGTCTAGAAGCTCATGGACGTCATCGGAGAGCAAGATGGAGAGCAGGTGGGAAACGGCCCCATCAACCCCTGGAAGATGTTCCTGGAAGAAAGGGCTGTTTTGCTGAAATGGGTGGGAGAGCAATGGTGGTGTACCCATTTGCAAATTCACAAAACTCTCTGGTCAGCCAAAACTGGTTTGGCTCAGTGGATAGAGCGTCGGCCTGTGGACTGAAAGGTCCCAGGTTCAATTCCGGTCAAGGGCATGTATCTTGGTTGCGGGCACATCCCCTGTAGGGGGTGTGCAGGAGGCAGCTGATCGATGTTGCTCTCTTATCGATGTTTCTGACTCTATTCCTATCCCTTTCTCTCTGCAAAAAAATCAATAAAATATATTTAAAAAACACACACACACAAAAAAACAATTCTTTCTCTGCCAAAACCGGTTTGGCTCAGTGGATAGAGCGTTGGCCTTCGGACTGAAGGGTCCCAGGTTCGATTCCGGTCACGTCGTGTATCTTGGTTGCGGGCACATCCCCAGTAAGGGGTGTGCAGGCGGCAGCTGATCGATGTTTCTCTCTCATCGATGTTTCTAACTCTCTATTCCTCTCCCTTCCTCTCTGCAAAAAATCAATAAAATATATTTTAAAAAACACACAAAAATACAACTCTCTGGTCAGTTAAGAGGGAATAAGGGCAGAAAATAAACTTCAGGCAAGGATTCACTTAACTCAAGGACGAAAGGTCGCCAATGAACTTGGATGCTAATCCAGCCCCTTTGATGAGATGTGTACGGCAGGTGCTCGGAGGATACAGCTGAATGACCAAGCTACCTGCCGAGTCTCGGGGACTCCCGGAAGGAGGTGCCCGTACCGGTGTCCATTAGGAGCGCTAACTGCAACACGCGTGTTCCCCGCAGCGCACACGCAGTCTTTTCTTATCTGGGCAGAAAAGGGTGGTGGGGTTGGCTGTGGGAAATCACGGCGCGGCCTCCCTCTGCAGATCTGTTTTCTGAGGCCCTGAGCTGCAGCTGTTGAATTTCCAGACACAAACAAGTATGTATTCTGTGAGCCTGGCGGAGCCCACACAGGCAGGAAGAGCCAAGCTGGATTCCTTTCCGCTTCGCACATCAGCGGCTCGGCTGCCAGCTGAACTCCAGGGCGAAAGCTGTGCCTGGTATGATGCAGGCGGTAGGGATGGCACAGCTGGCCTGGCAGGGGCAGTTAATGGGGGACACACTTGGCTTTGATTATTTGGGGGGGGGGAGAATGAGAAATGCGAGGAGACGAAGAATGGCAGAAACGTACAGCTGCACAGCAAGGGCAACTCTGGGGTTACGAGTCATCGTCCGCATGCCTGCGTGAGCGCTTGTTTATGTTTAGGTAAGTCCGCCTCCCACTCACCCAACTGTCAGCAGATAAGAAGGGCCGACGGGAAAACTGGTCAACAGCCACCGGGCACCACACTAACGTGACCAGCGAAGGCAGGGGGGTGGGGAACGTCTGGCCCGAGGGACGTATAAGGCCCGAGAAGTCCTTTGGCCTGGCCCTGCCAAGGCATTAGGGGTGAGTTAATGAAATGTTTGACCAAATAGAGCAGGCTGATTTTTATGTTCATCATTTTGTATGGCCCTCAAATGATGCTATAAATATCCCAATGGCCCTTGGCAGAAAAAAAAGGTTCCCCACCCCTGAGCTGAGGGCATGAAAGGGGCTGAAATCCGCTTTGCCTCGTGCCCAAGGGACTGAGTCCTCAGCCGGGCCTTTTTCTCATGCACATAGGGCTCCAGAGAACAGCATCTTCTTGGTCCACGCCACCATATATTTGAAGGGGTCTTAAGAGAAAACCAAAGGGAAGGGCAACTGGGTAGAAGGTGACAAGGGAGGGAAGAGGAAAATGTATATATTTTCTTTCTTTTCACTAGAATATTGTTTCTTGATGTTGTCCGTTTCTCCTCACCCATTTATGGCCAATGAGTATGTATCATCTACAACAGACCGCATGGAAGACTGAGCCAGACGCTTCCCGCGAGCCAGGAAGAGATGAGGAGCTAGGGATGAAGAGGGGGGTTTAGAGGTAGGTTTCTGGCGGCTGGGAGACATGCCCGCTGTGTAAAAGGGCCGGTGGGGACAGCTACCAGTGCTCGGGTCCAGAGATGGGGCTGGGGCTGGTGTAGAAAGAAAGAGCCAGGACTCCGAATCCCTCAGACCCTACGGGTCTTGTATCTCCAGCTGGTCAGCAGGTAAAAGTGAGGATGGGGACGCGTGCGAGGGGAAGGGGATAAGAGTCTTTCTCCAGAAAGAAGAGCCAGAGGCATCGCATAACCACGACTCCTGTGCGTTGGAACTTTCCACCAGGGCGGTGATTCTCAAAGTGCCGCCCCCAAATCAGCAGCCTCCACGCCTCCCCCTGGGGAACTTGTTGGCAATGCAGCCTCTCATTTCAGGGGCGTTAGGATCACCCTGAATTATAAAGGATGGGCCCAGCAGTCTGTGTTTCAAGAAGCCCTCCAGACAATCCCAGTGCCCACGAATGTTTGAGGGCCCCTTGTCTGGATTATGCCAATGCGCAGCTGCTCCAGCAGGTGTTTGCGAGCCCCGGAGGAAGCCGGACACGACGAGGCGAGTGCCTGCTTCCCAGTGTGTTCACGGTGCTGACCGAGTGTTAGCCTTTGTCCAAGGGCATCGGTCGGCAAACTGCGGCTTGCCCGCGGTTTGTCGCTCTGTTGACAGATGAGTTTGCCGACCACGGGGATAGGGGCTTCATCACCAGGAACAACAACAGCCTGTCATTATTGGAATCGGGAGTCTAGCTCAGTGGCTGGCGGACTCATTCGTCAACAGAGCCGCGGTTTGCCGACCCCTGTCTTAGGGCTCTGGGTCCCCTGCCCTTTGGAGAGAAACACGGAACCAGACCAGACCACGATGATGGCACAAGATCACACTTTAGTTCAGAGGCACATTTGCATAAATACTGGGACGGGATCCACCCCTGCAGGTGGAGGCCTGAGGACACGTGGCTCTCTCTCCGCAGCCCTGCAGCCCCACAGGCGACGGGTTTTCCTTCTGAAGAGAGTCGTGATCACGTGGGAAGCCAGCTCAGGAGCTTGCTTTGACCTTCGCCATTGACCCTCTGCCCCCTGCCTCTCTTGGATAATTTTTCCCCTCCTCTGAGGTAGATTATTGATAGGGGAAACCCAATAGAAAACAATTTTTTTTTTCTTTCCCATTTAACATTGCTAGTCCTTTGCAAACAGGCTCCACGAGTCTCCTGTTTGGGGTCTGGTGCACTTTTTTTTCACCTTTCACCTGTGCCCTCTATTTGAACCCAAGCAAGGTCCCATCCGTGAGCAAAGTAGACAGTAATGATCTGTTGGCCCATCCTCTCTTCCCCTCCCCGGGCCCGCGGGGTCGGCGATGCCACCTCTACACGGAGGGTCATCACGGCGGGGTCCCCACTTGTTTGCACCCCAGCAGCCCGAGTCCGTGAGCACAAGGCTGGCCCCGCCCGGCTCGGTCACAGCGGGCACGGCTGGCTCTCGCAGGGCTTGGTGTCCTCGGGCTTCAGAGCCTTGTTGCAGGTGGCGGAGGCCTGGCCGCCGGGGTCCCGGCACTCCACGGTCCGCCGCTGCCAGCCGGCCCCGCAGCTGCTGGGGCACGGGGACCAGTCGCCCAGCACCCACTGCGCGTGGAGCAGCGGCTGGATGACGTTGGTGGTCGCTCTCTCTCGGCTGCTGCTGCTCTGGATGCTGAAGTTCACGTCGTTGGGGACAAAGAAGGTGTATTTGACCTTGGGGGGGAAGATCTCGCCGGGGACCGTCAGGACCTGCACCGTCAGGGGCTCTGGCAGGGGCCGGAAGCTCTGTATCCGCTCCAGCGTGGCGATGGAGCCGCTGTACTTCAGGATGGTCCCCTTCACCAGGATGTCCTGCTCAATGGCGGAGATGGCCAGGTTCCCGTTGAGGAGGTACCGCCCGTCCGCGGTCTTCAGCGCCAGGTAGTTGCCGTCGTGCTGGACCCCCGGGTGGCTCCGCTGTTTCACATCGATGTTCGTGGCACCGGCAGGGATGGTGACGACGTCATTGTAGCCATAGCTAGGACGGGAGCAGAAAGACACCCTCAGGACTGGCACCTTCCCAGCCCAGACAGAGCCTCGGGAAGTGGACCTGCCGGGGACGAGGGCCGGCGGACAAAACCAGCAGCAGATGATGATGCAGGCGCCTCGAAGCTCTCTATCTACTAGCTGCCGGGGCCCACAACTCCATCCCCGATGTTGGGGCTGAGCGGGTGAAGTGTGTGGGTCTTGGCAATAGCCCGGGGGGAAGGCCGCTCAGAGGGGGTATGCCCAGCCTGGCAGCGCTTGGCTCACATGAGATCTCTGACACCTTTCGGTTTTGCACCGGGATGAAACTTTGCTTGGCCACTCTCAGAGCCAGAGCTCAAACCCATGGGGAAAAATGTGGTCCACACACTCACTCCAGAGTCCATCCACCTCTGAGTCCACAGTTCTCTCTCTACTGCGTTCATAGGGCAGGAAGCTGGACAGAAGAGCCGCCTCCTGAGGTACCCAGATACCTCGAGCCGTGCTTCTGGGCGGATAGGATGCTGCCTTGGGAAACTATTTCGATGCTATGGTAGGGCTTTATGTGTCCGGAGGAATGTTAGTTCTGTTTTTTTTTTTAAATATATATATTTTATTGATTTTTCACAGAGAGGTAGGGAGAGGGATAGAGAGTTAGAAACATTGATGAGAGAGAGACATCGATCAGCCGCCTCCTGCACGCCCCCTACTGGGGATGTGCCCGCAACCAATGTATATGCCCTTGACCAGAATCGAACCTGGAACCTTTCAGTCCACAGGCTGACACACTATCCATTGAGCCAAACCAGTTTTGGCGGAATATTAGTTCTTAATCTTATCTTCTGGGGTGGAAGCATTTGGGTGACACAGGGTGGGAAGAAAGGGAAAGGGACTGAGGAGCACAGCCAATCGGGTCTTCCCTGTTTTTGCCTTATGCCCAGGTGGGGCCAGCTGCTTAGTCCAGGGCGCATGAGAGTATCCATGAGGCCCGACTGGCATCGCTCAGTTGAGCATCGACCTATGAACCGGGAGGTCATGGTTCGATTCCCAGTCAGGGCAAATGACTGGGTTGCGGGCTCGATCTCCAGTGGGGGGGCATGTGGGAGGCAGACAATTGATGATTCTCTCTCATCATTGATGTTTCTATCTCTCCCTCTCCCTTCCTCTCTGAAACCATAGATATTAAACAATATAACATAGATATTAAAAATATATATATATCCCTGGGCCCATTTGTTTAATGCCTAAGAAAAAGCCAGCTGGGGGACCAGGATCTGAACCTCCCATATTCCAGACGTCTTTTTTCTCTATCCTCTGATTTTCAGTTTGAAAAGACCCCCAGGTTGTCTGCTGTGGGCTGACTCAGTTCTCTGGAGCCTGATGAGCTGAGAGACAGAGAGACAGGGGCCCAGAGGGGCTGCATAGCACCTGCCCTGGCCTTCCTCTCCAGAAGGCCTGCAGAGGCAGGAAGAAGATTATCCCGGAGCTAAGAAACCTGGGTTCTCTGTCAGGAGCGACCAGTGTGACCTTAGAAGAGTCTGGCAATCTTACGGAACCTTAGTTTCTTCACCTGTCAATGGGGAATAATAATAGTGTTGGCCTTGCCCATTCTGGGACTTATTCTAGGACTCAAACAAGGGCACAGAGGTGAAAGAATTTAAACCAGTGGTTCTCAACCTTCCTAAGGCCGCGACCCTTGCATACAGTTCCTCATGTGGGGGTGACCCCCAACCATGAAATTTTGCTACTGCTATACATCGTGATGTAAATATTTGCATTTTCCGATGGTCTTAGGCGACCCCTGTGAAAGGGTCATTCGACCCCCAAAGGGGTCACAACCCACAGGTTGAGAACCGCTGATTTAAACAAATACAAGGAGCTTTAAGCTTCAAGAAAGCATCCGGAGTGCTCAGTCTTAGGTAAGCACTGAGGCCTCTGAGGTCATGGAGGGCCCCTCCCTATACCCCCTTTTCTAAAGATTCAGCCAAAAGACAGGCTCGCCAGGAGAGGGGTGAGATGCCCTCTTCCTCAAACAGGCCTGGAAGAGCTGTTCTCTGGCAAAAGTCGTGGTTACACAGTCGGTCTATTGCTGACCGAGTCAGAGGTGATCCATCCCTGTCTCTGTGGCCTCTGGCTGCCCCGTGCACGGTCCTCCCTGTGGGCCAGTCCCTGTACTGTGTGCTCCCCATGTCCCATCGCAGGGCTCTTTACAGAGTCTGAGACACGGAGGACTGCTGACATTTTACCAAGAAACTGAAACTCCGCACTCCATGGGTATGAAGTAGCAGCACGATCGAAAGTTACGGGGCCTCGATTGCAAAGCCTGTTCTGCTCCTGACCGTGGTAGCGAACTGCGAGGAGGCTCACCTGGACGGGTTGAGGGAGCCCGAGATCTTCCTGCACGAGTTGTCGTTGCCCCCACACACCCCACATTTGTCCAGCTTCGTGGACGAGTTCACCACGTGGTCACAGCCGGCCTTGACACACTGGCCCCGGACGCAGACGGCCAGCGTCTCTGGCCCACACAGCGTGCCGTCGATCACCTGCAGCGGGAGAGGGGGAGAGAGAGAGGGTGCGGTGGGTACAGAGGCAGCCCCTGGCAGGGGGTCGGGAGAGGTGGTGGTGGTGGTGGTGGTAGGTGACCTTCATCCTCATCTGTGGACCTGAGTCCCAGAGGCGTCTCTCACCTTGGCCTCGAACACCTTGAACTCGCTCCTCCCCCGGGCTCGGCAGAACAGCTTGCAGCGGTCCCGGGGGGATACCCCCGAGTACTTGGGGACCCACTCGAGGAGGTTCCCCTCCAGGTCGGTGTAATTGAAGGCGTTATACTTCTCACACTGCTGCTCCCGGAAGCTTTTCTCTGCCAAGAGTAAGAAAAGGCACGGAGTGAACTCACAGCGCTGAAGCAGGGAGGACCCAGCTGGAGACATGTCTGGATTGGGGGGCCTTTTTCCTGGTTTGGACCCAACCCCAGGACACAGGTCCAGCATCACCTGGGCCCAGTATTTCTAGGTCCACTGGACCTAGGTCCACGTGTGACCCTTAGGAGCATCTGGCCTCTGCTGGCCTTTCTGGGATGAATGTCCTTTCATTTGGAGCAGCGGTTCTCAACCTGTGGGTCCCGGGTCACTCAAGACCATCAGAAAACACAGACATTTACATTATAATACATAACAGTAGCAAAATTACAGTTATGGAGTAGCAATGAAAAGAATTTTATGATTGGGAGGTCACCACAACATGAAGAACTGTATTAAAGGGTCACGGCATTAGGAAGGTTGAGAACCACTGCTTTGGAGGAAGGTACTGTGTCTTACAGATCCATAAAACGGAGGTAAAAACGGGACAATTCAGTGAGTGTGGGAAGCACAGGATGACGCTCGGAATTGTATTTTGCGGTCTCTGCTGTTCATGCTCTATTTGACTCCGTTGGTGACATTGGACATGTGGCCGGGGAATTCCGGATCTACAGCTCCAGCTCCAGTCTTGCCCTACGCCCCACCTGCTGTGATTCTGGGTGTCTGTGGGGGACTCCATGGGTAGGTGCTGTGATTACCAGCTCAGCACAGTCCAGCTGTACACGGTTCCCTCATTAACTGGGTTGATTTTCATTGGGTGACACCTCCCCCTCCAGGCTGAGACTCTCCATCCTCCATGTCTGAGCTGTCCCAACATCCTTCTGTCACCAGGAGAATCTGGTTTTCAATGTCTCTGTCCACTCTCAGCACCTCATTCTCCCTCTCACAGGCAGGCCCAGGCGTCCTGGCTTCCCTGGGGCCCTAGTGCCCAGACTTCTACGCCGGCTGCCTCCTGTCCCATCCTGCTGCCCGCTGCTTCCCGAACAATCGTCGGGGTATGACTTTATTTCACAGTCCTGGCACTGAACCTGCTCTCATCACTGAGGTCCTCCAGCTCAGCGGGGCCTCTGTGTGGCCCATGGAGATTTTCCACACGCAGGTGGCTGGGCCCCACCCCTCAGATTCTGAAGGGGAACCTGGAGGGGCCTGGGCCTCTGGTTGGAAAATGCTTCCCAGGTGACTGGCCAGGACACCCGGCGCTGAGAACTTCTAGATGCCATTTTTAGCGTTCATGGGCCTTGTCGTCTGCTCTTGAAAGGCTGGCCCATTCCACCTGGTGAGGGAGTCACCGCCCCGTGGAGACCTCTCCCTCTCTTGGCCCCCCTCCTAGGCCTCCTCACCATCTCAGCCCCAGGCTCTGCTCAGCCCTCACGCCCCTGGGGGGCTTCTGACCGGTCCACTCTCCCTCGCTCCGGAATGCCTCAGGAGTGTGTGCTTCCCAGATTCAGTTTTACGGGCCTTGTAAAAGGCTCTGGATCTCTAGCTAGAATGCACGTTCCTTGCAGACGGAGATCATGCTCTGTGCATTTTTTTATGTCATTTATAACATCGGTTACAGTCTAGTCACACAAGAGGCACTCAAACACTTGGGGATTGAGATGGCTCCTCCTAGCCCAGTGGTCGGCAAACTCATCAGTCCACAGAGCCAAATACCAACAATACGACGATTGAAATTTCTTTGGAGAGCCACATTTTTTTAAACTTAAACTTCTTCTAACGCCACTTCTTCAAAATAGACTCGCCCAGGCCGTGGTATTTTGTGGAAGAGCCACACTCAAGGAGCCAAAGACCTGCATGTGGCTCGCGAGCCGCAGTTTGCCGACCACTGTCCTAGTGCATCTGAGATCATGACCGCTGTCCGTGTCTACCTGGCAGACCCTCACCCATGTGCCAGGGAATGGCTCTCCCAATTCCTAGCAGTTTCCAGAGCCCCTGTCACTGCTGTTTTCCCGTCTTGCGAACCTGCGACAGATCCCCCATTAGACACCAAGCCAGTGCCAGTGTGTCTCTGCGCCTGGATGGGCCTCTCGCAAGCTCTGCTTGCCTCCTGCTGCCTGCCAGTGCTTCCCGGAGCTGCGCAGCGGGAAGCTGGGAGGGATGGCAGGGACAGAATTCCCCACGACGCCCTCTCACCAGTTGGGCTGCTGCCCGTGCCTGCCTCTGCGGCAGTGCCGGTGCTTTCTAATGGGTCCTCGGGGCAGGAACACGCCCAGGGAGGGATAGGCCAAGGAGCGCTGCCTCCTGGGAAGGTTCCCAGGCAGTTGCCACGGCCCCAAGGGAACATGGGCCACTCTCCCCTGTGGGAACGTGCGCGGGAATGAGATGCAGAAATCCTCCCTCCACCCGTCCGTCCGGGGCTGGATGTGGACTGGGAAGACCCTGGAGGTTTGGCTCTGACCCTGGCTTTGGAAGACGCTGCCAGTTTTCCAAACACAGACGAGGGTTCAAATGCCTCCAGGAGGCATGTTACCCCAGACACTAGTCTCCTCTGCAAGCCGTCCCCTCTTCCCTCCCACCCCCCAATCCAACAAACGAGTTTGGTCAGGAGTGACATCCTCTATCTCCACATCCTGGAAGGCCAGGGCTGCTCCTTTCTCGGGCTTTGCCACCCACGCTCCCCCCCCACCCAACCTTTGTATGAGGAGAGCTGTCCTGGGGTGCTAGGGGCTGACCTAAAACTGGGTGCCTTGCCGAAACCGGTTTGGCTCAGTGGATAGAGCGTCGGCCTGCGGACTGAAAGGTCCCAGGTTCGATTCCGGTCAAGGGCATGTACCTTGGTTGCGGGCACATCCCCAGTAGGGGGCGTGCAGGAGGCAGCTGATCGATGTCTCTCTCTGATGTTTCTAACTTTCTATCCCTCTCCCTTCCTCTCTGTAAAAAGTCAAAATATTGCCGAAACTGGTTTGGCTCAGTGGATAGAGAGTCGGTCTGTGGACTGAAAGGTCCCAGGTTCGATTCCGGTCAAGGGCATGTACCTTGGTTGCGGGCACATCCCTAGTGGGGGGTGTGCAGGAGGCGGCTGATCGATGTTTCTCCCTCATCGGTGTTTCTAACTCTCTCCCTTTCTCTCTGTAAAAAATCAATATATTAAAAAAAAAAAAAGTCAAAATATACAAAAAACAAAACAAAACAAAAAACTGGGTGCCTCACAGAGCCATTTAGGTCTGGTCCACAGGAAGGCGCTGTCTCGCGATAAGGAGTCACTGCCGGCTCCGTCCTCCTCTGGGGACCTTAGGTGGGGGTGGCCACCAGCGATGCTTACCACTGGGGGGGCACTCCTCCGTGTGGCAGGACTGGTACTTGGTTCTCCGGCCCAGGCAGTACCGCCCTCCATGCTGCGGCTCGGGGTCCTGGCACTCGCGGTGTGAGAACTGCACCCCTCCTCCGCAGGTCCGGGAGCACTCTCCCCAGGGCCCCCAGGCGGCCCAGCCTCCGTCCACCACGGCCTGCAACAAGAGCCTCGGGGTCAGGGGCTGAGCTGGGAACGGGGCCTGGGGTTCAGGAACCCGCCCCCACCATTCGTGTCCTGGCTGTGTGGCCTGCCTGGGCGTCGGCTCTGTGAACTGGACTCACACACAGTGACCACAGCAGCGCCTTGCCCGCGGCGGGCACCCCGTGTTGGCGGTCGAAGGGAACGCTTTTGTGAGAACAAGGTTGGCTCTGTCATAGCGGTTCTTCCCTGGGGACATTTGGAGGTGCTTAGAGACAGTTTGGGGGTTACAGCTGGAGAGGGTCTCTGCGGCTGGCCTCTAGTGGGGAGCGGGTGAGGGGCTGCTAAGCCCACCATGAACAAGACACCCCCTTCCACCAGCCCCCCACGTCGCGATGCCGAGGTTGAGGAGTCCTGGTCTAAAGCAGTAACCGCTGGGAGGTTGGCTGCTGCTCGGCCAGCCACTCCAGGGGCCAGATGGTCTCTGGGAAATAAACAGAGCTGCTGGGACGTCACAGCTGGTGCACTCAAGGGTTTTCGATCTGAAAATAATTTTTAAAACGACCAAAAGGAAAAATACAGAAAACCGGAGTGTCTCCTACGAATCACCGACCCCCAGAGCCTCCGGTCAGCTCCAGAGCGCCCCCCAGGGAGCTCCCCATGTGCCCGGCACCGGCGGCCTCATCCATTCACTACAAGCACAGCTCCGAAGGCTCCTCTTGTGTTTGGATGAATATGCTTTGCTTTGTTTGTAAAAATATTACTGGCCCAGCGAGTGTGGCTCAATGATTGAGCCAAGAGGTCACAGTTCAATTCCTGGTCAGGGTACATGCCAGGAGGCAGCCGATCAATGAATGATTCTCTCTCATCATTGATGTTTCTGTCTCTTCCTCTCACTTCCTCTCTGAAATCAATAAAAATATTTTTAAAAATATGAGTGAGTCCAAACCAGTTTGGCTCAGTGGATAGAGCGTTGGCCTGCAGACTGCAAGGTCCCAGGTTTGATTCCCGTCAAGAGCATGTACCTTTGTTGTGGGCACATTTCCAGTAGGGGGTGTGCAGTAGGCAGCTGATGGATGTCTCTCTCTCATCGTGTTTCAAACTCTCTATCCCTCTCCCTTCCTCTCGGTAAGAAACAATAAAATATATTTAAAAAAATATGAGTGCTGAAACCGTTTTGGCTCGGTGGATAGGGTGTCGGTCTGTGGACTGAAAGGTCCCAGGTTCGATTCCGGTCAAGGGCATGTACTTTGGTTGCAGGCACATCCCCGGTGGGGGGCGTGCAAGAGGCAGCTGATCGATGTCTCTCTCATCGATGTTTCTAACTCTCTATCCTTCTCCCTTCCTCTCTGTAAAAAATCAATAAGATATATTTTTAAAAAATCAAATAAATATGAGTGATTTTACTTAGAATCCTGGTTGCAGCCTACCTCGGGTCCCTTAGTTCCTCGCTTTCAAACAGTACTCCCTGCTCTGTCCCTCACCCCACCCCACTCCACCCCACCCCTGTGTCCCTAAGAGGCCTCCCATACCCATTACTAACCTTGGGCCTCTCCACTTCCTCCTCAGGAAGACAGCTGCCATCCCAGCAGAGGCGCCCGGGCCCGCAGGGCGTCCCGTCCGCCCAGGGCAGGCTGCCGTTCTTGGTGTGGCAGAGGGGCTCGGCGCCCTCCCGGTGGCACCAGAGCTGGGCGCAGATGTCCTGCGCCGAGGTGTTGGGGCAGTGGCGGAAGCCCAGCCCGAAGATCTGCCGGCACTGCTGGTCCAGCTCATACAGCGCCCTCTGCCCCGGGAGGCCGGTCGGCAGGGGCAGGGCCGAGGTGGGGGCGTCGAGGAGACAGTCTCCTGAGGAACGGAGGAAGCAGAGGCCGGAGTAAGGGGCCCGTGTGCTCTCTCACCCCCGCCTGGCTCCCAGAGACCCCCCCAAATCCCGACGGACGAGTTTAAGGTCTAGACGTCAGCCTTCCTTTGGACCTCAATCTAAAAACTCACCATCCGGACAGAACCTGCCCCATTTTCGACTGTCAGTCACCACATCTATTTTCAAGATAGGATTTCCTTGTTTCCTAGAGCATCTTACATGACTCAGTGTTTACCCAACACACTGTACTGCGAGCTGACGTCAATGTACCTGGGGGTGTAAATGAACTCCTAAAACCCCCGGACTGCAAAATAGAGCCCCAGGGCTGATGTTTGGATAATCCGTTATTTTGGTATTTTAGGTGTGCCCGCCTCCTTCAAGGAGTAGAATCAAAAAGAAACTGTGTTTTGAAAGGAAATGAACTCCCCTCCATCTTGTCCTCTAGGGCTGGGCCCCCTGCCTAAACCCTCTCCCTTTTCTGGGAGTGGCCACAGGTGTGCCAGCAATGTCCTAGCTTCCCTGACCACCACCCAAATGGACCAATGAAGCTCCAGGGACACAGCGAGGGTCCTAATAAGGCTAAACCACAGAAAGACCCTAATTCAAGTGACCAATCTCTGTAACCCTCATCACTTTCCTAAGCCCCCTAATTATCCTACCCCATAAAACTCATTGTTCCTGCCCAGCTCGCTCTCTCCTCTCACTGCTGCACCAGGAAGAGGCTGAGAGCCAAACCCGGGTTTGAATAAAGACTCTTTGCTTTTGCATCGGAAAAGGCTCCTTAGTGGTTGATTATTGGGGACCCCGAACTCTGGGCATAGCAGTTTCACTGTTTTGCTCCCCAAAGCCGCTGTTTTAGCGGGGCACGGGCTCCCAGCCCATCCGGGGCCCCCAGTCCCTGCTCTTTGCATTGCTAAGCTATCCGGCCACATCCCGCTCCAGCCCAACCCTCTTCCCTTCTTGGTGCTGCAAACATCCCTCCGTTCCTTCCAGCTCTGTTCAGACCCCCCTCCTCCGACCAGCTCCACCCGCTTTGTGACCGAGTCGAGGTGACCCTGGAACTCAGGCTGCTGGGCCACGGGCAAGGAAGAGCATGCGCTGTAGGGATGGGAGGCCCTGGCACAGGTCGAGGGGCGAGGGCCCGACCTCTGCAGCCTCTTCTAACCCTAAGTGGCTTAAGATGCTTCCCGATGCAGCTCGGCCGGAAACAGCGCAGGCGCCACAGGAGTGGCCTAAGGAGCCCGCCGGGCAGAGCGCCGCCGCCAGCAGCTGGCCGGGGAGGCCTACCGTGCCCACCGTCCAGGAGCTCCGTGAGGTACATGGCGCTGCAGGGAGACCAGGGCAGCGTCTTGTTGAGGTGGACGAAGAGGGGTGCCATCATGTGGTGCTTGCCCATGGGCCCAAAGAGCCGAGCGCAGGGCTTGGAGTCGTCGTGGGGCATGCCGAGGACGTGCCCTGGGGACAGAGAGGGACCCTCGGTTGACGCTGCCGCCTCCACTGCTCAGCAGCCCGCCCCACTCTGCTCCAGGGCTCCCGTGCGGTGAGAGAGAGAGAGAG
>JAAGEH010000417.1:21516150-21528654 GCA_011751065.1 Lasiurus cinereus
GAGAGAGGAAAAAGGGAGGGGCTGAGGGAGCTGCATGCCTCTTCTTATTCCATTTTTTTTATGATGTTGGCCAAAGATTTGACATGTATGGCCTTCATTATGTTGACTTATTCCTTTTTTTAAAAAAATATTTTTACTTTTCCTGCCTCATTTTGGCCAAGATCATCTAATTCCTGGCCAGACCTATGCATTCTGATAACAGGCTCTACCTTCCTGCACTTTGCATCAGAAATAACAGAGAGATTAAATTCAGTTGTCATTTGAAAAATAATAAATAAATAAATATATTTTTATTGATTTCAGAGAGGAAGGGAGAGGGAGAGGGAGAGAGAGAGAGAAACATCAATGACGGGAATCATTGATCAGCTGCCTCCTGCAGACCCCACACTGGGGATCAAGCCTGCAGCCCAGGCACGTGCCTTGACCAGGAATGGAAGGGGTGTCCTCCTGGTTCCTAGGTCCATGCTCAACCACTGAGCCCCGCTGGGCCCTCTTATTCCGTAAAGACCTTTCCCCTCTGGGTTCTCCCTCCCCAGAAGCTTTCTCAGAGCACGAGGAGCAGGGGTAGCCCTTTCTTTCCTTTTCTTTTTTTAAAATATATTTTATTGATTTTCTACAGAGAGAAAGGGAGGATAGAGAGTTAAAAACTTCGATGAGAGAGAGACATCGATCAGCCGCCTCCCGAATGCCCCTTACTGGGGATGCGCCCGCAACCAGGATACACGCCCTTAGGACCTTTCAGTCCGCAGACGGAGGCTCTATCCACTGAGCCAAACTGGTTTCGGCAGCCCTTTCTTTCCTGCGCAGCCTGTCTGAAACGCACACGCACCTCCGTTATTCGCTCGCCCTCTCTTCCCAACTCGTCTTCCCAGGTTCTGACCGCTTAGCTTGGGACACGCATCGCAGCTTTACCAGGGCCTGTGCTTCACGTCCCTGTCTGGGCACTTTCCCGGCGCCCCCTGAGGATGGCCCAGGGCCCTAGTTTAACAGTCAGGCCTCGTGCTCGGGCTGGGCATGCAGAAGGCACAGTGCGTATTGGCAGGGGACCATTGTGTGGGAAGCGGCAGGGGGACCTGGCTGACGGGGAGGGCCTGCGGTGGCTCAGAGCCGGGAGAGCCCGGGTCTGGAAGAGGCAGTGTGGAGCAGGCGGCCAGGGCAGCTCTTACCCAGCTCGTGGGCCAGCGTGTAGGCCGCCTGGAGCCCCTCGTCCTCGATCACCGAGCAGCTCTTGCTGGGGTCGCAGATGGTGCCAATGTCCGCCACGCCCAGAGTGTCACACATGCCCTCCTTCCCACAGAAGTTCTGTCGGGCGCAGAGGGTGAGAGCGTGAGAACAGACGGAAGACATCGCCCTCTTCCTGCTCCTCCTGAGTCGAAGGACATTTTTTTTTTTAGCTCTTCTGACATTTAATGTAATCTCCCAATAAGTCAGATGGGTACAGTGGTACCTTGAGATACGAGTGCCCTAACATACGAGTTTTTTTTGAGATACGAGCTGTCGAGCGAGCGATTTTTGCTTTGAAATACGAGCAACATTTGAGATAGGAGTAATCGAGACTCGAGCGTCTCATAGTTTCCCACGCCTCAAGGTTACAGAACGAATTAAACTCGTATCTCGAGGTACCACTGTAGTTGTTTTGATGAAACTGTGGACAAAGCACTATTAAACCAAATGCAAGAAAGACATTATTTTGTAAATAACGATGGCGATTAAAGCTTTGTTTCACATTATTGACATTGTGTTACTCCATCCAGCACTGCCTTCTCCCTACCTCTCTGTTCAGCAGGGGATGCCTCAGTTCAAAGAAGCAAAGACAAAGAAAAGACCTGCTTTTAAAGGGAGATCTAAATAGAACCAGCAGTCCAGCAAACAGGTCAGTGAAGGCTGAGCTACACCTGCCTGCAGATTCTTTAGGAGGGTGATCGCACCCTTAGCTATCATGGTGCTTCTGGGACTTTCCCACGGCATCTGCTCTGTAGCCTGAAGATTGAGGGGAAAGGCCGTTTTAGCATTGCCTCTGTCTTCGAACGAGTCAGGTCTTATTGACCCAGTGAGAAGCTGAAGAAATCCGTGTGGTCTCATTTAGGCAACATTTGACGTCTGCCAAGCCTCCCGAAGGACATTTTTAAAAAAATATATTTTATGGATTTTTTTACAGAGAGAAAGGGAGAGGGAGAGAGAGGCAGAAACATCGATGAGAGAGAAACATCAATCGGCTGCCTCCTGCACGCCTCCTACTGGGGATGTGCCTGCAACCAAGGTACATGCCCTTGACCGGAATGGAACCTGGGACCCTTCAGTCTGCAGGCCGACGCTCTATCCACTGAGCCAAA
Organism: Lasiurus cinereus; assembly: GCA_011751065.1. NCBI lineage: Eukaryota > Metazoa > Chordata > Mammalia > Chiroptera > Vespertilionidae > Lasiurus > Lasiurus cinereus. Next base: position 21,518,484 of record JAAGEH010000417.1, read on the forward strand.
CCGGTTAGGGCTCAAAGGACATTTTTTAAAGCTCAAATCCCTCTTTCTTCACAAAGGACTACTGCTTTAGGGAAGATCGTTTCTCCTTCTACAATGGCCTGTGCTGGGCTGGCTGGGGCTTGGATGACTTGTTGGGGGAGGCAGGCCAGCACGGCAGTTCAGATCACAGGGCCTGGGCCGGACTGTGGGCACCGCTGCTTCGTGACACTCTGTGCCTCAGTTTCCTCGGTTGTAAAACGGGGACCTGCACAACGGGACTTGCCTCGTGGGGTTGTTGTGAGGACCGAGGAGTGGACCGGGCCTCGAACACACGCCTGCACTCTCTAGCCTTGAGGATGCGGCCCGCCTGGCGTTCCAGTCTCACCAGGGAGAGGGGCAGCCTCCCGATTTGGGGAAACCTCAAGGGTAACACCTTGGCTACGTGGCCGTATGGTTCACCATCACCGCAGCCGGACCTCTTCTCCAGCTCCCGCTCCCGCTCGCTCCCTGGACGGCGTGTCCTCCAGCTATGACCTCAGCAGACAGCTGGTCGCAAGCATCTGGCACGGAGCCCGTCGGACATTCCTCTCCTTCCCTTGCAAATACCTCACACTCGCCCTCGTGACCTCCCCGGCCTCCTCCTTCCACACACGAGGCTCCCGGCTGGGGCCGGCACCACGGGGGCATTCCCTGGGTGCGGGCAGACCCCATCGTCACCCCCCCTCCCCAGCTCCACTCCCCCGGGGTCTCCGGGGCCCGTGCACGGACGGACCTGTCTGGTGAGCAGAATGGCCGTGTCGAAGTGCTCTGGGTTCCGGTCGCTGCGGTGGTTGAACTGCTGTTGCCAGGTGCAGAAGCTGCGCAGGGTGAGCCCTCCGTTGTCGGACACGGTGGGGCCCCGCGCCTCGTCTTCCACGATCAGCACCTTCACCACCACCAGGTGCACCGAGTTGCGGATGCTGGGGTGCTTGTAGATACGGGCGGCCACCGACATGAGCGTCAGGATGTGGTTCTGTCGGGAAGGAGGGAACGGGAGGAGGGGTGAAGGCTTCCATCTCCCGACCCGTCACCTGCCCACGGCCATCACGCCTCTGGCTACCCACCCCGTGTGCCCCGCTCTGGGCTGAGTGCCCGAGAAACAGCATCTGGTTGAAAACTTACACCCCTCGAGACCCTTCCTTTCACAGAGAAGCCAGTCGTGTGCCAAGATCACCCATCGACGGGGTGCACGGGCCGGCATGTGGGCTCAGACCACCTGGCTCCCAAGCGCGTGCGTTTAACATCTTGACCGGACACGCGTGGCCGTGTAAATCCAAGTCCATTAAAAGCCGGCGAAATGGAAGTGACAGCTCCCCCCATCGCCTGGGCCCCGTTTCCAGTGTGTTGATAGCCATCTCAGGCTTGTGGCCACTGCATTGGACCGAGAAGACAGAACGTTCCGCCCTCCCCGAAAGTTCTATTGGACCGAGCTGGTTATTCGGCCTTGACCTTGACACCAGCCGTCTCCCTGTCATGCCCCACTCTCCCCCCTCTTTTCCATTCTCAGCCAGAAGCAGTGAGCTGAGCGCTCCAGGTGAGAAGACTTTCCCTCGAAGAGTCCAGTATTCCCCTGAAGGTTCTCAACCTTCCTAAGGCCGCGACCCTTGCATACAGTTCCTCATGTGGTGGCGACCCCCAACCATGAAATGTTGCTACTGTGATGCATCGTGATGTAAATATCTGCATTTTCCGACGGTCTTAGGCGACCCCTGTGAAAGGGTCGTTCGACCCCCAAAGGGGTCGCGACCCACAGGCTGAGAACCACTGCCCTGATGTCTTCGGGGGAAGCGTACTCTGCAGGGTGAAATGTGAACCCCGAAAATGTGACTCTGGCCGTCACCACAAACGACGGGCTCCTCTGCTCCCGGTGCAGCACCCACACTTCACCAACGTCACCTCTTTACAGGCTCACAGTAACCCTGGGAAGGTGGTTATCACGGCCCCGCACGGCTCTTGGAGTCAGGATGTGGCTCAGGCCTGTCTCCGGGGCCCACGCTCTGCTCATTAAGTGTCCCAGGGCCTGGCCTCCTGGCATTTGCCTGGGCAGCCCCGAGGGGCCGATTCCCTTCTGCCTGGGGCTGGCGCGAACCCTGCGGGCCTAATGAGGCCCAGATGCCCAGGCTCACACCTGCTCCCGGTCCCGCCCAGGCCAGTGAGACAGCCCGCGTCATCGCTGGGCCTCGTCCTGGCCCCGGCCTGCCAGCTGCTCCCACGCCTTCGGAGGCGGCCAGCCCCGAGCTCACGAATGAACTCTCAGGGCGCATTCTCTCGGGGTTATTTCGCAAAAGAGGAGACAAAGGGACAGAGCGCCTTCAGCTGTGAGCGTGGCCAGCTTGGCCAGCCAACTCGCTGGCCCGGCTCTCTGTTCTCTGGGGCGCCGTCTCTGGGAGCCTCTCTTTTTCTCCCCGGTGCACTGGAAAGGTGGGAGCGGGAGGAAGGGAAGGGAGAGTGGACACTCGTCCGGGGCCGTGTGTGGGAGATCCAGGAGGATCGCCTCGTTTGTGAATGGGACCTGTCTGTCCACCTCGCCGGGCGTTCTGTAAGCCCGGCAAAGAGGGGCTGGCAGGCGCTGGAGGGTGTCAAGGACTCCGGCTATGTTTAGGCTGATGTAAACATCTTATCGGCGAGGCTGAAACTTGGCGCTCCGCTCCTGGAGTCGGATTCCTAAGGGGGAAAAAGCAATCGCATCGTTATGCAACCAGGGGTGAGGGCTGAGGGCTGGTGGCTTGCTGAGGCCACTTCCTGCGCAGCCCTTCCCGGCTCCCCAGGGCCAGCAAGAGTGTCCTGGCCTCTTGCCTGGGAAGGGCCAGAGTCTGACGGGCCAGGCACCAGCTCCGGGGACTTCTCGCCAGGCAATCTCCGAAGAGCTCATCCCTTCGAGTCCCGATGGCACCATCTCGCCATGGGGGAGATGACGTCTCACAAAGAAGGTGCGGAGATAAGAGATGCCAGCTGCTCAGCGTGGACCCCGCAAAATGATACACGGAAGCGAAGACTTGAGGTCTGAGAGGAGTCTGCAGTCCCGAGCTGGGGAGGTCAGACCGAGGCTCCTCAGGTCAGCAGTTGAGTGGACACCAGCCAACGGCCAAGTCCCCCGGGTAAACCAAGCACTCTGGGGTGCACTGCCGCCCAAAGGATGGGGTGAAGCATCAGATGCTCCCTCCCTAACACTGACGTTTCCTGGGGGTGATGGAAGGGGGTCTTCTCTTTTTGCAGCTGAGGTAGCTCCTAGAATCTTCTCCATATGAATGCCTGCTGGACTGAGCCAGCTAGAGGTTTTATTCCCTTCTGCCCGTGGCTTCGACGAGAGGTTAGAGCGTCCTCACGTCCTTTGCCTTCTGGTATTTGTCTGGCCAGCCCTGAGGTTTTATTCTCTTTTGCCCGTGGCTTCGACGCGAGGTTAGAGCGTGCTCAGGGTGAGGGTGGTTGAAGGTCCTCTGGCTGCCACCGCAGAAGATACTTTCCATTGCATTGTGGCCCCGTGTTTCTGTTAAAAACCCCCAAACCTTGTCCTACCTTTTCTGTCCCACCGAGCTTTTGGAGATGGAAGGGTCACCGTCCCCAGCGTTAGCTCCTCTGAGAAACGGTGGCAGGAATGCCTGACACCTGCAGTGCATCCGACGGCTTTCCGGGGGGAAGGAGCCCTGGGCCTTGGTGGGGTGGTGGTCCTGAGTCGTGAGCCTCCGATTCTCAGCCAACCCCTTAGGCAGGAGTTACGATCCCTCAGGGAGTGGCTCCAGAGCCAGGAAGGAGAAGGGCAGATGGCTTGCTCCACCACCTGGTGTCTGTTTATACCTCCCCGCACCCCAGTGCAGGCTGCCGGCGGAGGCGTGTAAGATTGTGCCCCTGTAGCCAAAATCGATTTGGCTCAGTGGATAGAGCGTCGGCCTGGGGACTGAAAGGTCCCAGGTTCGATTCCGGTCAGGGGCATGTACATTGGTTGCGGGCACATCCCCAGTAGGGGGTGTGCAGGAGGCGGCTGATCGATGTCTCTCTCTCATCGATATTTCTGGCTTTCTATCCCTTTACCTTCCTCTCTGTGAAAAATCAATAAAATATATTAAAAAAAAAAGATTGTGCCCCTGTGGATGGGGTCCCCATACAGCAGACAACTCCCCACAAGCACAGCCGGACAGAGCCCATGGCCAGCAGGCCCGTGGTGTTAAACACACACACCCCCTGCTCTTCAATGGCTGGGGATCTGATGCCCTTCGCTCTTGTTGGGAAGGCGAGGCATCTTTCTAAGAGTCTCCTTCTCCACGGGCTCCCCTCCCGCCGGACCTGGATCCCCAGGCAGTTTAGGGAAGTTTTTTTTTTTTGATTCTTTGAGCTACAAACAAGGAGACCCCCCCCGCCCCAGCACTCGGGTGCAGCCCAGCCGGGAGGGTGGAGCTGAGGGGAGGCTGGGCTTGGGTCCAGTGTCTTTCCAGCAGCCACTTCTGCCCACAGTGCCCCCCGCTCTGCTCTGCACAGTGGCTCTGGGCACGGTGGGTCCTCCTGCTTTTCCTGGCGGCAGGTCTGGGAGACGTGAGGAGAGGGGAGTGGACAAGGGAAACCCCGTGACCTCAGCAACTGCCCTTCCCTCCTTTTCCTTCTGGGCATCTCTCTAGGGCCCGAGCCTGTGCTGAGGAGGAGGAGGCGGGAAGAAGAAAGGAAAGAAGCGATAGGAGAAGAGAGGGTCCTGCATGGGTGTCCCTCATTTCTCCTCCTTCTCAAGATGTGTAAGCAGCCCTAATCTGTTTGGCTCAGTGGATAGAGCGTCGGCCTGCAGACTGAAAGGTCCCAGGTTCGATTCCGGTCAAGGTCATGTACCTTGGTTGTGGGCACATCCCCAGTAGGGGGCGTGCAGGAGGCAGCTGATCCATGTTTCTAACTCTCTCTCCCTCTCTCTTCCTCTCTGTAAAAAATAAATAAAATATTTAAAAAAATAAATAAAAAGATGTGTAAGCAGTTAGACCTGAGCAGAGCAAGGACGATGCGCCAGGTACTGAGGTCACCAGGGCCCTGGGCAAAGGACAATGGTAGGGTGAGAACTCGTACCTAGGGTGACCTTTCTTCCCAAGCACATCACTGGTCATGCGTATTGGCCCCCCTGACCTTTCCTAGGAGATAACAGCTAAATCTCAGTTGTATTTCAGCTCTAGGCCCAGAAAAGCAGCAAAACCAGACAAGCAAAAACCCGGCCAACGCAGGACCAGCTGCATTGAATAATGACCCGTTGCCCTCGTGCCCACTAATCCATCAGTGGAGACCCCAACCTTGAAAGGACATACCTGGAAAGCTGCTGAATATTCTGCTGAGAACCTCCCCTAAAATTTTCACCCTTAAAACCTTTAGGACAGAGGACTCAGCTGGCTCTCCCTCCTGGGAGCAGGCCTGAGCCCCTACCCTTCCCCATCCCCCTAGGGGGGATCACCTTGACCTTCCTCACTTCTAAGCTCCAAGAGCCCTTCCTTTACCTCTATAACCTGTTACCTAAGCCAGTTTTTTTCTTTTCCTACAAATTACTTCTTCTATCTCTGATTTTCCAAATACACGTGCTCTTCTAGTTTGAGTCTTGGCTCTGAATTCTTTCCTAGCCAGAACTCAAGTACTGAGGGTGCTGAACCCCGGTCTGGTCTGACCCCACTGGTCTAATACCTGGTGCCCTTCTTGCCACCCCAACAACACAGCAAGGGCGAGGCCACCTCTCCCAGGCACACGCTTATCAGAACCATGAAACTCTGAGTCAAGCAAGCCGAAAGGAGACCCTCTCTGCCATGGGCCAGCGGAGGTGACACAGCGGTGGGTGGGCTATGATGGCAGATGACCATACTGCCCTCCCTACTCTGACAAATGCCATCACGGAAGGCAACTCTAGTATCAATTATGCTTTGTTGAACACCTACTATGTGCCAGGCACTATCACCAAAGGCAACTCTAGCATCCGTTATGCTTTCTTGAGCACCTACTATGAGCTGGGCCCTAGTTTGGGCGCTTTCCATATTTATTGTATCCTCAACACACCGACAGGACATTGTATACCTTGTTCAGGCAAAAAAATTAAGGTGCAGAGAAATTAAGGTAACTTGCCCAAGGACACTCAAGTTATTTCCGGTACCCTTTAAAGCAGTGGTTCTCAACCTGTGGGTCGCGACCCCTTTGGGGGTCGAACGACCTTTTCAGAAGGGATGCCTAAGACATTCTGCAAATCAGATATTTACATTACAGATCATTAACAGCAGTAAAATTACAGTTAGGAAGTCGCAAGGAAAATAACTGTATGGTTGGGGGTCCCCACAACATAGGGAGTTGTATGAAAAGGTCGTCACGGCATTAGGAAGGTTGAGAACCACTGCTTTAAAGACTCCTCTCTTCCTTGAATGCCTACCTGTTTACTGCCCGGAGGAAAACTACAGCACAGAGTAAACAAGCGCAAAGCACAAAAGCAAACAACCTTGCCTTAACGTCATCTTGGCACACACCCCACCCCGCTCACGCCCGGGGCATGCTGAGATGGGAAATCAGAAACCTTTGCATATGAAGGTATTTTCTTGGGGAAAGACTTCCTATTGTGGATCCTTCTGACTGCAGCAGACAAAAGAGATTAAAAAAAAAAAAAGAAGACTCATTCCCTGGCCAGTGGGAGAACATACTAGTAATTTGCATGGACATGACACTTGTCTTTCACCCATGAAGACTTGGGTGGCATCCCTTTCTGATATTTTTCCAAAGCAGGTCACTTCTGATGCTGGGCCACGTGGGATACAGAGTCACTTTAGTGGTAGGGCTTGTGGGCGATGTTTTTCCCAGAGGATATGGTTAAAGCAGTGGTTCTCAACCTTCCTAATGCTGCGACCCTTTAATACACTTCCTCATGTTGTGGGGACCCCAACCATAAAATTATCTTCATTGCTACTTACATAACAGTAATTTTGCTACTGTTATGAATCGTAATGTAAATATTTGTGTTTTCTGATAGTCTTAAGCAACCCCTAAAGGGGTCTCGACCCACAGGTTGAGAACCGCTGGGTTAAACGGAGACGAAATGGCTATGACTTAACCCTTCCCTGAAACTACTAGCTAGACTTCTTGGGAAACCTCCAGTCTGCTCGGGGGACAATGGGTGCCACCCCTAGGACCTCCTTTGTTGAGAAGGGAATTCGGAAGCTCCGCTCACCCTTGACCCCTGGCAGGTCGATTTCCCAGACTGAGCGGCGAGCTGCTGGGCCCACCCTGGCCGCTGCTCCAGTTTCATCCAGAGTGACGAGCAGCAGCCGGACGCAGATGGAGCTAATGTTCTCTTCCGAGGTGGTCCCTCTTTTCAGAAAGCCCCCTTTGTCTGCGCTCCTCCCTCTGAAACCAGATAAGAAGGTGGGAAGCTGGGGCCCCTCTGAGAAGGGATTAAGGGAACAGAGGAGCATGGAGCTCTGGGAAATTGCCGCTCAGCCGTGAGACTGGCTTTTCTGGTGGTTTCTTCTCGGTATCGGGCTTGGTGGGACATCTTTGGACAGCTGGGTTCAAGGACCCGTTCCCACAGTGTGGACCAGGGACAGGGGTCCACAGAACCATTGTCACAGGCCCTCCCGGAGTTACAGACAGCCGGGCACAGAAACCAGCACTGCCCTCCGCTTCAGGAGACGGGACCTGCAGAGTCACATGTGCTGTGCGAGCTGCACCTTCGTCCTCTAACCCGTTACAGGTGCTTCCGCTGAGCTGATGGGTGGAAAGCACTCCACGAACTGAGCGTACACAGTGCTGATCTTGCTCGAAGACCCGTCATGAAGCAGCCGCACAGGTTACCCGTCCAGCTCTCTCTCTTCAGAGATGAAGAAGCCCAAGCCCTTGAGGGGGTGAAGTCTCTCTGCATCTTCATCAGGTGCCCCGTTGCTAAGACGCCCCAAAGCGCCTCTGTCTGTGATGAAGGCACCAGGAGACTTCCTGGGAGAGTTGCTTATAAAGAACTGGGTTCTATTTTTGGGGGAGAAGGGTCTGGGCCGGCAAGGTCTTGGGGAATCCCAGACTTGACCTTCATTCTCGGCTGAGCTCCTGGGCCCATTGAGGAAGCCCAGGGGATGGAGCTGAGAAGTTCAAGTTTATCCTGTGGCATCTCCATGGCTGGTGAGGGGCCTGGGGGCAAGCATAAAACCAGCTGTCCCTCAGCCTTTCCCTCTCCTCACCCCCCTAGCATGAGACTGAGGGCGAGGACTTCGCTTGGAGGTGGAAGGCCTAGCAGTATGCACCTTAGGGAGAGGAAGGCAGCATCCACAGGTGCCCGATGCCCATTCCGACGTGCTCTCTGACCTGGGCTAGCTGGGCGCCGGGGTACGCCTGTGTGTGTGCATGCGGAGGGGCAGGGATGGGGTTAGCCGACGCTAGGCCATCCAGCCTATGAGGTGGCATCCCCAGGATCTCTGCGAGGAGAAAGCTGACTTTGTCTGGTGCAGCGCACCGGGGTCAAAACGCAGCCCCGCCTCCTGCTCAGTGACCTGGGCACCTTGGAGCCCAGCACCAAGCCACGCCTGCTCTGTGGAGGTCAAGTGCGTCCTTGAGGCAAATGCTCAGTATCTTCGGTGTCTACGTGAGCCCAGAGAGCGAGGCGAGAGGAAGGCATTAGGAAGGACACAATTGCTTTGTCTGAGGCTTCTCCGAGGTCTTGTTATTCGTATCTCCCAGTTCACAGGCGGATGCCGGACACTGGTCCACGTGTGGGGATCGGCCCAGCAGCTCAGTTCTGGGTTTGCAACGAACATGCTTCAGCCTCTTTCTGCTGTTGTGCCCTAATTAGCCAGACCTGCTGGTCCTCCCAGAGATGGGAGGAGCCCCTCCTGCCGCCCTGTGCTAGGACTTGCAGGGAGGGCGGGAAACAGGTCTGAGGTCCGTGTAGACCCAGAGCTTGAGGGGCAGACCGCCTGGAGGGCTTGAAGCTGTCTTGCCACGCTCTGGGGGAAGGGAACCCCGCGACCGATAGCAGGCAGAGGGGCAGGGAGGGGGTGAGCCTGTGCTAGGCCATCCAGCCAGGCATCCTCTGAGGCGGCACCCCCCCGCCAGGGGCCCTCCCAGCGTTTAACCCGCCCCTGCAGCGGCCAGAGGAGCAGCCACACGAACCTTGCACCCCGAAGTCTTCCCATCCTCCCATCTAGAATGCATTTCCCAGCGACTGTGGGGTGGGAAAGATGGGGTGCGCAACAGAAGGGCTGACCGTGCCTTGTCTGGCCTCTTCCGCCCAGGTGATACCGAAATGCTGGGATAGGGTCCCCAGCCAAGATTGCCATCACCACACGTGTTCACTGAGCTCCCCCAGGGGCCCCAAACCCCGGTCCAGGGCCCTGTGACCTCCAGGCAGGTCAGTTCTCTATCTGGCACATCACCGGAGCGCTGCATCCACCCTCCCCCTGGTCTGTGGGCAACACAGTCTCCTCCTGCAGGGGCTGTGCCACCTGTGAATCTAGTTAGAAACCCTCTGGCCACAGGGGCTGTGCCCTGGATGTAGCTTTCCTGCCCCGGCTCGGCGGCAGAGAGCTGGGTCAGGCTTAGCTCAGCTGGGACGGACCAAGCATAGTTCTGGTTCCACTAAGAACGGTCCCTGGAGAGTTCCTATCCGCCCTCCGTCTCCCCTTCCTTTTCCACGGAGGCTTCGGTTTCCTGGACTGAGCCCCCAGGCAGAAACTCGGGTCCCCTCCCTTCTGCGGGGATGCGGGCACTGCCAAGTTCTGCAGGGCCGGGCGCCAGGTTGGCAAGGTAGTCCACTTCCCCCCCCTCTTCCCCCCCGGCATCAGAACCAGCTGGGAACCCCGAAGTGAGGCAAGCCCCTTTCCAAGTTCAGTTCCCTCCAAACCATATCTTTAATTTGTGGGAACCTCAGTTCTGTTCGCAAGGGAATGGAATAGCCACATCTTTCCACGGGCAGCCGCTCCCGTCTGGAGACAGCAGAGGGCTGAGAAGTGGGGCGTAGGGTGGACGGTTTTTTTTTTTCCCCCAAAACGCTCAGTTTTCATCTGGGTGGAGAGAGGGGGTGCTTGAAACCCATTTCAGTTCAGTTTGCCGAGAACTGTGTGAGGTTTAGGAAGAGAGGGATGGGGGAGGGAGGGGAAAGCAGCTGAGAGGGAGAGACGCTGGGACCTGCACCCTAGTTTGGAAGGGAGATGGGGGTGGGGGGTGGGCAGGAGGTAGC
>JAAGEH010000417.1:21528754-22100154 GCA_011751065.1 Lasiurus cinereus
GCCCAGGTGTCAGAGGTTAAGCCAAGAGTTCCCTCGCTATCTCAGAGCCGGGGGGGGGGTCCGTGCTGGGAAGAGTGGGGAACGTGACGGGTTTTCTGGGGGACAGAGAAGCGGAGCATGTGGAGGCTCCGGGCGGGGACCGGGGACCTGTCGGGGGGAGGCAGCGCGAGTCCTACCTGCAGGTCGGGCCCGTAGAAGGCCGCCATGGACGCATCGGCCACCAGCAGCGTCTCCACGAAGCGAGCCTCGGACACAAACCGCTTGGTCCTCCTGCTGCTGCTCGCGGCGCCCCGGGGCGCTGGCGGCTCGCGGGCGCCTTCGGCCTCGGCTTCCTCGCTTTCTTCCTCCTCCTCCTCCTCCTCCTCCTCCTCCTCCTCCTCCTCCGTCTCGCGCTCCGGCGCCCGCCACTCGGCTCCTCGGGGGCGGGGGAGGCGGCGGTGGCCCGGGGCGCGGCGCGCACCGCCGCCGCCGGAGGGTCCCCAGCGCCGCAGGAGGTGCGGCCGCTGCAGGGCGCCCCCCGCGCCGCGCGGCTCGATGGTGAACCCCTCGCCGTCCAGCAGGAAGGAGCCGCTCAGCCCGCCGCACAGGCTGACGGCGGCCAGCGAGCCCGGCGCGCCGTGGACGGAGCCCGAGAAGAAGCAGGCGCGCAGCTCGCGCTCGCCCCGGGCCGCCGCGCCGGAGCCGCCGGAGGAACCGGAGCCGCCGGAGCCGGAGGAGCCGGAGCCAGAGGAGCCGGAGGAGCCGGAGCCGGAGCCGCCGCCGAGGCTCTGGATCTTGAACTCGGGCGCCAGGAAGCTGGCGTCGGGCGCCAGGCGCAGGACGAAGCGGCGGCCGAAGGCGGACAGGTGGAGCGCCAGCCCGCCCGCGCCGCCCGCCCGCCGCGTGGGCACCACCAGCTCCGAGGCCGGGCCCGTGGCTGCGGGCGGGGCCGGGGCGCCGCGGGCGGGCGGCGGCGGCAGCAGCAGCAGCAGCAGCAGCAGCAGCGGCAGCAGCAGCGGGAGCGGCGGCCACCGGGCAGCGGCGCGGGGCATGGGGGCTCCGGCGGCGGCGCGCGCGGGAGAGAGAGACGCGGGGAGCAGCCGCCCGGCGCGGGCTCACAGGTGCGGGCGGCGCGGGCGGCGCGGGCGGGCCGCTCCCTCGAGGAAAAAAGAAAAAAAAAAAGGGGGGGAACTCGGTCAGGCCCGCGGGGCCCAGCGGCCGCCCCGTCCGCCCCTCCGGCCGCGCCTGCGGCTCCCCGAGCGGCGCCCGAGCAACTGGGAGCCGCCGCCGCCGCCGACTCCGCGCGCCCTCCGCCCGCCCTCCGCCGCGGCCTCGTCCGCACCCCGGGAAGCGCCAGCGAGTGGGCTGCGGGCCCTTCGTATTTATACTTCCTCCGCGGCTTTGACCTAAGAGGTTTATTTTTGCTCGCTCACTATTCCCGTTTCCCCTCCCCTGGGATGGGAGAGAGGAACTTGAAAAGAAGGAGCGCGAGAGGAGAGAGAGAGAGAGAGAGAGAGAGAGAGAGAGAGAGAGAGAGAGGAATTGGATGACATGTAAAACCAATCAGCAGCCAGCCAGACTCGCTAACCCCTCTCCACTCCCCCACCCTCCCCAAATGTCAACTCCAGCTTTCTCCCCCTTCCCTTCCCGGGACACACACGGTCCCGCATTAACTCCTCCGGGGCTGGGCCAGCCCTGCAGGCAGAGTCCCCGCGCGCGCTGCCCCCTTTTCAGGCCAAGTGTCCAGGGCGCATCCTCGGAAAAGTGGCTTCCAGGTGGACCCCAGCCACAGCATGCAGGTCCCGGTGGAGCCCCTCTGGGCATCCGGATTGTGTAGGAGAGAGGGTGTCCTCCGGAGAGGGTTCCAGAGCTTTTAATTGTGAAGCGACGGAGAGAGATGGGAAAGGTCATATTAAAATCATCATTCCCTGCCTGGCCAGCACGGTTCAGTTGGTTGAGTGTCAACCTATTAAACCAGAAGGTCACGGTTCCATTCTCTCCGGCCAGGGCACATGTGGGCTGGGTCCCCCCCCCAGTAGGGGGCGTGCAAGAGACAGCCAAGCAATAATTTAAAATATATATATATTTTATTGATTTTTTTACAGAGAGGAAGGGAGAGGGATAGTTTAGAAACATCAGTGAGAGAGACACATTGATCAGCCACCTCCTGCACGCCCCCTACTGGGGATGTGCCCGCAACCAGGATACATGCCCTTGACCGGAATCGAACCTGGGACCTTTCAATCCCCAGGCCAACGCTCTATTCATTGAGCCAAACCGGGTTTTGGCCGATCAATAATTTGATCTCATCATTGATGTTTCTCTCCCTCCCTTTCTCTTCCTCTCTGAAATCAATAAAAAATATATATAAAAATCATGCTCCCCACTAAAAACCACACTTTCATCCCAAGCTGGGGAGAGGGAAAAATACCCCCTGGCGGATGGAACCAAATTCGCTGTTACTGCCCCTTCCGGGGTTGGCAGACCGAACCCAGCCCAGTAGTGAATGATCAGAAGTGAAGTTGGCAGCCATGTGGGCTCACCCAGGAGGAAGGCAGCCCCTCCAGAGGAGGACAACAAGGCGCTTGGAACTGCATGTCTGGTCCTGAAAACCCCTGGGGTGTGGAGTGTGTGTATGGGGGTGCGGGATGGGGGACTTCATGAAAGGTGGCTGTGGGTGCCGGTAAGTATGGGAGTGGATTCCTTCTGCCCCACACCACTACCTCCCCCTGGGATGCGGGGTCTGAGACACAAAGAAAGGAACGGGGGATGGGATGGTCTACAGTCCTCTCTCAAGACCACCAAACACAGCACCTCATGGTACCCCAGTCTCTCTTATTTTTCTATTTTTATTTTTACTTTTTATATATTTTATTGATTTTTTACAGAAAGGAAGGGAGAGGGATAGAGAGTTAGAAACGTTGATGAGAGAGAGACATCGATCAGCCGCCTCCTGCACACCCCTACTGGGGATGTGCCCCCAACCAAGGTACGTGCCCTTGACCGGAATCGAACCTGGGACCTTTCAGTCCGCAGGCCGACGCTCTGTCCACCGAGCCAAACTGGTTTCAGCCCCAGTCTCTTTTAAGTTTATTTTTAATTTTGATTGATTTCAGAGAGGAAAGGAGAGGGAGCGCGAGAGAGAAACATCAACGATGAGAGAGAATCATTGATTGGCTGTCTCTTGCATGTTCCACACTGGAGATCGAACCTGCAACCTGGGCAGGTGAATCAAACCATCACCTCCTGGTTCACAGGTCGACACTCAATCACTGAGCCCCGTATGGCACCCCAGTCTTCACAGCACGGGTCTGGAGATAGGACTCGGGGTCCTGTTCCATAAGAAGAGGCTCTGAATCACTCCCCTCTGCTGACCAGTTTTCTGCCCGTGTTGGGGCGCACTGACAGTTGAGGTCGTCTTAGCCCACCCAACTCCTTCCAGTGGCCCTGGGGGTCCAGCACGCAACAGGGGAGGCTCTCCGGGCTTAAAGAGGCGGCTCTCAGAGCTGCGAGGTACCTCTGTGGCGGTGGACTCGGCAGCAGGGAAGGTGGCTTTGCCTCCCATGACCGAAAGGCTGAACTCCCCACCCCGCAGGCTGCCGCATGGTCTTTCCTGGGTACTTTACAGGGTCGGAACGCCTGGCATCTCAGATGTTCCCCCAAATGCTTCTAGTGGGGGCAGCAGGGGAATGGAAAGAGTAGCCTCTGCAGTATTTTCCCCCACATTAGCAAAACCCTCCCTCCCGGCACAGGGGTGTGACCTGGGAGAGGGACTGGCAGGCAGGCCATGGGGAATCCCATGCTGCTTTAGGCCTGTTGTAACGTTTTTTTTTTTTTTTTTGGGAGGGCATTTATTTATTTATTTAAAATTTATCTTTATGGTTGAAAATACTACAGATTGCCGAAACCGGTTTGTCTCAATGGATAGAGCCTTGGGCCTGCGGACTGAAAGGTCCCAAGTTCGATTCCAGTCAAGGGCATGTATCCTGGTTGCGGGCACATCCCCAGGAGGGGGCATGCAGGAGGCAGCTGATGGATGTCTCTCTCTCATCGATGTTTCTAACTCTCTCTTCCTCTCCCTCCTCTCTGTAAAAAATCAATAAAATGTATTAAAAAAGAAAAAAGAAAATACTACAGATGTTCCTTTGTTTCTCCCATTGACCCCATTCCATGCCACACCCGTAGCCCCCCTTACCCCCTGCCCCTAGACCTTCACCAGGCTATTTGTTGTCTGTGTTCCTGGGCTATGGATATAAATTCTTTGGTTAATCTCTCCCCACGCACCCCCTGATTTTGATCCTCCATCTTTGCTTCCTAAAGCCCCTGATTTGCCATTTCCCAGAGTAAAACTGGTTCCCTATGGGTTTCCTACTTTCTCCTTTGCAAGCATCTGAGAGCGGCGGATGGAGGGCTGTGCCCAGTTTCCCTCCCCTCCTCCCCAGTGTGTGTTCATGTTGAAGCCATGGGAGATTAAAAAAAAAAAAAAAATATATATATATATATATATATAAAAATAAAAAATTATTAAAAATTGTTTTTTTACAGAGAGGAAGGGAAAGGGATTGAGAGTTAGAAACTGGTGAGAGAGAAACATTAATCAGCCACCTTCTGCATGCCCTCCACTGGGGATATGCCCACAACCCAGGTACGTGCCCTTGACCGGAATCGAACCTGGGACCTTTCAGCCCGCAGGCCGACGCTCCATCCATTGAGCCAAACCAGTTTTGGCTCAAGTGGGAGACTTACATAGGCCAGAGAGAGCCTCAAATGTCTTTGGAGGCTTCTGGTCTCTGCTGGGAAGGCTCTGGGAGTGTTTTGTTTTTGTTTTAAGACAATGAAATGCCCTGAAGGAAGTTCCTGGGGAGGAGAACCTTGTCCTGCCCCATTTTAACAACATCATCAACAACAACAACAACAACAACCGGCTGGCTCACTGCAGGGTGGAGAGGAGCCAGCGTGGCTGCCCTCTGCCTCCCTCCCACCCACCTGGAGGCTCACGTCCCAGCCTGGGTGGCTCCTGCCAATCGCAGGGTGACCTCAAGGGGTCAGGCTTGCCTTAGCTATGCTGGAGCCCGTGGCCCTGCCTCCGGGACCCAGAAACCGGTTTGCGGTGCAAGCCCCCGGGAAAAAGACAAGACGAGAACGTCGAGACCAAACAACACCAACCACCCAGCCAACCAGTGCAAATCCCAGAGGGAGAGCTGCCAATCCCGGGCTTCCTACATCACCACGTTCCTTCTCAAAATACAGCATGACAGCGGGGCTGGCAAGCACGGCCGGCTAAATCCTGCACGCTGCCTGTTTTTGTAGCGTCCGCGAGCTAAGAATGTTGTTTACATTTTTAACCGAGTGGGGAGGAAAAAAAAAAAAAGGAAAACAAATGATAAAACTGGATGATGCTTGAAAACAATATGGAATTAAAGTTTCAGCGCCCATAAATACAGTACAGGTTTAATGGAGCGCAGCCATGGCCATGCATGTACACGCCGGCTGTTCTTGTGCTTCCGAGAGCAGGGGGTAAGGGAGCCTAAAATACATTTACTACCTACCCTTCCGCAGAAAAGGCTTGCTGGCTCCTGGATTACCGTAAAGCGGCATCTATTTGGAGTCCTCGTATTTCGAATGTAGGATCATTGAGACTCAGTGTATGGGATTCTTCTGAACGAAGAAGCTCAACGATTTCGTGCTCTGAATAAGAAAGGAAAATCCTATAAACACGAAAATGAAAATATCCGCGTTTGTCTTTAATTCCATACCTAGCCATTATGCGTTATTTAATTAACTCCTACGTCAATGAAGGACTTTTATGCGTACAGTACCATCTATTCTAGGGCGATAGCGATGTGGGAGTTTTTAATGACCTATTAGTAAGTGGTATCTCTTCCTTTATAAGTAGAGTTTCATAAGTAGAGTATGTCATAACTTTACAGTGTCTCCTAAGCTCTGGTGTTCTCTAGAAGAATCTGCCTCCTTTTGGAGAGATCTTAGTGGTCCTCCCATCTACTCCACGAGCAATCACAGAGGAGAAACTAATGCAGAGCTTTCAGTGACTCGCCCAAAAGACACATAGTTACTGGCATCCTTTTCTTAAAATGCTACGGGGGACCCCCTGCCTGACGATAAAGAAACTGTATTGTTTTTAAATGTCATCTGCAATTCACACCTTCTTATTAAAGTGGAATGCTTACTCTGGCCCGGGCATTGTTCTCAAGCAGGGGTGGGGAACTTACTTTTCCTGCCAAGGGCCATTTGGATATTTATAACCTCATTCTTGGGCCACACAAAATTATCAGCTTCAAAATTAGCCTGCTATCTTTGGTCAAACATTTCATTAACTCACCCCTAAGGCCCTGGCAGGGCCAGGCCAAACGATTTCGTGGGCCTTCTATGGCCCGCGGGCCAGATCGTTCCCCACTCCTGACTAAAGGCTCCTTTTTATTTAATTGGTTAGTAATCATAGCTTCAATCCTTTGAGTGCTTTCTGTGGGCATGGCGTATTTCTTTCTTTTTTAAAAAAAATATATTTTATTGATTTTTTACAGAGAGGAAGGGAGAGAGATAGACAGTCAGAAACATCGATGAGAGAGAGACATCGATCAGCCGCCTCCTGCACGCCCCACAGTGGAGATGTGCCCGCAAGCAAGGTACATGCCCCCGACCGGAATCGAACTTGGGACCTTTCAGTCCACAAGCCGACGCTCTATCCACTGAGCCAAACCGGTCCCGGCCATGGTGTATTTCACTTCCTTATCACGACCATCCTTTGAAAAAGGCAGCCCACAGATAAAAAAAGGAACTTGCTCAGCAGGGTCACTCAATTAATAAGTGGTGGCAACAGTGTTCTTAGCCAAGGTCACACTCATCAGCTACTAATTGAATTAAATTTTTTCCACCAATGACGCCACACGCGGAATTAACGCTCCTTTGTTTAGAACCGGGGATTACACTGTGATATTACAGAGCTGGAAGGGACCCTGGGACTTCTTTAAGGAGCTCCAAGGAGGGAGTAAACAGCTTTTCTCAAAAAGGCACTTCAATATCAACAGAGCTCTTTCTTTCTGAGCAAAATCCTCCCCTTTTGCCACAATTTATGTTCCTTTTCTTTAACTCTGGCTATTGTGTAGCCACCAGATCCAGCATTGCCTGTAACTGAGAGAGAGTTTTCTGGTCCTTATGCTTCCTGCTGCTGCACACACGTCCAGGCAGGCCTGTTAGACTTTTATTTATTTATTTTTAAGATTTTTTACAGCGAGGAAGGGAGAGGGATAGAGAGTTAGAAACATTGATGAGAGAGAAACATTGATCAGCTGCCTCTTGCTGAAGATGTGCCCACCACCAAGGCACATGTCCTTGACTGGAGTCCAACCTGGGACCTTTCAGTCCGTAGGCGGATGCTCTATCCACTGAGCCAAACCGGTCAGGGCAGGCATGTTGGACTTTGGACATCCCTTTTGTCCTGACACTCACCTTGTACCGGCTTTGTGTTTCGTGATGATCACTTGTAGGTATCCAAGCCTTTCCTGATTATTTTTATGTTTAATTCTCTCTGAATCCTAAATAGTCTGTCTTTTCAAACCTTGTAACTTCACCCCGTAGGTAGAAAGACATTCATCCACATTCTGGAGGCTACTTCGAGTTCAGTTCCTAACTCCCGTGAAGCGCCAGCCTCTCTGAAGCTACCTTTACCTGGCGTTCTGTAGCTTCCCGACACTCTCAAAGGGCCAGCTCCTGGTCCTATTGTAGATCACTGACCACCAGACCTCTACACACTGTAGTGCCATTGTGACCTTGACTCGCTTGGCGGCCAGACTGTTATTGATTTTATTACATCAAGAAGCAAACAAACCTTTTTGTTCCTATCACTTGTATTTTCAGTGACCAGTGGCCACAAATTGGGCTCCTTGTGGGCACCCAAAACATAACATTTTCTGAGGTTTCACGTGGAATGTACCCGCGATTTCAATATGTGATCCCTCATGTAGCTGGCTGCGGGGAGTTAATGGCCCATTTTGCGTCTTCCATGCAATAACCATGGCCATGATGGTAACATATGGCCATGCCTATCTTGCCACTTGATGGCCAGCAGGTGTCACTGTTGGAACTTGGTACTGTATTTACCCGCTTGTACACTTTCTCAGAACAACTTTGTCAAAAGTTAGAAATCTCTGTCATGTCATGCAAGTGTGAGACAGCAGTCCTCCAAATCTGGACAAATAAAGAAATCCGGGCCTTCCTGAAACGTCTGACAACCAGTCCCTGGAGGGGGGTGAAGGCAGTGCTGTGTGGATGTCCTGCTTAACCTAACTGGTGCTTCTCTTCCCACCATCCTTCCTTTGCCTGGACCACACCAGCGTCTCTTAGCTCATTAGACAGTCTGGGAGAGCTGGTCAAGCCGAGATGCCTCCAGGTCCATCTTAACAATGAGATTGACTTGCTTCCTCTCTACCTGTTAATTATTGAATGCCAACAATACATGTCCCTTAAATCTTCCTATTGATTCTAACCACCAGATGGGAGTCTCACCACATTTACCTTTCCTAGCTGGTTTAAGAAGGTCTGCAAGGGTCTAGTTCATCACTTCGGCTAACACACACACACACACACACACACACACACACACACACTTATACATATATTTTTTTATTGCACTAACTTGCCCAGCTGCACCTTTATTTCCTGGTTTTAAAGGGAAGAAAAGAGAGACAAAGGAAAAGAGGCGGTATTTCAGGATGGAGGGTGATTTCTCTGAGCAGATGAGGTGCTTATTCAAGGTCGTCAAGGGCCTTGATATAAAAACCATTCTTTTTTTTTAAAAAAAATATTTTATTGATTTTCCACAGAGAGGAAGGGAGAGGGATAGAGAGCTAGAAACATCAATGAGAAACATAGATCAGCTGCCTCCTGCACGCCCCCTATACTGGGGATGTGCCCGAAACCAAGATACACGCCCTTGACCGGAATCGAACCTGAGACCTTTCAGTCCACAGGTCGACGCTCTACCCATTGAGCCAAACTGGTTTCGGCAGGGCTTCTAAGTATTTGAAGGGGCACCTACAGGCCTCTTGAAAGAGGATTCTTGAGTGGGATTGGGAGGTGAGATTATGACTTTATAGCCTCATCCATCCTACTTTTCACGTATTCTTGAGTACAGGAAATTAGCATCCTTTTGACTTTGGATAAAAAGATCAGTTTTCTTTCTTTCTTTTAGACATCCAGGTCTAGTGCCAATTGCGCAGCTTCCTGCCAATCCCACTTCCTGAGATGACGGGGGTGATTTCTTTTCAGAACGTTCTTCGGCTGCGGGTGAAGTCTCATCAGGCTCATTGGCATGAGACCGCTGTAAAGAGGGACGTGGACATCAGGGGTGGACACGCCCTTGCCTGGCCTCTCACTTTGCAGACGGTCAGGCGAGACCTAGGAGGACTTCCTTTTCCCAGACTCACACAGCTGGCTGCCAGGAGATGCAGGGCCGCCACTTGGGTCGTGTGTCCCACGTTCTCTCCGTGTCACATCCACTCCCACTCTCTCGTGCAAAGCAGAACCCGAGCTCCCAGGGTTTGTGGGAAATGATCCGAGTCCCAGAGCTGCCCGGAGGTGTGCCTGGCACTAGAACGCAGGCCCATAGAGTGCAGGGGGATTCACTGCTCTGTTTCCGCACCCCTTGCCACCCAGCCGGACCATGCTGCCTCCCTCCAGAACTCTCCCTCTGATTTTTTAAAAAATACATTTTATTGATTTTGTACAAAGAGGAAGGGAGAGGGATAGAGAGTTAGAAACATCGATGAGAGAGAGAGACATGGATCAGCTGCCTCTTGCACGCCCCCTACTGGAGATGTGCCTGCAACTAAGGTACATGCCCTTCACTGGAATCGAACCTGGGACCTCTCAGTCCACAGACCGATGCTCTATCCACGGAGCCAAACCGGTTTCGCCCTTTGATGTTTTTTTTGTTCCCCAGTGAAAGAACCTTCCGTGAGGGGAGCATCCCGAGCACACTGAGAATTCAGCCGTATCAGTGCCTCACCAAGAAGTGTCTCCCTGGTATGAGACTATCTCAGAAGGTGGGGGTATTTTCTGGGTGTCTCAAGGCGTGATGGAGACGCAGGGGAGGCCTGAGGATTGAGGAAGAGTGGGATTTGGAGCAGCCACAGGGCAGGGGAGGAATGGGAAAGGGGGAGGGATGGAAACGGCCCAGTGCTTCCAACTTTGAAGATTTCTTTAGTATCTTCCTGTGTGTGTGTGTTTGCGCACACTCATACCTGTTCATTCTCCCGCTATCTCTGTCTCTGTCTCTCTTTTCCTCTTTCACACACACACACACACACACACACGCGCGGTAGTGGGAGAAGTCGTGCACCTTTCCATTTCTCCTCTTTCTTCCCTTTTGGGTGCTCTCATCTCTGTAGCTCCTGTCCCAGTTTTCTCTCTTCTCCTTGGACTGGACTAAATTCCCTTCTTTCTTCTTTTCCTTTCTCAGCTCCCCATCCCCTGGTATTTTTCAGTTGAGGAAACGATTTCATAAACCTACTATGTGTCGGAAATGGTCCTAGGCAACACAGGCAGAGAAATACAGAAGGCGGTTCTCAGCACCTGTGTTATCCAGACAGTTCCTAGTCTGGTGAGAGGGCAAGTTAAAGAGAGAAAGAATGATAATCTTGTGTTGCGACTACAATACTAAAGCTATCGGCAGGAAACCTTGGCACACAGAGTAGGCATTCAGGAAACATTTGCGGAGGGATTGATGAATCAGTTACGAGAGCCCAGAGAAGTTAGTGATAGCCGTGCTTTGATGGGCAGAGATCAGATTGGAAAAGCACCCATTTAAGTGCTATTTTCGTTGGACCTTAATGAATAAGCAGTCATTCACCAGACATTGAGTGGGGGGAGGGGGAGCCATTTCAGAAAGATGGACACACACACACACACACTCACACACACACACACACACACCGGAACCTTTTGCATTTGGGGGAAGTAATCGAGTTCATTGAGTCTTGCAGGCCTGGAGTGTCAGGTGCTAGGGGTGGTAGGCATGGAAGCCAGAACAGTCACCAGGGGCCAGTTGAAGGGGCATATCCCTGACCTGGGTCCTGTGAGCTTTCTCCCAGAGGGCGATGCAGCCTCACGGGAGGCTTGTGAGCAGGGAAGTGGTATGCCTGCACGGGGCTCTTAGGAAGGTAGCCAGCAGGTTTGTAGACCAAAGGCTGCATTAAGGAAGCGACAGGAGTGATGGAGATCCGTGAGGCTGGCCCTCCACAGATGGCCTGGTCTGAGCGAGGGAAGTGGCGGTGGAGACAGAGAGGAAATCCGTTGGAGCCTTTTTGAGTTAGCCCATCGGGGTGACTGGTGATGGGTGCAGGGGGCGGGGTGGGGGAAGGAGAGGAGGGGGCTGGTTGAGTGATGAGGTGAACGGGGAAGCCAGTGGCTGAGTTGAGGA
The DNA here is from genome assembly GCA_011751065.1 of Lasiurus cinereus. Lineage (NCBI taxonomy): Eukaryota > Metazoa > Chordata > Mammalia > Chiroptera > Vespertilionidae > Lasiurus > Lasiurus cinereus. The sequence goes on from JAAGEH010000417.1 coordinate 21,540,171, forward strand.
AAACAGGAGAAAGAGGTAAAATGCACATGTACGTTGTTTTGGGGATGTGCCTAGAAGGGGGTTTGGTTTCACATCTGAGGACTCTCCGGCGTTGCTAGGCCGGATGGAGGCACATCAACGGGCCTGGGAACGTGAATTTGGGAGCCAGAAGCCGTGCGCCATTCTGCTGTTGGAATGTGTGTGACATAGGGATTCTCTTGGTTTCCTTTTAAATGTCTACGCATCCTTTCTCTTCTGGATTCCCCACTTTCTTTCTTTTCACAGCTCCGAGAGCAGAGGTGAAGGCTCTCTGTCCAGTCTCCATTGTTGCTGTCTCCTCTCCCCCACATCCGGGGCCTTTCTGGAAGCAGGAAGTACCATTGCTTTTTTTTTTTTAATGAAATGCTGTGCTTTTCACCCACTGGGCTGTGTGGTCTACAGGTGCCTTCCAGTCGGTCCGTTGGTGGGGTGCTGTCCTCATGCGGAGAGGATTCCTGGCTGGCGTGGACAGCCAAGGGGAGCGAGGGAGAGATCTTTGCTGGAGGGACTTGCTCTTTGGAGTCTCACCAACCACAGCTTGGAAGTATTGGACACTCTGCTGGGCTGCTCCCTCCAGGTTGGCTAAGAAGTGACATTCCTGGATCCCATCACCTCTTGGCTCTCAGCGGTGACAAGGGAGGGGCACAGAGGTGCAGGGAAGAGGAAGCAAGGGCAGGCAAAGCCCCGACAGCCTTTTTAACCACGGGAGGTCACATCTGGCCTCTCAGCAGAGCATTGGGGAGCCCGGGGGGTTGGGGATGGTGGAGAGAGGGCTCTGCTCTGGAGCCCACACGCAGGTGGGAGGCAGGCCTGAGGCAAGAGAGCCACACACGGCTTTTCTCCTGGGTCAAGGGATGGCCTTATGTTCTTCTTCAGTGAAATACCAGCGTTTCCTGACCTTGGGTTCCTCATGGTCTGGAGGATCAGAGAAGACTCACGCCTCTAAGCCTCATGCACGCCAGATTGTGGGCGCTCAGTTAGAGATTTCCTTTGCCAGGCTGGGCTCCTCGCTCTCATCTTGGCATCCATGCCACTCATCTCCATTGCCCGCTCACCTCTCCACTTCAAGAGTGACGTGAAGGCCCGAGCTGGTTTGGCTCAGTGGATAGAGTGTCGGCCTGTGGATTGAAGGGTCCCAGGTTCGATTCCGGTCAAGGGCCACCTGCTCGGGTTGTGGGCTTGATCTCTAGGAGGGGGCCTGCAGGAGGCAGCCGATCAATGATTTTCTCTCATCTTTGATGTTTCTAACTCTCCCTCCTTCTGCCTTCCTCTCTGAAATCAATAAAAATATATTTTTTAAAAATAAAATATTGAAAGCTTAAAGTTTCAAAAATAAAAGAGTGAGGTGAAGGAGTGTGAGCCATGGGGTGCATGGATGAGGTAAGAGATGGTGACGGAGGAGGCAGGCATGCCACAAAGTGTTTCTTTTTTTTTTTTTATAATATATCTTATTGATTTTTTACAGAGAGAAGGGAGAGGGATAGAGAGTTAGAAACATCGATGAGAGAGAGACATCAATCAGCTGCCTCTTGCATGCCCCCCCTACTGGGGATGTGCCCGCAACCAAGGTACATGCCCTTGACTGGGATCGAACCTGGGACCCTTCAGTCCGCAGACCGACGCTTTATCCACTGAGCCACACCGGTTTCGGCCACAAAGTGTTTCTAAATGAGATGCCAGAGGGAAAAAACAGTAGCTTACTAACTGGAAACCCCTCATCTTGGAAGACACCGTCAGAAGGCTCCCAACCTGTTGGGCTCAGTCAGAGTGATGGGTGACAGGCGCCAGGATAGATGGAGAATCATTTGTTTCTCCTTCACAAGAATTGTGCCCCCTGGTGGACAACCTGCGCCAACCCCGGGGGTGACCTGACCTCAGGAGGTCTTTGGTTGGCCCTTTCTCCCTTCCTCTCCTCTTAAAGGACCCCTCTCTGGCCACTGTCTGACATTCTCCTCTCAGAACTTGCTTTAGAAAAAGGCTCTGATCTTTTCAAGGTGCAAATATATGTGAGTGGGAACCACTGTCAAGCTGTTACGAGCTATTTTCACCCCGGTGTAAATGAAGATGCTGATCGAAGCTAATTTTGAAAAAGGGACGTGTGGATGCATGAGCAGAATGAGAGGGAGCTGACAGAAAGCATGGGGGTGCTGAGGCCAGGCAGGGGATGGAGAGGTGGAAGGGAGAAGGTAGGGCTAAGAGGAGAGAATGGAGGGACATGGTGCCTACCCCTAATTTACCTAAATGAAGAGAGCCAGAGCCTTGGGTTTTCTTGGCAGAACTGATCAAGAAAATTGCAAACTCCAGAGGTGAGAATTGTATCTATCACACTTTCTAATCGCAAGAGTACCAAATAGCCGAAACCGGTTTGGCTCAGTGGATAAAGGGTTGGCCTGCAGACTGAAAGGTCCTAGGTTCGATTCCGGTCAAGGGTATGTACCTTGGTTGCAGGCATATCCCCAGTTGGGGGCATGCAGGAGGCAGCTGATTGATGTTTCTCTCTCATCGATGTTTCTAGCTCTCTATCCTCTCTATAAAAAATCAATAACATATATAAAAAATATTTAAAAAAGAGTACCAAATAAGGTTCTGCACTCTGCGGACCCAATGTGTGAGACTACTGTAAGACTATTCTTCCTCTTCCATTAATTTACGCCCCACTCCCCAACTTTGGAGGAACATGACTGGATCAGGGTGCTAGCAGGAGGCAGCCTGGATGTATCATTCGGTGCGTTTCCCAGAGTCTAACCAGGCCCCTTTGTTCCAGCCTCCTAGCTCCGAGAGAATAAAGAGGAGTTAAACCCCAGAGGAGAAGGCAGAGTGGGTGGCTGAGAGGGGAAGAGGAGAGTTAAACAGTTCCTCTGAGCAAAGGAGGATGGACCCAGGCCCAGAGCTATAACTCACGGGTCCTTAGATGAGTGTCCAGCTGCTTCAGCTGTCTCCACATCTGGGAGAGGATTGGCCCAGGGCGCCGGCACGTGAGGGAGCCAGTGGCTTGAGGCGCTCCCTCCCCGAGCCTGCCAGGGCCTGTGCCTTTGAGATGTCATCTGCCGTGCCCAGCTCCGTGGCACCGTTTCCACCCAGAGCAGATGAGGCACATCTGGGACGCTGCGGGATCTCTGACACAGAATGGTGGCGACGCAGAGCACACACGCACCCAGATGGCAAGTTCTGCAATCTCTCCTCTGTGGAAAACCTGGTCTGAATCCTCACGCGGTAAATCAACGACTTAATCGCGTCTGAGCTGAGGAACCGGGAGATTTCTTTCAGCCGCTTCCCTCGCCCTTGCTGAGATAATAGAGCGTCTTCTTCTTCATGTCTCCTCCTCCTCTCTTTCTCCTTAATTCTTTATACTCCGGTGTGGGGAGATACTCCGGGATGCTGGCTTTTACAGGTAGGCGGAAGTCATGCTTGGTCCTGATGTTGGAGAATCGTTAGGATCTGAGAGAAGGGAACCCTAAGTCTCCACACTGAATGCTGTGGTTACCTCATTCTGGCTTCAGTGCTTTGTCCTTTTGTTTTGTTTTGTTTTCTTTTTAAAATATATTTTATTGATTTCTTACAGAGAGGAAGGGAGAGGGACAGAGAGTTAGAAACATTGATGAGAGAGAGACATCGATCAGCTGCCTCCTGCACGCCCCCTACTAGGGATGTGCCCACAACCAAGATACATGCCCTTGACCGGAATCGAACCCACGACCCTTCAGTCCGCAGGCCAACGCTCTATCTACTGAGCCAAACTGGTTTCGGCAGTGGTTGATGATCATCTACGTTGAACCTCCTGCCCCCATCTGGCTCTGCCAAGCAGCCCGCCTCTGCTCTGGGCATTGCCATGGAGACTGAACTAAAAGAAAAGGGAGCCTTGGTGTCGAGGGGTTTCCAGTTTTAGGGCGGCTGTCGTGCAATCTTAGCAAACGAGTTGGACATTTAATTAGCAAAGGGCAGGTAAATGCAAATAAGTTTACATTTAATTAGCAAAGGGCAGGTAAATGCAAATGAGCTCTTCCTGGGCTAGCAATGGAGTCCACATTTGCTGAAGACACAGAGGACAATAAAGCAGTCAGATCTGTGTGAGGTTCCGTGGTTTCCCAGAGGAGGTGAGAGTTACACGCACGCAGAGGTGAGGCTGAGCAAGCGCCTGTGGGAGAGATGCTTACACGGAGCTACACGTGCTGGGAGAGCAGCTCTGAGCAGAAGCTGAGCTGATGAATTTAGCTGGAGCCAGGGTTCCAGGTCAAAGGGAGAGAGAAGTGAGTTTACAAGATGAGCAAAGCAGCCGGCTGGGTCGCTTTAGACCAGCACCGTTATCTTTCTGGTCCTCAGCTGCCTCCACAGTGAGTGAGGGTCCCGGGTGAGGTGACCTGGTCCTCAGCTAAAGTTTCTGTCACAGAGGTGTAGGGAGTTACTGAGAATGGGGAGCAGTGCGTTAGGCATGCTAAACTTCCCTAGGCCCGTGGTCGGCAAACTGCGGCTCTCGAGCCACATGCGACTCTTTGGCCCTTTGAGTGTGGCTCTTCCACAAAATCCCACGGCCTGGGCGAGTCTATTTTGAAGAAGTGGCATTAGAAGAAGTTTAAGTTTAAAAAATGTGGCTCTCCAAAGAAATGTCAACCGTTGTGCTGCTGATATTTGGCTCTGCTGACTAATGAGTTTGCCGACTACTACCCTAGGCGACGGAGCTAATCCCCATCGTGGAGATGAAGTGTCGTGCCCAGTTTCACAGCCCGAGAGTGACCAAGCCGGAAGTGGAATGGAAGCCATGCAGTCAGTGAGTCTGAATGAAGAGCTCCAGCTTGCCAAGCTCTGTGCCAGGCCCCGGGGGATGTCACAGTGAAGGAGACAGATAAGCCCCCCCTCTCATCCTGGCTGGGGCAGGAGGGGAAGACGGGCAACCGAACAGTGAAGATTCAGGTGCACAGAACAGGTGTACAGAGACATAAATGCTGCGGGAAGTACAACATGGAATCCTGATCATGATGGGGCTTCAGTGGGATGGCCTAGCAAGGCTCTCTGAGGAGGTGGCACTTGGCTGAGATCTGAAGGACAGGAAGCGGTCTGCCTCGTTGTCCAAGGGCAGAAAAGGCCCAGCGGAGGTGTTTAGATTCTCGGCATGAGCTGAGCCCACAATCTCTCCTTTGGGGAAGGAGTTGTTTTTTATTTTTTAAAAATCAAGGAGGACAGGGAGAAACAGGAGGGTGGCGATGATAGAGTCCAAAGATGGACGTAGGGCTGCCAGTGTATCATGGGAAGTCCATGAGCAAAGCGGGGAGAGGCCGTTTCCTTTAGCTTTCCTCCCTTCCATTAGGAATACCACAGAACATGGCAGGGTGATGATGGCGGCCATCTTGGGGGGCTGAGTGGTAATAAAAATAAGAATAAAAAATGAAAATATTAACAGCACTGTTGGACAACATTTATGAAACTTTAAAAATGTAGTAAGTATATTATGATACTTAAAATCCTTTTATTCTTGAAATATTAATGTTTATTGCATAGAATATCATTATATGTAAGATCATTTCTCTTAATTGGTGTTTATTGCATGTAACATCATATTTTAAATCGTTTTTCTTGAAATTAAAAAAAAACAACACTGAAAAAAAATGTATGAAGCACTTCTGCCCTATCCAGTTTGGCTCAGTGGGTAGAGTGTCGGCCTGTGGACTGAAGGGTCCCGGGTTCGATTCTGATCAAGGGGCATGTACCTCCGTTGCAGGCCCAGTCAGTGTGTCTCTCTCACACTGATGTTTCTCTCTCTCTCTCACCCTTCTTTCCACTTTCTCTAAAAATCAATGGGAAGATATCCTTGGGTGAGGATTAACAAGAACAACAAAATGTATTAAGCACTTCTGAGGACTGCTTAAGTATTCACTTATTTAGTGCTCATAATAACTATAGAGATGAGTGGTATTCTTATCCTAACTTTAATAATGAAGCGGCTGAGGCTTTGGGGAGTAATGTATCCGGAATTGCACAACTGAAATCGGTGGAGCCAGGACACACATCAGGGTCCTCCAAGCCTGGGCTCTTTTTAAAATATATATATATATTTTATTGATTTTTTACAGAGAGGAAGGGAGAAGGATAGAGAGTTAAAAACATCGATGAGAGAGAGACATCAATCAGCCGCCTTCTGCACGCCCCCCACTGGGCATGTGCCCACAACCAGGATACATGCCCTTGACCGGAATCAAACATGGGGACCTTTCAGTCCGCAGAGGCTGATGCTCTATCCACTGAGCCAAACCGGTTTTGGCCAAGCCTGGGCTCTTAGTCATCATGCCATATCGCCTTCTGCAGCCTCCAACAGTCATGTCACATTTGATCTGGAAGTGAACTTAGATTTTATGTAGACCAGAATTCTAGTGCAGTATTGTGACTGACAACCTCTGACCTCTGATCCCTCTTCTTTGAACAGGTGAAAAAATCAAGCCAGAGAGTCAGATCAGCGAGGCAAATGGAGTACCAATGCCGAGTTCTAACATCGACTCTAGTGCTATACACTTAAGCAGAGACCTAGATCCTCAATTCCTGGTTAGGAAGCGATGCAAAGTGATTGAATAGAAGTGCAGCTTCCCAAGAGGGGAGAGACACGTGTTAAATCAGAGGACGTGTATAAAGCCCTTGGTGCAGTGCTGAGCACATACCTTTGAGAAAGTCCACACATGGGCTTTCTGTGCTCCGGGTGGAGCCAGTGGGCTTGTGATTAGGGAAGAGGAAGCTTGATTGACATGCTGCGGCCCTCGCCAAACCCCACTGATCACAGTGAAAGTGAAATGTCTTTGGAAACCTTGTAACCCGCCATTATAACGGCTGGGCATAGCAAAACAATTGCTTGCCCTCTACAAGTGGCTTATGATCGCCTCTGGTCGTCTGAGTTGCTCTTTAATTATAGTCCCGCTTTAAACACCCAAACACACCCGGCCTTTGTTGACGTGAACTCCCTGTCTCTCACACACAGCCCTCCCCCGGGCACACTCTCCCTTTCATTTACAGAGCATAAACACCCGTCTTACTCATTCACATAATGAATTTCAGCCCCCGGAGTCTCAATGGCAGAGGGGCCCCTGGAGACTGATGGGCATCTGGGCGGTTTCCTGTTCCAAGGCCCCAGGGGAATCTTGGAAGAGTGGATGCTTTAATGGGGAGGAGATAATGGGTAGAAAGGGCTCCTCATGATGGACCAGTCCCAGCGTCCTCTGCCTTTCAGCCTCGGGATTGTTTACGCGAGCAGCCACTTCTCTTAAGAAAATCTCAAAATTCTTCAGCACACCTCCTTTATTATGCTGCATAATCCTGTCTTCTGCTCTTCCAAACTCAACTCAGAGCCTTTTGGTTCTGTGGTGATGTTCTAGGTGTCGGGAGAGAAACCCAGCAGAAAGAAGTTTCCAGAAGAAAGAAGGTGATACAGTGGTACCTCAAGATACGAGTTTAATGCGTTCTGTAACCTTGAGGCGTGGGAGATGCTCGAGTCGCGGTAAACTGGTGGGTCGCGTGCAGCCGGCCGATCCACGAGATTACTCCTATCTCAAATGTTGCTCGTATTTCAAAGCAAAAATCGCTCGCTCGACGGCTTGTATCTCAAAAATCTCGTATGTTAGGGCACTCGTATCTCGAGGTACCACTGTATTACTGAAAGGTAACTTGCAGCCGGAAGACATTGGGGATCTCAAGGATCAGCACTTGACACAGGGATCCTAGGACCGCCCCCTCCAAACTAGTCGGGAGCTCATGGTTCTGGGGGATGTCACAGTGAACGACATTCGCACGACAGGCACTCAGTCTGTCACGCCAGTGCCCTGCGTGGTACTTAGTTGAGAGTCACCTGAAATAAACTCCTGGGAGAAGTGCCCTCTGGCTGTTCTCCTGCCCCCCAGTCCCTCAGGCCCTCCTTGGCAGGAAGACCACCTTCCCCCATATCCCACCAGGCACTGCTGTGGTTGCTGAGCCAGGGCTCCACTCTCTTCCCTAAGCCCCGAGGGATAGTTGGCCTATTTCTGGGGTGTAAATACTTCCACAGGGTCTCTTCCAAGGGGAGCATACCGGTCCGCGTGACCACCCTCTCCCCTCCTCCGTCTGCTCTCTTCTGGAAGCGGAGGGCTGCGCTGGGAGGGCTGGTGGTTCAGAGCCCAATAGTCGATTAGGGAGTGACGAGGTTTTATTTTTTTAAATATATTTTATTGATTTTTCACAGAGAGGAAGGGAAAGAGAAAGTCAGAAACGTGGATGAGAGAGAGACATCATCGATCAGCTGCCTCCTGCACACCCCACAGTGGAGATGCGCCCGCAAGCAAGGTACCTGCCCCCGACCGGAATCGAACCTGGGACCTTTCAGTCCGCAGGCCGACGCTCTATCCACTGAGCCAAACCGGTCTCGGCGACGAGGTTTGTTTTGAAGCATAATTGATAATTGCAAGTTTATAGAATTTAACTTTTCAAAGAATGGCCGTGTTTCACAGCTGACTGTCAAAAATGCCTGAAAATGTCACCATCTGCACCAGCCCGGCCAGCACACCATGGGCCCTGGGCAGCCGGTGGGCAGAGGTGGCCCTGGGTCTCAGAAGGGCTGCTCTTCTGGCCTTGGGACAGTCACAGGGACAGTTCTTGGTTCTGCTTCTTTCAGGGGACAGGGTCCTGAAGAACCAGCAGGGATGTGGCAACAGGAGGGGCTGGGGGCGTGGAGTCGGGGGGCGCAGTGGCGGGTCCTCAATCCTCACTGGGGCAACCGAACTGCCCTTGAGAGTGGCTGGCTATGGGCAGATGTCCCTTGGGGCAGAAGTAAGCGATGGGTGGGGCGTGTCGGGCACCAGGGCATAACTGGAGGGCAAAAAAAAAAAAAAAAGCGCACGGAGGAGATTCCTGTTTCTCGGCCAGCCCACGCCTCCTCCTCCTCCTCCCCCCGCCTCAGCTCAGCGCCACTCCCTCCCCCGCCAAGTGGCTCTCGGCTCGGGGAGGCGGGACCGAGTTCTTCGATGGCCCCCGGAGGCTCCCAGCTGCAAGCTTTGGGAGGCTGGGAGGCGAGAGAGGGAGGGGCGCCGCCGACTGGGCCGTCCGAAGGGAAGGGGGCCTTTAAGAGGCTCGCCCGGCGCCCGGTTTGCGGCTGCGGAGGGGAGAAGCGGCCCGGCTGCAGGCACCTCCCTCCGGCGCTCGGGCGGCTGCAGCCCTTCGCCCTGCACTTGACAGCGGCGGCGGCACCCCCGTCCCCCTGCGGCGCGCGGGGCGCGGGAGGGCGCAGGTAGGAGGCGCGGGCGGCCGGGCGCTCGGGGAGCGGTCGCCCTCCCGTGGCTCTCCTTTCCCTGGGAGCGGCGGGCTGCCGCCGGCCGTGCCGGGGCCGGGGCCGGGGCGGGCTGCCCCGAGATCGTGCGGGCGGCTGCTCCCTGCTCCGAGAGAGAGAGAGAGAGACAGAGAGAGAGAGAGAAAGAGAGAGAGAGAGCGCGCGCGGCTGGCTGTGCGCGCTGCCCCGGCGCCATGCTTCTGCTGGGCATCGTCGCCCTGGCTCTGGTCGTCGGGGCACCGGCGGGCGGCGCGGAGCCAGAGCGGGAGGTGGTGATGCCCATCCTCCTGGACCCGGACATCAACGGCCGCCAGTACTACCGGCGGGGCCCCGAGGAGCCCGGGGCGCAGGGGCTCATTTTCCAGATCACGGCGTTCCAGGAGGACTTCTACCTCCACCTGACGCCGGACGCCCGGTTCCTGGCGCCCGCCTTCGCCACCGAGCGCCTGGGCGTCCCGCTCCGCCAGGGGCTCCCCGCCGCCTCCGCGGACCTGCGCCGCTGCTTTTACTCCGGGGACGTGAACGCCGAGCCGGATTCGTTCGCCGCCGTGAGCCTGTGCGGGGGGCTGCGCGGCGCCTTCGGGTACCGCGGCGCGGAGTATGTCATCAGCCCGCTGCCCAACGCCAGCGCGCCCGCGCCCGCGCCCGCGGAGGTGGCGGAGGTGGCGGAGGTGGCGGCGCGGCGCAACCGCCAGGGCGCACACCTCCTGCAGCGCCGCGGCGCCCCCGGCGGGCCTCCCGGGGACCCCACGTCTCGCTGCGGCGTGGCTTCAGGCTGGAACCCCGCCATCCTGCGGGCTCTGGACCCTTACAAGCCCCGGAGGAGGGCCGGCGCGGCGGGGGAGAGCCGCGGCCGGCGCCGGTCGGGGCGCGCCAAGCGCTTCGTGTCCATCCCGCGCTACGTCGAGACCCTGGTGGTGGCGGACGAGTCCATGGTCAAGTTCCACGGCCAGGACCTGGAGCACTACCTGCTGACGCTGCTGGCCACCGCGGCGCGACTCTACCGCCACCCCAGCATCCTCAACCCCATCAGCATCGTGGTGGTCAAGGTGCTGCTCCTCGGGGACCGCGACGCGGGGCCCAAGGTCACGGGCAACGCCGCCCTGACGCTGCGCAACTTCTGTGCCTGGCAGAAGAAGCTCAACAAAGTGAGCGACAAGCACCCCGAGTACTGGGACACCGCCATCCTCTTCACCAGGCAGGTAAGCGCCTCTGTCACCTCTCGGGAGCCACCCGGCTTCATGCCCACCAGGTCCCCGCCCTTAGCTCTCCAGATGCGCTTTGTGCGCACCCTGACCCCCCCCTCCCCCCCCCCAATTCACATCTCCTTGATCTCCGACTCCCACTTTGCATCTTTCCGGGAGAGCCCGCTCCTAGGTTCCGCAGACTCTGGCTTCCAGTGCGTCTGGGCGCACGTGGGTGGCCAGAAGGTGTCGGCCTGGCGCGGCCAATCAGCGCCTCCTGGAGCAGGTGCCAAGGGGCCGGAGCCCAGGAAGTGGCCGCCCAGAAGCCGCAGTTCGTCTTCGAGGCCGAGAGGGGGCATTGGAGAGGCGGGCGGGCGGGGAAAGGCCCACCCCTTTCTCTGGGGGCGTCTAAGTTGCTTCAGAGACACCCAGGTTCCCTCCTTCTGCTGGTGGGTGTGGCAGGTGATCCAGATGGCCTGGGTGAAGCCCCATTTCTCAGAGGTGACACGTTCAGCGTGCCCTCTCTGCGCTAGGCCGGGAAAACCTGGAAGTGGGATATTTTGTAGGTTCCGGGGACAGGACGGGGACCATTCCCTCGGTCATTGCTGCCTCCTCTTGTGCGGGGCCCGATTTCTGTTCGAGGGGCTTCCCGTACATTCAGAGCAAGGTGTCCCTGGAGGGCACTTGTTGGGAGCTTGAAGTTTCCCTGCGAGCTGAGTGGGAAAGCTGGCTTTCAATGTTCCCGTGTCCTTGCTGGTGGACGGCAACCCTTGACCCCGATGCGTGCTGTGGAATGGAGCGGGCAAGGTTGCTCCTGACCTCAAATCCCTGAAACTGCCGGGGACTGCCCCGGGCCGGGTGGCAGGGCGTGCGCTCAGGGAAGGGCACGGGAGACCTTAGCTGCAGGCTTGGAAAGACACTGCCTGTCGGGACTAGGAAGCAGATCAGAAAAGCAGCTGTGTCTCTGTGCTCGGGCCTGGGAAAGTGGAGGTTTGTAGCTGTTGGAGGGCTGGGGACTGGGAAGCGTCTGGATTCTTCACGTTTGATAGATGCTGGAGACGGGGAGGAAGAGGGGGCCTTCGCGTGAGCCGCTTCCTCTGCTTTTGGGGGCTGCAACTTGAATCTGGGCCATCAGAGCGCGCTGGGGAGGGCACAGGCTCCATGGTGCCCCCGTGGGGCGCCGAGTCTCCACCGTTTCCCAAGGGCCCCTCGGAGCGGGCCTGGCGCTCTCGGGGCTGGAGCCGGCGTCTTCTGCGCTAACCCATTTGGCACAGCCCGTCCCTTCCCGCAGTTGAACTTCCTCCTTTCCCAGCCTTCTCCTCCCACCACCTGGTTCCTCTAGGGAGGTCTCTGGCCCGGGCCGGTTTCCTTGCACTCATTCTTCCAGTTGAGGTCTGCTGCCCAGGCCTCACAGGCACCGCCTGAGTCATGGGGAAATGTCAAAGGAGGTGGCTTTGACCTCGGCACGCAGGCCAACTCGGCAGGCAGGCCGGCCGATCGCCGGGGGAAGCGAGCAGAGGCCGACAACAGGACAGCTTAATGGGCAAAGCAGCTGCTGTTCCTGCGGGAGGGCGGTCCCTCGCTGGCTCGCCGGCACCAGACCTCAGTCCCTGCTGCCCCGGGGGGCCAGGCGGCTTTTGGAACCAGCCCCGGGAAGAAGACTCCTGCCGGGGACCCCAGGCCCTGCTGTCAGAGGGACCTCCTCCCTGGCGATGGAGAGGCCATCAAGCAGCCCGCCAGCTTCTGTGTGTCAGCGTGTCAGCTGGACCCCTGGGGGCGATGTTGACAATGCATAATGGGTCCAAGATGTACGACTGCGTGGGTCAGAGACACGGGGATGAGCAAGAGGTGACTTCCAGGAGCTCCCTTCCTCTCCATCGTCCCGGGGGCGAAGCCAGTGGGCAGGGAGGCCGCAGGGGCAGGGCGCGTTAGAGTGCACGCCGCTCCCCCGCCGCCAGGCCGGCCGGCACCGGCTGCAGGGCCCGCTGCATTCCCGGAGCCTGAGGAACGGCTCATTCCTGAACTCCCCCGGGAAGGTACAGTATGCGATGAGGACAGGCGCGCACAGCTGCGCTTTCCAGATGTGGTCGGTCTCCGGGAACCCGGAGGAGTCGCCCGCTACCCTCCGACCCGGGAGGGACCTCTCTGTCACTCCGTGCGGGTCAGCAGTGATCCTTTGTGTCAGACGCATGAGCTGCTCTGCTTAGGATGGCGTGATCCATGTGTTTCAAACTGCAATCTGAATGGGATATACGCTGTGCATGTAGTTCGGATGAGAAGTGTTTAGACATGCACTTAATTTGTAAATCAGCTTTTGGGCTCTGGAGGGGAGGGACACTTTTATTTTTATTTTTTTAAAAATATATATTTTATTGATTTTTTTACAGACAAGAGGGAGAGGGATAGAAAGTTAGAAACATCGATGAGAGAGAGACATCCATCAGCCGCCTCCTGCACGTCCCCTACTGGGGATGTGCCCGCAACCAAGATACATGCCCTTGACCGGAATCGAACCTGGGACCCTTCAGTCTGCAGGCCAACGCTCTATCCACTGAGCCAAACCGGTTTCAGCTGGAGGGGAGAGGGACCCTTTTAGAGTCACCTATGTCTTGGTTCTCCCGGAGAAATGGGAAAACTGGCCAGTGACTCTAACCGATCACACACGCCAGTTGTGGTTTCCACTGAGAGGAAGCGGGTAGGAAGGGGCCGGGCTTGGTGCCTTGGGGCTCCAGGTGCCAGGGGTACCTGCAAGGAGAGCAGCAAGAGCGACAGGGCCCGCAGCACGGAACCCCCCGCCCCCCTGGACAGCCCATCGAGCGGCTGCGTCTGACAGCAGGCCTGGGCGGGGCTGTGGGCGATGCTGCCGGCCTTGGCAGGCGGTGGGAGGGGCGTGGGGTGTTGAAATCCAAACACTGGGAAGACGAGACCCAGGGAGTCTCCTGTGCACAGGAGGAGCACGAAATGGATCACCCGACAAGTATTTTGACAATCGGAGGAGTTTGCTTAGGGATTCAGAGAAAGTTCGTGTTCCTGGAGAAAGTGCACGGCTCGTCTTCTTGAGGCGATCAGCTTGCAGCCTCATAACAGCAGGGTGAGGTCAGCGCAGGATCGGGACCAGGGCTGTGCGGCAGCCGGGCCAGGCTTTCTGGGTGGACCTTGACTTCCGAGGAGGGAAGTTTGCGAAGCTTCCTGTGGCTCTGGAGGCCGGAGCCGGCTAGTCCAGGCGAGACCCTCCTCCCTCTGCAGGCCCAGCGCCTCCACTGTTTGGGTAACTGCGATAGACTGGCTTCCATTCATGTATTTGTACATTCTCCTAATACTCTACCGAGCATCCATTACTTCCAGGTACTATCCTGGGCTGTGGACATAGAGATATCAGGAAGATGTGGCCTCTGGCCCCCAGGAATTCATCGCGAGTCAGGGAGCCCCACGAGGAAACCTTCTATTCACAGGCCGACACGCTACCCACTGAGCCAACTGGCTAGGGCAACATGTGTTTTAAATTGAACGCTGTTAGTCGCGTAGCAGCCCTCTGGGTTATCATCGGATCAACTGCTGCGGGATTGAAGTGCTTGTATTCAAGTCAGCATGGTTTTACTTGCTAATGGCTCCAAAGTGCCGGAGTAGTGATGCCGGCCGTCCCAGGACGCCAGCGAGAAGCTGTAAAGTGCTTCCTTTCAATGCAGAGATGAGTGCAAAATATCAGAATCAGATATTTCGAGAGAGAAAGAGACCACATTCACTTAACTTTTATCTCAGTACGAGAGGCCTGTTGCGTGAAAATTCATGCCCTGGATGAGGGGGTCCCTCTGCCCGCCTACCCCCTCTTACAGTCTGGGAGCCCACAAGGGCAGGAGGTGACCCAGTGATCAGGGAAAGACGATGCCCCATCACACCTCTGCTGCTGCCACTGCTGGCAGTGCAAGCCTTGGCCAGCCCTGGTTACTTGAGCCTCAAGTGGCTCTGGGTGGCTGGGCAGTCACCATCTGAGGCTTGCCTGCACCTCGGGCCGGCTCTGGGTGGCTGGAGAGCTGAGAGGATTGGATGCTTCCATCTTGTGGCTGTGGGTGCCGCCATCTTTGAGGGCGGGACAGTCAATTAGCATATTCCCTCCTTATTGGCTGTGGGCGCCGCCATCTTTGCCACAGCCTGAGAACCAATTAGCATATCCCCTCTTTATTAGATAGGATATTGTTAAAATTGTTCTATTTCATTGCTCACTTCTTACTGTGCCTAAGTGATAAATTAAACTCTATCATGGGGTGCAGGTCTAGGAAGAAACATTGGATAGACAGAGTTCTCAGAACTGGTCATGGTTTCAGACATCCAACCGGGGGTCTTGGAACATATCCCCCGTGGATGGAGGGCAAACTGTCTATGTTTGCCGTTGTTGAATGATCACCTGCCCTTTGATTCAGGCCTGTCCTTTGCCAGAATCTCCATCTGGGACAGGCCTGGTTGAAAGCATTCTGTCCCGTGGCCCTTGCAAGTTTCCTTGACACCCGTCTGATGACATTCCTGTTCTTGTGTGCGAACTGCGGGCTCCGGCACTTGCCACTCCCTCTGATATGTCAGCTCCTGTAAGGAAGGACCTCTCTACCTCTGCTGGGCCCCCGCACACACGGTTGTTTTTTTATGTGTCCACGGAAGGAAGGTGCACGTGGCTACAGGGCTTGGTAGGTCACCTCCCTGCCTGGGGCTCATTCATCCGGCGTTGTCTTAGGGCCTAAGTCTTAGGCTGTCAGGCTGCAGGGCTGGGGGAGGGCCTTGAGCCTCCTCTGGCATCTCATTTGGGCTCTTTGCCATCAGGCTTTTCCCTGGGGAAAGGAGGGGCCCTGTGAGGAGCCAGCAGGCAGGGTACACAGCAGAGATGGGGTCAGTGTGTCAGTGCAGGTGTGGGGCATGGAGCCAAAGGCTTGCTCATCCAGGGAGCGGGTGCAGACGCTGCGCTAGGAGCAGTCTCCGAAGCTAATTCTGCCGCTCCCCTCGTAACTGCGAAAGACTGGAGCTCAGTTAGCGAGCTCTCCCCGCTCGGATGGGAAGACAGTCTTGCCCTCTTGAGATTCCCCAGCATGTTCATTCTCGGGGTGCATGTGGACCGGAAGCAGTGCGGGGTTGTGGGAATTGCTCCGTTCTGAGGCTGTGCTGCGTGGATTTCACTCCTCCCAGCCCATCCCTGGGCTCACTGACCCTGGCCTGGTTACTTCTCTTCTCTGGGTCTCATTGTAAAATGGAGCCTCATAATGGCCTCTCCCCCCTAAAGCTGATGAGAGGATTCGAGGAGCTACCACAGGTAAGACTCCACCAGCGGTGTCCCGCACGTAGCAGCGACTCAAGGAACGTTAGCCACTGTCACTGCATTTGGTGTGTGACCTCTTGGGAACGGATGATTTCTAGAGACAGTTTGGGGTCCTGCAGGCTTTGGGGTCCTCTTCTTCCTCACGGAGGGAGTTCTTGGGGTTTTGATGGCCTCAGTCTCTTGTTATAATAACACCTGCACACCCCGAGGGCTTTCTATTCCAGCGACACCCAATCTGCGTATAAAAGGGCAAGTCCTTTTCTTCACCAGGCCGCCTTAGTCACATTGGCCTAGCATTGAATCGCTAGATTAAAAAAAAAATTTTTTTTATTATTGATTTCAGAGAGTAAGGGAGAGATAGAAACATCAGTGATGAGAGAGAAGCATTGATTGGCTGTCTCCTGCACGCCCTCCACTGGGGATCACACCCCCAACCTGGGCACGTATCCCGACTGGGAATGGAACCGACCACCTTTCGGTGCATGAGACGATGCTCAACCAACGGAGCCACCCCGGCCAGGGCCAAGGTGTTCTTCCTCTTTATTTATTTTTCAAATCGTGGCTCCGATCTTAAAAATGATTTTATGGAAAGAGACCGTTAGGCAAGAATAATCCAAGAGGACTAGGTTCTCGGCCAAGATGGCTCTTAGGTCACCTGGAACAGCAGCCGCAGCTCCGAGGAGAAGGGATGGCTGATCAGAAACAGTGAGGCAGGGAGGCGCTGGGCTGAGCAGCGAGCACCTTCTCCGCTGCGGGGAGAGCCAGAGCGGTTCTCATTTATGGAGAGGAGACACCGCACTGAAGAGGTTAACGCCGTCTGAGTGCATCTGAGTTCACTCCGGAGGGCGGAGGCCTTCAGTGCCACCCCTGAGGCCCCACGGGCTCAGCCACTGCCTGCAGGCGCTCTCGCCACCGTGGCCCGGCGAGTCACCGGCCAAGGGAAGAGGGACAGGCTGAGCCTCTGACCCCAAACAGCTGCATCTTGCCACAGTGGAAGGAACTGGCTGCCCGGGGACAGTTGCTCTCAGCTACACCCTGACCCTCAGGACATTTGCCGGCTCTCTCCTGGTTCCTTGCGTTTGATCCAGGGAAACTGGGATTTCTTAATGGAAAGAACAGGTTGCTCCTGGCCAGGAACGGCCTGCAGCTGCTTGTCTTCGCTCCACGGAGAGTCCACCCGCCCTGAGAGGCAGGAGGCTGGAAGGAGGCTTTCTGGCCGGGGCCAGTGCGCGCCAGGGGCTGCGTAGACTCAGGCTGCGCTCCCTCTCTGCTCTAGTCATTTCTGTGAGCAGCGGGGGACGGGACTCTGAACTTGCACCTGGCTGACCTTCACTTTCTGTGAGTTTGTTTCACTCTGCCCGGCCTGGGTCAGGAGACAAGGTGATCCTCCTTGTTTTTCATTCTGCAAGTAGCCCAGGCTCCGAGTTCCTTTACAGCTCGGAAGGCCAGATGGGGCCGAGGACCTGGGATTGGGGAGGGAGGTGAGGGGCAAGGGGCAAGGCCACGGTGCAGTCTCGGTTCAGGGTGACCGTGGGCCCTTCCCCAGCTCTGGAAGCTGAGGCCCTGAGGAGAGCAGGGACTTGCCCAGCATCACACCTGTACCTGGGGATGGGACCAGGACCAGAATCTGGGCTTCGCAGGTCTGTGTCCTCTCTCTCACGGAGGCCAGCAGAGAGCGATCGTGGTGCCCCAGGGCCAAGTAACATGCTTGTCCTACAGGCTCTGACCATCAGTCTAGACCAGCGGTTCTCAACCGGTGGGTCGCGACCCCTTTGGGGCTCGAACGACCCTTTCACAGGGGTCGCCTAAGACCATCGGAAAACACCTATTTCCCATGGTCTTAGGAACCAACACACCGCTCCTCGGTGTAGCAAAATGTAGCCATGTAGTTTACTGTTGTCATATTAAGACTGTTACCCATGCTACACCACGATTCAAGACAAAATTTCATTTATTTGTCATTAGAAATAAATATTTCACAATATATAATTACATATTGTTTTTATGATTAATCACTATGCTTTAATTATGTTGAATTTGTAACAATGAAAATACATCCTGCCTATCAGATATTTACATTACAGTTCATAACAGTAGCAAAATGACAGTGATGAAGTAGCAACGGAAGTCATTTTATGGTTGGGGGTCACCACCACATGAGGAGCTGTCTTAAAGGGTCGCGGCATTAGGAAGGTTGAGAACCACTGGTCTAGACTTTTCCGGGGCTACCGCCTTAGGGGGTCCTGTACTCTAGCGTCCAGGGACATACGGGCCTCCTCTGTCATGCTCCTTCATAAACCTTCGTTCCCCTTTCCTTATCGCAGGCCCTTCGCTGCATCACAAGCGGGTCCCTAGGACTCAGGGCTGTTCCCCAGGAGTCAGGTCCCCTAAACTGCTGGCCAGGTGCACTTCCCCTCCCAAGCTTTGGCAGCGTTTCAGAATCCCGAGGAAGGAGATCGTTCTGAGCCTTGGAGAGGGAAGGGTAGTTGGAAAAGAAGGGAGTTGGACGTTTGCCCGTGGGGCTCTCAGAAGTGGCGGGAGGGCCACACGCCAGCCCAGGGCAGCAGCTCGAGGGTGCCCAGGCGTTTCGCCCGTCCTTGACCGTGGCCTCAGTCTGACACCCTGGCGGTTCTCTGGCCGGAGAACCTCGCTCCTGAGGAGGTGTGACCATCAGCTGACCACGGGAAGCCAAGTTCCACTGCGCAGGTGGTGAACTCCGGAAGGCTTCGGGTTAAATTGTGCCGATCTTCTGAACCATGACCCCCTCTCCCCCTAGGCCCCCTGACCTCGCTAACTGGGTTGCCCCCCGTTTTCCCCGAGTCAGCACGCACTTGCACTCGTACACACGCACACAGCCCTTAAGAGAAGGAAGCCAGCTGCTGTGTGTGTGTGTGTGTGTGTGTGTGTGTGTGTGTGTCTGTAAATACCTGGGCCCCCAGAGGAGAACACGCACAGCTCTTTCTCTGGAGGGCTCGCTCAGGAGGCACCAGGCAGTGGACTGTGAAGTGTGACGTCTGGCAATAGTGCTGACTGGTACCGACCTCCAGGGCGCACTTTTGCCTGAGATGCGAGCCTCTCCAAGCCTCAGCTTCCTGTCTGCAGAAGGTGACAATAGTCGTTATCCCAGTGGGATGTGGTGATGATTCAGCAGGGTCCCGTGTGAGAAGGGCACGCACAGTGTCAGCATCTGACAAGTCATCACCATGATGAACTGTGATTGTGACTCTCGGTTCCCGCCTTTGACACAGAGGCATATCATATGCCTGCCTCTAAGGCTGTTGCGGAGATGCAATAGTTTCCTATCAGCTGTAAAGTGCCCTCCGCAAGAAAGGCAAAGATGGAGAGAGGAGAAAGCCCGCATCACTGGTCAGCAGTGTCTTCTCAAGAGGAGCCGAATGGCCCGGCCCGTGTGGGTTAGTGGTTGAGAGTCAACCTATGAACCAGGAGGTCCCGGTTCGATTCCTGGTTGTGGACTCAATTCCCAGGAGGGGGCGTGCAGGAGCAGCCCATCAATGATTCTCTTTCATCATTGATGTTTCTCTCTCTCCCTCTTTCTCTGAAATAAAAAAAAAATATATATATACATACATATATATATGTATGTATATATATATATATATATATGTATGTATATATATATATTATTATTTTTTTAAAGAGGAGCACATGTATGCAAGGGTCTTATTCTAGCTTCAGGTCCTGGGCTTTGCAGTATCTAGATGCATTGCTGGCCCATACTGTTTAATAGGTTCTTTGAGGTATGCCACTCAGGACTTCCTTTTATTTTTTTTAATTTAATAAATCTTTATTGTTCAGATTATTACATCTGTTTCTCTTTTTTCCCCCCATAGCTCCCTTCCACCCTGCTCCCACCCCTCCCTCTACCCTTACCTCCCCCTCATTGACCTCATCCCTAGGTGTATGATTTTTGTCCAGTCTCTCCCCGCACCCCCCTCACCCCTTTCCCCCTGAGAATTGTCACTCCACTCCCTTTCTACGTTCCTGGTTCTATTATACTCACCAGTTTCTTCTGCTCATCAGATTTTTAATTCACTTGATCTTTAGATTCCCTTGTTGATCGACACGTATTTATTGCTCGTCATTTTTATCTTTACCAACTCAGGACTTCCTTATCCCTCGAAGTGCCTCCTGCCAGGGGCGTTGCTAAAAAAGCCCTCCTTCCGGCTGCAAGTTACCTTTCAGTACAAAAAGGGGGAGCTTCCTGCTCAGGTCACAGTCCGCTTGATTTGTTTTCCTCCCTGGCAGCCAGGGGGCCCGCTGTGGCCCTGAGCTGAGGCCTGGCCCTCCTCCCTGTGCCTCCTCACCACCCAAGGAGGCTGGATGGAGGCTGGTGTGGGCCTGTGGCCAGTGACCCTTTGGCTGAGAGTCTGAGCTAAATTCACGGCTGTCCCAAAGCGGCCACCCGGCCAGGACCCCGGCTGAATGGACGCCGTGCTTGCCTGCCACCCCTCTTGCCTCGGTTGGGCACCGGCAGATGCTCGGCCAGCTGTGGAAGCCGCCTTATTCTGGTCTGGAAGGCCGCCTCTATATAAAGCAGTGTAATTCGGTACCTCCTCATTTCCTCCCACAGCGCCTCCCAGCATAGGACTTGGGAGCCACAGAGCGGTCCTCCGAGGCCTCCGCCCGGGTCAATGCCATGAATAGCCGGCCCCACGGCCCTCTGGAAAAGGCCTGGCTGGAAAAGGGCGGCGCCCGGTTAGGCTTGGATTGGGAGCGAGCTGGAATGTTCTTTCTTCCCCCTCGGGTCTGCCTCTTACTGTCTCTAACCTTTGGCTGGCTTCTGCTCCCCTTTGCTCGGCAGGACCTGTGTGGAGCCACCACCTGTGACACGCTGGGCATGGCTGACGTGGGCACCATGTGCGACCCCAAGAGAAGCTGCTCTGTGATTGAGGACGATGGGCTGCCGTCTGCCTTCACCACGGCCCACGAGCTGGGTGAGGCTGGAGGGGGATCTTGGGGTCTGGGGAGAGCTCCCCTCAGGGGCCACTCTGGGTTTCGTGGGTGCTTGGCAGGGGAGACCCATGGGCAGGGCTGTGCTTCCTCATGGCCCGAAGCCCTAGGGCTGGCGTCTTCCTAGCAATGGCTCAGTTGGTTTTCTCTGCTGGCTCCAGCTCAGCTGGCCAGTGATACCGTCCGAGAACGTCAGCCGTCAGTGTTGTCTCGTCAACCAGGCACTAAGGGGAAAGCCTGTCCCCTACACTGCTGTCCTCACTGAGCCCCCAGCCCCCAGGATGGGACAGAGGACACCGGAACATGATGTTGGGGACATGTACTAAGCCATCCATCAATACAGTGGTACCTCGAGATAGGAGTGCCCTAACATATGAGATTTTTGAGATACGAGCCGTCGAGCGAGCGATTTTTGCTTTGAAATACGAGCAACATTTGAGATAGGAGTCATCGCGCGGATAGGCCGGCTGCACATGACCCACCAGTTTACCGCGACTCGAGCGTCTCATAGTTTCCCACGCCTCAAGGTTACGGAATGAATTAAACTCGTATCTCGAGGTGCCACTGTACATAGACATGATCAGCCTGATTGACCCGGCTCTCTAGCGTCCCCAGCTGGTCCTCCGCTCCGCACCTCTCCCCCTGGCCTCCTAACTGCAGAGCCACTGAGCCTTCTTGTCCTCCCCCCCACACAGGCCACGTGTTCAACATGCCCCACGACAATGTCAAAGTGTGTGAGGAGGTGTTCGGGAAACTGCGGGCCAACCACATGATGTCCCCCACGCTCATCCAGATCGACCGGGCCAACCCCTGGTCGGCCTGCAGTGCGGCCATCATCACCGACTTCCTGGACAGCGGGCACGGTAAGCCGGGGCGACCGAGCACCAGTGCCAGCCTGTTACTGTTGGCGGTGCCCGCCACCTCCCTGGACCTGTCCTCTGTCACCCAAGGTGTGCCTGACCCCGAAGAGGTGGGCCCCTCTGAAGAGAGTCTGCCCATGCCCTTGCCCCTAGCTTTCTTCTCCCGGCTGCTCAGATACGGGTGAGCCAAGCCCCACCTTCCCTAGCTCATCATCCCTCATGCCCACCCCTGGCTCTCCGCAGGAGACTGCCTCCTGGACCAGCCCAGCAAGCCCGTGGCCCTGCCCCAGGACCTGCCGGGGGCCAGCTACCCGCTGAGCCAGCAGTGCGAGCTGGCCTTCGGGGTGGGCTCCAAGCCCTGCCCCTACATGCAGTACTGCACCAAGCTGTGGTGCACCGGCAAGGCCAAGGGGCAGATGGTGTGCCAGACCCGCCACTTCCCCTGGGCCGATGGCACCAGCTGCGGCGAGGGCAAGTTCTGCCTCAAGGGGACCTGCGTGGAGAGACACAACCTCAACAAGTACAGGGTGAGCGTGCTGGAGGGGCGCAGACCCCTGGGGACCTCCGCAGGGAACTGGTCTCATCCCAGCTCTGCTATGTGTGTGCCTCGGTTTCCCTGTCTGTGATTTTATTACCTTCTTGACTCTGAGACTGGAGAGAAAAGATATGGTAGGTCTTTGGCAGCTGGGCAAAGCCCTTCACCCGGAGTGAGGGGTCCCCGTGCCTCGCTCTGCACCTCATCCTACCTGGGAGCTCTGGACCAACGCTGACCACTTGATATGTGGGTTGCTCGTTCTTTGGTTTCTTCCCTCGCCAGCCCTCTCTGAGTGTGCCCCAGGTTCAGGGAGCTGTGGGCCAGAGGAGACCCAGGCTCCACGCTGAAAGGCAGCCCCTGGGCAAGCCTCCATCTTTGCTGCATCCTGAGCCAGGCATCAGTGTCTGTGGTGCTTGTTAGTTTTTGAAGCCGAACTACAATGGAAGGAACTTTATTTTTCTTTTATTTTTAATCATCAGTGGTACCTCGAGATACGAATTTAATTCACTCTGTAACCTTGAGGCGTGGGAAACTATGAGATGCTCGAGTCGAGGTAAACTCCTGAGCAGCCGGCCGATCCGCGCGATGACTCCTATCTCAAATGTTGCTTGTGTTTCAAAGCAAAAGTCGCTCGCTCGACGGCTCGTATCTCAAAAATCTCGTATGTTAGGGCACTCGTATCTCGAGGTACCACTGTATTTTACTGATTTTTTACAGAGAGGAAGGAAGAGGGAGAGAGAGTTAGAAACATCGATGAGAGAGAAACATCAATCAGTTGCCTCCTGCACGCCTCCCACTGGGGATGTGCCCGCAACCAAGGTACATGCCCTTGACCGGAATCGAACCTGGGACCTTTCAATCCGCAGGCTGATGCTCTATCCACTTCGCCAAACCGGTTAGGGCTTTATTTTTCTTGATCAGCAGGATTAGCAATCAAACCAGAACACATTCAAAGCCCCAAATGTTCTCTGAATGTAATAAACACGTTCCCCGGGTCCCGGGGAGGGACGGTGGAGGGATTTGCACGTTCCCAGGCAGGAATACGAAATCACTCTGCTCCCTTCATCCTGGGGAGAGTCATCGTCTCCCCAACCCGGCGGGGCTGCAGGAGGGCTTGGCTTGGGGTTGTGTGAACCCTGAAGCAATACGTATAATGAGAAAGCACTCACCCAGCACGTTAGCAATTGCCCCGAGATGGGTGTGGTATGGAATTATGTAAAATCTTTTTCGGTGTCCTGGGAACATATACTTAATTAAACTTGAGCCACTTATTAGGCAATAACCCCCTTGTGTGCAGGGGACTGTGTAAGACACAGTGGTGGCCAGAAAAACAAGTAAAAATGGGCCAGGTCTCAGAGGGCTCGCAGGCCGGTGGGGAAGCTGGAAGTGAAATTGTAACGCAAGACACAGGGAGGCGTGAGGTCCGTGTGAAGGCAGAAGCATGCGAGTGGGTCATGGGAGATCAGGATGGGCGTTTGATGATCATGAGAGGGGTCAGAAAAAACGTGGACGAGGGGGTCGGATTGGAAGACAGCCTGGAGGGATGAGTAGGGCGAGATGGAGCAGAGATGAGCGAGGTCCGGGAGGCGGGGTCAGCTGGAGTGCGGGGTGGATGAGGGCTCTGTCAGAATCAGCTGTGGGCAGACGGTTTGGGGCTGGACGGCGGTTGTCTTGACCACCGGGCTGAGGCATTTAGATTAGGAGGTCCTGGCCAGCTCCTGCTCCTGAGAATGAGATGAGTCAGGAGGATAAGGAAGATAATAACTTCTGTCCTAACCGGTTTGACTCAATGGATAGAGCGTTGGCCTGTGGAGCAAAAGGTCCCAGGTTCGATTCCAGGTAAGGGCATGTACCTTGGTTGCGGGCTGATCGATGTTTCTCTCTCATCGATGTTTCTAACTCTCTATCCTTCTCCCTTCCTCTCTGTAAAGAAAAAAATCAATAAAATATATTTAAAAAAGATAATAACTTCTTAAGGATATTAGATATAGGCCATGTGATCTGAGAAGCACCATCTTTCCCTCTGCTTTCTGTAATTCTCAGCCCATCAGCAGCAAAGTCCACTGCATCCTCAACCTCTTTTCTGAACAGTCTCTTCACCTCTTTCAACTGCAGCCTACTCTTCACCTGGGACAGTCACTCCTCTGCTCCCAAGACCTCCAGGGCTCAGTCCCCAGCCCTCCTCACTCTTCCCGCTAACTTCTTAGGTGATTCATCTCAATCGCTGGCCCGAAACACTATATTTCTCTGCCGAAGACTCCCAGATTGGTACCTCCAGCACAGACCTGCATCCTGAACTACACACCTGAAGGCCCCACTCAATCTTTTTCTTAAAAATTTAATTTAATTTAATTTTTTAAAATATATTTTATTGATTTTCACAGAGAGGAAGAGAGAGGGACAGAGAGTTAGAAACATCGATGAGAGAAACATCGATCAGCTGCCTCCTGCATGTCCCCTACTGGGGATGTGCCCCCAACCAAGGTATCAAGGTTGACCGGAATCAAACCTGGGACCTTTCAGTCCGTAGGTGGACGCTCTATCCCCTGAGCCAAACCGGTCCTGGCCCCACTCAATCTTGATATCTCCACGTGGGGAACTGATACACAGTGTGGACGTAACATCTGAGAACCCAAGTTCCTGATTGGCTCCCCTACACCTGCCTTGGGGACTCCATCTTCCCATCGCTCACACCAACACCATTTTCCTCTCACCTCACATCCACTACCTCAGCAGTTCCTGTGGACGTTATTTCCAACACAGATGCAGGAGCCAGCCATTGCTCACCACCTCACCTGCTATAACCCTGGTCCAACCTCCATTATGTCTTCCCTGGGTGATTGTGGTTGCTCCCTTCTTACAGACTGTTTCCACCAGAGCATCCAGAGGGAGTCTTGAAATGTGAGCCAGGTCATGCACCTCCTGGGCTTTACTCAGTCCTTGGAACCAATGAGCCCCGACTCTCTTCCTCTCCTGCTTCTCTTGCTCTTTGACCCTGGAGCACTCTGGGTACCTGCCTCCTCCAGGTCTTTGTATTTGCTCCCTCTACGTAGAGTGCCCTTTCCCTAACCCCTGCACAGCTCATTCCTATACTTCCCTTTAGGCCTCTGTAAAAATGTCACCTCAGTAGTGAGGCCACTGAGACCTCTTATAATACAGAGCACCCCCACTCTCCGAGGCCCTTCCCATCTCTCTTTCTCCCACCTGCTTTTAACCCCACCTGACACTATGCACAGGATTTTTATTTTTTACTTTTTAAAATTTTTATTGATTTTAGAAAGGAAGGGAGAGGGAGAGAGATAGAAATACCAATGATGAGAGAGAATCATTGATGGGCTACCTCCTGCACACCCCATACCGGGGATTGAGCCTGCAACCCGGGCATGTCCCCTGACCAGGAATCAAACCATGACCTGCTGGTTCCTAGATTGACACTTAACCATGGAGCTATGCCAGCTGGGCAGCACATATTTCATTGATCACCTGGTCCTGCTTGGAAGCAGTGGCTTTGAGGACAAGGATTTGTTGCGCAGAGTCAGACAGGTGGTAGGAAGTCAATGGGTATTTGGTGAATGAAGGAATGGTAGCACATGGGAGGAGCCTGATGAATGTTTCCTTTAGAAACCAGCAGGAAGAAGAGGTGCCAGATAGCATCATCTCAGAAGTCAGGGACCAATGCCAAATAACTGCAGAAAAACTAGAGACGGCCTTAGCCTGTTTGGCTCAGTGGATAGAGCGTTGGCCTGCAGACGGAAGGGTCCCAGGTTCGATTCCAGTGAAGGGCACATGCCCAGGTTGTGGGCTCGATCCCCAATAGGGGGCTTGCAGGAGGCAGCTGATCAATTATTCTCTCTCATCATTGATGTTTCTATCTCTCTCTCCCTCTCTGAAATTAATTAAAAATATATATACATAAAAAATGAAAAACTAAAGACGGCAAGGCCTACCTACAGGCTCTTTCAGTCTTGAAAGGTCATTGCTGATTAGGAGTGGCTTCCCTGGTGCAATGGGGATGAGAACCACATTGCCAGCACAGACCCGGGAGGAGGGAGAAAGAGCAGATGTAGGGGACTGTCTTAGAAATAAAAGGCTGGAATGAGGTGGGGCGCTGGCTTGAGTAGAAAGCAGGCCCCAGGGAAAGTGTTTTGTACAGGATGGAACCGCCACATTGACACCAGGAAGCCAGAACTCTGACAGAAGGACAGATCGGGCAGCTACGCTGAATCTCTGAATATAACTTAAAGTTCTGTTGCATGCGGCCAGCTCCCCATGAGCTCTGTGTGGATTAGTGGTTTTGGATGATGTGTGACAGCGTTTTAATCCCGGGCTTGTTTCTCGGGGCTGATTCCTTTATTGCCCAACTGATGTGCGCTCGGGGGATACAAACTCACTTTACTGTCATCATAAGGAAAACATCCCCAAGACTATAAATTTTCTATCCCCTCCCCACCCTCTTAGAAAAGAAGACAACACTGCATAATTCAGCCCAAAGCCAAGTCGAGTTGTAAGATTGCTTCACCGTCTTTTATGTGTCTCTCCTCTTAACACAAACATCAGAGCTCCCGATAGTGAAACTTCTTCAAATTCAGCCCCCAAGCGAGGTTAAGATCAGTCTGGTTTAGTGCAAAAGGCTGCCTTAGTAAACATGGATGGATAAAAGTATCCAGACAGCTGTGGTTTACTGGCAACAGCTGGGGGCTGGCCACGCCTTAGATTTAGAGACTTAGAAATATGCTGACAATAGGTAAGGAGGCACTTTGAACTCCTACAACAGTGGCAAGCACAGTGCCAGGAATATTCATACACATTGCATCGTTTAAATCTTTTTTTATAAAATATATTTTATTGATTTTTTTTACAGAGAGAAAGGAAGAGGGATAGAGAGTTAGAAACATTGATGAGAGAGAGGCATTCATCAGCCGCCTCCTGCACGCCCCTACTGGGGATGTGCCCGCAACCAGGATACATGCCCTTGACCGGAATCGAACCTGGGATCTTTCAGTCCTCAGGCTGACGCTCTATCCACTGAGCCAAACCGGTTTGGGCCGTTTAAATCTTCTGTGTGACCACACGCCTGTGTATCATGGGCCCTATTTTTTGCAGATGAAGGACCTGAGATGTGGAAATTTTCCCGACTTGCTCTTGACCACCGTGTGGTGAGGGCAGAGGAGGCTGTATGAATTGGGCTTCATTCGGAGGGAGGGGACCAGGGAGGCTGTGCCAGTGTGTTGCTCTCTTGTAGGCTCAGGCTGTGGGGGTGGCACCCCGACCCCCTGCAGGGGCATAACAGCCTCTTCTTCACAGGTGGACGGCTCCTGGGCCAAATGGGAGCCCTATGGCCCCTGCTCTCGCACCTGTGGCGGCGGAGTGCAGCTGGCCCGGAGGCAATGCAGCAGCCCCACCCCGGCCAACGGGGGCAGGTACTGCGAGGGCGTGAGGGTGAAGTACCGATCCTGCAACCTGGAGCCCTGTCCCAGCTCAGGTGAGGAGGGCGGGCAGCGGTGGCCTGGGCCCTGGGGAGGCAGGCCAGGCTAGAGGTCACAGCCCCCGCTCTGGGTCCTTCATGGCCACAGAGTTACTGCCCTTAAGAGGGTCTGCCTTAGGCCAGAGCCAGGGAATGCACAGATGCACATTCCTTTTGGGATAACTTCTCCGTCTCCTTCCTTGGCTCGATGCTTAGACTGGGAGGCTCCATGGCCCAAGGGAACGAGACAGAAGCTGAAATTCATCATCCGGGGAACCATGGCCTTGGGTGGGAAGAAAATGACGTCTTTATTTTTATTAGCCTTTTAAATTTAAAACGTGGAACGTCCTTCTAGTAGAAATTGCATATTTTTACTAACCTTCCTTTCCAACATGTAGTGGTAGCAGTCCCTATGGCTTTGTCACCAATGGAAATCATGGCGATTTCACATTACGTTTTAGTTGTCACGGATTTCTCAAAATGCCATTTGTGCTTGCCACCACTTCAAAATTACAGGGGTTATTGACTCATGATGGAGTCTTGTAATTTATCGTGTCATAACAAAGAAGCATTTACATATCATAATGTTTCCGAATACGTTGGTCATTGTACGTCGATGTAATTAGTATTCCCGTGTGATTTGTTTTATACATTTAATAACATTCTGAGAGTAGTTGCAGTAGCCTGCTGAGGGGCTGGTTCTATAGCACAGAGGGTGGGGGTACCTGACACAATGGCTTTAAGGCCAGACTCCTGGGGAAGGAGGCCCAGAGCCTGGGAGATGCCTTATCATCAGTGTCCTGCATCCTTGGGCCCAGCCTGCTTTAGTCCTCTGAGGTGGAGTGGCCTCAGGGTTGGGGATCCCTCAGCTGAGGGTGGGGAGGAGCTCCAGGAGGGCTCTCTACTTCGCTCCCACCTTGGCCACCTCCCTTTAGCTTTCTGCACCCGCTTGCTCCCTCCCCAGCCTCTGGCAAGAGCTTCCGGGAGGAACAGTGCGAGGCCTTCAATGGCTACAACCACAGCACCAACCGGCTCACCCTCACGGTGGCGTGGGTGCCCAAGTACTCAGGGGTGTCTCCCCAGGACAAGTGCAAGCTCATCTGCCGAGCCAACGGCACCGGCTACTTCTACGTGCTGGCACCCAAGGTGAGCGACCTGGAGGGTCAAGAGGTCGAGAAGGTTCAAGGCCTTTGAAGAAACTTCCAGTTGACCTGTCCTTCTCTCCATTCCTCCCGCTCCTGGGGACGCTGCAGGTGGTGGATGGTACGCTGTGTACCCCCGACTCGACCTCGGTCTGCGTCCAGGGCAAGTGCATCAAGGCTGGCTGCGACGGGAACCTGGGGTCCAAGAAGAAGTTCGACAAATGCGGGGTGTGTGGCGGAGACAATAAGAGCTGTAAGAAGGTGATGGGACTCTTCACCAAGCCCATGTGAGTTCTGGGCCCTGGAGGGAGTGGCCAGGGAGCCGGGGAGAGGAGGAGCGAGTGGCAGAGCGCCCAGGGGTTGGAAGCTTGAGTTCGATTGGGTAAATGTCAGATCCTGGCCAGTATCTCTTCTTTGAGTATGACATTCATTCATTCAGCAAGCAAAGATGACTGCAAAGATGCATGTTCAAGAAGGAGCCCACTCAGCAGGAGATGTTAGGGTCTGTCTAGAGTCCCAGGGAAGGACCGACCTGGGTTCACATTTCAGTCCCCAATATTCCAGATGACTTTGGGCAAGTGACACAGTCTCTAGAAAGACGTATCTCTTCCCTTATGAAGTGGGCATGTCCCGAATATATTTCATGCGGTGCTGTTGAGAGAATGAAGGGAGTTAATCCAAGTGAGCCGCTTAGCATAGTACCTGGTGCACAATGTTCATGATGACGATAGCCAAACACAACTCTGCTGGAGGCCAAACGGGACAGCCTCCTCCTGCCGAGGCCCTGGCCTTGGGGACCGGATGGAGGTGAGAATGGCACTAAACTGTAGAGACAGGCAATGTGAGAGGCCGGGACTGAAGGAACCCCCTTCCTGGGCTGGGACCAGTGGAAGAAATGTCTCTGGGCCTCCTTTATCCCCAACTCCGGAGCCTGGGGCTCCCTGGCCTGAGCTTTCTGAGGTCCCCCATCTTCCTTTTTATTTTCCAGAGGAATGTGCTCCTTCAAAAGTACTGACCGCAGCTGGGGCAGGCAGAGCCACTGGGTTCTCCTTTGTAGGGCGGGTCTGGTTGGCTAGGAGCCTCGGCTATCCAGGACACGGGGCCTCTGCTGCGCCCTAGGTGGGCAACTTCTTGGGCAACCTGGACACTGCAGGCTGGTGGTGTCCTAGGCTGCCCTTCAGAGGGATCTGCAGGCGGGGAGGCCCAGTGAGGAAGTCCTGGCTACATGACAGGGGTTCCTTTCACAGACTGAGGGAGCTACAAGGAGCCGTTGCAATCGTCTAGTGCAGTGGTTCTCAACCTTCCTAAGGCTGAGACCCTCGCATACAGTTCCTCATGTGGTGGTGACCCCCATCCATGAAATGTTGCTACTGTTATGAATTGTGATGTAAATATCTGCATTTTCCGATGGTCTTAGGCGACCCCTGTGAAAGGGTCGTTCGACCCCCAAAGGGGTCGCGACCCACAGGTTGAGAACCGCTGTTCTAGCGGAACCTACTTATTGTATGGGAGAGGACACTGGAACCCAGGGAGACTGACTAAAGCCACCAGGGGGTTGATGTCCCAGTCAAGGCTTGATCTGGGTCCCACACGCCAGGGCCCCGCCTGGGACTCAGGGACTTGGTACCTCTCCCTCCTCCCATCCCTCCTCACGGGGTGCTTCCTCTGCTGTGGGAGCAGTCGCTAATTTCATCCTCATGACAATGCCACGTGCTACGTGGGACTATGGTCTCTGGGTGTGGAAACTGAGAAGCTGAGGAACTCATGGAAGGCCAACAGCGAAGTGTGTGGTAGGGGTCCCTCTGACCCCAACGCTCCTGGTCTTACTCATATGTGGAATTCACCAACATGCCTTTGCATTGAAGAAGAAGGACCACCAGGCGATGCGGCCAGCACACTTAGTTTTAAACGACCCGAAGACAGTCTGCCTTCCATCTCGCAGCTCGTGTGTCTCCACGGCCCCTGAGCTGTGGCTGAGGCAGCCTGGTTGGTCTCGATTCTTTGCCATCTTCCTGACCTACCCCGGGCCTTACTGTTGTTGTTTTATAGAAGTTAATATATCCCGTATTTTCCGGCATATAAAAACGACTTTTTAACCCAGGGAAATCTTCTCAAAAGTCGGGGGTCGTTTTTTTTTTTGTTTTTTTTGTGTGTGTAGTGTTCCTTGTATGAATATATCACAACTCATTATGATGTCTTATAGGGCGGGTATATCCCAAACTCTATATTTTAACGGAAAAGTTGGGGGTTGTCTTATACGCCAGAAAGTACGGGGGTGTGTGTGCACGCATATATATATTTTAGAGAGGAAGGGAGAAGAAGACATTGAAACATCAATGACGAGAGAGAATCCTTGATCAGCTGCCTCCTGCACACCCCACACTGGGGATCAAGCTTGCAACCCAGATATGTGCCCTGACCGGGAATCTGGTTCAGGTGTTGATGCTCAACCACTGAGCCACACTGGCTGGGCCCACCCCAGGTTTCCTGAAAGGGGGATCTTTATGACGTTAGCGGCATCCAGGTCTTTACACCCAGGCACCTGTCTAACGCGCAACCCCCTCCCGCTGCAGGCATGGCTACAATTTCGTGGTGGCCATTCCGGCCGGCGCCTCGAGCATTGACATCCGCCAGCGTGGCTACAAGGGGCTGATTGGCGACGAGAACTACCTGGCCCTGAAGAACAGCCAAGGCAAGTACCTGCTCAACGGGCACTTCGTGGTGTCGCCCATGGAGCGGGACCTGGTGGTGAAGGGCAGCGTGCTGCGCTACAGCGGCACGGGCATGGCCGTGGAGAGCCTGCAGGCCTCGCGGCCCATCCTGGAGCCCCTGACCGTGGAGGTGCTCTCCGTGGGGAAGATGACGCCGCCGCGGGTCCGCTACTCCTTCTACCTGCCCAAGGAGCCCCGCGAGGACAGGCCCTCCCACGCCAAGGACCCCCGGGGCCCCCCGCCGCTCCACAACAGCGTGCTCAGCCTCTCCAACCAAGTGGAGCAGCCGGACGACAGGCCGGCCGCGCGCTGGGTGGCCGGCAGCTGGGGGCCGTGCTCGGCGACCTGTGGCGGCGGCCTGCAGAGGCGGGCGGTGGTCTGCCGGGGCGCCCCCGGGCCGCGCCCGGCCTCCGCCTGCAGCGCCAACCATCGGCCGGCCGAGACGCGAGCCTGTGGGGACCCCTGCCCAGCCTGGGAGCTGGGGGCCTGGTCGCCCTGCTCCAAGAGCTGTGGCCGCGGCTTTAAGAGGCGTCCGCTCAAGTGTGTGGGCCCCGGGGGGCGGCTGCTGGCCCGGGACCAGTGCAACCTGCGCCGCAAGCCGCAGGAGCTGGACTTCTGCATCCTGCGGCCGTGCTGAGCGGGGCCGGCGCGGCTGCCGGGGTTCTGGCCAGCGGGGGCCGTGTGGGCAGGGGGCCCACGCCAGGATGTCGCCCCGTCCAGGGACCAGGATCATGGGTGGGAGCCAGCGGCTTCCTCCCGCCCTCTGGCCTGGGCGGGGAGCTACGTCACTCACACACAGTCTACCTCACACGGGGCTCCTCCAGGGCCCGGTCTCGGGAGAGGCCGAGGGGTGCGGGGGCTGGGCAAGAAGGTGCTGGGGCCCAGTCTCCAAGAGACCTGGAGGGTGGCCCCTCCCAGGCAGCCTTCAGGGACCCGGGGCCCCCCCGTGAGGGAGGCCACAGGCTGCCGGAAGGGCCCTGGCCCAGCAGCTGGCACCCTCAGGTGGCCCCGACTCCGAACAAGGTGCTTTTAGCCCACTTTCCTTTCTGACCGACGGACTGAACCATGCCCCTGGGGAGGGGCGGGGGCGAGCAGGCGTGGAGGGAGAGGGAGGTGAGGGGTGCCTGCAGCCCGGGCCACTCTTCTTGGGGAGCGCTGGATGTCTGGGGGAGTCCTGAGGTTCCTCATCTTCCTTCTACTCTGGGCCCCCCTTTAAAGGGACACCTCTTCTCCCGTGGCATCCAGGCATCCAGCGGGAGGGCTGTCACCCCAGTGTGGCTCCGCGGGAAGGGAGAGGAAGTCAATATAGGGAGCTGTTGTCTTAATGAGGGATCCGACCATTTTGAAAAATGCCGGGACGTATAAGGGGAGATGGATTCTGTGGCTGAGAAGGGGGTTTGGGGAGAGATCTTGAGGGCTCTGTGGTCCCTGCGGCTGGGCTGAGCCGGGAGAATGTCACCCTGGGGTGGGAGGAGGAGGCCCGGGTTCCAGGGAGGCAGGTGTCAGTCAGGCTGATGATGCCTTTGGCTCTGGGTTGCCTTCCCAGGAGTGAGGGTCCCCGGCTTACTAAAGGCATGGGGGGTGCCCAGGAGGGCCGGTGCTGAAACTCCACAGGCCTGCAGGTTGGTCCTTATCGGACAGCTCTAGGCAGTCTGGCTTGGGCAGGTCACGTGGCGTCCCAGGCTGTGCTTTCTGCAGTTGGAAAAGGGGATTCGCTAGTTGCTACCTCAGGCTGGACTCTCGGGGGAACCCCCCCCCCCCGACACACACACACACCGACCCTCCCCCCCCGGGGCAGTGGTGTCCTGGTGCTTCTGGAAGACCTGGCCACATCCAGGCACAAAGATGAGCGAGCTCGGGTGCCTGGCTCTCCACTGTCCCCAGCCTGGCCACGCACTGCGGCTCCAAATACACAGACGGGTGCCCTCTCTCTTCAGGTGCCCTGGCCGCAGGAGGCACCAAGAACGGGTCACCTGACCCAGGGGCCTTGGTGACCGCCCGTGGGACAGCTGGCGAGCTGTCTGCTTTGGAGACATGTCAGGGGAGTGGAAACGAGGGCGTTCCTACCGCTCCAAGCGGGAAGGTGTTTTGGGGTGGGGTCCTTTGGCCAAGTAGGGTGTCGTTATGAGGGCTCGGCTGCCCCAGGATGCACGTGTGGAAGGTCCTGCTTCTGAGTGTGGGTAGGAGTCCTGGATTTCAGCAAGGTGACAGCAGGGCAGGTGTCTTCATTCGGTTTCCCCTCTTAGTCAGAATCTGCAAACGAGCCGGGATGCCAGGCGGGCCTCTGGGGGGGGGGGGGGTGGCCCCAACCCCCTCTGATGCTGGCTGAGCCGGGATGCGGAGTCCCTGGAGCGGGGGGCACTCGGGGCTTGGAGGCAGGGCTGCAGTCTCCCTGGGAGACCAAGGGAGGGGGATCCCTTGCCCCGCAGGAGCGAGCAGTGGCGGCTTCAGGGCTGAGTGGAGCCCAGGATGCCAGGCCAGATGGACACAGACCTGCCGACCGACAACAACACGGTGCCCTGTGCCCGGTGTACCCATCCCCGGCGAGGAGAGGGGGCCGTGGGGGCCGAGTGGGGTGGGCAGGAGAAGGGGAGGGGTAGAGGGGGGAGGGAGGAGCTGCCATCACTGGGGTGCTTGGCCCTTCACAGAGCAGCTTTCCGAGTCCTGCCAAGGAAGGATAACCCGTCTTCTCCCCGACACAGGCCGGGTCTCGCTGTCCCGGTCTGTCGTGATGTTTTTCTCTTTCCTTTTTTTTTTTCTTCTTTCTTTTCAAAAGAAGTATGACCAAGACAGCTTGGGCGGTGGGTCCTGTCGTTGACCGTTTCACGAAGCCAACCGTGCTCTCCAAGGCCGAGCACAGACGAGCCTCGAGGCTCAGGCACCTGGGGGTGGGACAGAACGCTAAGGTGGTGTCTCCCGTCCAGGGGGAGGAGAGGAGCATTCTGGGGGCTCCAGCGGCTGCTTCTGCGGGATGTGGCACAGGAAGGACCCGGGCTGGGGAACCCTCTGCCCCTTCTGCCCACGTGTGCACTGATGGGAGGAGGTCGAGCGCGTGGCCCTGCCCTGCTGCAGGGTGGGGTGAGGACAGGTGCGGGGACGTGCATGTCTCTGGCCCGGAGGGCACCGTCGTCATGGAGCCCCCTCTCTGTCTGGTTCCTTTGCATCCCGTGTTCTGCAGGGGATGGGAGGCCCGGGTACCGCCGGGCTGTGTATACTGTGTATACGTGGGGCCGGCTGCTGCGGGGCCAACAGCCTTCTCCTAATAAAGTTGTAAGTATTTAAAGCGGTGTCCTGCCTCGGTGACTTCCTCTCGTCTACGAACACTCATCCCAGACCCAGTGAGCACCCGCCACGTGCCAGCCACGGAGCTGGGGGCTGTGGTAGAGCCGTGACCGGGCCAGGTACAGGCCGGTCCCATCAGCGGGCTGAGGAGGCAGAGCCAACGAGGCAGCACAGTGGCGAGTGTGGTGAGGGCGGAGGAGAGAGGAACTGATGCTCAGAAGAACGGAGGTCAGGGGGTGTGGGGTGTGTGACCCGGAAGAGCCTGGCCGAGGGCAGGGCACAGCCTGCTGAAGGGCCAGGAGCCGTCCACCATCCCGCAGAGGAACAACACGTCGGGGCCTGGAACCAGCAGAAGCAGGAAGGCCCCTGGGGTCACCTGGACCCCGCTAGTGAGGGGCGAGGCACAGGAGGGGCCAGAGGGTCTACCGTGCAGGGGCTCTGGGTACCTGCCTTAGGAGGAGACCCCAAGTTTCATTCTGTTGGGAGGATGTTTCTCGCTTCCCAGTTCTGTTTTGGTGGGCCAGCGTTAGCCGCTAAAGGGGAGGGGTGGGGTGCGTTTGGAAGAACGTCCAACTGCGAGTGCAGAGACTTGTGTCGGAGCTGAGGTCCTCTCTGGGAATCCCGCTTCCTGTCTGCGAGGTGAGACTGTAGGGTTACTCTTTGATGTTCCTTTAAGGCAGTGGTTCTCAACCTTCCTAAGGCCGCGACCCTTGCATACAGTTCCTCCTGTGGTGGTGACCCCCAACCATGAAATTTTGCTACTGTTATGCATCGTGATGTAAATATCTGCATTTTCCGATAGTATTAGGCGACCCCTGTGAAAGGGTCGTTCGACCCCCAAAGGGGCCGCGACCCACAGGTTGAGAACCGCTGCTTTAGGGTGTTTTGGCCTTAACAGCCTGGGTTTCTGGGCACAGTTATGGCTGAATCAACGGTTGTTGGGTGTCCGCTGTGGGTCAGAGAGGGAAGGGCCCTCCCCATGCCTTTCCTGCAGGGCCTCAGGGAGAGTGGCTCCTCAGAGCCCATTGTCCATGAAGAGGGGCCGAGGAAGGATCGGGAGTCGGGGCCTGCACCTGGTTCAGCCCTCGATAAAGGCTCTGGAGAGGGAGGCCTGCGCCCTAGGAGCCCAGGTGACCCCATGGGCTGGGGAAGGTGGGGCAGGGTCTGCAGGAGCTCACGCTGGGGTCTAAGCTGCAAGTCAGCGATGATACGACCTTCGTGGGTTTACCCCAAATGCTGCCACGGTCCCGGGCTTGCTGTTTTTGTCACCCCTCTGTTTCCCATGACAGCCATTGCCAATAATGGAACTGTCCTCGTGGGCAGGGTTAGGGGAAAGGAAGACTTCCTCCACTTACAGCACCATTGACACCAAATGTGTGGGTTCCCGCCCCCCACACACATTCCAACCCATGTCTCAGCTCTCTGATGCCCATGGGTGTCCTAGAG
The DNA here is from genome assembly GCA_011751065.1 of Lasiurus cinereus. Classification (NCBI taxonomy): domain Eukaryota; kingdom Metazoa; phylum Chordata; class Mammalia; order Chiroptera; family Vespertilionidae; genus Lasiurus; species Lasiurus cinereus. Next base: position 21,576,354 of record JAAGEH010000417.1, read on the forward strand.
TTTATTGCTGCCACTATCTAGCTGGAGTCGGCATCAGAGTCCACGGGTTCAAGGGCACAGCCCCACAAGGCGCCCCACTGCAGACACCAGTCTCAAGTCGTGGTCCCTAGGACGCCCAGGCTTCGGACACCCTTAGCCGCAGAGTTGGGGGTTTCCGCAGTCCCCCCTCAGGCCTGGTGATTTGCTGTGATGGCTCACAGAACCTAGGGAAACACTGGCTGATGTTTCCTGTTTCTGATAAAGGGCACACAGGTGAACAGCCACGGGCAGAGGTCTGTGGGGTGAGGCCCCGGGGGTTCTGAGGGCAGGAGCTCTGTCCCCGTGGGGCTGGGGCATCACCCCCCTGCACTCGTGTGTTCCCGGGACAGAAGCTCTCCACACCTGGAGTTTAGGGGTATTCACAGAGGTTTCCTCAGTGGGCAGGAGGGATTGTTAACTCAGTCTCCAGCCCCGACCCCTCCCTGGCAGGTCCAAGTTCTAGGTTTGCAATCACGGCTTGGCCTCTCTGGTGATTGGTTCCCACCCAGGGGCCATCCGGGAGCCCACCGAGAGTCACCTCAGGACAACAGACACCTCTGTCACTCAGGAAACCCAAGGGTTTGAAGAGTTCTGTGTCAGGAAGGAGGGGGCAGAGATCAATATATTAATCTATCTCTATCTCTATCTCTATCTCTATCTCCATGTCTATATCCATATCTATATCATCTATATCTATCTATAAATTTTTCTTTTAAAAAATATATTGATTTTTTACAGAGAGAAAGGGAGAGAGGGATAGAGTTAGAAACATCGATGAGAGACATCCATCAGTCGCCTCCTGCACGCCCCCTACTGGGGATATGTCTGCAACCAGGATACATGCCCTTGACCGGAATCGAACCTGGAACCTTTCAGTCCGAAGCCTGACGCTCTATCCACTGAGCCAAACTGATTTCGGCAAATTTTTCTTTTTAAAAAATATATGTATTTTTAAAATTTATTGTCTGAAGTTTTACATGTCTCCTTTTTTCCCTGATTAACTCCCTCACCCAGCCATTCCCACCCTAGGTAAGCCCCCACTGTCCCAGTGGCTGTGTCCATTGGTTATCTAATATACATGCAAAAAGAATAGATCCAGAGACAAATGGCAGGGGAGGTGGCAGGGGGGTGGGGAAGGGGTGTTAGAGAGCAACCAAAGGACTTGTATGCATGCATATTAGCAAAGAAGTATTTTTATTCATTTCAGAGAGCAAGGGAGAGAAAGAGATAGAAACATTAATGATGAGACAGAATCATTGATGGGCTGCCTCTTGCGTGCCCCACACTGGGGATCGAGCCCACAACCTGGGCATGTGCCTTGATGGGGAATCGAACCGTGACCTCCTGGTTCATGGGTTGGCACTCAACCACTGAGCCATGCGGGCCAGGCCATATATTTCTTATCATGTCGCAGCAAATAAAGGAGAAGGCAGAGGAGGCTGGGTCCCACCTCTGGAAGCTCCAGGTAGGGTAAGGGGGTAGCGACTGACCCTGGAGCCGCCTGGAGCAGACAGACAGCCTGGCTGTCCTTTGAAGCTTTCCGCACGGCCAAGGAGCCCTTTCCTAACCCCCTGGCCTTTGAAGAGGGGCCGGAACAGTCTGCTTTGTAATTCATCCTCCGGAGAGGAATGCGTTTTTTTTTTGTCCCAGTGGAGAAAAAGCCTCCATCATGGTCAAAAGGTCTTGACCCCTTGGGCCCTGCCCCCCTGCCCAGCGAGTCCTGGCCGGCCCCCAGCAGGCTGAGCTGGCAGGGCCCGTGGCAGCGTGTGTGTGACCCAGAAAGTCTTTCCGTGGCTCCCTGGCTCGCACCCAGCCCCGTTGTGTGAGTCAGCCCTGAGGCCTGCAATCTGAGCCACGAGCCCCAGGGGAGCCAGCCCAATGCTCCCCCTTCAAACTCACCCGATGCCACCACATGGCCCAGCCCGGGCAGCCCCAGGGGACCGCAATGACATCTCTGCTGCTCGCAAGCAGGGGTGCCAGGCGCTCAGGGCCCCGCCCCTCCCGGGGCTCACCGGGAAGCCCGGGCCTGTTTGTTCTGTGTTTGCTCAGCAACGTAAGTCACATTCCGAGCGCTGGCCAGCATGTTGCTGAGAGAGATAAGAGTTCCTGGCTCCCAGGGCATTCCTGAGAAGAAGCAGAACGCTTTGTTTCCCAAAGGAGAGGGGTTTGGGCAGAAAGGAAGGGTGGGAAGGAGAGGAAGAGAGAAGGGAACCTCCTCGTGAAACATCGGATTTAGGGACGTGGGAAACAGAGTCCCCGGGAATGTTCGGAGGTTGATGAGATTTTAGCCACGTCCTTAAGTGGTTGCAGTCTGTCCTCCCGCCCCCTCTCCTCTGCCTCTTCTTGGAAAACCATGATCCCAACAGTATGAGCAGGGGTTTAGGCCACTGTGCTCTCTCTCTCTCTCTCTCAAATATATTTTATTGATTTTTCACAGAGAGGACGGGAGAGGGATAGTTTGAAACATCGATGAGAGAGAGACATCGATCAGCTGCCTCTTGCCCGCCCCCTACTGGAGATGTGCCCACAACCAAGGTACATGCCCTTGACCAGAATTGAACCTGGGACCCCTCAGTCCACAGACTGACGCTCTATCCACTGAGCCAAACCGGGTTTGGCAGGCCACTGCTCTCTTGACTTTGACCACCTGTCCAGCTGGCCTCGTGAGACGGGGCATCTGGTCTCACCAGGGAGCACCCATCACCATGGTAGCACGGGCGATCAGCAGATATTCCTGACCTGGTGGGGTTGGTCTTGAGGATTTGGAGAAAAGAGCCTTTGGGGGTGTAAGGAAATGTGTTCAGGAGAACGACACGACCTCTGACCTCTGGAAGGTCCCCCTTCGGACTGTGTGCAGTGCCGCAGGCAGCAGGTAGGTACCCCAGCACCTGCCTGGGGCCGGGACACAGCCAACCGTCAGGGAGAATCGCCAAGGTGGAGGCTTCCTGGGAGCGTGAGAGCAAAAGGATGCGGCCGGTCGCCTCCGGAGCCATGAGGACGCTGCCCTGTGCAGGCCCTGGTCCCCTGTACAGACACGGGCCCGCCTGGTCTTCACAGCCATCCTTTGAGGATTGATCAACCCGGAATGCAACCGGCGTTTCAAAATGTGGAGTAAATTGTGCAAAGTTACGCAGGCCAGTGGCAGGCCGGGATTCAAGCTGCTGCTTCCAGCACTGGGCTCCTGGCCACCCGGGCAGCTGGGGAAGTCCGGTCAGCCTCTCGGTGAGGCTGGGAGACAATTACCTGAAAGACTCTTTGGAATGACCTCGGAGCATGTTCTGGAGGTAACGGTTGGTGATTTCCAAAGGGCCTATCAACACAGCCCACATTGGCCCTGATCCCTATCTGTTCAAGGAAATCTGTTCACTTGACTGCTTTCTTATTTTAAAAAAAATATATTTTATTGATTTTTCACAGAGAGGAAGGGAGAGGGACAGAAAGTCAGAAACATTGATGAGAGAGAGCCATCGATCAGCCGCCTCCTGCACACCCCCCACTGGAGATGTGCCCGCAACCAAGGTACATGCCCCCGACCGAAATCAAACCTGGGACCTTTCAGTCCACAGGCCGACACTCTATCCCACTGAGCCAAACCGGTCTTGGCTGCTTTCTTATTTTTTAAAAAATATATTTTTATTGATTTCATAGAGGAAGGAAGAGGGAGGGAGAGAGAGAGAAACATCAGTGATGAGAGAGAATCATTGATTGCCTGCCTCTTCCATTCCTTCACTGGGGATTGAGCCCACCACCCAGGCATGTGCCCTGACCGGGAATCAAACCGTGACCTCCTGGTTCGTAGGTCGATGCTCAACCACCGAGCCACGCCGGCTGGGCTCCATTGCCTTCTGGCATGCTTCCCAGTGGAGCTTCCTTTGAGGTTCTCAGGGCTGGCATTTGGCTTTGGAACCACCCTATCGCCTCATGAACCTGGAGGCCAGCGGGCCCCGAAATCTTGGCTGGTTTGAGCTACTGTGAATGTCACAGGGCAGAGAGGAATGGTGAGAAGTGGGGTCCAGCAACCCCAGTGGCTCTTTCTTTTCCCTGGAAACCTCCTGGCGTCTGTTCCTTTGCTTTCCTCAAAATTATTAGTAAATATGGAAGGCAAACAAAAAGAATAAGGAATAATAAAATAAAGCTTAGGTGATTTATTAATCATGCAGCATGAGAAATAAAACATCACCAATAGAGTTGAAGGTCCCTGTGGGAGTCTCCCCTCCATGTTCCTCCCTCTCTGCCAGGGGTGCCCATCATCTTGAATTTGCTGTTTATCATCCCTAGACATCCCTTTATCCTTCCACTGCATACATCTGGAGCCCTAAACCAGTGGTCGGCAAACTCATTAGGCAACAGAGCGGCAAACCGCGGCTCGCGAGCCGCAGTTTGCCGACCACTGCCCTAAGCTATGCAGAGTTTGCTTTGCATGCATTCCACCTGTGTATGCAGGCAACTCCTGTGTATCCCTGCATATCCCCGTGTTTTCTGCAACTTGCTAGCACTCTATTTGCTTAATGCTACAGCTGGTGGGCTCATTCCTGTGGCTGCATGCAGTTCCAGTTCACTTGTTTTTCTGTCTGGTGTATTGTTTCATTATGTGGATCGAATGATTGACATTTAGGTTGCCTCCAGAATTTTGCTAACAGAAACGGTTCCACTGTGAAAATTCCGTGCATGCTTTCCGGGGCATGTATATAGGAGAGCTGCTGGGGTGAAATTTCGAGGCCCTTAGGGTGTGTGTGCCTTCAACTTTACTCTGAGCTATTTCCAGATTGTTCTGTAAGTGGCTTTACCATGCCCAGAGTTCTTTCAAATTGCCTCTTCCCCAACCCCCACCCAGGGGCTGCCTTCTCTACCAACTAAGGTTGCTTCCTGACCCACCTTATTGTTAGAAGGATTCAAATTTCTCCAGTTTACCTCCCCCCTCCCCTCACTATCAGCCAGGACTCCAGCAGGAAGTAGATGGCACACTCAAATTAGAATAATCTGAGGAGAGAGTTAAAGAAAGAACAGTTTATAAAGTTGTGGACAGGGGTTAGGGGAACCCCAAGAGCTAGTGCAGCGCCCCCAGGCGGATAACCATTGGGCTCCGTTTCTCCATGAGGCTGGAAGGCGAGGGGAGAACGTTTGTGAGGACTGGAGTTAGGGAGGTCTGCGTAGATAGGGCGGTCGGACAGGGGCTGACACTTTTGAGGGGGGACACACTTTTGGTTGCTTTATCTCTAAGAGGGGAAATAATAGTACTTTCCTCTCGCAGCCATGGTGTGGATTCAATGGGCTGAGGGGTTTAGCACAGAGCCTCGCACATAGTAAGTGGGCAGTCAATGCCAGCTGGTTATTACTTCAACCCAGGAGTGAGTTACAGAGGCTCAAGAATGCTCAAAGAATGTTCATGGCTCTTATTTCCCAAGCTGTGTTGAAATGTAAGTGGGTTAAGGTTATTCTCCTCATAGCGGTTTCTCAACATTTAGAAGAATAGCAGATGTAGCTCCATTTTTTTTTTTTGGTACTTTCTGGGACGCTAGCCTGCTATATCGCTCCTCAGAAGTCAATACGGTTCCTGCTTTCTGAATATTGCAGGACTGCTTTGGGGAGAGGAATGTCCAAGGTTTCGGGCTTATATTTCTCATATTTCTCATTCTCCAAAATTTTATTATGAAAAAAAATCAGGCATACAATAATGGGCAACATAATGCATGATCATACATCCTTTAGAGCCTGTAATTGTTATTTTACTGTATGTGACTCATCTTTCATAGACTTTTTTTTTTTTGGTCAAGGTGCTAGGAAGTGACACCCTGACACTTCACTTTTTAAAAAAATATATTTTGATTTTTTACAGAGAGGAAGGGAGAGGGATAGAGAGTTAGAAACATCGATGAGAGAGAGACATCAGCTGCCTCCTGCATGCCCCCACTGGGAATGTGCCCGCAACCAAGGTACATGCCCCTGACTGGAATCGAACCTGGGATCTTTCAGTCCGCAGGCCGATGCTCTATCCACTGAGCCAAACCGGTTTCGGTGACACTTTACTCTTTTTTTAAAAAAGTTTTGATTTCAAAAAGAAAGAGAGCGTGAGAGAGAGAAAAACATCAATGAAGAGAGAGCATCATTGATCAGCTGTCTCCTGCACGCCTCCTACTGGGGATTGAGCCTGAAACCCCTGTGTGTGCCCTGACTGGAATCGAACCGTGACCTCCTGGTTCATAGGTCGATGCTCAACCACTGAGCAACACTAGCCGGTCCCGATACTTCACTCTTAAATACTTTCATGTGCATTTCGTCAGAACAAGGACAGTTTCAATACCAGGATCAAATCCAAGAAAACCAACCGTTCCCTGTTAGCATCGCTATCTAGCCCATCTTTAAATTTCTCCAGTTGTTCTAAGAACGTCCCTTAAAGAGGATCCGATTAAAGTTCCCACACTGAATTTCAGTCTCTGGTTTTTTCTCGTGGTGCCTCTGACTTGCCCCGTTTCCTCTGTGTTTCCTGCCTGGCTCATGCTGCATCAGATCGGCAGGCTGGGAAGGCAGCTTTCCCTGTGCCGTGCCAGCACGGCCAGTGGTGACCCTGAGTGGTGGTGAAGGATTGAGAAAAGACAGACTAGAATGAAAGCTGGGTCTGGGTGGAACACTGTCCTGCCTGATGAAGAGCCTCTCAAATGGAGAGGCAGCGACAACGCCACGGACTACAAGCCGTGTCTTTGTTTTATAGCCGATGCCACGAGGCAAAGGAAGGGCGGGGTCAAGATGTTTACAACATTCTGGTGGGTTTGGATCCCACTCAATGACATGCACCTGATCAAGCTTTGTTTACTTGCAGCCTAAATCACTCAGGCACGTGGGTCCACGTGATCGGACCATCGGCTCAAGCTCACAACTACAGCTGTTGGCTATCATGGTGCATGTGGCCACGAGAGGACTGTGCCCTCTCCTCAGTCCGAGGCTGGGACCTGTGCAAACACTGTAGCCGCTCTCCGCATTTCCCACAGGTGGTGAGGATGTGAGGGGCAGAAATAGAACACTGGGAGCCAGCAACAATTATAAGAAATATTCACCAGGTTCTGTTCACCCTGATGGTTCTGTCCTGATGAGAGAAAGCACGTTCTCACCTGGCTGAGAGCGGTACGCCCTGGGACAGAGGAGCCATCATCGGAATGCAGTCCATCCTCCTGTCCCGGGACCTGCCTGCCATGATGGAAAGATCTATCATCTCGAGTAGCTGAAACAATCCAGTCTAGGAGGCGCCTTCTTTTTTATAACCCCCAGCCCCTATTCCCTGTAATCTCGTCCCGGGGTGCCTGAAGGTGACTACCCCCAGCCCGCATGACTTGCAACCTGTAATGATTATCCCGTGCCTGCTTTCCATTCCTATAATTCCTACTTCCCCACGTCATCATTGTCCTTCTACCCCATATGAGCAGCTGGCTGATGGTGAGGGCAGAGCAGATTTTCATGGATGCCCATACTGCGGGCAATCCTGGAAGAAACACTCATCTATGCTTCAACCCTATCCCTGCTGAATTGGCTCAAGTAGTGACAGGCAACCCTGACCCCTTGGTTGTCCGGTCACCAGGCTGGCGGGTGACTGGGCTTCCCTGATGTCTTCAGGTGGCCTTGAGGAATGTGTCCTCCCTGCACTCATAGGACCCAGTTCAGTCACCTGTCCTCTCGAATTTCCCTGCTCTCCCCTGAACTGCAAGGGCCCTCTTTCCTTGGTCTTAAATACCCCGAAGATTCTGGTAGGGCAGTGGTAGGCAAACTACAGCTCGAGAGCCACATGCGGCTCGAGAGCCGTGGTTTGCCGCTCTGTTGACTGATGAGTTTGCCGACCACTGTGTTAGGGGAAGATAGGTGTGCTCCTGTTCCTATAAAAGACCTTCCCCATGTCTTCAGTTTTAAGTGGGTCATTTAAATACAGTGATTCATTCATTGATCCCACAAATATCTGCCTATCTTCCGGGGACCAGGCACAAAGTGTACCTCTACTTCCTGCTTCTGTGCCCGGCTCCTCCTCTCTCTCTGCTGGTTCCTGCTCAGTTCCCCTCCTGAGCTCCTCCTTCCTTCCTCATTTCAAACCCTTTCCCTGGGGAATCGCACGCTCTCCCATTGCTTCCTTTAAAACTATCAATGGCTCGTGAATCTGCATATCTAAACCTTTCCCAGAGCTGTGCTCCTCCAGAGTCCTCCCGGGAGGGACCCTCACATCTCATGGGTCGTCTAGTCACCTGACTTGATTCCACCCCCCCCTCTCCCCCTCCCATCTCAATGTCTTTATCCCTACTGTGCCTTTTCTGGTGCTGCCGCCTTAGTGCAGAGTAGTGTCACGTCTGACCCGGAGTATGTCAATAGCCTATCCTCAACCTCTCTTATTCCAAATCCATCCCCTTCAGTCCTTCCCCAGGAATGGCTTCCAGTCTAACAGAAGGTGCCCTGTTTAGCTCTCTCCAGCATCTTCTATGTCCTGTACTAGACGTATGTATACAGATCTATGGGATTAGAGGAGAGCCAGGGCGGTGGTAGTTCTCAATGGGCCTGGGGAAGACAGCTCAGAGGACCTGGGTCTTGAAGAACGAATGGAATTTGTTAGGAGATAAGGAGGGAGAGCATTCCTCACGATGGGCGAGCCTGCACTATGGCCTAGGGGCTTTAAAAATGCAAATAGCGTGGTCTGGCTGGACTGCAGAAGGCATGGGGCGGAGTGGTGGGACAGAGGAAGCCTGAAGGTTGGGCTGGGGTCTTATGATGAAGGGCCTTCTCTGGGAATTGGTGCTTGGTTGGGTGGGGAAGTAGGAATTAAAGGGCCAGAGAGCGTCATAAAAGGATTTTAGATCAGATTTTTCAAAGGGGTCAGATGTTCATCAGCTCACAACGCCAGTGAACTTGTGGTAAGTGTGATTAGGAGGAAAAGGTGGTTGGCAGAAAGGCCCGGTAAGAGGCTCCGGCAATAATCCAGACTTCAGACCGTGAAAGCCTGGATAAGGGCAGGGCAAGTGAATTGGAAGCGATGACAAATTCTACAAATGTATAGGATTAAGTGTGAGCTGGACTTGATAACGAATGGTGTCCAGGGCATGACAATGAAGAAAGTGCCAGAGGAATCTGCAAATCATGTTTTCCCTCTCCTGATTTCCTTGCTTTGCAAAGGAAATAAAAAAAATTAGGCTATTCTTTGACACATACACGCAGAGCAAGGGGAGAAGAGAGTGGGTATTTTTGATCTTCTCTCTGGATTAAGTTCTAAGATTTAGCACAGCCCAGATTCACAGGGAAGGAACGACTGAGCTTTTTCTTTTCTCCTGTTGTTCCTCACTTCTGACCACACCTCCTTACTTAACCGCCTTGGTTTCTGGCACCACAACCCCCTACCTCTAATCTCACTCTTCTGTGGTTAGCTTGGCACCAAGAAAGCATACAAGGAGACGTGGGAAATAGAAAGAAAAAAAAAAAAGAGTGATTAGAGGAAAAGTCAGAGAGATAGTCCACATACGTTAGAATGCAAGGAACTGGATGGTGTTTCACATGTATTTCAGCATAGGTCATATAAACAGATTTATTTTTTAATATACCCCCTGTATCTTTCAATTAACCATACATTGTGTAGAACATTTTTTAATACACGTATCTGAGGATGGGAATAACAGAAACATATGTTAGCGGAGTTTTATTAACTCTAGGGATAATAGCACTGGGTTACGAGACGTTATAGCTCCATATGTTACCCATAAAGAATCCCGGGGCTTTAATGTGGAACACACTCTGTTTGGATTGGCAAATGGCTTGGAATCGGGGTGAGAAAATGCGGATCTTCTGAATGAGCAGGTTTATGTACTGTATCTGGGCAAGAAAATCTTCCTAAATCCATCTGGCTGAATCTCCTTGCTGCCCAGTCTCTGTCTGAAGTGGAGAGTCCAATGGTTTAGGCCAGTGGTCGGCAAACCGTGGCTCGAGAGCCACGGTTTGCCGCTCTGTTGACGAATGAGTTTGCAGACCACTGGTTTAGGCCACTGCCTTTCTGGGAAGGTGTGACACAGATTGCTTTGAGAGGATTAGATAAATGCACAACTGCTTAAGGAGAACCTCCTGGTTGCCATGCGTTCAGGGCACTATGTCTTGGGAAGTCACTTTGCTTTCATTTCTTCAAGAGCCACCTACTTAATGTAGCTCTAGGGGCCTGGACAGCCATGACCCTGAGAGACAGGAGACCCAACCTTCTGTAGTGGCTTTGCTACCCCCCGGGTCCAGTGACCTTCTGCAAATGACTTGTCTTCTCTCTGTGTCTACCTCCTCGTTTGTTAGATGGGACACATGGAGTCTGTCTCCTCATTTGTTAGATGAGATGTTGGATCCCGTGGCCCCTTTCAAGCTCTAAGATTCACTGATTCCGTAAATTGAGTATCTCAGCTCCAAGGGGACTTCCAAAAGCCATTGTCTGTCCCTTCTTCTGAAAGAAAAGAATATGCATTTTTTTTTGGGGGGGGGCTTTATACTTTGTAATTTTCCATGCCTCCTCACTCATTTTGGAAGCTTCGTGCCCAAAGCACTTCTACCTGCTCTTCTACAGGTGGACAGCCCTCGGAAGAAGAATGACTATTTGAGAAATCACAATACACAGGTTTCCTACTGCCTCTGGGGTTCCCCGAGTCCTTCTTGACTTCTAAAGCCATTTCGGATGTCAGGGAGCCGGGAAATGACACGTACATATTTCTATTTCTTCCCTGTACGCAACATGCTCATCATACCTAGACACCCAAATCCATTCTGAACTCTGCACTGCCGCCCAGTGGGTGGTTCTCATCACTGCATTCTCTTTGTCCTGGGCCTGGGGGAAGAAACCTGGGTACTTTTTGGATGATGGGATAGGAAGGCTGCTGTTGCTGATAATAGAAGGTTTCTACATCCCGCTCAAGCACTGTGAAGTCTTTATCTGTTGTGCATGTTACACCATTTTACGGGTTATAAATATTTATATGTTACATGCTGTGCATCCTCATAGCAGTTCGATGAGGTAGGTTCTATAATTAGCCCCATTCTGCAGATTCGAAAGCTGCCCTTGGTAAGTGACAGCTAGCGTGGGAGCGTTCAGGGATAGACACAGAACGGTTCCTCCCAGGCCTCTGAAAATGTTCTCGGCCAAGTTTCTGTTCGACTGCAGCCTCAACACCACGAGAGAATGGATGTTTTGTCGGGCCGCGTGTTCAGCTCCGTCTATTGCAGCGTGCGTGGCGCTGTGGAGCATATGAAAGGAGCTCCAGAAAGGGTCCTCATCCTTCCAGGGCCGATCGTCTAGCTCGAAAGGTTGTTCATATACTTAAAAAATATAGCGAGGGGAATCCAGAAAGTTTCCTGGAGGAGGAGGAGAGGGAGATGGATGAGAAAAGCACATTTCACATGTGGAGGCTGGAGGAGATGGCTGGGAAGTGACCCGAGTCTGGATGGATTGGAAGGTAATCTCCCTATTCTTCCTCTGATCCTTTCCCCCTTTCAGTATTTCTCATTTCCTCCCTGGGCTCCAGGAATGCCGACTGCGCGACATAGGATCTGCACTCAGAGAGTTCACCGTCTAGCGGAGAAACAGTACCATGAACCTGAGTAGAAGCACCAGCCCCGGGGTCTCAGAGGCCTCTTTGCAGGGAGATGAAGAAGCTGGCTCAACGCAGCTGTGCTGGAAGGTGCGGTGGGCGAGAACCAGACTGTGCAGGCCTTGAATCCCTGCTCAGAAGGTTGGGGTTTCTGCGGAGCCCCGGCCACGGGGAGTGTGGTTTCTAAACAGAGGACTAGCGTTCCGGAATCGCAGAGGATTGGCTTTTGAAAGTAAGAGAAATGAGAAGAGAGAAGACTACAGACTTCTAGACCTTGTGCCAGAAGTTGAGTCTTGGCCTCTGTGTGTTAGACCCCGAGGTCAACTGTGGAGGCTTCCCTAGTCCTGCTGGGCTGTTGCCTTTCTCCACCCTCAGCCACGCCTGGAGGCACTCAGCGATGCCCACCAGCCACATCGCTCCCTCGGCCTTTAGTATTGTCTCTGGACGTTGAGGAAATTGCGTAGGGAACTCAAGAGAGGAAGAGCCCCAAATGCAAACTGGAGGCAGAACAGACTCCCAACTCCTATGAGACTGAGGGGCCCTGTCATTTTTTGGAGTGAAGCACGTGACAGATATTCCTCCCCTCACCCCCTCTTCTTTAGTTCCCTCCTGATGGAAAAGGTCAAATGAAATCCAAAACTGAAATGGGCGACATAGAAGAGAAAGTAGGAAGCCATGTATGTAACACAGGAGAAGAATGGCGATGGATGATGTAGCCAACTCTACGCATGCGGAACTCAAAGCTCCCAGGCACTATGTCCTGACTTAGAAAACATGCTTCTTCTGTGACAGGAAAATTCTTCTTTGAGGAATCTGATCCATAAAAAGACTCCCTCGTAAATGTGCAAGATGACACCCAGGAGTGCTGATGACAGCATTCTGAAGGAAGAAAGGAAAGACGCAAGGCAGGCCTTCCATTCCTGTTCCAAGGGGAGCTATTTTAACATTTACAGCGCCCTCATAATGTGGAATTCTAGGTGGCCAGTAAGAAGAAAGGTGGTGAAGCTATGTATTCATTTTCTAAGGACTTGGTAACTAGTACCACCGACTTGGTGCCTGGAGCAATTTTCTCACAGTTCTGGAGGCTGGACAGTCAAGGTCAAGGTGTCAGCAGGCTTGGTTTCTCTCGAGGCTTCTCTTGGCTTGCAGCTGTCTTCATCCTGAGCTTTCACAGGCCTTCCCTCTGTACATGTCTGTGTAAGGACATGAGTCATGTGGGATTAGGGGCCCTAATGACCCGGTTTTAACCTAATTACCTCTCTAAAGGTCCTATCCCTAAAGATAGTCACATTCTGAGGTTCTGGTTGCTAGGACTTCAACATCTGAATTTTGGAGGACACAGATCAGCTCATAAAAAGCTACATATACTTATATGGAAAGGTGTCTAGAATTGTTAGATAAATAAAGGAATTGAAATCAGTATAATAAGTATGATTCCATTTTGAAAACATATAGTTTATATGTAACATCTATGTACATATGTATACCCAAAAGCATATGGACAGATACATGTCAAACATTTAACAGTGGAAATTCATGAGGAAGAGGTAGGCATTATAGTGAAGGGGATGGGCTGTGTAGGGATGGATTGTGGGGAATTTCCTCCCCCCCCCCCCACTTTATTTATTGTATTTTTATTTTCTATGGTTTATTTTTGGTTTTATCTTAGTGGCAAAGAGCACACACCTGAGATTCAGGTTGTTTATTATTATATTTTTTTTAGAATTTTAAGAAAATCGGTGGTATAGTTTTATTTATTTATTTAAGTTAATTAATTAATTTTAATTTTTCCATCACTATTTATCCCCTCTATGCCCTCTTCCACCTCCACACCAACCCCCACCAGCTCCCCATGAACGGTCCATGTCCATGAGTTCTCTCTCTTTCCCTTTTCCTTGGAGTCTGGCTCTTTAATTCGTGCTTTGAGGATGGGCTCAAGCCTCGGGTTTGCCCCCTCTGTAGCTGCTTCTCTAAACCTCCGGAATTTCACGGGAAAAATAACCAGATTTTTATGGCAGTCACATCAGATAATGAATGTGAAACCTTAGGCACAGAGCTTGGCACCTCACGGAGACCAATGAATAGAAGCTATTTTTATTGCTCTGGTAATAAAGATAAAAGCGTTGGCTTGCAACAGTGGGGTCAAGAGGTGTGTTCTTAATTCCAGAGGGTTGTTGAATGAATCTGGTCCCACTGAACAAATAATCCAGAATCTCCCATGTGTTCAAGGCATGGTGCTAAAATCTGTGGAGAAACAAGGGAGTCGGCTCAGGGCCTGCCTGTAAGTAACATAACAATAAGCAGAGAGGGCTTTCTCTACAACATAACTCTACACGACAGCAGTTGCTAGAGTGTCCAAGGAGGAAATACCGACCCAGCACTTAGTAAGAACTGACCCAGAGACATGGAAGCATGGACAGACTGTGGACCCTCAGAGTGAGGGGGGGGGGGGGGGGGCCCAAAAAGATCAGCCAATGAACTTGTATGCATCTAGGCATAACCCGTGGACACAGACAATGGGGTGGTGAGGGCCTGGCAGGGTGAGGCAGTGGGGGTGGAAGAGGTCAATAGGGGTGGGGGGGGCCTGGGGAAGAGGGCTTCTGTCATACTTTCAACAATAAAGATTTAAAAAATAAATCCTAAATACATCATTATTGATGTTATTTCTTTTCCCTCTTTTGTAACAAATTCGACTTGGAAAATGAAATTTGGGAGGCAGATCAGGGAGGAAAGATTGAGGGAAAATTACTTAAGGGCATGGCACTCTGCCAGGCACATTCCAGATCATTCCAGGATAGGAATACCTGTGATGGCTGGTCAGGGTGTCATCTCCTCAACACTGGGGCTGGTTGGGGAGAATTGAACACATGTCCTTTCAATATTGGTTTTTGTTGTTGTTGTTGTTGTTGTTTTTTAATATATTTTATTGATTTTTCACAGAGAGGAAGGGAGAGGGACAGAAAGTCAGAAACATCGATGAGAGAGAGACATCGATCAGCCCCCTCCTGCACACCCCACACTGGAAATGTGCCCGCAAGCAAGGTACATGCCCCTGACCGGAATTGAACCCGGGACCCTTCAGTCCGCAGGCCGACGCTCTATCCACTGAGCCAAACCAGTCTCGGCTGTTGTTGTTGTTTTTGGAATAGCTTCTTAAAATATAGCCGAACCACAGATATATGTTAGCTCTTTGACCAAACCTAAAAGACCACTTCTTCCTGTGGGATTGCCTCTGAAAGGTCCCTGCAGATTCTTGTCCTTGCCCATGTGTCTGGAAAAACAGCTTTGTTTGTGGTCCCTGTTCTCGGTCAAGTACACAGCGTCATCCTCGGTCAGTGGTGATGGTGATCATCCGGGACTGGGGCTTTGCTCTCCTGGACCCGTTAACAGGCCCCAGGTTCTTCATCTTTGTGCCCAGGTGTGTGTCTGTCCTGACTACATCAGAGCCAGCGGCCAATGGAATCCTCCATTTAATCCTAACAGACCGCTTATCACTAGGTGATAGAAATTTTCCAGCTCCATTATCAACTTGACAAAAACTCAAAAGAGTAGTCAGGCTAGAAAGAGGGGAACAGTTCATTTCTTTTTCTTTTTTTCCCTTGAGAAAAGTCATTAGCATTGGCTGTTTTAGGGAGAGAGAAAAATACAGTTCATGCTGCTTAATGATGGGATATGTCTTGAGAAAGCATCGTTAGGCAACTTTGTTATTGTGTGAACATCACACAGTGCAGCTACACAAGCCGAGATGGTCTAGCCTACTGCACATCTAAGTTCAATGGGATAGCCCAGTGGTCGGCACACTCATTAGTCCACAGAGCCAAATATCAACAGCACAACGATTGAAATTTCTTTGGAGAGCCACATTTTTTAAACTTAAACTTCTTCTAACGCCACTTCTTCAAAATAGACTTGCCCAGACTGTGGTATTTTGTGGAAGAGCCACACTCAGGGGCCCAAAGAGCCGCATGTGGCTCGCGAGCCGCGGTTTGCTGACCACGGGTACAGCCTACTGCAAACTAGGCCCAATGGAATTGTCTACTGCACACCTAGGCTACACACACGCACAGCACGTTACTGTACTCAATACTGTAAGTAATTGTAACCCAATGGTAAGTAGGTTTGTATCTAAACAGAGAAAAGGCACAGTAGAAATAGGGTACAATAAGGATTAAAAATGGTACCCCTCTATAGGGCACTCACCTGGACTAGAGCTTGCAGCCTGCATGTTGCTCTGGATGAGTCAGTGAGCGGATGGTGAGTGAATGGGAAAGCGTAAGATGTTGCTGTACAACATTGTGCATCTTATAAACACCGCACGCTTAAGCTACATCACATTTAGAGACATGGCATACTGTTTTACAGCAAACTTAAAAATAAAATAAGTAGAAAGGATACATATACCCTACCGATAAGAAGTATAATTTGCCCTGACCGGTTTGGCTCAGTGGATAGAGCGTCTGTCTGTGGACTGAAAGGTCCCGGGTTCGATTCCGGTCAAGGGCATGTACCTTGGTTGTTGACACATCCCCAGTGAGGGGTGTGCAGGAGGCAGCTAATTGATGCTTCTAACTCTCTATCCCTCTCCCTTCCTCTGTAAAACATCAATAAAATACATTAAAAAAAAAGAAAAAAGAAGTATAATTTGGTAAACACATAAACCAGTGGCATAGACATTTATATCAGTGTCCAGTATTACATACAGTACATAGTCACATGTGCTGACCTTTTATACCCCTGTAACGCAGTGGGCTTGTTTACGCCAGCATCACCACAAACACGCAAGTCAGACTTTATGTTCGCCGAGTAGGATGGCCACGCAGTCCCTAGGTGATGGGAATTTTCCGGCTCCATTATCACCTCCCGGGACCAGGGCTGTGCATGCATTTCTCCTTCACCCAAATGTCGTTAGGCGGGGTGTGGCTGCACAGACTCACCGGCGGGGTGCCAGAGGCGTTGGGTTTGGGAGTCGGGCCAAAGTGCCCCCAGGAGAGGCCCAGGGAGCTGAGTTGAGCAAGCGGGGGTCGGGGGGGACAAGCGGGGGGAATGGCTGCCTGGCCTGTGGGTGGGACACTGGTTTTCAATGGAAATAAGCTGCAGGGGAAGCTCAGGGGAGGGGCTTGAGGGTGGCAGTCCTCCCTGGAGGCGGAGGGCAGAGAGGGCGGCGGGGCCTGTGGGAAGGCAAGCAGCCAGCAGCCTCCCAGAGCCAGGGCTCCAGGTTCTCCTGGGGCTGCACTGCCCGTGACCTTGCGATTGCTGCTCTTCCGGTGGCTTTGGGGCCCTTATCTGTAAATGGAGGTGATAGGAGTACCTGCCTGGTAGGTTTGAGGGGCGAACTGAGAGATAACACACGGAAAGCACTCGGAACACCCAGGGCCTGGCTGTTCTTATCATCACCCCCAGTGTGCTGGGCTGGGGATACAGAGCAATTGGGGGCATGCAGGCCTGTGAGGAAGGGGACTAGAGGGGCGTCCTTCTGCTGTCCCCACACCTTCCCTGCCTGCACACCAGCTTCCTGCTCACATCTTGTGTTACCCAGGCAGGTTCTCAGTGGAAACTTCCCTCTCCCAATCCCCCCGATGACACCTCCTTGAGCCTCAGCCACCAAGGCCCCTTTTGGGGAGACCTGGCTCCTGGTAGCCTGCTGGTTCTGGAGGCCCAGGCCCAGCCGGCAGAGAGACGTGCCTCAGCCACCGGCCACCGGGTCACCCAGGAGGCCCCGGGGTGGACAGGCCTGTCCCTGAAGGAGGCTGGGGCCGCCGCCTGTCCGGCTTTCTGCCGCTCCAGCCCAGCCTGGTCCGGCTTTCATGTTGGAAATATGAAGTGTGACTTCCCTTGCGCAGGGCAGCCCGAGCCAGCCACGTTGGGGCTTATCTCTGGACTCGACGCAGTGTTTGTTTTAGGGAAAATTAAACACATTCTTCTCCTGCCTTCTTCAAAGAGAGGAAGGGCCAGTTAGCTGCCGCTGCCGGGAGCGGGGGCCACGGGGTGCAGAGGGGCCAGATCCCCAAGCTCCTCTCTCAGCCACTGCCCTCTGGTCCCCGGAGCCCATCTCCGGCCTCCGCTGGGGTCAGGGGCTCCCACTGGCGGTCTCTCCGAACTTTGGCTCCGGGAGGGGAAGATGCTCCCGGTTTGCCCACCCCTAGAAGCCTCCTCACCTCTGCACTGTGAGCCCCTCCCCACTCGGGGCTCCACCTGCCGGGGCCGCCCCTCGAGATGCTGTGGTTCCTGCGGCTCAGCTGCAGGGCTAACTGGAATGTCTGGCTCCGCAAGAAAGTTCTCCCTCCTCTCCTCAAGTGCTTGCTTCTTTCCTTTCCTTCTTCCCACCTCAGGTCCACGATTCCCAGGGCCAGCAACCCCCCCGCTCCTCTTACCTCCCCCCCCACCCCCCTCGCACCTCCACTGAGGTCACAGGTTTGTTGCAGGCTCCCGGATGAGGATGCGCTCAGCCAGGACTGGACCAGGCCTGTGCCTGAACCCCGGAAAGTCACTGGGCTGCTGAGTCCCCGCTCCAGGGAAGAGCCGCTCAGCTTTGGGGGTGGGGGTGGGGGGGAGCTTTGCAGGCTGTAATCACCTGTCAGAGCCAGAATCTTGCAGTCTAACCGGCAGTGCTCTTAGGTACAAACAAACAAACACACAAACACACAGAAGCGGAGAGAATGGAATAACGGAAGCTCAGGGAACTCATCACCAGCTTCAAAAGGTCCTGACTCTCTGCTGCCGAGTTTCCTAGGGTCGGGGTGTAGGGGGGTAGGGGGTGCCCCACTTCTCATGTCTCTCTTGGCAATACTTTTTCTTTAACTTGCAAACAGTTGCTGATTTTTTTTTTTTTTTTTTTTTTTTAGGTAAACTGGGCCCATGCCCTTCTGCCACAGCAAACAGCAAACGAATGCTATTATCCTGGCTTACTGATTTTTACACTCAGGGGACACGGCCTGTTTTATCAGGGCGCTTAATCCAATGGCAGATGACGGTCAGAGAGAACAGCCCAGCCGAATGCCAAGTGGAAAATTGTTGTTTCAGGCGAGCATTTTTTCTACACCCCATCAGACAACATGAAATAACGACGTGACTGGCCAAGTTCTGCAGCTGCTGGGGGCGGGGGCTTGGCTGGGCGCTGCGTCTTTACTGAGGGTCACTGTCCAATCTCCCCAGGACAGGCCTGTCTGGGCACGAGGCTCTCCTGTAGCCTCGATGGTTCAGGGAGGGGACAATTGAGGATGTTGTCCCTGATATGACTCATCAGTTTTTTTTTTTTTTTTTAAAGGAATAACTCGATAATTTCTGCAAAAGGCAGTTCCAGGAAAGGGCTTGTCTTTCCTGATATCTAGCATGATTTTTTTTTCTGACAAGGAGAACGAAGAACACTGTGGGTTTTGCTTTTCGCCTTGGTTACCAGGAAGCTTGGTACTTCATTTATGGCCCAATTACAGTGACTGTTTCACCTAGGGTCCAGGTGACTTACCCCCCCATTTCCTGTCTGTGATTTCCAGCTTCTCCCTTTTATCTTTATGTGCCTCGGGGACAGGGGTTTTATTGTACCCGACCTTCATTTTCATGTCTTTGAATTAGGAGTGGTGGAAATGAAAACGAAAAGCAAACGGAATGGAACTGCACCTTCCTTATCCATAGCTCCTTCCGGGAGAAACCCAGAGGTTAAAGCAGCGGTTCTCAACGTGGGACACCTGACCCACAGGGGGATAATTTGACTTTTAAGGGGGGGGGGAGCAATTTAAGAATGAATTATTAACTGATTTTTTTGTATTTCTTTTGGTTCTAGAGGCCTCATGTATAATATATAAAAATATATTGTGACATATTTATGTATTTCAGTTCTCTATTATGTATTTTGAAACTTTACTCTCTATTTTTCATATCCCTTCGTATTATTATTGTTAGTTTTTAACAACTTCTTAGAGATTTCTTCCTCAGTACTTCAACTGTTCTTTCGTTCTTTTATTTTTCTCTTTCATGGATGCCATGTTCTCTGGAAGCTTGTTTAGACCAAGTTAATGGCCTTTTAGGCTTCCTCCATGTGAATAGGAGTTCACTTTTCGAATAATAAGAATTCTGTGTCGTAGGGGATGGGGGTATCAGGATTTTAGAGATGCTTAGGTGGGGCGTGGCCAAAAAAAAGGTTGGGAACCAATGGGTTAAAGTATTGGCCAAGACTACACAATCAGTAGCGATGAGGAGTCAGCAGGCCTAGTTATATGCAGTACATTTATACCTTGTAGTTTACACTTTTAAAATGACTTCCTCAGGTCTTGGGCAAATCGGTCTCCATTTGTTGATTTATTCTTTCAACAAATACTCTTTGCTCGGAAGATTTAACAGATAATATTGTGTTCACTTATATGTACGCTTACATACATAGACACACAAGCATACACAATTTAATATTTTGTTGCTATCATTACTTTGAACACAATATTATCTGTTAAATCAATCAAGAGTAAGATAAGTAAAACTGTTTATTTTATTTACCCTGATGCTCTTCCTTCCTTTATGTAGGACCAAGTTTCTGAGCTTTATCACTTTCCTGCTCTCTGATGGACTTCTTTTAACATTTCTTTCAAGACAGTCCTAGCAACAAATTCCCTCAATTTCTATTTGCCTGAGAAAGTCTTTACTTTTTCCTTTTGAAGGATAATTTCACAGGGTAAAGAATTCTGGGTTGGTGAGTTTTTCTCTTTCAATACTTTTAAGTATTTTACTCCATGCTCTTCTTGCTTGCATGGCTTCTGAGAAGTCAGATACAATTCTTTGCTTCTCTAAAGGTAAAGTGGCTTTAACTCTGGCTTCTCTCAACATTAAAAAAAAAATCTTTGATTTTCTGCCATTTGAATATGATATACCTATGTGTCTTATTTGTTTCTGCATTTATCCTACTTGATGTTTTTGAGCTTTCTGGATCTGTGGGTTGATTTCAATAATTTGGGGGGAAATCCTCAGTCATTATTGCCTTAAATGTTTTTTTCTGTTTGTCTTTTTCCCCCTCTTTCTGGTAGCTTCATTGTGCATGTTATATTTTTGTAGCTGTCCCATAGTTCTTCGATAATCAGTTCTATTTTCTTTTTAGGCTTTTTTCTCTTTTCGTTTTTGGGAGTTTCTATCGAGATATCCTCGAGCTCAGAGATATTTTCCTTTAGCCATGCCCAGTCTACTACTAAGCTCATCAAAGACATTCTTTATTTCCTTTACAGTGTTTTTTATTTTTAATCAAAACTTTTTGCAGAAACCGGTTTGGCTCAGTGGATAGAGCGTTGGTCTGCGGACTGAAGGGTCCCAGATTTGACTCCGGTCAAGGGCACGTACCTTGGTTTTGGGCACATCCCCAGTAGGGGGCGTGCAAGAGGCAGCTGGTCGATGTCTCTCTCTCATCAATGTTTCTAACTCTATTCTTCTCCCTTCCTCTCTGTAAAAAATCAATACAATATATTTTTTTTTAAATCAATAAAATATATTGATAAAATAAAAACCTCACAAAAAACAAAAAAACTTTTTGATCCTTTCTTAGAATCCCCCCCCCTTTTTTTTTTGCTTTCCATATCTGTATTTTTAGTATATTTAGGTCATTTGCATTTAATGTCATAATTGATACATTTAGGCTTAAGTCTGTCTGGGAGGGGTGTGTATTGGTTTTATTACAGCTAGGAGACTCGAAGTTCTGATTTTCCACTAGGTCTCCTCCGGCACACACTCTGCTGAGGGGGGCACCTCATTATTTCCATGTGGACTTGACATCCAGGTCTCCTGGGGTCTTCGCCTATATCCCGAGGGAAGGTGACTTGTTACCTCTCACTGGGGATAAAGCTCCCGGTTCCTTTCTTGACCTCCCGTGACACTGCCGTGTGGGGACTTTGGGGGCAGCTCATTATAGCCTAATGAGGGTGGTGAAGAGTGGCTCCCCCCTCAACCTTCCCAGGCAGAGAGGGAGTGGGGCCTCAGCATCGCAGAGCAGTGATTGTCCACAAGTTTTCTGTCTTGCTAGCTTCCCTTTCATGCTTCTTTCATCAAAGGGAAAAGGCTTTTGTTGGGAGTGTCTGTCTTCTGGTCTTTTTGCCACCTTCTTCTGCTCCAAGTCTGGTGTATACAGAGGCAAACAAAACAAAACAAAACAAAATAAAAAAAAACAAACAAAACACCCAACCCAAAACCCACAAGAAGCCCACGAATTCATCACTGTGTTGGGAGTACCCAAGTCCCTAGCCAGTCTGCCTTCTCCCTGCCTTTCAGTCTTATTATGTTGGTGTGCACATTCTGTCCTGGGCTTTTTGTTGTACATGCAGGAGGCATAGAGAAAAGTATGTCTATTCCATCTTCCTGGAAATGGAAATCTCGCCCTCTTTCTGAACCCTCACAAAAGTTATCACGCTGATCTAAGTTGGGGACTGGGGTTCCGGGGAAGGGCAGCTTTCACACTTTTTTTTTTTTAAAGAAAAAATTAATGTATTATATTTTATTAGTGAAACTATATTGAACATTTAACACTCAGATTTTATGTCCTCTCGTTTCACCCTCACTGTCCCCCTTTGTGTGCACATTCTCATCACCTTGGGTTCACCGATGAGGGAACTGGAGCCCGGTGAGCCGTTTCCCCAGGGTTGCTCGGAGGTCAGTGCGGGGCTGGGCTCCGAACCGCCACCTGATTTTCAAGATTCGCCCGAGAGGCTCACTGCCGCATTCTTCTGTCCTGGAGGCCTGGCCGGCTGCTGGCTTGCTGATGGATTGTTGACTAAAAGAGTTATGTGGCTTGGCCAGGATCTCCACTTGCTGGGGTGGTTGGTGCCTTTCAGGACTGTCACTGACCCGGGAGGTTACTTGGGGACAGTTCTTAGAAAGTCAGGGGTTGAACCCAGGCTCTCAGGCCTACTTCCCTCTTCTCTAGGCTGCAAACCCGAACGTGTCCTCTCTCCTTCACCGGAGGGCCGTCCCATCGGCACACCTCGTGGGAGAGGGAGTTTGTTTGAAAGTCTGACCACATGATTGGCACGAGCACCTGACTCTGGTCGTGCCCCTGAGTCACTCAATTAGAAAAGAAAACCCGCCTCGGTGTCAGGAGCTCTTCTGGCCGTGCCCACGGGTGCCTGTAAAAGGAGGTTTTTCCCTAGCGTGGCTTGCGGGGGATTTTAGCGCAGGAGGCCTGGTTTAAAAACAAACATCGAACATTTGTCTTGGAGCTGAACCAACTCCACCAATCTAGCATTCTCTTTAAAGTGCAGTTGTGACTCCAAAGTATGTGGTGAAGCAAAAAAAAAAAAAAAAAGGAACACCCTTCACACTTCGCATCCCTGGCCCTGCCTGGAGCCGAGAGTCCACCTTCACAGCGGGTGCCTGTGTGGGCCCTGCTTCTCCCGGGGAAGCGGCATGGGCTGTGGGGAAGGAGAGGGCTGAGTATCGATTGAAGAGACAGAGTTCAGAAGTTATGGAAAAGGAGCAGGAGGCGTGGAGGAGGAGCCGGACTCACAGATACTTCTGTGACCGCCCAGGTGGAGTGGTGGCCTCTGCCCGCTTCTGCCTCCAAAGCCAGTGCAGGTCCCACCACGGGCCGACTCTAACCCAGAACCACCCAGGCAAGGGCTTCTGGGAAACGGCTCCAGCGTAAGCAAGTGGTCGACGTGACAGTTGCCACAATACATTGAGTGGCCAGATGATTATGATCTCTGAACGCATAATCATCTGGCCACTCAGTATATATCCTATATAATAAAAGGCTAATATGCAAATTGTCCCCTTGCCTGGCCAGATGCCACCCATGCACGAAATCATGCATGATATATATATATATATATATATATATATATTTAGATATATATTATATATATATAATTAGATATATATTATATATATATAATTAGATATATACTAATATACATATATATCATGCATGATATATATATATATTACTATATATATCATGCATTATATATATATATATACACTAATGCATGATGTACATACATAAATACATACATATATGCACATACATATGCTGAGTGGCCAGATTATTATGATCTCTGAGTTTCTAGGTTACCAGTAATACTCCCTCCTATTGGTTTCCCCCTCCCTTATACCAGAGAGGATAAAGACAAAAGCCATCAGGGCTGCAAAAATGTCTTGGGGAGAACCTTGCCCGACACAGAAACCAGCTGATTTTCCTTGAAAGGCCAAGTCCTCATGGCCATCCCCGAGTAGCCTTTGGCCTGAGGCCTGCAACCAGGGGAGCGGATGCCCTTGTTTGCCCCGGTTCCAATGGACATCTGTGGTCCCAGCGTAATTATTAGCAACGCGTCCTTGATTCTCCAGAATATGCTGGTTTGGATGACCAATGTCACCGTCATTGGCTGTTAACTCAACAGTGAGCTTGCACTTGTAGGTGAGGGGGTGGGGGAGCTGAGGGCAGAGGTGTGAGGCTGCGGGGACTCCCTGGAGCCCCCTACCTCCCATCCCCTCTCAGTCATGCTATGGTCACTAGGGGGTGAGGAGACTGGGCTGCAGCGGGAAGACCTATAGCCAAAACAGGGGAGACAAACTAGACTGGGCTCCCCCTATCCCAGAGCCCCTCTGCTTCCCCAGAATGTCAGGTAAATGCTTGCCATGTATCCTGCTCTTCCAACACCGCTCCATCCGCCCACCCGCTGGGTTTGGGGTTTGGGGTTTGGTCACGTGGCTCAGTGCCTGCCAGCAACCTCAGCTTTCCTTCTGCTCACAGACCAAGCTGCCCACGGTCTTGATGCTGTACTTCTGGCCTTCTCTTAGTGTGTCCCCATGGAGGAGGGGCGTGGTGTCTGGGACAACTCTCCCTCCCTCCCAGGCTGATGAGAAAGAGAGACATTATTGATATAAATCAATCAACGGGGTGCCTGGCGCTCCGCCATCACTCAGAGGTGCTCTGGGAGATGCTGGTGTTTTTCTCATTCATTCTCCAAATGCGGCTCTGCTGCTCTACTCACAACTTCCTGCTCATTTCCTCTCTCATCTTCTTCTCCAGGTCGCTTTTGTCCCCTGAAATGCTCTCTGTTCAACCTTTGCTTCCTATGGGAGCACTTTGAACCCCCCACGGAGCCCACCTCGCCAGGAAGCCAGCCCCCTGATTTCTCTGCTGTCCTCTGAGCGCCTCCTGCCTCGGCGTTGATGACACGCAGCTTGGGGTCCAGCTTGGGGCCGATGGGGGCCTCCCCGAGAGCAGATGCGGTCTTCTCTCTCCAGCGAGATGGTTCAGTTCTTATTTGTTTGTTTATTTTTTGGTTAATCCTCATTGGAGGATATTTTTTCCATTGATTTTTAGAGAGAGTGGGAAAGGCAGAGAGGAACATTGATGAGAGAGGAACACTCTGATTGGTTGCTCCTGCATGAGCCCTGACCAGGGCCTGGGCTGGGGAGGAGCTTGCAACCAAGGTACATGCCCTTGATCGGAATCGAACCCAGGATCCTTTGGTCTGCAGGCCAACACTATCCCCTGAGCCAAACTGGCCAGGGCGCTGGTTCAACCCTCGCAGACAGGAAGTCTTGCCTTTGTATCCCCTCCTGGTACAAGCGCTGCATGCTGCGTGCGGTGGTGTCTGACAGCACACGGAGGGCCAGATGCCCCCTCCCCACTGGTACCGAGTTCTGTGGGAAGACAAACTTGAGAACAGCATCGTGTCTACTCCACGGATTCCTCTACAGTGGTACCTTGAGATACGAGTTTAATTCATTCTGTAACCTTGAGGCATGGGAAACTATGAGATGCTCGAGTCGCGGTAAACTGGTGGGTTGTCTGCAGCCGGCCGATCTGCGCAATTACTCGTATCTCAACTGTTGCTCGTATTTCAAAGCAAAAATTGCTCGCTCGATGGCTTGTATCTCAAAAATCTCATATGTTAGGGCACTCGTATCTCGAGGTACCACTGTACTTCCCAACAAGATTGCTTGCGTCCTGCCCCCAACCCTTCTTTGCCAGCGTGGAGTTCCGCCGTTGCAGGAATCCCCAAGATGCAGGTTGCCCAGGGTCCGAGGAGGCTGCAGAAAGCTACTTTTCAGTGAGGCAAGGAGCCTGCTGCTGGGAGGTCTCAGCATCCTTTTCCGGCACAGCCTTGTCCCCACGCAAAGGCTGGTGGCCACCATGGCCTTCTCTGTGTAAGTGTGGGAACTAAACATGCCTTCTTCCCAGCCAAGCAGCCTCGAGTGGGAGGCTGTGAGGCACAGGAGGTGGAAGGGGAGGGGGAGGTGGGGCTGAATCTGCTTCCAGGTGGAGCCCACATATTTGGATACTCGTAGAAATGGGGATCTGAGAACCGTAGCCCATTATGTCGCAGCTCCATCATTCTTTCCTCAAGCTAAAGTTTGTAAGCGTGGATAGGACCTGACTATTTTTTAAAAAAATATTTTATTGATTTTTTTACAGAGAGAAAGGGAGAGGAATAGAGAGTCAGAAACATTAATGAGAGAGAGACATTGATCAGTTGCCTCCTGCACACCCCCTACTGGGGATGTGCCCACAACCAAGGTACACGTCCTTGACAGGAATCGAACCTGGGACCTTTCAGTCCACAGACCGATGCTCTATCACTGAGCCAAACCGGTTTCAGCCTATTTTTTTTTTAAATATATTTTTATTGATTTCAGAGTGGAAGGGAGAGGGAGAGAGATAGAAACATCAATGATGAGAGAGAATCACGGATCGGCTGCCTCCTGCAGGCTCCACATTGCGGATCGAGCCTGCACCCGGGGCATGTGCCCTTGACTGAAGTCGAACCTGGGACCCTTCAGTCCACAGGCCAACGCTCTATCCACTGAGCCACACCGGCTAGCACGGGACCTGGCCTTTATCGTGCCCATTTGAAGGGCATACTTTGGCAGCCTCGTGGTGCAGTTTGTGCTGAAGGCTCCTGTTCCCCTTTCGGCCGCACCACAAGCAGGGGAGCCCGGAGCCCAGGACAGTGCTGAGTGGGCCGTGTCCCCAGGAACCAGGAGGGCCTCTCTGTCTCCAGGCCGAGGCAGCAGGGGGCCCCCCGTGAGGGGCTCCGTGTGCAGCACTGTGTGTGCGGTGGGTGTCTGTGTGAGGCCTGGGTGGGGAGCCGGCCTGAGGGTGGGGGTGTGTGCATCCTGCTGTGTGTGGTCCTCCCAGCCCGGGGGCCCAGGCTCGGTTTGGAATGTCACTCTCCGTCGCGTTGTCGGAGGGCCTGGGCCGCTGCCAGCCGAGCTGGTTGGTGCGGAAGGGCCCCGGGCGGTGGCGGTGGGAAGGATACCAGCCCCAGCCCGCCTGGCCTCGGAGGTGGCTGGTTTCCTCCGTGTCCCCCAGCGAGCGGGAGCGGTGTCGCGGGCTGCGTGGGAAAGCAGGGACGCCCAGGGTGGAGCGGGGACAGCGCTGGGTGTAGGCTGGGAGGGGCCCGCGAGGTCGGCAGGAGGGGGAGTCCTCGGGGAGGCAGGAGAATGGGGCTTGCAAACAGGGCGAGGCCTGCCTGCAGCACTTGGCTCTCTGGGTCTCTCCGAACTGAAGCCAGGTTTCTGCGGGAACGCGGCGCTGGAGAGGCACTGGGAATGGAGAGAGGTTGGGAGGAGAGGGGGGTAGGGGGGTTCTCTGCCCGGGGATAGCATGCATTCGGGGTAGGCGGCACAGGAAGTCAGCATTGACTCGTTCCTCAGTTGATTATTGAGCACCTACTGTGTTCCACACCCTGGCTTGAGGGACAGAGAAACTAGAAGCCGTGGTGTCTGCTCTGCAGCAGTGGTCACTGACCTTTAGGACCTCAGGGACCATCGGTGGTCCGTGGTCACTGGTTGGTGACGGCTGCTTAAAGGGCTCATCGTCCAGGGAAGAATGTAGACAAATAAATAGATGATGATGTGATATCATGTTATTTATTCTGGAAAATGTCAGTAGTATGTGTGTGTGTGTGTGTGTGTGTGTGTGTGTGTGTGTATCTATCATCTATATTTAAATATATTTTATTGATGTTTTGCAGAGAGGAAGGGAGAGAGATAGAGAGTTAGAAACATCGATGAGAGAGAGACATCGATCAGCTGCCTCTTGTACGCCCCACACTGGAGATGTGCCCCCAACCAAGGTACATGCCCTTGACTGGATTTGAACCTGGGACTTTTCAGTCCGCAGGCCGATGCTCTATCCACAGAGCCAAACCGGTTTCTGCCTGTGTGATTCTCAGCCTTTGTAGCTTATTCGGTAGTATATTATCTATAACTATATTTATTAGTGTATAATATAGTACTCCTATTAATAAACTAATGACATATTTAGTATATAATAATAATGTAATTTATATGTGTAAATTATATATCTGTACATAGGAAATCAATAGTATTTACACACCACGAACATATCTACACTTATACATATATAGAGGGTATTCCAAAAATGTATACACACACTTTGAATAATTATAGCACCAGTGTTTATTAAAATACATTTCATTTTCAAAATTGAGCTATCAGCTATTGAAGTATGAATACATTTTTTGGGGACACCCTGTACATATATAGCCTATTAGATAGTATACACACACATATATATATACACTATTCACATTCTGCATTTGAACATCCTATATCAGTGGTTGGCAAACTGTGGCTCGCGAGCTGTGGTTTGCCACTTTGGTGACTAATGAGTTTGCCAACCACTGGGATAGGGGCTTAATCACAAGGAACAACAACAGCCTGTAATTATTGGAATTGAGAGTCTAGGTCAGTGGTCGGCAAACTCATAGGCAAATAGACCGAACGGCGGAACGACCGGTAACTATGACATGCACTGACCACCAGGGGGCAGATACTCAATGCAGGAGCTGCCCCCTGGTGTTCAATGTGCTCCCATATGGGGAGCCCAGAAGCCGGGCTCACAGTTAGACCGTGCAGCAGTGGTGGCGGGAGCCTCTCCAGCCTCCATGGCAGCGCTAAGAACCCCGGAGGGACCCCAGACTATGAGAGGGTGCAGGCCTGGCTGAAGGACCCACCCCCAGTGCACGAATGTCGTGCACTGGGCCTCTAGTAGGTATATGTATAGACATGCATACAAGGACTTTTCCATGGCCCCTCTGCCTCTGTTAACTCAGATCATCTCTACAACGACTCTATGATAGTAAGTGGCATAACTGGACTTGAACCCGTGCAGTCTGCCCCAGGTCTACCTCTTAATCACTCCCCTAAACAGCCTCTCCATAGAGGCAGACACAGGCTGCCAGAGGAAATACAAAATAAGAATGTTAAACTCGCCCAAACCAGTTTGGCTTAGTGGATGGAGCGTCAGCCTGCAGACTGAAATGTCCCGGGTTCGATTCTGGTCAAGGGCATGTACCTTGGTTGCGGGCACATCTCCAGTGGGGGGTGTGCAGGAGGCGGCTGATCGATGTCTCTCTCTCATCCATGTTTCTAGCTCTCTATCCCTCTCCCTTCCTCTCTGTAAAAAAATCAATAAAATATATTAAAAACAAAAGAAAAAGAATGTTAAACTCTGGCCCAGGGAGCCACAGGTCATAGACAGACCGGTGTCCCAGGGTTGGGTCTGCATCTGCATGGGGGACGGGGAGGGAAGGTGGGAGGTGCTCCGTGCAAGGAATCAGAGCTCCCCGGGGCACGGGAGCAGGGGCGAGCCGGGCGCCTCACTGCGGGTCAGCCCAGGCCAGGGACAGGAAGCCAGCACACAGCCGGGGCTGTTCAGCCTGGGCCTCGGGTGCCACATCATAGAAGGCGGTGTCAAGGTCCCCCTTTCCTCCCCCACCCTCCCCCCGACACGTGCAAGGTTCCTATCAGCTGACGGCTGTCCAGGCTCCAGGCAGCGCCGATGACAACAGTGCTCACTCCAGCCAGCGAGGGGAGGGCGGGCGGGGCCCGTGGGGGAGGACTGGAGCCCATCTCCTTCCCAGCAGTGATGCCCATCCCGCTGGCAGCCTTTGCCAGAGGGGTCGGCGCAGGGATGGCGAGGAGGCTGGCCGAGGAGCTGTCCGCAATATTGCTCAACCGCGGCATGTGGCGTGGGCTCGCCCGGGTCCGCTGGCCATCTGCGTCTTGTTTGGCGTCCCTGCCCCTGTGGGTCTGCTCTCTGGCCCTCTGGCCGGCCAAGGGGGAGGTCTGAAGGCCGAGGAGGCTGGCCTCCCTGTCCTTGTTGTGTTTCTCCAGCAGAACAGAGGCAAGGAGCAAATATCCAGCCCAGCAGCCCTGGAGGGGCCGTGTCAGGCTCAGCTGAGACGGGCCGTCCTTTCTGACGACTGCGAACGTGCTCGAAGGGATCTACGTCGAGGGCCAGATCCTGTCTGAGAGTGCGTGAGGGCCAGGATTCTCCCATCATCCATAAGGACAGTACCTGCTATTAGTTTCATGCTTCACAGTTTCCCAAGCCCCACCGTCATCAGCCAACGAAGAGTTAATGGGGACCTTGCATTCACGTTCTTTTTTTAAAATATATTTTATTGATTTCTTACAGAGAGGAAGGGAGAGGGACAGAGAGCTAGAAACATTGATGAGAGAGAGACATCGATCAGCTGCCTTCTGCACACCCTCCACTGGAGATGTGCCCGCAACTCAGGTACATGCCCTTGACCTGAATCGAACCCGGGACCTTTCAGTCCGCAGGCTGACGCTCTATCCACTGAGCCAAACCAGTTTCGGCTGCATTCCAATTCTTGGACTCCAAATTGTGAGCTCTCTCCTCTGCCTGTGCGATTCTCAGCCTTGGTAGCCTAGCCCAGGAAATATTCCACGTTCCCGTGGTTACTGCAGGCTGTGCTTTGACTGATGGTAGGAGTGAACGGGTTACCGCCCCTTTGCTGCTTGTGGGAGAACGGGCTGGGGAAACCCGCGGGACAGAGCTGTTCTTCAGGGGGAACTGTCCCTAGTCAGACCTTCCCCATCCCGGGGCAGAGAACGAACCGGCCTGGCAGTGCAGCAGACCCGAGCTTTGGACTCTTGCCTCCATTGGCAGGACCTTGGGTGCATTCCTTCATGCTTCTGAGCCTCAGTTTCCCTCTCTGTAAAGGGGGCAGAACAATGCCTGCTCGTAACCTTCCCCCCATCTTCTCCCCTGGCTGGTTCCTCGAGTCTCCTCCGGCAGGAGAGCCACATGCAATTGACCAGCCCCTTTTCTTGTCCCTTTACTTGGCTGCCTCCTTTTCAAGTCGCTCCATTCTCTTATCCAGCAAATCAGTCACCTGTGAGCCTCAGCCTGGTCCCTGTCCAGCTGCCACCCGAACATGGCAGTCAGGATGCCTTGGGCTTGAAGGAGGTAACCTGTGTCGTGCTGAGCAGAGGGTGGCTCAGTAACCTGGTCAGTAAGTGTTAGCTATGACTGTTGTTAAGTGGGATTTGTGAAGGAAAGCGGAATAACTCACAGAGCTTGGGGCTGGAGGGGGCATTTGTGGATATTCCTGTGTTTTTTAAAAAAATATATTTTATTGATTTTTTTTTTTACAGAGAGGAAGGGAGAAGGATAGAGAGTTAGAAACATCGATGAGAGAGAGACATTGATCAGCTGCCTCTTGCACAGCCCCTACTGGGGATCTGCCCACAACCAAGGTACATGCCCTTGACCAGAATCGAACCTGGGACCTTTCAGTCTGCAGGCTGACTGACGCTCTATCCACCGAGCCAAATCAGTTTCAACAAACATTCCCATTTTGACAGATAAGGCCTAAGCAGCAAAGTAAGTTCAGATATGGGAGTAGATCCCAGTACAAACTCACTCACTCACTCACTCACTCACTCATTCATTTATTCATCCATCCATCCATCCATTCAACAAACACTGAACCCTTACTATGTGCCAAGAACGGTAGCAAGTATTGATGTAAGAAGATGAGTAAGGCACAGTGCCAGCCGCCAAGAAGCTCATGATCTAGCTGGGGAGACAGACACACAAATACTAATAGGGGATGATAACGTGGCAAGCGCAACAATGGAAGCTCATCTGGGCACCGCCTAACGATCGACAGGGTTTCCTCTTCCTCTGAGAGATTTAAGCCGCAGCCTCTCCCGGTCTTAGCCAGCGTTCACCAGGTGGGCAGGAGGGAAAGGGCCAGGTGAGCAGCCCCTCCAGCTTTTTCAGCTTTCGCCTGCTTTGACAAATGACATACATCTTACTCTCATTGCTTAGGCCCAAGTTAAAATACTTGGAGACTTCGTCCATCGCCTCCCTACCCCTACCCTGTCCCCCTCTTTCTTTCTTGATCCTTTGGTGAATGGAATTTGGGTTGCTTCAGCATTCATCCTAGCACCAGAAGGAATGGGTGGGAAACTGCTTGGAGATGCAGGCTTTGAACCTCTTTGGGAGTCCAGCTAGCTAACTCAAAGGCTAACACGGGCCAGATAAACAAGGTTTAAGTTTCTGAGGGCCGCACACAAAAACCCCAAAAGCTTCAATTTTCATAGGAACGTAGGATTATTTCGATAGAAGCATGCTGAATACCAAGGGTTAAAATAAATGAGTCATTGTTAACATAAAGTAATAGAACATTTTAATAAAAATTAATATTTTTCTTGAACATGAACTTAGCAGACACTGAATAACTGCACAAATAAGCGTAACACAAACACACCTATTTTTTTTGTTTTCTGAAAATAAAGTATTTCCTGTTTGTGCACACCAAACAAGTCAGTACAAGACTAAAGACATGGCCATCGGCTGCTAAAATATTCGCTGCTGGTATTAGTGGAGGGAAATGGTGCGCCTGAGTGTAAGGGAAATGAATGCAATACGATTATAGTCATCAGTTGTTAGTGACTGTTGTAGTTCGTTATTAATAATGATGTGTAAAAGGATATTGTAAAAGTTAAGTTATGAAATTTTTATTCACACATTTCTTACATACTTTATATTGGCTGGGCTGCAAAAATATTCATCGTGGGCTCTAGGTAGCCCGCGGGCTGTGAGTTTGACATGCTTGTTGTACTTGTTTACTAAAATGAAAACATTTGGCAAGACCATACTTATCAATACCCTGTTTCCCCAAATGCAAGACATCCCCCGAAAATAAGATCTACTTCCAGTTTTGCCTCTCGCTGTAATAGAAGGCATCCCCCCGAAAATAAGACCTCCCGATAATAAGGCCTCCTCCGAACATAAGGCCTCCCCGGAATATA
This sequence comes from Lasiurus cinereus, assembly GCA_011751065.1. NCBI lineage: Eukaryota > Metazoa > Chordata > Mammalia > Chiroptera > Vespertilionidae > Lasiurus > Lasiurus cinereus. The sequence continues at coordinate 21,609,017 of JAAGEH010000417.1, forward strand.
AGGCCCCTGAAGCTACCGTAAGGCACCCGACTCCTGATTTAAAGAGACCTCACCCTGCTTGAACAGTTCTGGCTGTACTGCGGCCCATCAGTGAGCTGGTTGGTGATGACAACCACTACCGTACCGTATACAGGAAATAAATTTCCTTTTTTTTTTGTTCAACAATACATGTGTACCGTATTCTTCTTCATGGAAAAATAAGACATCCCCTGAAAATAAGACCTAGAGCATCTTTAGGAGCAAAAATTAATTTAAGACACTTCTTATTTTCAGGGAAACAGGTAGCTTTCAGCCCAAGCCTTTGTAGGGTATGGAGAGCCCAGAGTTCAAAGCCGCCTCACCTCACACAGTTTCACTGGCACAACCACATGGCACTATCAAGTGGTATTTATTCATGGCCTTTAACTCTGCTTTCCCTCGTTTCTCTTCCTCTCTCCCTGTCCTGGGAGGGTGAGGTGAGGGGGGGGGGGGGGGGGGGGGTTGGGAGAGTGGGGAGAGACAGTGACCCCAGCCACATTCCTTCATTATCACACTTCCTTCTGTAGACGGGACAGGCATTCCAGGGCTCTGATCTGTGTGAAAGCTCTCCAGGCCTGGTGGGAACGCGGCTCCCAGAATCTGACTCTTTCCAGAAGCTTATCTGGCGCATGCGCTTCCAAAGAGAAGACTTAGGCGCGGGGAACACAGGAGGCAACCCGAGTGTGTGTGCAGCGGAGGGCGTGCGACGTGTGGACGCCCAGGCCAGGCCAGGGAGGAGAGAGAGAACAAAATGAAGGTTGTCCAAGCCCCTCCCCGACGATTGGTAAGAAGTAAACTAATAATATGTCCAACGTACCTTCACCCAGCCCCACTCAGAACCATTTGTCACAGCCTTTCATGTCCTCTTTTGGGTCCAATCAGCTCTGGCTCAGGGGGCTTAGCAGGTGGAATAACCACCGCCTACAGCTACCCCTCCAACAGAAGCTGTGCCCAGAGCAGTTTCATTGAAGGGGGTGTGTGTGGGGATCGTGGCTGATGTCTCTGTTAGACCTTGGAGCTTCAGGGAGGGGTGCCGGTAGCAGTATATGTGTGTAAACACACACACACACACACACACACACACGAATATGTGCAAGGAGGAGCATGTATTTGTTGGGTCCTCATGTCTGAGCAGATGGATGCTTGGGTTTGAGGTCAGGGCGATGGCAAAGGAGAGGTAGTGCTGGGGGAGGGGAAAGAAAGGGGGGGAGCTGAGGGAGCCAGAGGCTGCAGTGGGAAAGAGGGGTGGCATGGGAAAGGTGGGTGCATGAGAACGGATTTTACAGCGGAAGGGAATTTGCAAATTCTTTGTGTGGCTACATGAAAAGGATAAAAACCCTTTTCTTTTTTTTATGCTGAAGCAATGATTTTATTTGCTCTCTCCTCTTGTTCGGTTCTTTTCACACAATACTTTGCCAAACTCACTAAAAAAAAAAAAAAAAAAAAAAGTCCCCAAAATGGGTTAAAGGTGCAGAAAGCCCGGCCGAGCCCCGGGGGAAGCAGCTGTGTGCGGCGGCCGAGAGCGGGCTCAGCTGGTGTGGGGACGTGTCCCCGGGCTGCGGGCCTCCTCCCCTGGCCGGGACCGGATCCCTGCCCACCCCTTTGGCAAAGCTGCTCTTTATCTTTTGCTTTATTATTTTTTTTTCTCAATTGGCATTTTCTTTCGTCCCTTTTAACTGTGTCCAATCAAATTGGCACAGGCGAGGCTGAGGAAGACCAGTTGGAGCCACCCCATTATTCCTGCCTCTCGAATTCTGGGGTTTGTGTTTCCCGTCCCCTCCTGCCTCCTGACCCCAGCTCACCCTGCCTCCCCTGACGTGGCCTCTCTACCATCCGCAGCCCGCGTGTCTGTAACTCTGCCCGTTCACGCTGGTCGGAGGGGAGGGGGGTGTGACTGTGTGCGAGGCGTGAGCAAACCATCGGGAGAAAGGCACACGCTTTCCCCCGCGTCAGCAGCGACGTGCGGCGTCTCCATTTGCTTCCTGCGTGCTCGGTTGGTAGATGTAGGACACAGGGACGGGGGGATGAAATAAATTGCCCGGTCGCTTGAGTGAACTAGTGACCAGTGTGGCTTGTTGGCTCCTGGACTCCTCATTTCCTTTCCTCGCCCCGTTTGAGATCCGGAGGGGACAGTTGGGTCATCGAATGTTATGGTTGGGGAGGATCCTGGAGGAACATCAGCAGAAGGGCGCACCGTACCCTGGGAAGCCCCCTCACAAGTCACCCACTCCGCTTCAGTGAGAAAAGGTCCAGGTTTACCGGCTGCAGGTGTTGAGTTTTGGCCAGTTGGAAACTTCTGGGGTGTATTTTCACGCACCTTCCCTATTTCATGGGTGAGTAAAGCGAGCCAGACATCAAAGAGAAAAGAAAACAGACATCTTCAACCAAGGGCTTTACTTACTTGCGGTCTTTCTTTATATATATATATATAATTGATTTTTTACAGAGAGGAAGAGAGAGGGATAGAGAGCTAGAACCATTGATGAGAGAGAGGCATCAGTCAGCTGCCTCTTGCACGCCCCCTACTGGGGATGTGCCTGCAACCAAGGTACATGCCCTTGACCGGAATCGAACCTGGGACCTTTCAGTCCACAGACATCCCTTGAAAGTAAGACCTCCATCCAGTTTTGCCTCTTGCTGTCATAGAAGGCATCGCCCGGAAAATAAGACCTCCCCGATAATAAGGCCTCCCTTGAACATAAAGCCTCCCCAGAATAGAAGCTACCGTTAGGCGTCTGACTCCTGATTTAAAGAGACCTTGCCCTGCCTGAACAGCTCCGGCTGCGCTGCAGCCCATCAGTGAGCTGGTTTGTGATGACAACGACTACCGTACCGTATACAGGTCATACATTTCCTTTTTTTTTTGTTCAACAATAAATGTGTGCCGTATTCTTCTTCATGGAAAAATAAGACATCCCCTGAAAATAAGACCTAGCGCATCTTTGGGAGCAAAAATTAATATGAGACACTGTCTTCTTTTCAGGGAAACAGGGTAATAGGCAATGCTCTAATCCAGAGGTCGCCAACCTTTCGGATCTCATGGCCCATCAGTGGTCCATCGACTACCGTGGTTGGGGACTGTTGCTTAACCGACCGAGACGATCTGATCTGGTGATGGAGAGCGGTGTGAAAAATGAACCATTTCAAAAGATAGCTCCCAACCTCTGGTTTGCGAGGCGCAGTGCCAGGCATTATCCTCCCATAAAATCCGTTCTTGACCGTGGGGGACGGTCTGCGAAGGCCAGGTTGGTGATTTTGTTTCCTGGCTCCGGGCCAGCATGTGTGATCCTCCCTGCAGGCCGCCGTATCTTCTGGGTGGGCCCGCGTCTTTCGTTTCACATCTGTTCCCAAACCGGTACCCCTTCGGCACTTGAACTCTCAGCGGAGATCTGCCCAGGAGCTGCACAGTGCTGGGGGGCAGACCGGACTGAGTCCTCAGGCCTAATTTGTCCCCCTTACCTTTAACTCTCAGCACGAATTCCTTTGTTTTTCTTTGAGACAGAGACCCTCTCGTTATTGTCTCTCCTTTCCGGGAATCTGACATGAAAGTTACCATTGTTTTAGTTGCGGCCTTTGAGCAATAACAATGGCAAACGTGGGTTTCAGACTGCTCACTTTTAAGTCTGGGTGTCTGTGCTGTTAGAACTGAACGTGGACTGAACTTGGGGTGAGTACAAGGGGGCTGTGTTTATTTTTAAGCTCCTCTTGGGCGTAATGAAAACCATCTGCCGGGCCAACAAGTGCACGCCTCTCCCCAGAGAACGCCTGGTAGGCGAGCTGCAGCCACTGGGGTCCCCTGGGTGCTGACTTTTCCTAAGTCAAAACCGACTTGTGTTTTACCCTTTCTCTCCCAGTCCTCCAGCCTTTCAGCATGGACTTCCGGTGCCTTCTCTCCTGGCCCCTCCGTACCTGAGGCACCTCTTGGCACTTTCAGTTTATGCAGGACACATAGGGGACTTCTCACTCACGCGCTCCTGGGGGCAGGGATGATGGATCCCCCCTCCTGGGAAGGGTGGCCCCATTCAGTGCCAGCCTGGGGTGAGACCCAAGTTCTTGCCTTGTGGCATATGGCCCCGGTTCCAGGTCCACACTGGGCATGTTCTTTTGGGGGCCAGGAGAACATTCCTTCACGTGTGCTGTTCCACGAGGCATCTCCAGAAGGGTAGCCCTGAGTTCAAGTTCTTACTTACGTTATAGGTTGATGAGTGGCGGGAGGGGGGTGTGATGGGGGGTTGGGGGGACAGGTATGCACCGGAGCCGAGCGTGGCGCTGGCCACCTCTGCTGGTTTGGCTACTTGAGAAGGCGGAAGAATGATTTACTAGGTGCTGCCTTCATCTCGCATGGATGATGCAGGCAGATGATGGAATGCATTTTTTTTTCCTTCCTGTAACAGAATGCTTTTGGCGGGGACACTTCCCAGTTATTAAAAACGGGGCGATGAGGTGAGGCATAAATGCAAACCTCCAGGTAGGAAAATCCAGAAGAAATAAGTCAGAAAAAGAATCCGGGGTGGATTGCCTGGGAGAAAAGAAAATGAAAAGGGAGTGAAGAATAAAGAAAGGTCGCTGAGATCGACGAGGAGAGATGGAGAGTTCGCAAAGGCTAGTAAAACCTCAATAATGGAGCCCAGGAAAGCATAGAAGTGACTTTGCTCCTTACTCCCCCCTCTCTCTCCCCAGCTCCCTACTCCACTTCCCCCAAGAAGAGAGAGGGTTGGGGGAGGGGTGGACTGGGAGATTGAATTTACAGGTCAGGGGAAGCAACAGCAAGAATGAGAAGCAGCAGCTCAGGGAGTTTAAAGTAATCGAAAACGCCGAGACCGGTTTGGCTCAGTGGATAGAGCGTCGGCCTGTGGACTGAAAGGTCCCAGGTTCGATTCCGGTCGGGGGCATGTACCTTGCTTGTGGGCACATCTCCAGTGTGGGGCGTGCAGGAGGCGGCTTATCGGTGTCTCTCTCTCATTGATGTTTCTGACTTTCTATCCCTCTTCCTTCCTTTCTGTCAATAAAATATATTAAAAATAAAATAAAAATAAAGTAATCGAACACCCTCGAAGCTGTGGGACATGTGTATTTCAGAAAGATTGGGGCAAATGTCTGCAGAACCCACTCAGAGAACACGATCCGGTGCATCCTGCTCCTTCCAGAGGGATGTGCTTTGTGGGACCAGGGAAATCTCCACCGAGGAGCCTCCGCTCCAGTGTCCGCGTGTTCCTCCTCCTCCTCTGTTCCCATGACACTTGCCTCCCTCTCTTCAGACCAGGGACTTGTTTCTATTCTCGGCTCAGTGTGTCTGAGTATGTTTTCTCATTCCTCACGAGACTGGGAGATTCTTAGGGACAGGGAGAGCGCTTTATCTGTCTTCTGTGTTATTCCCAGGCCTGTAGAGGGGGGGGCCGATGGTAGACACAGGATGACAGTAAGTAAACGGTCACCTCATAGGAGAAAACCTAGCCGAAACCGGTTTGGCTCAGTGGATAGAGCGTCGGCCTGCGGACTGAAAGGTCCCGGGTTCGATTCCGGTCAAGGGCATGTACCTTGGTTGCGGGCACATCCCCAGTGGGAGGCGTGCAGGAGGCAGCTGATCGATGTTTCTAGCTCTCTGTCCCTCTCCCTTCCTCTCTGTAAAACAAAACAAACAGAAAACCTGCTTCCTTCCCTCCTTCCTACCCTCCCTCCCTCTACCCTCCCACCCTCCCTCCCTCCCACTGACATTTATAACACTTCCCATGTGCCGCGCACTGTTCTAAGCCCTGAGGATGAACAGCAAACACACAGACCAGAGCTATGGAAGGCGGTTTGCATTCCAGGAGAAAGACAACACAGCGAAGTGATTACACATGTAACACGCCACGTGGTGGTGGGTGCCACGAAGGGCGTTGGGCAGGGAGAGGGACAGCGGCAGGAGCAGAAGGAGGGCGAGGGCAGGCTCTAGGTTATACACGGCACGGGGGAGGGAGTGTCCTGTTTGTGCATCAGCGTCATTTGGGTAGAGAGGGATGGGAGGGAGTCTGAGGCAGGAGCATGCCAGGCTGAAAGGCACGGGTGTTTGGAGGGCAGCAAGGAAGCTGGGGGCGGGGGGTGGGAGTCAGGGGCAGGGGGTGGGTGTTCAGGGGTTGATGAGGGAGCCAGGGCGGGCCCACAGGTGCGTGCAGTGAGGGATGGAAAGCACACGGACTCTGTGGTGGGTGCGAAGGAGCTGATGCGGGGAAGAGAGACCCAGGCGGCTGGGAAGCCTTTGGGTCGGTGGCGAAGGCCGAGGTGTGCAGGGTGGTGACTGGGACCAGGATGGAGTGGCTGAAGGGAAGGAAGTGGTGGGTTCTGGACCTTCCTGGGAGATGCGGCTGGCATCTGCTGATGGGTTGGATGTGGGGAACGCCAGAAGCGGGGAGTGGAAGGTCACGCAAGGTTTGGGCCTTGTCGGGAGATGTGTGCAACTTGTTTAGTGACGTGGGACAGTCGTTGAACAGAGACAGCCAGAAACGAGCCTGCGCCTCAGTGTCCTCAGCGACTAGTCTGGAATGATGAATGAATGAGTGAATGAATGAATGATGTTGGTGAAACTAAGCCTCAGGTCCCGCTACGGTGGCAGAAGCGAGGTTCAGGGTAGGTTATTCGTTTGTGTTAAAATATTTACGGAGCACTTACTATTCTTTTTTAAAAAAATATATATTATATAGAATTTTTAGAGAGGAAGGGAGAGGGATAGTTAGAAACATCAATGAGAGAGACATCGATCAGCCGCCTCCTGCACGCCCCCTACTGGGGATGTGCCCGCAACCAAGGTACATGCCCTTGAGTGGAATCAAACCAGGGACCCTTCAGTCCACAGGCCGACGCTCTATCCATGAGCCAAACCGGTTTCGACATCTGCTATTCTTTAGAGCAGTTTTAGGGTCACAGCAAAACTGAACAGACAATACAGGGGTTGTCCATATACCCCGTGCCCTCGCCCTGACACAGCCTCCCCTCCCCTCAGCACCCTGCACTGGAGTGGGGCACCTGTTACCCCCGATGGACCTCGGCTGACTTAGCAAAATCACCCCAAGTCCACGGTGTACATCAGGGCTCACTCTTGGCGCCGTACATTCTATGAGTTTGGACAAATGTATGCCATGTATGCATCATTACAGCATCACACAGTACAGTTTCACTGCCCTACAATCCTCTGAATAATTTTAGGTCCACTCAGTCTCTCCCTCCTTTCCTTCCTGCAAACCCTGGAAACCACTGATCTTTTTTGTTTTGTGTTTTTGTATTTTTTGTTAATCCTCACCCCAAAATATTTTTCCATTGATTTTTTTTAGTGAAAGTGGAAGGGAGTGGTGGTGGGGAGGAGACAGAGAGAGAGAGAGAGAAACATCAATGTGAGAGAGAGACACATTGATTGGTTGTCTCCTGCACACACCCCGGCCAGAGCCTAGGATCGAGCCTACAACCGAGATATGTGCCCTTGACCCCAATTGAACCTGGGACCTTTCAGTCTGTGGGCCAATGTTCTAACCATTGAGCCACCGGTGAGGGCATCACTGATCTTTTTCCTGTCTCCATTGTTTTTCTTCTTTCCAGAATCGTTGGACTCAGACTGTCTGTAGCTGTTACAGATGGATTTCTTTCACGATATAATATGCATTCAAGGTTCCTCCATGGGTTTTTATGCCTTGATAGCTCATTTCTCTTTAGTGCTGAGTAATATTCTATTGTTTAGAGGGACCACGGTTGACTCATTCACCTATGAAGGACATTTCACTTGTTTCCACGGTTTGGCAATTATCAATAAAGCTGCTTTGAACATTCATGCTCAGGTTTTGGTGTGGACTTGTTTTCACCTTTTTTTGGGTAAATGCCAATAAATGTGATTGCTGGGTCATCTGTATGGTAAGAATATGTTTAGTTTTGTAAGACCCTGCCAGGGGTGGGGAGTGGGAGAATTGGATGAAGCGGTCAAAAGGTACATATTTCCAGTTGTAAGTCCCGGGGATGAGATGTACAATGCGAGGACTACAGTACCACTGGTGTATTAAAAAATTGCCAGGAGGGTCGAGCCTAAAAGTTCTCATCACAAGGGGAGACAATTAAAAACAATTTTTAATTTTTGCCTTTTATGGATATTAATGAAATTATTGTGGTAACCATCTCCTACTATATGTAAGTCAAATCTTTATGCTGTACCTCTAACCTTAGGTGCTGCTCTATGTCAACGATATCTCAATAAAACTGCAAGAAAAAGAAGTCATCAAACTGCCCTCCCAAGTGGCTGTCCCATTTTGCGTTCCAAGCAATGATGAATCAGAGTTCCTCTTGCTCCACAGGCTTGCCAGCGTGTGGTGGTGTCAGTGGTTGGATGTTGGTTATTCTAATAGGTACAGTGGCTTCTCTCTCTCTCTCTCTCTCTCTCTCTCTCTCTCTCTTTTTTTGCTTCTCTTTGTTTTAATTTGCATTTCTCTAACCACAAATGATGTGGACCATCTCTTCATATGCTTATGCCATCTGTCTATCTTCTTTTAAAAAAAATGCATTTTTATTGATTTCAGAGAGGGAGAGAGAGAGATAAAAATGTCACTGGGGAGAGAGAATCCCTGATCAGCTGCCTCCTGCACGCCCCCTACTGGGAATGCAGCCAGCCTTCCAGGTATGTTGCCTGACAGAGAATCAAACCATGACCTCCTGGTTTAGAGGTCGACACTCAGCCATTGAGCCATGCTAGCTGAGTTGTCTATCTTCTTTGGTGAGACGTCTGTTCAGGTCTTTTGTCCATTTTTTAAATTGAGTTATTTATTCATTGTTAAGTTTTAAGAGTTTGCTGTATAATTTGGGTAGCAGTCCTTTATCTGATGTATCTTTTGCAAACATTTTTCTCTCAGTCTATGGCTTGTCTTAACAGTGTCTTTCGCAAGCAGAAGTTTTAAATGGGAATGAAGTCCAGCTTATCAATTCTCTCTTTCACGGGTTGTGTCTTTGATGCTGTATCTAAAAAGTCATTGCCAAACCCAAGGTCATCTGGATATTCTCCTATGTGATCTCCGAGGAGTGATACTGTTTTGCCTCTGTTCGGTGCCTTTTAAAAACTTCACATAGCTTCTGAAACTTTCCACTCACTTTCCCCAACATTCCCGCCTTCTCACCTCGTCTTTAATATGCCATGTCACTCAAGTAAAAAAACACAGATTATATCACAACTCCCAACAGACTCAAATTCTTATGTACAACAGATGTGAAGGGAGAGTATTTACCTTCTAATTAGCCTGCTGGAAGGAGCCGAGAGACCCAGGCCAACAGGCCAGTCTTTATTTTCTGGATTATTTTATTCAGAGGTTCATGTCTTGGATGGCCTCGACCTTTGCATAGTGTTGTGCCCGCCTGCTGTGCTGCCCTGTCCTCTTCCAGTTTTACCCTTGGCTTTGCTCCCATTCTGACCGAGTCAGGAATACATCGAGAGAGAACTGGCTTTTGAACCTTTTGGTTTGACAAAGGTCTGGAAATAATGGTTGTTGAGCTGACTGGTATATGCTGTCCCAGTGAAAAATGGTGATGACACTGAGAGCAACAGTTGCATGGAAATTTTTTTTTAAATGTATTTTTGTTGATTTCAGAGAGGAAGGGAGAAAGAGAGATGAGAGAGATAGAAACGTCAATGATGAGAGAGAATCATCGATTGGCTGCCTCCTGCAACCCCCCGCACTGGGGATTTAGCCCGAAATCCAGGCATAAGACCTGACTGGGAATCGAACCGTGACCTTTTGGTTCATAGGTCAGCGTTCAACCACTGAGCCATACTGGCTGGGCCATGCAAATCTCCAATCCACCTACAGCTGCACTAAGGCTATGGCTTATGGTCAGGTGGTCTCAGTGTCATTTCGATCCAATCTGCATCTAAGATTGATCACCGGTACCGGAGGATGGAGTGTGAACGAAGGCTTGTAACTCGGTGCCTGGGGGTGCCCTCCGTCATGCTGGCAGAAACCCTCTGGGCTCGGGGCCAGCACTGACCGCTGACCCGTGCGGAGTGCGTCTGCGGAGCAGCAGCCGTGAACGCCGGGGGCCGGGTGGTGGAGGACAGGGTCCGGGTTAGAGGGACTGAAACCTGGAGTTTCTGGAAAACTCACGGACGAGACAACCTTCAGGGAGAGACAAGAGGCTTTCTGCCAAGCTGTTGTGAGGCTTAAATGATGTATTAAGAAACCCAAAGCAATACACAGACTCCTGCCACGGAATGATGGTTTAGTCAACGACCAACCACATACAAGACAGCGATATCCCATCCAAACTAGGTGTGTAGTGGCTGTATCATCGAGGTCCCATAAGCTCACTCTGATGTTTGCCCAATGCTGAAATCACCTAAAGACGCATTTCTTTTTTTCTTTTTTAAAAAAATATATTTTATGGATTTTTTTACAGAGAGGAAGGGAGAGGGATAGAAAGTCAGAAACATCGATGAGAGAGAAACATCGATCAGCTGCCTCCTGCACACCCTGTACTGGGGATATGCCCGCAACCAAGGTACATAACCTTGACCGGAATCGAACCCGGGGCCTTTCAGTCCGCAGGCTGACACTCTATCCACTGAGCCAAACTGGTTTCGGCCTAACGACACATTTTGCAGAATGTACCCCTTTTGTTGAGTGGTACATGACTGTACAGTGGTACCTCGAGATACGAGTTTAATTTGTTCCATAACCTTGAGGCGTGGGAAACTATGAGAGGCTCGAGTCACTGTAAACTGGTGGGTCGTGTGCAGCCGGCCGATCTGAGTGATTACTCCTATCTCAAATGTTGCTCGTATCTCAAAAATCTCGTATGTTAGGGCACTTGAATCTTGAGGTACCACTGTATTTGCTTTTGGCCCCTAGTATAGATTGGTTGCCACATTAATTCATGTCCTCCTTTATCAACGTGGAAACAGAGACTTAGAGAAGTGAGGTAACTGGCCCAAGTCACCTACCGAGTCAGGGAATCAGAATCCATACCCAGTCCCCAGCCCGCTCTCTTTCCGCTCCGCCCCAACGCCTCTGGCCCAGTCCTGGGTCATGAGGGAGGTCCTGCAGACGGCGAACCCTTCTCCAACGAGAAAACCGAGACGCAGAGAAGTGAAGCAAGTCGTTCAAGGTTAATCAACTAATTACTAGAATTTCTTTCGACCTGCTTCCGGCCCGGGGAGATCTGAGTTGCCAGGAACTTCTAAGAAGCTCTTATCAAAGGAACTGAGAATGTCAGAGGGGGTGTGTGGAAACCTGCGGGAACAAAGGCGCATTGAGGGAAGGGGGAGTTTGCAGAAGGAGCACATTTCACTTTTCTTAACGACCTGCAGCGCTTTGAAAGGGCTTTTCCACGGCAGGAAGACCCGGGCGGCTTTCAGCAGTCCGGCTCCAGGGAGTATCTATCTATTTATTTATTAGCTTTTTAAACACGCACTTGGCCAGCCTTCGGCAATCACCCATGAAGTTTCAAGTTCATGGAGAGAGGCCAGGTGCGGGAAAAGTCCCCTCTACTCAACACAGGACCCCGAGAAGGCAGAGTCCCGGTTGATGGCCAGCCATGGGGTGCACCTGTGGCCTGGCTGCCCCGACTTCTCCAAGAGCTCGGCCACACGCCGCAGGGGAAGACAGGCCCACGCAGGGGCCTGACATGACCCACGTCTGCAAGGTCCTGGCCCAGGGCTCCGGGGGTGAGGCTGACCCTGCCCGGGAGAAGAGCCCAACGGCCCCAGGTCTCCTCCTGGAAGCAGTGGGTTTTGAGTATCGCAGGTGTATTCCAGGCTTTCTCACCCCAACAGCTTCCTGATCTACAACACGGGGAACCCCTGTCCCTCTGCAGTGTCTGCGGATGGCATGATGCAGTGCTGGCCCTGAAGATGCTGCTGTGGCTAGAGATGTTGTCAAATGTTCTTTTTTTTTTAAAAAAAAAATATTTTATTGATTTTTCATAGAGAGGAAGGGAGAGGGGTAGAGAGTTAGAAACATCTATCAGCCACCTCCTGCATGCCCCCTACTGGGGATGTGCCCGCAACCAACATACATGCCCTTGACCGGAATCGAACCTGGGACCTTTCAGTCTGCAGGCCGACGCTCTATCCACTGAGCCAAACCGGTTTCGGCTCAAATGTTCTTTTAAAAAACATACATTTTTAAAAAATTAATTTCAGAGAGGAAGGGAGAGGGAGAGAGAAACGTCAATGATGAGAATCACTGCGAGGCTGTCTCCTGCACGCCCCCTCCTGGGGATCGAGCTTGTAACCCAGGCACGGAGCCTTCAGTCCACAGGCTGACGCTCTATCCACTGAGCCAAACTGGCTAGGGCTCAAATGGTCTTTGATGATGCACAGAATCTAGTCGTTTCTCTGGGGTAATTTAGGTGAGGCCCTTCCCTCTCCTCCCCCTTTAGGTGGGGAAAGGACTGGGTGGCCTCATTCATCTCTTGTGGCTGAGAGTGCAGTTTTGCCTCTAAGAGCTGAGTGAGATGAAGCGTCATGTAAATATGACAGGAAGTGAATTAGCAGGGGCAGCCAGCCCAGAGGGGGGCAGCCAGGCTGGGATCTGGCCCTCATATCACTCCGTTAACTCTTTTGCAGCTTCCCTTTCCCGGCTTTGTCAGCATCAGCCGGAGGGAGATGTACATCCAGAGTGGACACTCGGCCTTTTCCCTTCTGGGCCCGTTTGAGGACAGAGAGGTGAACAGAAGGGGCCTATCCTGCAGGTCCGTGGCTACAATCCTCAGAGAAGCGGAGAGCTATGAACCGGGGATTTGTCTGATGCCCCGGTTTCCAGAGGCAGAAAATAAAGTTCAGAGAGAGGTGTGGGATGAATTGGCTGCCCACACCGAGTGGGGGGCCAGCCTGCATGGGACCCCTGGTCTTCAGAATCTAGGCAGGTAGGTAGATCTCTGCAAAAGGGATATCATAGTAATATCTACTGTCCATTGGGAGGTTGGAGCCTCATTCATTCATTCATTCATTCAAACACTTATTACTAAGCTGCCACTGGGTGTAAAAAACAAGGCCCACCCTCGTGATGCTTACAGAACCCGATATTTGTGGAGGACATACGTACACTTAATTATTTTTATTGATTTCAGAGAGGAAGGGAGAGGGGGAGAGAGAAAAATCAATGATGACAGAGAATCATGGATCAGCTGCCAACCTGCACGCCCCACACTGGGGATCAAGCCCACAACCCAGGCATGTGCCTTGACTGGGAATCGAACCATGACCTCCTGGCTCATAGGTTGATGCTCAACCACGGAACTACAGAGGCGGGGCCGAACATACAGGCATTTAGTTCGCTGGCTCTCTCCCTCCCATCAGCTGGAAAAGGTGTTCTCAGGGAGGTGAAAAGAGAGGGCGGGGGAGTGGAGGAGAGAATGAGGTGATAAGGAGGAGGGAGGGAGGGAATATCTCCCAAAGGCTGTTCACAGAGAGGAGAATATTTGGCCGCTGCTGCTGCCTCTTTAAAAAAATTAATTGTGACTCGCTGCATGGAGTCAAGCCCGTTACCTCCCTCGGAGGCGAACTTGCCCGCTTTCTGGTAAACCTGAGCTGCTGTGGAGCAGAGTGGCGGGGGACAGGTCGGATATAAAACGCTGGGAACCCCACCCAGCCCGGCCCAGCACCTCCACCAGCTAAGTAGAGCCACCTGCCATGGGTTTCCCGTTCCGCCCGCAGATTCGATTCCTCTGATTTATCACCTGCTGCTCTGAGCAACGCGGCAGCCCGTTCCCAGCGCCCCTTCCTTGGATGTGTTAAGAGTGGATGGGGCGCAGATGGCAGGAGAAGCGGACAAACCGAGTCAATTCCTTGTCCCTTCAGAAAGCTGCCTTAGATAGGCCTGCTGTAGTGGTCCCCTCCTGTCCTTATCCTGTTTCTAGCACTAATCTAACCCAGGTAGTCAGTACCCCCCTCATCTCTTCTTTATTTTTTTTAATATATTTTATTGATTTTTTTTTACAGGGAGGAAGGGAGAGGGAGAGAGAGTTAGGAACATTGATGAGAGAGAAACATCGGTCAACTGCCTCCTGCACACCCCCTACTGAGTATGTGCCCGCAACCAAGGTACATGCCCTTGACCAGAATTGAACCTGGGACCCTTGAGTCCACAGGCCAACCTTCTATCCACTGAGCCCGTTTAGGGCTCTTTTTTTAAAATAAAAAAATATATATATTTTATTGATTTCAGAGAGGAAGGGAGAGGGAGGGAGAGAGAGAAACATCCATGATGAGAGAATCCTTGATTGGCTGCCTGCTGCACACCCCACACTGGGGATGGAGGCCACAACCCGGGCATATGCCTTGACCTGGAATCAAACCGTGACCTTCTGGTTCATAGGTCGATGCTCAACCACTGAGCCACACCGGCCCGCCTCTGGCCACCTTCAAGGATGCTGCAACCATACAGGACTGACGGTCAAGACCCCGAGCCCTGGGCAGTGGCAGAGACACCCCAAGAGGCTCGCTGCCTGCCTTTCAGTTTCCAGGCTCCTGCGGACCCCCACCCTCTGCTATGACAACACAACATTGCCTCAGGCTCATTGCCATTCGCCTGAATAGCTTCCCATATGCCGCATTCCAGCATGCGTTCCCCGGAGGCACCCTGGAGGTGCTGATTGGACTTGGGGGGGGGGGGGACTCTTAGTACTTAATTGAATTTGTAAGGCCTCATGTTCTTCTGGACGGAAAATGGGGAGAAGCCCCACTCCTATCAACAGCACATTTACGGCCATCGCCTGAGTGCTTTATTTCTGCAGATGGAGAATCTCACTCATTTTATGTTGCTATTGTTTTCCATGGACTGGCCAAATTCTGGGACTAGACCCAACTCGCGGTTTGTAACCTCTTGTGTGTTATTACAGAGAGAAGTAGGGCACAATTAATTTCTCATTTTTTGCCTGTAATTCAGGCTCTGGTTAGGAGTTATGTATTTATGCGTGTAGCTGTGTGTTCATAGGCACAGGACATTTATTCAGGAACTCTGCACATGTGATCTAATATACTTTATCTCTGGAGGGAATCTCATTGTGAGATTGAATTTTGGTGACATTGGTTAATAAAATTACAATAGGTTTCAGGATTTAGGGGTTTTTGAATTAAACTATGTTGCGTAAAATATCAGAAATGCGTATCTCCTAGTATAAAATGAAACACTTTTGTACTTTATCGCCTAAGGTTTTAGATGTACCTTTCAGAAGTTTGATGTGTGCATCTTAGAATAATTATAGGTTGACAGGCTTTTGCTTTCTAGAATTGAGAGTATTTGTCGGGGGCGGGGAGGAGGTTTGTTTGCTTACAAATAATCAGACTGTAAAGTTTAAACATGCAAAATGGTCAACAGCAATGTCGTACTTGTTTACTTAAGATACTATGCTGAGCCGGCACAGCCATGGCACACTCAGCCCCAGGGCGCCTTATGTGCCCGCTGGCTCTGCCAGGTTCAGTGGCCCCGAGTGGGGGCAGTGGATTAGAAAAGGCAGACCAGAGAAGGAAAGCTGGGACTTGGGGGGACATTGCTTCTCTGTTGGGGACCCAGAAGCATCAAGGCCTACAAGCCACGTCTTTGTTTTATAGCCACGAGGCAAAGTAAGGGTGGGGTCAAGATGTTTACAACATTTTCGTGGGTTTCAGTCCCACTCAATGACATGCACCTGATCAAGCTTTGTTGACTTGCAGCCTAAATCACTCAGGCATGTGGGGCCACGTGATCGGTCCATCGGCGCAAGCTCACAACCACAGCTGTTGGCTATCATGGTGCTGGGAGGCTCTGCCCTCCAGGCTGGGACTTGCACTTGGCCATGAGAGGACTGTGCCCTCGCATCCGTCCGAGGCTTGAACCTGTGCAAACACTGTAGCCGCGTCCCACAAAATATACTGTGAGCTGTCCCAAGGTGCCCAGATACACACAGCATACACACAAATTCCCACACTGAGGGTCTCGGCGCTGTTCCTTTTAGTCCGGAAGATGATTAAGCTTCCCTGAAGGTCTAAAATAATTTAGCACTGAATGTAATTACCATCCAGGTAATTCTACTCTAAATTCCACTGCACCTCATAAAAATAAAAGGACATTCCAGAATATAGATGTGAATGTATAGTCTTAATTATCATTAAACCGATGATGGTTGAAAAATCAGTGATGCATTTGTTATAGAGTAGAACTCATCATTTTCACTATACTTTGGGGGCATAATTATCATAGAAGGTGAATAAAGTATTTCCAATAAATTTTTACAGTATTGAAGAATTATGTCTTCTGTGGACATTTTATAAGTGGATTTTATATTACAATGAAAACAAAGAAATTTAAAAAAAATTAAATTTTTTAAATTGATTTCAGAGAGGAAGGGAGAGGGTGAGATAGAAACATCAATGATGAGAGAGTATCATTGATCGGCTGCCTCCTGCATACCCCTCACTGGGGATTGATCCTGTAACTCAGGCATGTGCCCTTTACTGGGAATCGAACCAACAACCCTTCAGTCTGTAGGCCAGTGCTCTGTCCACTGAGCCAAAGCAGCTAGAGCAAAACTTTTTTTTTTTTAAATGCATATTCTGTTGCTTTGGGGTGAAATGCTCTGAAAATATCTGTTAAATCCATCTAAGTGTGTCATTTAAGGCTGCTGTTTCCCAGTCAATTTTTGGTCCTGGGAAGAAAGAAGGGTAATATTCCTCTACGCAGCTGCCATCTTCCCACATCAATTATTTCCCAAACAGGAATTAGCTATAACATTTTTCTATCTAGTAATTCATTTAATTTAACGCCACTTACACAGCACACACGGTGTGCTGGACACTGCCCCGAGCACATACAAATATTAACTGATATGATCCCATTTATCTCTCTTTGAAGCGGGTCCTTTATTATTATTTTGTTTTAAAGACCAGGAAACGGAGGCCAGTTTCTCTGTCTGCTGGGGAGCTGCATTTGCGTGGGGCAGAGCTGGTGCCTAACACTGCCGTTTTGTTTGAGAGGTTTGTACTTTGTTTTCCTTGCAAAAGAACGCTGAAAATCTCTGCTGTGATATTGCTGGTCATGATTAAAACACACACACACACACACACACACACACACACACACACACCAAAAACAACCCAGCGCAGAAAAGCCAGAATCATCAAAGGCTGGGTTTAATTAATAATGTACTGGTTTTATGCCTAAACACTTATAGCAATTAAAAACACTTTGATCACTAAAATTCCTGCAGGAAATATAACCCTGTTATTGTGATACTTAAACTCGCTGGCTTCTAATTTCCCCTCTCTTTGAAACAATTATGTGCACAATGTGATTTTTAAGAATCCGTGGTTTCTTCGGAATGCAAAGATCAAGTTCAAGCATCACAGACTATCCCTCCCTCCGAAGGCTTTCAGCCTCTTTGCCTCTGCACACATGGTATCTGTTGTCCAGGTGATTTGTCTCATTCCTTTCAGAGTCAGGGCCCCAAGGAAGGATGGCCAACAATGGGTGAGCCTTCCCCTGATTCACCGGGCTTCTGCTTAGGTTAGGGGTGGGGAACGTCCGGCCCGCGGGCTGTATAAAGCCCACGAAATCATTTGGCACTAGGCGGATGAGTTAATCAAATGTTTGATCAAATATATCAGGCTAACTTTTAAGTTGATAATCTTTTAAAAATATTTATTTTATTGCATTTTTTACAGAGAGGAAGGGAGAGGGATAGAGAGCTAGAAACATCGATGAGAGAGAAACATCGATTAGCTGCCTCCTGCACGCCCCCTGCTGGAGATGTGTTCTCAACCAAGGTACATGCCCTTGACTGGAATCAAACCTGGAACCTTTCAGTCCAAACATGAGACCTTTCAGTCCACAGGCCGACACTATCCACAGAGCTAAACTAGTTTCAGTTGATAATTTAAAAAAAAATATGTTTTTATTGATTTTAAAGAGAGATGGGAAGGGAGAGGGAGATCAATTGGCTGGCTCCTACATGCCCCCTACTGGGGATTGAGCCTACTACCTGGGCATTTGCTGTGACCAGGAATTGAACTGGCAACCTTTTGGTACATGGGAAGACGCTCAACCAACTGAGCCACACCAGCCAGGGCTTACATTGATAATTTTGTAATGATGTTATAAGTGGCCCTTGGCAGAAAAAGGTTCCCCAACCCTGGTTTAGATGGTGCAGTCGGTCAAACCTGGGTTCTTGTGACCTGTGGCTTTGCCCAGAATGGGAATGGAGAGGAACTGAGAGGTGAGTGGGTTCAAGCTATGCTTTGGCATGCTGTGCTAGGAGGTGAAATGGTTGGACATTGGCGATTGACTGGTCAGGGAAGGAGGAGAGGAGTCTGCTGTAGAATTGCCTCTCATCTCCTCAGGTTCAGGGACATCTGTATTTCTAGAGCCTACCACAGCGCTTGGTCCCTAGCAAACAATTAAAAAATATTGACCAGATATGTGAATAAATGAATGACAGTGAAGAACATGGGATCCAATGAAGTTCCGTGGTTTGCCCAAGGCTCACAGAACTATTTGCTGCAGAATTAACCTGGGAATCCAGCTTACCTGAGTGTGGTAGAAACTGTGGCTTTATATGCTTTTTGTGATCTCGCTCATCTTCCTCCAGATTCTTAGCCCGTTGAAGGGAGGGACTACGCAAAAATCAGTGTATCCAAAGCTGTGTGGCTGTGGAAGACAAAATCAAAGATGGATGTGCATTTTTGCACATGCAAATAAGGTTGACATTTACTTTTTCATTATCCTTGTATCTGCACCCCCCCTCCCCTTTTTTCCCTTCTCCATTCCACTGTAGCAATGGCCTTACAGATCTCTAGGCTGGACTAAGATGATAGTCTCCTACTCTTTCTCCTTTTGTCTTGTTTATGTGCTATTGGCCACCTGAAGTCGGAATCATCCGGGCACTGCTACTTATTAGCAGGGGATGTTGGCCAAGGCATTTATTTTTTTCGGAGTCCGAGTTTACTAATTTGTCCCAAGTAGATAATAACCAAAAATGCCCCACTAATGCTGTGAAAATTTGTCAAAGTATATGTGAGAAGCAGGCCAGACCACAAAGGCTGGGCCAGGCTAGTGGGTTGGAGAGACCGGCCAGCCAGACTTGGCTAAGGCAACTTCTTTCTGAGTTTACGGCTTCCTCAGCACGCAACACAGGAATAGAAAGCGTCTAGTGGTGCAGGTAGTGGTACCTCCCCAGTGCACGGTCAAAGTTCAGTGATTTGGGAAACTTCTCGAATTTTCCATCAAGTGGTTGAGGACAAGGCCTGCTTCTGGCAAAACCTGCTGCATAGAGTCTAAAGAGTTCTCTTACTATTAATGCTATTATGACTTCTAGTGTCAGCATCTGTACTATGCTAGATATTTTTGCATCCTCCATAATATTTGATCAATGTGACAAAGATGAACAGTAGATACAATTACCCCCATTTTATAGATGTGGTACCAATAGAAAGATAAAATGAGTTGCCTAAGACCACAAAATCAGGATTATTGTATTCCCAAGCACATTAATTTCAAGTTACAGTCATTATCAGCCTCTCTATTCCTTAAGGCAGGATTTAGGTCATGTAACTATTTATCCCCGGAGTACCTTGCACCTAAGAAACACTTAGTACATTTTTTTTTTAAATGAGTGGATGAGAAGACAACAATCTGTTATAAGGTTATGGTTTAAAACTGAGGGATCTGTAAAATTCTTAGAAAGTAGTTAAAACTTCTGAAAAGATTAAGGTGGGTCTAAACAAAACTCCGTACATCTCAGCTCTGCCCATCATCACAGCAGCTCGTATCTCAGTGTCTGCGAGGTGCCCACTTAGTGCTCTCCTCAGTGTGCGGGGACCAGTCCTTGTCTCGCTCCTCTTGGTTCTTCTGAGTCAGCTCATCATCGTATAGGGCCCAGGTGCCTGCCATGATCCTGCTGAGGTCCTGAGATTTGGGGGCACCCAACTCCACGGTCAACCCAGAGCTGGCAGTCTGGTTGCATAGACCTTTTACTTCCTCCTCGTGGCTCTTCTTCATGAAGAGCAGCTCCTCCTGAGAGCCTCGCTCTGTCTCCAGCTGCAGGCCAGTGACACTGGTGTCATCAGTGACCTTTTGGGGCCCATTGATGTCAGAGGACTACCGAGTTCCTACGTGTGGAGAGAAGGCCCAGGGAGGAGTCAGAGAGAGCTACTATCAAATGAAGCCTGCATTCCTCTCTAAACGGTGCTCCTTATTTATCACGTCACTTTCAGCTAAGGTCTTTATCTTGGTTCAAAGGTCAATTGCTTATCAGGCTATTGGCTGACTGAAGGAAGCACAAATAATGCGGAGAGGAAACTAAAATGAGAGAAAATGAAATGGCCTTTGCCAATAGCGGTTCCCCCGCCTCCTCCACTGCGTTTGATTCAGTCTGCTTTGTGTAGCAGACCCTGCATTAAGCACTTCAAGAGAATGACCATTCTTTTTTTTTTTTAATTGATTTTTTTTTTTTACAGAGAGGAAGGGAGAGGGATACAGAGTTAGAAACATCAAAGAGAGAGAAACATCAATCAGCTGCCTCCTGCACGCCCCCTACTGGGAATGTGCCCGCAACCACGGTACATGCCCTTGACTGGAATCGAACCTGGGACCCTTCAGTCCGCAGGCCGATGCTCTATCCACTGAGCCAAACCAGTTTCGGCTAGGATGACCATTCTTGTTTAATCCTCATGAGGTGGACAGTATTACTGTTTCCATTTGGAGGTTGATTGGCAGAATCAGACATAGATGAATTATCTCAATGCATCAGCGCTTGATCAATCTGAAGACAGCAAGTGACTATTTTCACTAAAGCTTGGGAAAGGCCTAGCCAACCCCCAGCACTCTGTCTTAATACTACTTCATTTTTCTTCTGAGCATATTATTTATTGACCTTTCTATTTGCTTATTGTTGGCCTCTTGCAATTAGAACACGAGCTCCATTGGACTGGGACTCTGTTTTGTTAAAACGATGCCTGGAACACAGTAAGTAGTCAATATTTATTACTGATTGAAAGAGGAAAAATGAGCTTTCATTGGCGTGGATGCAATGAAGTTTGTCTCATTTAGAACTTTTTCACTAAAGAGTGATAGGTACTATTACAGGTAAGGGGCAGTGGCAAGATCTCAGGGAGCAAGTATAGATCCCAACTGGAAGCCCATGGACTGTGGAGACAGTGATGAGAACATGCAAAGAGGAAAAATGAAAAAGGAAAAGATGGGAAGAGATTCATTCACTTAACAATATTTATTAGGTATTGCTGTCCCAGATATGCCTAATAAACGGGGACACATGGGGATAAAATGTGATAGGAAGTAGAGGAAAGAGCAGAGGGGGTTTAGAAACTTGCCAACCAAAGATTTTTCATCACCGCTTTAATGCCCCCAGGAATTCCCCAATTTGGGGTGCCATGAAGTGGGGTGACTAGTGAAAACAGCTCAATATGATACAGCACAGCTGTGAGACAGTTCAGCTGCTGCAACTTGGGTGGAGGGGTTCAGGCATGACAGCCCAGTGTTACAGCTCCAGACGGAAAAATGCAGTCTTTGATGAAAATGGAGAGTGCACTTCACAGAGAGAGAGAGAGAGTGGGGGCTGATTTATATGAGAGGAGTTCCCGCCCCTGGTCTCTGATTGGTCCACTTCTACAGAAATGAGTTCTCTAGGTCCTCATTTGATTGGTTTAAATAGCACCCTCCTGATTGGTCGGAATGGAGATGCTCTCATTGGCTGGTGAAGATGAAAATGAGGAGATAGCTAGGACTGGACAGGAAAAGACTTAGTCCTATTGGTGGCATTTCAATTCTAGGGGCCCTCTTGTAAGCGATGGCTCGGACAGCAGCACAGTGCACGGCTGACAGCTTTTCCTTGAAATGAGTGGGCCCGAGAGGCCTCTGCAAAAAATGGCTGCTAGACGCTGGCTATGAATTTGGGCCCGATGAACCACAAGGAATTCTTCTTGGCAAGTATTTTCTCTTTTGGGATCAGCTAACTGAAGAAGGTGAGAGGCGAAAACAAGAGGCTTCTGAGCAGGCTCTGTGTGAGATGTTTGTAGGAGCCCAGCCTCTCTGAGGCATCTGTGTGCGTGAGCTGTGGTGTGACAGGGAAGAAGAGGGCAAGAAGTTTCACTCTACAGAGACCTGGGGAGAATGTGATGGTGTTGCCAAGCTTTCAGAGTCAAAGAGGGCAAAGCTAACGTTTTTCACGAACGCAGGTCATCAAATGTCATCCAGAACTGGAGAGCGGCTTTGATTTTTAAAAACAAAACAAAACAAACAGAACACACTTACCAATGATGTAAAAATGAGCTCCCCCGAGGGCGAATTTCTGGAAGTTGGCAGGGTTTCGCAAACCTGAGAGAGAAAAAAATAAACACAGCACATTATCTTGGGCTTGGGGGATGTGGATGGTGGAGTTGGGTGCTGTGGATCGAGCCAGTGGCTGAATCGGAATTCTGTGTTTAGTGAATCACTGTTTCCCTGTCAAAGATGAACCTGTCAGACAGATCTCCAAAGGATTGATGATCCACAGGTGCCAGGAATGGTGTACCCTCTCATCCTCCTTTTCCGTGGCCAGGGTGTGGCTGGGGCGGGAGGCTGGAATCGGGAGACATTCTTGAGTCCCACGCCCAATGCTCCTCACTTTTCTTCAAGGGTCGGAACTCGAGCCATCACATCCCAGGCTAGCATTTCTTTTTCTTTTTTTAATATATTTAATTTTTTTTTTTTATAGAGAGGAAGAGAGAGGGACAGAGCACTAGAAACATTGATGACAGAGAGACATCAATCAGCTACCTCTTGCACGCCCCCTACTGGGGATGTGCCCGCAACCAAGGTACATGCCCTTGACTGGAATCGAACCTGGGACCCTGCAGCTCGCAGACCGATGCTCTATCCACTGAGCCAAACTGGTTTCAGCCCAGTCTGGCATTTCTGACCTTTCCTGAAACTCTGCTGTTCGAACAAAGACTATCACCAATTACGTAAGTGCTATACGTCAAGCCAGGAACATACAGCCCAGGGAAGAAATACATTTCATGCTTTGATGTCTTCTTTGCTTTCGGCCAAACCTTGTTTTCCCCCTCCCTGCCAGGGCAGAGATAAAGTCCTCTTGGTGTGGAGAGGGGAGGGGACCCTTCTGCTTGACGGAGCATCAGCCTGGTGCTTGTTCTGGGTCCTGAGCTGCTTCCAGAGAAGCCATCATGGGAAAGCGCAGTAGAGGCAGGCTGGGGCTTGTGAAAAAGGGTACCCCAAACGCCATGCTGGCTCCCCCAGATTTCCAGCCAGGGCCAGGTCTCCTCCGTGCAGAGGGGCCTGGTTTCAGAATGATAATTCCTCGATGGGTCACACACTGCACATAGCCGTAAGTTACAGTCAGGTCTGAATTCAGAAAATACATTCGCCTAGGAGAAGCTACGTGTATTATTGAACAGATTATGAATTGATACCATTTGTGGGATACCATCCTTTCCCCCAGCCAGCCACATTGGAAATATTAGTCATTTAACATGGTCTTTCTTTCTTTCAGGCCCTGGATAGAAGCAGTCACCAAGTTCAATATTAAAAACATCCCTTCAGCCAAAACCGGTTTGGCTCAGTGGACAGAGCGTCGGCCTGCGGACTGAAAGATCCCAGGTTCGATTTCGGTCAAGGGCATGTACCTTGGTTGTGGGCACATCCTCAGTCAGCGGTGTGCAGGAGGCAGCTGATTGATGTTTCTCTCTCACCGATGTTTCTAACTCTCTATTCCTCTCTCTTCCGCTCTGTAAAAAGTCAATAAAGTATATAAAATAAAATAAAAATAAAAACATCCCTTCAGAGGTGTGGATCCCAGAGTCCTTCCCCTATAATCCTGAGCGCTAAACTCTCCGACTTTGCTTCTTGGAGAGTTCGAATGACAATGATCATATCTAGCCATGCTTTCTTTCGGAGCAGGGGCTGGTACACTTTTCTGTAAAGGGCCGGGGAGGACATATTTTGGGACCTGACATGCAACCTGCCTTTCTCCTGTGAAAGCAGACCGAGATAATACTGTATGTGGGTGAATGAGCATGGCCAGGTTGCAATAAAACTTTATGCACAAAAGTAGGAGCTGGGCTGGATGGGGCCTGTGGGGTTAGTTTGCCAGAGAATTACTGCTTCCTACTGAGAACTGCTGATGAATCCTTTCAGAGAATTGGAGACTTCTGGAGAATTCTTATTCATTTCTTCAGGCCCAGTATTGCATAAGTGACAGAGCAGCTTCTACTGTGCATGGGGAGTGGTGTATGCTGGGTACAGGCCGCCCGCAGATTCCTGGCAGAGCCCACAGCCCGCAAATGCAGTTCTGACCCAAGACAGATTCATGATCGAATGGCAGAAGGTCCTTTGAGAAGCTGACTTCTGCTCTGGGCAGACATGTTCGTTGAGACTGGCTCATGAGCAACTTGGGCCTCTTCTTCTTAGGATGCATAGAGCTGGAGCGAGAGGGCTCCCCAAGGAAGACGGGAGAAAGGAAGGAAGCAGCCTGGCCTCTGCCAGGCCCTTTGCATATGTTATTCCGCTTCGTTCTCACCAACCGTGGGTATTAGCATCCCAGTGACATCGGAAGAACTCGTCTCAGAGGAGGGAAGGAACATGGTTTGCAAAGCTCTTTGCGGCAGAGTTGATTTCAAAGCCAGGGATGTTGGACTCGAAAGTCCCTGCTTTTTCCACTACCCCAGGCTGACCCGCCAGCCTGGCCTTGAATGGGAGAGAGTTCCTCTTCAAGCCCTGGCTGTTTCTGCCAGAGAGGGCCTGGCACCGGAGTGGATGGTGGCTCGGTTCCTCCGCTTCGCTGGCTTTTTATGTTCTTACCGCTCGCCGGCTCTGGGCTGTAGCACTGGATGAGCGGAGGCGACTGGATCCCCCGCTTTCCCTCTCTGCCCCTACCCTGTCCCCCTCCTGTGTCAGCCAGCTGTCACCCTCCCCACCGGCCTTTTTCTTTTTTTTTATTGATTTCAGAGCGGAAGGGAGAGGGAGAGAGACAGAAACATCAATGATGAGAGAGAATCACTGATTGGCTTCCTCCTGCACGCCCCCCCCCCCCACTGGAATCGAACCGGGGACCTTTTCAGGCTGCAGACCGATGCTCTATTCACGGAGCCAAGCCGTCGAGGCCCACTGGCCCTTTCTTCACAGCCTGCGGTCAGGAGTCTCGGCAGCTCCTTGGAAGGTGAGAGGAAATCGGGAGGCGGGGGTGGAGAGTCCTGCCTTCCGCGCTCTTCTCCCGGGGCTGATGAGGATAACAGCTCAGGCACCCCGAGACCTGGCGGTAGCCCAGACCCAGCTGCGCATCAGCAGCGTGGCCCTGGGTGAATCCCGGGAAATCTGGGACTCGCTCTTGCCGCCCACGGACGGAGGATACATATCCTAGCCTGCCTACCTACTGCCAGTGCGGTTGCCAGAATTGACTCCAGTGACGTGTGACGGCCAGCGGCGGAGAAGAAGCAGGCTGCGTCCCACGGTTCTCACGTGTCAGGAGACATCAGAACCACCAGGAGGGCCGGTTCGAGCAAGATTCCCAGGCCTGCCCTCAGAGTTTCTAATTCTGTGGATCTGGGGTGGGGCCGAGGGGTTTGCATTTTGAACAAGTTCCTTATTAGCCCTGCAAGGCCCTTGTCGAGTTCCTTTTCTACAAAGCTTCCCAGACTTCTCCCCTGGGTGTCCCACCGTCTGTGCTGCTGAGGACTGTAGTGAAAGATGCCCAGGGTGCTCCCCCGGCAGATGCTGAAGCACATCCCAGCGCAGGGCAGATGCTGGAGCCACATCCCAGCTCGGGGAAGATGCTAGAGCCACGTCCCAGCACAGAGCAGATGCTGGAGCCACATCCCAGCGCAGAACAGATGCTGGAGCCACATCCCAGCTCAGGGCGGATGCTGGAGCCACATCCCAGCGCAGAACAGATGCTGGAGCCACATCCCAGCTCAGGGCAGATGCTGGAGCCACATCCCAGCTCAGGGCGGATGCTGGAGCCATGTCCCAGCTCAGGGCGGATGCTGGAGCCACATCCCAGCTCAGGGCAGATGCTGACCAGGGAGGACCATCGGTGCTCACACAGGTGTGGACAGGGAGGTGGCAGCTTGCACAACAGGCACCGTCATCCCTGATTTACACACGGTCGTCTCTTCTGCGTGCCGGGCTAGTCTTTGAAATTAAAGGGTGCCTTTCTCGATGATGACAGCTGCAATGCCTTTTACCGCTGTGTCTTTGTTACACTTGGCCTTGTCAGATCGCCTGAGAGCAGGGTGGTGCCGTGTTCCTTCTGAGTTTTTAGGGCAAGCACGGTGGGGCCAGGTGATGGCAGAGGCTGCACATGGCAACATGCAGGTGTCGGAGGACGAGTAGGTCCTGAAGTTTTTGCTCTGGCCACAGTTTCATGAACACAGATATGATACACTTTCAAATGTCATCTGCATTAGGAACACTTTCCTCATCATTTTCCTAAGTCTAGACAACCCACAGGCCAGTCAGGCAGGCAGGATTTGTAGCGTTTGCCAGTGTTTTGTGCAGAAATACTCCCTCTCCACTCAGGGGAAGAGATGCCACCGAGGCCAGGGTTGGGAGATGGGGCAGCACAGCGCTGCCTGGCATTTCCACCGCGCAGACAGAAGAGTCGGAAACTGGGCATAATTTCTATTCTTAATTCCAAATCTTCCATAATTAAGGAATAATGCCATCCCAAGCAAATTTGGAAGGATTTAGAGATTAGTTTGGATTGTTGCCTGCCTTCTTTGCAGTCCACACAAGAAACTTTCTCATGTTATGAGTGGTCGATCTGGTACACAGAACTGTACAACATGTGGTAGCATGTTGATGGCATGGCCTAATGGCTACTTAGCACCTGCATCTTCCCTGTTTGTTGGGACCTTTACTGTAGAGGGTTTAAGGTTTAGCTGCATCGTGGTCGGCAAACTGAGGCTCATGAGCCACATTTGGCTCTTCGGCCCCTTGAGTGTGGCTCTTCCACAAAATACCACAGCCTGGGCGAGTCTATTTTGAAGTGGCGTTAGAAGAAGTTTAAGTTTAAAAAATTTGGCTCTCAAACGAAATTCCAATCGTTGTACTGTTGATATTTGGCTCTGTTGACTAATGAGTTTGCCGACCACTGGTTTAGGAGATTTTGGGGTCTCACCCTTGCTTACATTCATTTTATTCCATGTAGCCCCATCCTAGGCTAGTCATGGAAGTCTATAACCATCTCGGGCTGCTACATGAGCTGATATGATTTTGCTATCCTTTGTCTAGGATTTATTAATTTCTTTTCCATCTTGCTCCAATGACCTCTGACCCCGATGGAGTTCTGTTTTCTTTCCATATTCTTCGTGACCAGTAGGACCACACAGCTCAGCCAGTTATTAAAATGATATCCGATGACATCCTGCAGAGCTCACAGATGCTACAGCAAAACACCTGACAGTCACACAAAGGGGCCTATTGTCTTAAAAGATGTTTTCAAACATAACAGGGGTGGAATCTTCATGGTTTGGAAGAAAGACCAAATATTTTGGGAGCACCTGCTATGCGCCAAGTACTTTATGTACATTATTTCCTTGTGTCTCCAACACCCCCTTCAAAGTCTTTATTTTTATCCCCACAGTCAAACGAGGAGGCTGGGGTTCATGGCAAAGGCCACCTGGCAAATAACTGACGGAGCGAGAACTAGCTTTTGGGATTGTTTGCACAATTCATGATGCTTCTTCTGTGCGATTTCCCAGGGCTCTGAAGGTTTTATTTCCAGGCTCTCTGAACAACGGGCCAGCCTCTCGCTTCTTAACTCTGACACCAGAAAACTTTCTACTATAATCCTAGAATTTCCAGACAATTGGCAGGCTCAACAACAACTTCTGTCCCCCATAGTTCTTCAGCCACCAAAACAACTAGTTAAGCCAAAACCTGTTTGGCTCAGTGGATAGAGCATCGGCCTGTGGACTGAGAGGTCCCAGGTTCAATTCCAATCAAGGGCATATATCTTGGTTGTGGGCATATCCCCAGTAGGGGGCGTGCAAGAGGCAGCTGATTGATGTCTCTCCCATTGATGTTTCTAACTCTCTATCCCTCTCCCTTCCTCTCTGTAAAAAAAATCAATAAAATATATTTTAAAAACAAACAAACAAAAAACTAGTTAAGATTTCCAAAGATTTTCATGACAACAGTGAATCCAGAACCAGTTCTCAGACACCAGTGATAGCCACAGCCTTGACTCAATGTCCCAGGGTCCTGAGGGGATTGTGAAGGTCAATCCCTGATCTTGCTGAAGTCCTCACACTCCTAGAGAGACACCTGATGTGGACACGGTGTCTCTGGAGCCACAACAGAAAGGTCTTGGGACCTGGGACAAGTGTCCTTGATTCCTGTCTCACTTTTTCATCTGACCAGCTGTGTGATTTAGGGCTGAACTGTAAACTAAGAAACCCCTCCCCCACTGCTTATTTCATTTCATTAAAAATGCTGTTTTAGATTTATTTATATATAGGCTTTTATCATGCTTGTACATACAGAGAAAAGGAAACTATGAATGAATAAATGGATTAAAGCATAATTAAAACTTCCTTACTTTTCTGAATTGCTTTTTGGCTTAGGCATTAAAAACCACATTCCCCCACATAATTGCTAGGTTAAGGTTGTGGTAGCATGTTGATGGTATGGGGCAAGGGAGGCACCCAGGAGTGCCCAAATCTGCTTCACGAATCACATTCCCAGCAAGCCTTCTAAGATTTTTTTCTCTCGCCTATTTTTTCAATTACAATTTACAATCAACACTACTTTGCATTGGTTTCAGGTGGATAGCGTAGTGGTTAGACAATCACATACCTGACAAAGTGGTCCCCGATATTTCCAGGACCCACCCAGCACCACAGACTCATTACCATACCATTGGCTACATTTCCCTACGGGGCACCCCACTTCCCATTACCGTGCTGTGACTACCAGTCTGCACTTCCCAATCTCCTCACCTTTTCACGCAGTCCCTGGCAACCATCCGTCTGCCCTCTGTATCTGTGAGTCTGTCTGTTTTGTCTGCTCATTTGTTTTGTTCCTTAGAGTCCACATACAAGTGAAGTCACATGGTATTTGTCTTTCTCTGATTGACTTCCCTCAGCATAACGTTCTCCAGATCCATCTATGCTGTTGCATACGTAAGATTTCAGTTTTTACATTTTTTTGGCTGAGCAATATTCCATTGTATGTATGTACCACAGCTTTTTTTTTTCTTTTTAAATCCACTCATCTATTGATGGACACTTAGGTTGCTTCCATATTTTGGCTATTGTATTTAATGCTATAATGAATATGGGGGTGCATATTTTTCTTTCAAATGAGTGTCTTGGGTTTCTTCACATGTATACTAGTACACAGAAGTGGAATTGCTGGGTCATTAGGCAGTTCCATTTTTAATATTTTGAGGAACCTCCATATGGTTTTTCTGTCAACATTGCACAAAGGTTTCCTTTTCTCACACTTCTGAGCTTTTAGAGGCGAGGGACAATAGTTGAATAGAAATACAAGTGCACTTGGCTGTCAACAATGATAGCTCTCGTCACCCTAAAAACTCTGATTGGAGGTCCTCACACTGTAGGAGACTTAAATGAAGATTTAAGCTTTAAATCTCAATCTGGGATCACCGCAGTCAGGTGAAAATTAATGTGGGGCATCCAAAGGGTAGAACTATCCATTTTGCACCAGGAGATTCTTCCTGAAATCCCGGTTTTCTGGTTTCTTCATCAGAGGTTAGCTCAGAGCACCCCAGATAGCCATGGCTGTGGGGCCAGATCCCCGTCCCCATTCTCTGCACTGGCAAGGGGGAGGGGGACCACAGCTCGAGTCTCCATTACGAGGCTGGGTCAGGCAGCCAAAGGAGGTGTCTGAAAGGGACTCAGGGACTCAGTGGCGCTCCATTGTTCTCGGGAAGAGGCAGGCCCTCAGCATTAATGGCCGCATTCATCCTGCAGACAAAAGAACATTTGGTGAGATGATTCAGCTCCCCCGCCCAGCCACGCCTTCCCTTATCACTTCACAGGATGCTGAATAGACAGAGGTATTTAAACCTGCTGGCGTGGGCCCAGTTTCTCATCCCACCCCAGATAGCCGCCGCTCTCCTTCCTTTTTGGCATGGGGATCAGGCAGGGAGGTGGGGTGGTTCTTCCCCTAAATCAGTGGTTCTCAATCTTTCTCATGCCGCGACCCTTTAATGCAGTTCCTCATGTGGTGGTGATCCCCAACCATAAAATTATTTTTGTTGCTACTTCATAACTGTAATTTTGCTACTGTTAATGAATCATAATGTAAATATCTGTGTTTTCCGGTGGTCTTAGGCAACCTTGCTAGTGGTTCTCAACCTGTGGGTCGCGATTTACGTTACGATTCATTAACAGTCGCAAAATTACAGTTATGAAGTAGCAACGAAAATAATTTTATGGTTGGGGGTCACCACAACATGAGGAACTGTATTAAAGGGTCGAGGCATTAGAAAAGTTGAGAACCAATCCTCTAAAATCAGCAACAAAAAAATCAAAGTTCATATGCCTAAGTGGCCTTGGGGAACCATGGATAATGTTTCATGCTAAATTCCCAGGAATAGTGAAGAAACTGCTTAAGCCAAGTTTAGGGTGATCATAGCCATTCCGTACATATCCAAACAAGTGAACTGAATTGGGACTCCCTGTGAGGCCAAAAAGATAGGAGTATGACTGTGCCTCCAAGTAGTTACACCATGGGTTTGAAACCACAGAGAGCTGGGTTTAACTCCTGGCCCTGCTACTTGTTTTATAAGATTGGGCTCTTAGCTCCCCTGAACCTCAGTTCCCATCTCCGGAAGTGGATGGGAACAGTGGCTACCTCCCGGGAGGGTAAGGTGAGAGATGTGAGCATTGAAGTTCTCTGCCTGGCACTTCGTAAGCTGTGAATGAATACCTGTTGTCATTGCCTAGAGAGGGCAAGGGTAGGGGCCAACGACTCAGTGCAGAACTGGGCATTTGGCATAGAAACTCCTCTTATACCCCCTTGTCTTCTCCCACACACACAGCATGTTTTACTGGAACTCTGGTCTAGAAAATCTTGACACAGTGCAGTGTCTTGCTGAAACGACACGATGAAGAAGCCACTAGTGGTGGTGAGGTGTGGTATGTGTGTGAATATGTGGTACCAAGTCAGGGAATGAGAACTGAGTTGACCAATTCTTTGGGAATTAGATTATTGTGACAGTCCCACTAGCAGGTGGAAGCTATCATTGTGACATCCAAGCTTTTTTCCATTTTCTGGAAAAGATGTAAGTCTTTAATTTTTAAAGCTCTCTCAGCATATTTCCAGATCTAATTAAATCCAAAAGCTATGGAAATAATTCTGTCAGTAGAAATACCAGCAGGAACTGAATACTGATATCTGTGTAAGAACCTATTTGTAAGGCAAATATTCTGGGACTTTATATTCAATAGTTATTGTTAGAATGCTGGTATTAAAGTTGTGGGTAGCCACAAGCATTTTCAAGTGAGAACTCTTTCCTGGGGAAACCTAGTTTGCTTCCGGAGAATAAGACATCCAGATGGGAGAATCTGGAAGTCCACATGTAGCCATTCATGGCTGCTGAATTCCAATTTATTTCAGAGGTAGCTCAGTTGGGGAGAGGTTTAGGGATCTTATTTGAAAAATACCCACTTCTATTATTCAGCCCAAGAGCCATACAAAAGGCGTTGGAAAGATTTAAGAAAAAGCAAGACTTGGAGAAGAGTTGGACTTCTTTTATGAGAAAATTCCAATAAAATAAGCCACAGGGATAACATACAGCACAGGGAATAGTCAATAATATTATAATAACTACTGGTATGTACAGTGACAGATGGTTTTTAGACTTACTGTAGTGATCACTATGTAAGGTATCTGGTAAGATTTTGATGTATATAATGTTGAGTCACTATGTTCTATACTAAAATGAATATAATACTGTATGTCAACTATAATTAAAAATAACATTTAATTACCTCCACCCCTTTTCCCCCAAAAAAGAGAAAATGTCTGGTCTAGAACAAATTTTCAGAGATGAGCTGGTATCCTGACCACAAAAAACTATTTTATACAGCTGAGAAAACTAAGATCCACACATCTGGAATGCTTAAGATTATTGGAGAGCAGAGCCCAGAGTTCCTGATTACTGGTCCAATGTTCTTCCCATCAGAAATCATCATCACCTATCTGAGGGTTGCTTGCAGGGTCCAAAAGCATAGAGGGTATGAGACACCTCACCTTATCACATGGAGCTTACTATGTAGTCAGACAAACAAGGCATGTACACATGGAGTAATAACAGTTACAGGGCATGTATGACAATATCATCCATGTGATAGGCTTTGAGGCAGAAGGAGCGATCTCATTCTTGATGGCCCAGGGGAGTTTTCAGAGCTGGTCGGAGTCTAGGAGGGCTATGGAGGATGTGTGTGATTTGGATGGGAGGAGAGAAAGGTCATTCTAAGTAGGAAAAAGACGTATTCCGAAGGGCAACGTTAGAACAGTAAAAGGAATATTTGTGACTCAGCAACCATTTGGCAGAAGTGGTAAGTTCATTGGGATCACAAAACGTTAGCATGGGGAAATATTTCAGAGATCATCAGGCTCAATCCCCTCATTTTACTGTTGAGAATATTAGGTCCAGAAAATGTAAGTGGCCTACCCAGTTACTGTCACCCTGGGGGTTCCTAGTAAAGTAATAACAGAGAGACAGAAAGACCACAGAGGACCTTGCACAAGACACATGATGTTTGTACATCAGTCCCTGGAAACCTTTGACCATTTTTGTACATAAAAGTAACACATGGTCAGAGTGATACCACATAAAAATTGAGCTGGTGCTGGTCTGTAAACGATTAAAAGGAGAAGCAGAGAGACCAGTTAAAAAGGCTCTAGACCTAGGCCAGCAATGATATAATATGAACTGAGGTTACAGGAAAGAAATTAAAAGGAAAAGATGAATCCGAGAGAGACCTAACTCACGGGCTATGGAAGAGTCAGGAAATGGGAGAGGATGGAGTCAAAGACTCTCTGGGAATACAGAGTTGACAAGTTGTCCATGGACCAAACTACTTTATACCTTTCCTCCAGCTTTTGTTGTCATTTCCCCTGAGCACTCCACTCATTCATTCTTTCTCTCAACAAACATTTCTGAGCCGGTCGAAGGTGTTTCCATCTTCACCACAGCCAGTCACCAACGGTGCTTCTGTTGTTTTCTTGGGGTCTGCCCCCTTGAACTCTTCTTGGTCAGAGTTGTTGAAGAGAACTGAGGCGAAATAAGGAGAACAGCTTGGTTATTGAAAAGCAAAAAACCCAATTGTCTGCGAGGGTGTTGAAAAGCCAGCAAGATTTCAAATGGGAGGAGGATCAAAGAGTCTGGGGAAGGGAGGAGACAGGCCCTGTGCAGACAGAAGCTCTTGGGGAGAATAAAAGATCCCAGTGTGATGGCAACAAAGGAACGCTTGTGCATTCAGTGGCCCTGGACACTGGCTGGGTGGCTCTAGGTTTAGGGTGCTGCTCCCCAGGAGAGTGGAAGGTCTTTATGCCAACCATCTGAATGGAGGCAGGTGCCAAGGACTCCTTATGTCCAAGGGGAGACCCACAGACCACAGCTTTAGAGGATCGAGGGCTGCTGAAGGGCAGAGTCTGTGCTTTCCCTCCCATTTGTTCCATCTGTCAGTGATTCCCACCTGTCTTCTGTCTTTGGACATCTTTAGTAATTACGGTTTGTCCTTCTCTTGGTCATTTATACCAAGGTTTAGTCTTACCAAGAGGACTTGAACAAATTTGGCAAATAGGTCAAAACACACAGACCAACTAATAGATGGCTTGCAGCCATATTGAGTATTCTCTCACGCCAAGCACAACGATTCTAGGCACACGGGAAATGCCAAGATGGTTTAACTTATCTTTGTTTTTGTCTCCTAATAATACTAAATAAAAGTAGGTTCAAAGAGGTCCACAAAGTAGGTTTGGGAAACATGGTAAAAAGAACTCCAAGTCAAATAGCTTCCCATTCATTCACCTTCCAAAATGTATAACTATTGTCAATGCTCTCTTGCACCCTCCAAGGTCAGGGTAGTTTGGGGTTATAAATTCTCTGAAACTCTTGCTCTGCTACTTCTAGTATGTGACTTTGGGTAAGTCATTGAGTTTCTCTGGACTCTGGGCTTCATCTATAACATAGGCATGATTTCTACTTTGTATAGTTTTGCAGGACAATTTAACAAGCCTCTGGAAAAAGAGTAGATGTGAATTAGGATTAGTTCTGGGTAAGACCAGTTCAGAGTTTAGGGTTTTGCATTTAATTCATTCTGTTATTTCATAGCTGTTTCCTAGGTAGGATTCTAGGATCAGGGAAAATTAATCTCCAAGAAATGGGATCATCAGGAAAGAGATGACCGTGTGTGTGGGGGATTGCCATGCTCAAGTTCATCCTGGAGGTCAGCTCCCTCATGATGCTGTCTGGTGCGTGGACATCAGGGACGGATGCCTATTTAGGCATTGTTATGGGAAGCCCAAGGGCTGGAAAGTCATGTCCCAGCAGTGAAGAGTCAGTGACTTCTGCAACTTATGAGCTGGGCCAGAAACACAACCCAGGCATCCTGACACCCTGCCCCATGCCTAACGATAAGGACATTCACTCCTGCTCCCTGTATCTGGGAATAGACATCCCTGCAGCCAAGAGGGTGACATCAGGGCATCCGGTGAGCTCGCTCTGCTGCTGATTCGGACACGGAGAAGTGGTGTCAGAGCTCTGAGGGAAGGGCTTTGCAGCCTGGGCTTCTCAGAGGGCAGCGGTGGGAACAGGTCCTTCCCTGGAGACGAGAGGAGGCCGCAAGCTTTAGGAAGTCTCCGCAGCCATGAGCAGAAAGAAGCACTGAAGCGTGGAAGGGGAAGGGAGAGGATGATTTATGAGTCAACTCTAAAGGGCAGAACTTGCTGGCTTGACCCCGGCACCAACTGAGGGCCGTGGGAGAGCATTCTGCAAATATTTAAGAGGTAACGGTGCCAGAGAACTCAACGTCTGAACCTAGATGGAAGGGAGGGAGGGAGCACAGAGCTATGTCCGTGAAGAAAAGCTTTCCCAGAGCCATTGGAATGCAGGCCTCCTCTCTCAGGGACCCATGTCCGTCTGGGCATCTCCCATGGCACAAGGTCTAAGGGCTGACGGATTCCAGCACACAGACCACATGGGCCAGATCATTTCTCCTGTAGAGAAATTGGGCAGAAAGCATAAGGAGAGAGAGGCAGTGAGAATAAGAAGAGTGGAATAGCCCTGTCCTTTGATTTAATGTTCTAAATCAGAGGTTCTCAACCTGTGGGTCGTGACCCCTTTGGGGGTTGAATGACTCTTTCACAAGGGTCGCCTAAGACCATCAGAAAATGCAGATATTTACATCACGATGCATAACAGTAGCAAAATTTCATGGTTGGGAGTCACCACTACATAAGGAACTGTATGCAAGGGTCTCGGCCTTAGGAAGGTTGAGAACCACTGTTCTAAATGGTTTTCTGAGGATCTGTGCTATCAGGCTTGACCCCCTTTCTTGATAACTTCCTATCTTATCAAGCCAAAGCCTCTCACAGCCCAGTTCAAACTCAAGTGGCATATATTGTCATTACATCTCCTTGCCCCAACACCTTGAAGAGCCACCATACCCTTCTGCATATTAAAGGTTCTGAGATGTCCGATAGTAAAGAAATATTTTGGACTTTGTTTACCCTAATATTTTCATAATCTGTGTGATCATGGAATTCTACTTTAAATAAACATGTTATTTGCTGCCTCAAAGCTTTCTCATTTGGGATTCATGTATGTATAACTGGCACCTCCAATTACCTACCAGGGGCCTCAGTGCAAAGAACTACACACCCTGTTGCCTTTGCTACTCCCATAGCTCCTGGCAAACCCAGGTGCTCACAACATTTGTGTTTAATTAAAAGGCAAGAGGCACTCAGCTGGCTTGGCTCAGTGGTTGAGCATTGACCTATAAATCAGGAGGTCACGGTTGAATTCCTGGTCAGGGCGTAAGCCCAACTTGTGACCTTGATCTCCAGTAGGGGGTGTGCAGGAGGCAGCCGATCAATGATTCTCTCTCATCATTGATGTTTCTATCTGTCTCTCTTCCTCTATGAAATCAATAAAAATGTATTTTTTTAAAAAGGCAAGAGGAATACTAGAAACAAAGAGAAATAGCAAATGACAACCCTGGAGAAAATTTGCAATATCAATACAAAGGCATGCTAGCTTAAACACAGACCATTTTTGTAAACAAATAAGAAAAATAATGAATGCTGAAATAGAGATGGGAAAATCATCACCAGCCAATTCATTAAAGAAGAAATGCACCAAATTTATATATATGTTTGGGTAAGTCTTTAACCTCGCAATAATAAAAATATGAAATAAAAAAACGAAGTACTGTTTTAGCAATGAAGCTGGCAAAAAGGAAAAGCTGGGTTAGTGAGGATACCGGGAAACAAGCACTCCTGCACATTGCTGGCTTTCAAGTGAGTCATATATAGTTAGTGTTTTAAGGGTGTGCTAAAAAAAGGAACATTCCTATCATGAACCATTTGTCACAGATGTGTTATTACTGGATGTATATTTCACAATATGGACTCTCCAAATTAATTCAGCTGCCATTTGACTGGGCATTTAGGTTGTTTCCAAGGTTTTGTTTCCTTAAGCTCAAATTTTAACAATAATACGTTAGTCATATACTGCTAAGTAAGAAATCACCCCAAACTAGCTAAATATTAGATGACTCAAAAACAACAACCTTGGTTTCTGTGGGTCAAAAATTTGGAAACTTGTGTCCATTCCATGGGAAGCCTAGGAGCCCGGGCTGGACTTACCTGAAGTGTCCCTTATTCAATGTCTGGCTTTGATTGATGCTTAACTGGGGCTGTCAGCCGAAACCCCTACATGAGCCTCCTCCAGTGGCCTGGCTTTCCCCACCACATGGTGGGTAGGATCCCAGGGCAAGGGGAGGGTATTATATTCGGGTTTTCTGACTGCTGGAGCAAAGTACCACAAATTTGTCCTCTTATTGCCCTGCCCGTCAGAGGTCTGAAATAAGTCTTACCAGGCGAACACCAAGGTGCTGGAGTGATGCGTTTTTTTTTTGGAAGCTTCAGAGTAGAATCTGTCTCCTGAGCTTTTTCAGCTTCCAACACTCCCTTCCTTGGCTTGGAGGACCTTCCTTCATCTTCAGAGCCAGCAGAGTCACTGCCTTCTTTATCTGGGGACATCATGCTCTCATAAGTACAGTTGTGATTGCATTTTGGGCCCAGAAATCCAGGATAATCCTCCCATCTCAGGATCCTTAACTTAATCATATGCCTCTTTATGCCACATAACATGGAATTAATTTACTGAGTAGTGGTTGCCAGAGGCTAAGAGGTTAGTAAGATGGTACAAACTTGC
This sequence comes from Lasiurus cinereus, assembly GCA_011751065.1. Lineage (NCBI taxonomy): Eukaryota > Metazoa > Chordata > Mammalia > Chiroptera > Vespertilionidae > Lasiurus > Lasiurus cinereus. Next base: position 21,646,439 of record JAAGEH010000417.1, read on the forward strand.
AGCTATAAGATAAATACGTTTTGAAGATCTAACGTATAGCACTGTGATTATAGTTAATACTATAGTATTATATATTTGGAATATGCTAAGAGAATAGATCTCAAGTGTTCTCTCACAAAATAATGATTACGGTGGGAGGGGATGGCTGTTTTCAGTAAGTTGACTGTGAGGATCATTTCACAATGTATATAGTATACACTCCTTATGTTGAACATTTTAAGTATATTACAACCTTACTCGTCAGTTATATACCAATAAAACTGGGGGAAAAAAGGTACCATTTACAGGTTCCAGGAATTGGGATGTGAATATCTTTGTGGGCCCATTTTCAGCCTATCGAAAAATTTGCAATATCTATGTGCCCAAGAAGAAAAAGCCAGTGGTGAGGTTACCTAGAGCAATCCTCTCCACTGGCTTTTCTTCCTCTCTAGCTGGTTTTACAGGAGGCCGTCCAGCCATATACCCTGTTTCCCTGAAAATAAAGCAGTGTCTTATATGAATATATGCTCCCAGAGATGCGCTAGGTCTTATTTTCAGGGGATGTCTTATTTTTCCATGAAGAAGAATGCGGTACACATTTATTGTTGAACAAAAAAAAAAAAAAAGGAAATTTATGACCTGTAGAAGGTATGGTAGTAGTTGTCAGCACAAACCAGCTCACTGATGGGCCACAGCGCAGCCGGAGCAGTTCAGGCAGTGAGAGGTCTTTTTCAATCAGGAGTCAGACGCCTTACGGTAGCCTTATATTCTGGGGAGGCCTTATTATTAGGGAGGTCTTATTTTCGGGGGGATGCTTTACATTACTACGAGAGGCAAAACTGGAAGTAGGTCTTATTTTTGGGAAATGTCTTACTTTCGGGGAAACAGGGTAGTGGGAGCTGCAAGTAGAGTTGCAGACTGGTGAGACAATGGTGGGCTACCTGAGCTCTCTATCCTGCCCAGGCTCAGACTCTATTCCCATTTTAAGGGGACTGTCCCGGGATAGCATCAACATTAGGGACACTGCTGGCTTTGAATTTCTTGGGGGTGACATTGGTTGACAAAATTATACCAGTTTCTGGGGTCCAGTTCCACAGCACCTCATCTGTACATTGCATTGTGTGTTTGCCACCCCAAGCCAGGCTACCATTCACTGACCACTGACGATGTGCCAAGTGCAGTGTTGTTTCACATGTGTGGTCGTGGACCCATTAGCACTGTATTATGAGGTCGGCCTTATTATTAGACTTACCCTAATCTCTCTGGATGCGGAGCGATCTGCCCCAAATCTCCCCAGCGCAGTAGAAGATTTGAACTGGGGCCTCTCTGACCCCAAAGTGTGTGCCTCTGTCCTTGTCAACACTGCCTTCGCATTGGAATCCCGCCTCTACCTCCTCTTCCATCAAAGCAGTGACACCTCCGCTGTCCCCGAGGCCCTTGAAATCTCAGAAATCAACAGAAAGTGCAAACGGAGAAGACTCTAACTATAGACCACTCTCCAAGGCGTGAGGTTTTGGGGTGTTTTCCTTCAGCCCCACATGGTGTTAGGAGGAAGCCCAGCTTGCTGAGCGTTGGTTGCTAACTGGGCTGAGGCCAAGGGCACGCAGCCTTGACTTGGGTCCGAGTGGAGGAAGCAGCCGTGGCAGCAGAGAGGAAAGGAGCCACTCCCGCCAGATGCGCCTTCCCCTTTCCCCTGACAGTAAATGCAGCTTCAGGACACTCTGCTCTTCGGGGCGGGCCAGGGGCGTCGAGGGAGGAGGGGTGGTGAAGGATTTATTTTCCAGCTGACAAAAGGCCGAGGGAACCCTCGTGGGAGCTTTGCTGGGGTCTCAGGCCATTGATGCAGAGCCACGCAAGCAGAAACCCCGGACCACCCTGCTCTGGCAACGTGCTCGGTGCCGTCTTCCTCTCTGCTCCTCCATCCCTGGCACGCGGCTGTGCCAGCGCCCGGCTCAGCATCTCTGGCTGGCTTCCTCGCTCTGGCAGCAGACTTTCTAGCTCCATCGCAGAGGGATTTGTCCTCATTTCAGGGCTGGCAGCATCCGCACCTTCAAATTACTCAGCCAGTTTCTTGAGAAGAATGAGATAATGGATCCGAAATTCTGCCACAGAACAAAAAGGCAAAGAATGAAGGAAAAAAAATACCCCACAAAGCATTGTTCCTGCTCCTGCCCCAGGCCCAGTGGGCATTAGATAGAAGAAAAGAGCTGGATGGGCCAGAAAAAGTAGAGGTATTTGGGAGGGAAACTCCTGGTGGAGAAGTGTCCCCTTCCCCTGGGGACAGATGAACTAGGGGTCATGGGGACACTGACCCCAGACCTCTGAGGTCTAACAGCAGCACCCCATTGAGGGCCTACCCCCCATGGACACTCAGGGATAGGAAGACGGTGCAGGTGAAAGGTTACCTAGAGCAATCCTCTCCTGATCTCCATCTGATGCTTGGTTCTCTTCGGCAACGCACGTTGTCATCTGCCCTCTGATGGAACACATCCAATTACAGTAACTCCCTCATTAGGGACACTGCTGGCTTTGAATTTCTTGGGGTGACACTGAGACAGAGCTTTTTCTTCTTGGGCACACCTGTCACAATGTTCCTTCTTGACCATTGAGACCCTGTTCCACTCTAAAATAAGAGGTAACGGATGGTGAGTAGGAATCAGCGGGAAACAGTCCACATCCTTTCTTCCCTCTTTCCCAAGCACTCGCTCCTTTATCTCCAAAGGAGGCGGAGGAGAATGGGAAGTGACTGAGGAGTAAAGGTCCAGAAGCCCACCCTCAGTTGGACGTGCCCCGAGTCCCCTGCACTGATGAATGAGGCACATTCACCCCAGCTGCCCTTCCAGTGAATGGCACCCCCAGCAAGAGGCTGGATTTCCCCAGGAAAGGAGGGCTAGCGAGGCCTTGCGGTTGTTCTAGGACAGTTATTCCCAAAGCTCAGGAAGTCAGAAAAGGATGGAGTAAGGAGAGACAAAGGAGGGGACTAGGAGGCAGATGAGAGGGAGAGATGGTGGCAGTGGTTCTCAACCTTCCTAATGCCGCCACCCTTTAATACAGCTCCTCATGCTGTGGTGACCCCCAACCATAAAACTATTTTCGTTGCTACTTCATAACTGTAATTTTGCTACTGTTAATGAATCGTAATGTAAATATCTGTGTTTTCTGGTGGTCATAGGTGACCCCTGTGAAAGGGGTCACGACACACAGGTTGAGAACCGCTGCTGTAGAGCTTAAGACTACCGGAAACCACAGATATTTACATTATGATTCATTAACAGTAGCAAAATTACAGTTAAGAAGTAGCAACGAAAATAGTTTTATGGTTGGGATCACCACAGCATGAGGAACTGTATTAAAGGGTCGCGGCATTAGGAAGGTTGAGAATCACTGGATGGTGGGGATAGAGGAAGAGGAAGAAAAAGAGGGAGAGAGAAGGAGGGAGGAGAGAGAGAGAGAAACACATGAAGACATGAAGAGACCCAGAAAATGAGTATGTCCGAGGGAGAGACAGTGAGCGTGGAAAGAATTACAGAGAGAGGAGAGGACAAAGGCAAAGATAATGGCTCAGGTCTCCGGCTGCAAGTTTTCTGTTGCTTCTTCTCCCTGGCAACCTTACTCCACCCAGAGAGTGGCCCCAGGCCGGGTGGTTTCTGATCTGCGCGGACATGATGCTCAGGTCCAGGCCTGGATGCGGTGCCCTGACCATCCCAGGAAGATGGGCGCCGGGTGAGTGGGTTTGGACACAAACTCTGAGCGCGGCCGTTTGGCCATCGCCCCGGCCCTGATGCCTGTTGCCATCCTGGCATCTCCTCGTTGTCAGAGAGGCTGATGGGAGCTGACGGGTGGGCTCTCGCCTTTGAGCTGGAGTCTCACAGCTGCCATGCATTCAGCTCTGAAGCCAGGCAGAGGGCTGGTCCCCCCCGGGGGCCGGAGATGGAACGGGAGGAGCAGGGTGCACACGTGCAGTCAACCCCAAGCGCTCCCCACATCTGGATCCGCTTATGAGATAAGAGGAGAGAAATTCCTTCCCTTCCTAGGCTTTGGGAAGGTAGCCAGGGGTGGGGTGCTTGGGTTACAGACCAGGGTCCAGGCTGGCTGGGAAGTGGGCAGTGTTTTCAGTTCGTTTTTTTACATTTCCATCAGTGAAACTTGTTTGCAAAAATCTCCTCTGAACCATGAAACTATTAATTCTTACCTGTATTCTTACTACAAGCCAGTGAGGAATGTGGTCCCCATTTTATTTTATTTTTTATTATTGTTATTAGTATAATTTTAATATATTTTTATTGATTTCAGAGAGGAAGGGAGAGAGATATAGAAACATTAATGATGAATGAGCATTATCCATTAGCTGCCTCCTGCACGCCCCACAACTCAGCATGTGTCCTGACCGAGAATTGAACCGTGACCTGCTGGTTCATAGGTCAACATTCAATTGCTGAGCCACGCTGGCTGGGCTGTGGTCTCTGTTTTAAAGAAAAGAAAACAAGTGCAGGGAGGCTTGCAGGGCTGAGCAGAGACTCGGCCTCCAGTGCTCGCTCCACCATGGCATCCTAGCAGCTCTCATGCAGGCTCCGGACAGGCTGGTCCTGGGTCTTGGTAGCTGGGGGGCGGGCAGGACTTGGGGTCTCACTCCCTTTAGAGGTCTCCCCACAGTGTCTGTGGAGCGCGTGGAATAAGGGAGGAAAAGCATTCACTCTTGTCTTCCCTTTTCCAAAGTAAAGCCGTGGCTGCTAAGCGCAGGCCAACGATAAGATGTCTTAATTGCGCTGGGGGTCATGGACCCAGGAAAGCACTTTCTCATGAAAAAACGAGAGAGAAGGTTTTCTTCTCACAAGAAGCCCCGGAGCAAAGGGAGAAAGCCCTGGGCACCAGCCATGCTGACCACCACGTTGTTTCTGTTATCCTCACCACACTGCCAGGTAGGCTCTCTTGGAGCTGGTGCTTTTACAGGTACAGAGGCTGAGTCTCAGAGAGAGCAGGTCAATTTTAAAAATATATATATATTTTATTGATTTTTTTACAGAGAGGAAGGGAGAGGGATAGAGAGTTAGAAACATCAATGAGAGAGAGAGACATTCATCAGCCACCTCCTGCACGCCACCTACAGGGGATGTGCCTGCAACCAGGATACATGCCCTTGACCAGAATCGAACCTGGGACCCTTTAGTCCGCAGGCCAACGCTCTCTCCACTGAGCCAAACCGGTTTTAAGGGCCACACAGCTGGGGAGCAGCAGAGGTGGGGGATGCTCCTCATTGGCCTGGTGACAAAGCCTGTGCCTGACTCTGCCTGTCCCCCTCTGGGCTCATTGCTTCTGACAACTGCTTGCTGTCAGGCTGACGTTCCTGCATTTTACTCTGAAAGTTACTCTCTCTCTTCTGCTTGTGAGGGTCGCCACGCACTAAGAGAAATGTGGCATGGATGGCAAGGGGCATAAGCTGGGTGCCTCAGTTTCTCCTGTTCCCTTCACCTGCCCTCCAGCAACCACAGAGGCTCTCTGTGCCTCAGGAAAGTGCGGGGCAGGGCAGCAGGGTTGAGAATGGAGCCCCTGCATTGTGTGGTTTTGGGCAGGAGACCTCCTGGGCCCCCACTTTGCTTCTCTCTAACCCCGGGGTCCTCAGAGTGGCGTGGGCAGACCTCAGTGCTCATGTGCAAGCTGTGCTGGCTGTTTGCAGGCAACAGGCAGCTTCTGAGGAAAGGGGGGCGTTAATGGCCGGTTCCCCTCCTGCCCCAGGAATCAAACCAGTTCTATGTTTCAGTCTTGCACATTCCACTGCCGAGTGCCATTTCCTGGTGTCTTGCACAGATTCCATAGCAAGATTTGGCCAGGATCCTGCAAGAGGAGAGAAGCGACAGAGACTGGGGGGTTGCCTGGGCTCTGGGCCATGACCCCTGGGCCTGCCCCAACTTGTACAAAGGCATGAAGGGTGCCAGACACCCCCCAGAATCTTTGCAGAGGCACTGAAGAGCATGGCTAGTTTTTTAAAAATATATACCGTATTTTCCGGCATATAAGACGACTTTTTAACCCAGGAAAATCTTCTCAAAGTCAGGGGTTGTCTTATATGCCAGGTGTCATCTTATAGGGCGGGTATATCCCAACTTTATATTTTAACTGGAAAAGTTGGGGGTCGTCTTATACACCCAGTTGTCTTATACGCTGGCAAATACGGTATACATATATTTATCCATTTCAGAGAGGAAGGGAGAGGGAGAGAGAGGTAGAAACATCAATGATGAGAGAATCATTGATCAGCTGCCTCCTGCACTCCCCCTATTGGGGATCAAGCTTGCAAACCCAGGCATGTGCCCTTGACCAGATTCAAACCCAGGACCTTTCAGTTCACAGGCCAACACTCTATCCACTGAGCCAAACCAGTTAGGGCGAGCCTGGCCAGTTTTACAGTCTTGATCTGGTCGTGCACTGGCCAGAATGACGTCTGAGGTTGGTCACAGGGCCTGATTCCTTAAGGTGAACCCACAGGCTGCAGTAGAGGCCTGCAGGGTTGCCTTCCCTGTCTGGGAGTTTGGTGGAAAGCACCAGCGTAATAATCCAGATCTTTATCTCTAGCCAACCCTCAGACATAGCTGCAGCCCCTGACAACAGTAATTCTCCCTTGGACAGTAACGTGTGGGAAATACGCCAGTTTGAGCCTGTACTGTACATTCTTCTCCTTGACAGAACAGAGCTCAATGGATATTTCACCTTCATAAGCTTGGCCACAGTTGGGGGTTTGTGAAACTGTCTGAATCCAGTTTATCAGCAGGAATAAATGCCCTCAGACTTAAAAAGTGGGAAGCAGAACTTGGCTCCATTGGGCTGGTGATTTATGAAAGAACAGCCAGCTGGGAATGGATGAGGCAGGAGGGGGAGGGAAGGAAGAAAGAGCCTGTGGAACTCCACTCACAACCTATAAAAGCAGCAACATGTACTCGATCGAGAGATCATATTCCAAGATACATTTCCTCCTGTGAAGGATACGGCGTCTGGTCTCCATCACTTGGTAGGGACCGTGGGACTCTGTAGGGAGGTGCCAGTTGGGCCCGCATTGGGTCCAGGGTTGGATCTACCAGAACCATGGCCTTGAGGTTGTATGTGATTTCCCTAAGCACCCACAAGACCTGGATTCCCACTGCCCATTGGGCTTTGTCCTTCTACCATCTGCTAGCTCCTGAAACTCAATTCCCTCCATAAATCCCCTCAGACTGAAGTCCATGTAGTATCTATCCTCTCCCTCCATGATTATTACTTCAGAATATTGCGTGTCCCAGGCAAAGCAATAGTTTTTCTAATTTATATATTTGGCCTTCTGTTCTGCATGGTCACTCCCCGTCCCTCTCCCCCTCACTTCCCTGCAGATGAAATCTCAAAGAATAAACTGTGTGTTTGAGACTATGGGATCAGGGTCAGACCACCTGGGCTGGCGTCTCAGCCTGCCTCTTAGTAGTTGTGTGATTTGAATGAGTTTTTTCCTGTGTGTTATTTCCTTGTCTGTAATATGAGGACAATCATGGTGCAAGTAAAAATCCATTAGAGAATTAAGTGGGATGATAACTTAGCTCAGCGTCTTGCACATGGTTATTATTCATTATATGGAGTCTCCTCAGAGTGGTGATGGTGATGCTGATGGTGATGGTGATAATAGTGATGGTGATGACAGTGATGATGATGATGGTGATGGTGATGACTGGTGGTGATGGTGATAGTAATGATGATGGTGACAGTGATACAGTGATGGTGATGTTGACGGTGATGGTGGTGGTATGACAGTAATGGTGATGATAATGGAATGGTGATAGTGATGTTATGACAATGATGGTGATGATGGTGATAAGACAATCTCAGTTTTATAGTCACTAAAAAATACTCTGAACAAATGACTGTTCAAACTGAAAACATTTCTATAAGATTCTGTAACCTGGCTGTCTTTTGTTTTTTAGTCTGGTCTCATGACAATGGGCACCAGAGCTTCCTCTCAGCTCCTCTCCGGGCACAATGCAGTAACATAAGCATGAGCTTTGGAGTGACACAGACCTGGAACTGAGTGCTGTGATCATGAATAGATCACTTAGTCTCTTTGAGCATCAGTTTCCTCATCTATGAAATGGGAATAACAACATCTACTTTACCTGACCATAGGGTGGATGAAATGCGGTAACCCGTATAGCTTGCCAGATGTAAGAGAAATACAACGAGCTTTTCAAATACTAGTCTCCAGATACTAATTTCCAGATACTCGTTTTCATTCCCTACCCTTGCCCCTTAAGGTTCTAGGCTCCATCTAACTAGATCCTTGTTCTTTTTCAAGATCTGTTTGAGATGTGCCTCCTCCACAAATTCTCCCCCATGTGAGCGAACAAATTCCCTGTCCTAATAGAATGATTGTTTTGGGTCCCTGAGTTGGAGATTCCAGGTCATACTGACCCTCAAGACTGGAATGTCATTGCTCTGGTTTTCATAATCAATTCCCTCAGACTCATAGACTTTGCCTGGAAGATGTAGATGTGAAATGCTTCCCAGCGAGAATGAAGACTCCCTGAAAGTGGTTTTCTGTCTCACCCACGTTTGCGGATCTTGCTTCTAGCACAAAGCTTGACAAGGAGTAGACCCATAAGCATTAAATGAATGAAGGGATGAGTAAAACTCTAGAGAGGTGGAAGAGACTCTACAATTCAGAGAGAACGCCCCAGTTGCAGGGAGCTTCTCAAAGCTCCAGAGGAAGCTTTTGCTCAGGACCAGCCCTATCGTTATGTCAGCTGAGCTTAGGCCTCCGGAGTGTAGCTCTGTAAACAAAGGGGGAAAAACGCCTGTTCTGTTTGGATTGGCAGGAGGTTTCCAGTTGGAATTAGTGCCTTGGACATGAATGTCAGAGTCATTCCATATGAGAGGAAGGCTTGCTGGCTCAGCTTCCAACTTTGATGTGGAGCATGTGGGACTGGGGGTGCGACTTCGAGAGAGAAGGGGAGGAGGAAACAGAGGTCTGGCTGCATTTGGACCTTCCCAGGTCCTTCTCGGGTCATTCCTACTGGTCAGGCATTTTAACTTACCCCTTAACTTGCTCTGTTACTAGCTAGCTGTGTGACCGTCGGCAGGTCACATTATTTCTCTGGGCTCCAGAGTCCCCTATCTGTAAAATGACAGGGTAGATTAGATGATCCCTAAGTTCCTTTTTAACTGTTTTATGAAATTTATCGTTAGTCTGCAGCTTCTTTTATATCCTGACCAGGAAACTCTGACATTTTTGATGTATGTTGAGAAGCTGGGGAAGAAGAAAGAGAAGTTGAGAACTAGGGATATAAAATCCATCCTGAAATGGAACCCAAGTCTCCTTTCTGGTCCTCTGTACTACTATTTCCTCGGTTTCTGCCTTTTTTCCACCCACCCCCAAGATGATTCTTATGGGAGATGACCACAGGCTCTGCAGAAGCCCAGGGCACCCTTGCTCTGAGCGCCTCGGTTTTCTCGAGTGCATAGGGAGGCTCATGGCACCTCCCTTACTTGGAGGTAGTGAGGACTCAGTGAATTGGAATATGTGCTGTGCCTTGGAAATGGTCAGACACCACAGAAACGCAAGGAATTATGATTATGGCATAGAGCTGGCTTGATGGGAAAAACATTAGCGCACAGCACTTTATTCGGTGGCCCTTTTCTTCCTTGGAGATGTTTCAGTGCAAGGGATGCTTCTACTGCTGTGTGTCCGTGGTCTGCCGTGTTTGAAACAGACACGCTGCTGTCTGAGTCTTCATTTCTTCTCACACTAAATCTCCACTACAGCAGGGAAATCATTTTATGATTTGGCTTCTTCCATTGAACATGTGTGGCAGCATCTCTAGGTCTTAGAATGAGAAGAATTTTCTCCATTTTTCTTTCTGATCCATGGAGCAGAGAAGTCCAGGAGGCTGGGTTGGGAGCAGATGCCAGGAAGTGGTGGTCAGGATGGTGTTCTTTTTAGTGACTACATCAGAGTTGGAAGTACTGAGGAAAGAGGTCTGGTCCCTGGGTTTTGGTTTTAGCACATGTTAGTTGGGAGTTTGAAGGGACCTCAGGTGGTATGTTGTCCAGCTTTTTTAGAGTTGAGAGTTAGCGCCTCGCCTGAAGTCACTTAGCTGGTATAGAAGGATCAGGGACCAGAACCCCATGTCCACATTCAGTTCTCATGGTCTTTCCAGCATACCACAGGGATCATTTCTTCTTGCTCTCTCTCACATTCCATTCCTTCCTTCATCTCTGTCCTTTTGTTTCTATTTCTTGAACCATTTGATAGGGTTGGGCGACTTCCTCAGAGAAGCTAGGGTGTGTTCTCAGGATGTCAGATTACCAGGAACACCCATGGTACCAGCTCACTGCATCGGCTTCTGGTCAGAGATCCCACCCACAAGCTAAGGGGTTCAAGGCAATACCTGTGAACTGTGGGTTATGTGGTGGCAGAACCCCCACTGTCCCATTCCCCTTCCTCATTGACAGGGAAAGAGGGTTAGAGTGTTCTGAACACCCACAAAACAAATGATATTCAAGATCTCCCTTCCTGCACCCAACCCTTCCTGTCCCTTAAGCCAATCCAAAGCCTAGAGGATTGGCCACACAGCATCTACTTGGCAGCCATCGTCAGAATCTTCCAGATAGCACTGGCCTGCGTTCCAGTGCCCATCGCAGCCCAACACCATGCTGGCTTGTCCAGGGTAACTCACCGTGGGTGGATTTCACCCTCTGGCAGCAGCTGACTCTATTTATTCAGATGAGAACAATTTTCTCTCCCTTGCACTTTCAACAAGTTCGACCTCAAGGTTCCCCCTCCCCCCTACTCTGTTGCCAAAACCAATAAAGGCAGAAGGAGGAAGCGGAGGGTGGAGGAGTCTATCCACTCTAATTGAGCTGTCAGCTGAGCCCTGGGTTTCCTGGATCTGGGGCGTCTCATAGCCCAAATCGGCCAGTTTGCAGCTAATAGGGAAGGAAGCTGTTTTAGTTCCTAATCACTCTTGGAGATAAGTGTGCTCAGTGCATGTGGGAGAGAGGCCTCTGTAGAAGCAGCTCTGACCAGCTGCCCCATGGCTGTTCCTCCCCTGGGCTGGATCTGGCTCAGTAGGAAACTGATCTGTCACTTGGGGGTGGGATGGATGGGGGAGCATCAGGGTCCCAGTGGTGCATCTGTGATGTGCCAATATGAACGAGCCAGGATCCAGCATCCAGGCACCACCCCAAAAATGAGGCCCCAAGAGCAGCTCAGCCCTCACCTGAACACGACTCCCCGTGGTTTGGTTAGCTTTTCAGTCTTACACAGAGACCACCTTTGAATGGGATGATCTGGCTCACAGTCCCCATGGAGGAGAGTTCTGGAGTGCCATTTCTTTGGCTTTCCATTATCTGGAGGTTTCATGTGAAATGCCAAATGTGTGTTGGGTGACACTCTGGTTGGATCTGGCCACTCTTTGGCGTTGAGGCCATACTGAGCATAGCTGGGCTTATTCTGTCCTGGGACATGTATGGTTTGGGACCTTATCAGGGGAGGCAGAAGGGGAGAGCAGTGAGCTGGTTCAATATCACTGTCATTTGAAAACAATTCATTCTTTCCAGCGTGGTATTCAAGGCCTTCCAGTATTTGTTCTACTTGCCTTCCCAGCCTTCTAGCAGTCTCCCTCTCCTGCCCCTTATCCTCATCCAGATTCTTTCATTACTCATGGATACTTTAGAATGCCTTTTGCTCTGGCTGCCCCTCTGCCTCTGTGTCCTTTCCTCATGTCCAAGCCATACCCATAAATTGAGAGCTTGATTGGACCATTCTTCTCTCCTAATTCCTTTGCATACCCCTCAGAGGCTGCTCCTGTTTCATCTGGACCTTCTTGGTATCTCCTTTATAAATCAAGAACAGTCTGGCTTATGTCAGTTGCTCAGAGTCGTCATTGAGACTATTGTTCTTATCGCTCTCACTGGATTGAGCTCCCTGAAAGAGAGCTTTCTTGTTTTCTTGTTGTTTTTTTTTTTTCATGTCTGTGTCTCCATATGGCCCAGCACAGGGCCCTGGGAGTAGGTGTGAAATAATCGCCTGTAGAGAGGAGTCATCCTGAGGCATACATTAACATACATTTGCAAATACAGCACATTTACAGAGTGCACCATGGAGATGGCGTTCCTGCTCTTGGTAGAACTGAACTGAGGGATCTGCCAGAAATAAAAGAATGAAAAGGCTTCGGGGCTCCAAGTTACAGTTGGGAACATCACATTTCAGAGCTGGAAGAGGTGTTATAGATAATCTAGGCCAGTGGTTCTCAACCTTCCTAATGCGGGACCTTTAACACAGTTCCTCATGTCATGGTGACTCCCAACCATAAAATTATTTTGCTACTTCATAACTGTCATTTTGCTACTGTTATGAATTGTAATGTAAATATCTGTGTTTTCTGATGGTCTTAGGTGACCCTGCTAGAAAGGAAGAAAAAGGAAATATATGGTACTAGTATGTGTAATACTTTAAACAAAACTAAACTAAAAGAACCATTTAAAAAAAAAAAAGAAAGAAGTAACTTGCAAAGAGTCACACCAGCAGTTAGTGACAGGGTGAGACCTGTCCCTCTGGTCTGATAATCCTTATACCTATTTTGGGGTGAAGGGAGAAGGCTTTCTCCTGATGCTCTTGGGCTCTTCAGGGACAGTTCTGGATTCCCCCACATTGCCCTGTCAGTCTCACCTGTCACATTCTAGTTTGAAAATCCTGGGTTGTCTGCTCTAGATTTTTCTATGCTAAATACTGAAGGGGAACCAACTTCAACTCAAAACACCACTTGCTATAGAACCCCAAGTCTTCAGACACCCTTCCCTCAGCACTGCTGGATTCCTAGCTCTGCCTCCTGGGAGAAGACCTCCCAATGAATTTCAGACCATAGCTGATTAGAAAAAAGAAAAGAACATTGAGATGAAATAAAAATAAGTGAGAATAGCATACAAAAGCATGGGGAGGGCATATCTGGGAGTTGGGCTCTGGGTTCTAAAAAGAGAAAGATGTTCTTCTCGAGAGAAAATCACCTGTAATCTTCAAATGAGCCTCTTGTGAGGGACAGGTCCTCCTATAGTCTTCCGCTATGACAAGGGGAAGGTTCTGGAGCTCCAGATGTGAGCAAATAGAACTGGGCTCGTGATCAGGTTCAGGGATGGTGAACTGAGGCATCTAAACAACTGGGAAATCTCAGAACATCTTTCACAACTAGATTTAGAAACCAACTGAAGCAAGGGGAGCGATGCAAATATACCACCTCCTCGTTCCTAACTCCCCAACCAACATCAGCCTCCCAAGCTCTGAAAAGAAGTGATTTCTAACCATCTCTTCCTTGTCCAGGGCTCTTTGAAGAGGATAAGGCAAACAGGGTCAGACAGAGGGCAGCCCAGCCAGGTGGGTGTCCCAGATGGGGATGTTCCAGCGGCATGCTAGCTGGAGTCTCTTGAGATATTCCTGAGGGCAGCGTGTCCCCAAATTCCATCTTTTGCCTCATCCTGGAGGAACTAGCTTGACAGTCAAGAACAGTGTTCTAGGAGTGCAATGTTCCCTTCCTTTGCTTCCCCTTTCCACTGACTTCTCTAGGTTTTCCACTTTAAATTCAAGAAACATTGGATTTAAGAATCTATTAAGAACCAGAAAACAAAACCTCTGCTGGTTGTCATGTGTGCTTCCAGAAATAGTGCTCAACTACTACTTATGACCTTGAAGTCAGAACTTCCAGGGAAGCATCTGGAGTGGGATCTAGGGGGTGGAGTGACTTGTAGTGGCCTGGGTGCTTGCTTTGTCTCAAACCTGGCACTACATGTTCCTTGGCTAGCTGGACCCTCTCTTCTGGGTCCTAGCTGGCTCGCCTGTAGCTGAACAGCCCCTGAGGATTCAGAGAACAATTTGGACCTCAACTCACCCAGCCATCAGCCACCTCTGCTCACTGTCAAGAGATTCAGGAAGCTGGTGTAGCCCAGAAGAGCAAATGCTGTATAGCCAGACCAACCTCTATACTCCCTAGCCATGTGATCTAGAGGCCAGTCCATTAGTGTCTCCAAGTGTCTAAATCCTTCTACAGAAGTGGGGGATAATGATATTTGCTGCATTAATTAAATAACATTGAGGAAATTCTGAACAAAGACTGACCCAACGCATGCTCTCACTACACAGTAGCTATTAGCAAACAGAAACGTACTTGTAGTGGCACTCCTTAGCTTGGTATGCACAGACTCTGCAAATGTGACAGGCAATGGCTGGCTTGTCTGTCACCTTCTAGGCTGTGAACTTCTTGTTCTGTACAGTGCACCTGGAACCTAGGATAGTTTCTCTAAACGTTTGTTGAAGAAATTAATAAGTGAATTGATTCAATAGGTGGGGAGGGAGGCAACTCATTGGGTGGGTGTCTACTAGTAAGAGCGTCTTTGGAGAAGAGAGTATGCGGGGGACCTGCTGAGGGCCTGAGGCAGCACTATGCTCAGTCACTTGGCGACGGAAGGCTCAAGTTTGTCAGCAGCTTGAGAAGTTGCTGAGGCTGAGAATTCACTGGAAATGGGGATATTGGGAAGCTTTTGATTTCGGTTCTGCCCTTAACCCAGGAGAGCCTTATCATTCCAGTGAAGCCACACCCAGGCTGCTCCGTGCACAAATCTCTCAGGGTCACCTTTCACAGTAAAGTCACTCTGAATGGGGCCTGGTGGAGTCTTGCCCTGCATGGTCTAAAAAATGGCCGCATGTGGCAGCCCTGGACACTCCTAGCATGGAGAATGACCTAGAGTCCTTGACACCGGGACTCACCTTCCAAAGGGTGATTCATTTTCAAAGGACCTGAAAGAAATAAAGGAGGCAGGAAGACAGAGGGCAATGAAGACATCTCCTCTGGAGAAAGAACTGTGGGGATCCCGGGGGGATGCCAAGGGTCCCAGCGGTGCTGGTGCGGCTCACGCGAGATCACGACGCCCGATTGAGCGTCTCTCTTCCCAGCTGCCTGTGAGAGTATTTATGGTGTGGAAAATCGCATCTGCCTCAAATCCAGCCTCCCCACCTCCTCCCGAGAGAGGAGGTTGTTAAAAATTTACAGCACACCCCAGACTTCAACAGAAGGCCAAAGATGTACACAAGAAACAGGAGAGGGGATGGTGAGGGAGAGAATGAAATCCTGGGGATGTGCCAGGGGACTGTGCAACCATCACTGGGAAGGCGGATTTTGCTTGCTGAACGCAGTCTGAAAGTGCTCACAGGCCCAAACTGGGAGAACTGTTCTATTTTCAGGTTGGAGCGCTAAGGCACAGGAATTTGGCAGCGGCTCTTTCTGGGGCCAGCCCTGCGTTAACAGATAGGGGTTGCCTTGGGACTGAGGCAACTGGAGTTTCCCAGGAAGCGATCTAGATAGAGAGAGGGGTGGGGGCCCCCGTCTGCTGAGGAACCTCAGCCCCAGGCGCTTCCAGGTACTGCTCAGGGCCCGCCCATGCTTGTCTTGCTTTGTCCACAGCCTTCTAGCTTCCCCCCTTTATGTGCTCGGAGCAAATTTCAATAATAGAGAACTATTAGAGGGGGAAATAAAAAAATACCTACTGAGAAGGGTTCCTAGTGGCTAACTGGGTTAAATCACAACAAAGCAAAACAGAGCCTCGCAGCCATTCCTGCACAGGGGCCTCTCACACGAACTGCACGTCACAGAGAAGCTGCCTGCTCTCTGTTCTGCCATCTGAGCAGAACTTACAAAGGAGTTCCTGGAATCCGACTTCAACCAATAGGACTGAAGCTTTCCCCGTCCAATCAGAGCTGCACAGTTCCAACCAATCAGAATGGCTCTATTCTGACCAATCAGGACAGTGCCTTCTGGGCCAATCAAACTGGGAGGATGTGGAGTCCTCATGGTATAAGGAGAGACCCAGAAGGCACCAGGGGCAGGGACTGCTGTCCATGGAAGCCAGCTCCCCACTAGCGTAGAGAGTCCAGTTTCCCTTTCCCTGGAGACTGGTTTCGCCCGGCCTGAGCTGAAACACTGGAGATGTCTTGCCAGAGGAGATGGGAGCAAGGCCAGCCCAGCACAAAGTGGATGGACATGGAGCAGACCATTGCCCAGGCCTGCTTAGCCTTGCTGTGCTATTTTCACAGCCTTGTTGTAACACCACTGAGCTATTTACATTAAATAAAGTTTCCTCCTTTACTGCGCCTCAAATTGGGGGTTCTTTTTGGCAATGAGCTGGTGCTAACGACCATTGGTTAACACGTAATTTAAATTACACTGTGTTTGGGACATAGTGAACACATTAAAAAGAAAGAAAAAAACCCTAATGTAAATGAAAGGTTAAAGTATGCTTTGTGCAAATTACATTTATTATCTCATTTAAGACTAAGAATCCTATGAATGGAGTACTATTCCTCTACTCCCAATGTGCCCCAGAGAGACACATAGAGACACTCCCTGGAAGAAACAGACCCATGGCGCCCACACAGTGCCCATGTTTCACTGCTGTGCTAACCACTTGTTTGGGTTTGAATGCATATCAAGCAGAGAAAGGAAGCAGATATATGAGACTGGTCTAATCCCAAGACTGGTATAAGCTGTGCTTTCCCTGAATGGCCTTGGCCATGAGGCTTTGTTTAATTTGGGGGGGCTTTAACACTCTTGAGCTGGTTGGGTCATACTATGACACCCCATTCTGCTTCTTGGGGTTTTAAAGAACATCTGATTCTGTGCTCCAGACGCCAGTCTTCCCTGCTGGCCACCTTTCTCCCTCTCCCTCTCCATGTCTCTCTCTGCATGTATGCGTGTGTGTAGAATAATAACAATGAGAAACCCAACTCCGAAGCCACATGTTTCACTTTGCTGCTTGTTAATTTTAACAAGGCAGCTGGTGGTTTGGGCTGAGAGCTTGCTTTTCTATTAACCACAGCTTTTCCTCCCCATGGATTTCCTGTTTGTAGTTTTGAAGGTAAAAGTCTTGGGAGAGGCAAGCCCGAACCATTCCAACCTCAAAGATGCAGCTCTCAAGAACCTAGGCCAGTGGTCGGCAAACTCATTAGTCAACAGAGCCAAATATCAACAGTACAATGGTTGAAATTTATTTTGAGAGCCACAGTTTTTAAACTTAAACTCCTCCCAACGCCACTTCTTCAAAATAGACTCGCCCAGACTGTGGTATTTTGTGGAAGAGCCATACTCAAGGGGCCAAAGAGCCACATGTGGCTAGTGAGCTGCAGTTTGCCGACTACGGACCTAGGTGAAAGGGAGCCTTGCCCAGGCCAACCTTGGTCTTTCAAAACAGGAACTTTTTATAGTTCATTGGTGATGGGCCAGGGCTCAGCATGGGTGACATAGCCGAGACAAAGATGACCAGGACCCCAAAGGAGCACTTAGGCTAGTAGTGGGGATGAGACTTGCCCAGAGTGTTATCAAAACTGTGCTGAGTACACTGAGGGAAGCACACGGCTGTGGCTGGAACACAGAGGAAACAGTGGATTCTGGATCTGCAGGAGGAAGTCATATTTGAGTTGGCCTTTGAATTGAAGGCAGGTGTTTTTATTTGTTTTGTATAGTTTTTCTCCTTATGAGCAGGGATGAGAGGAAGGGCATCCAAGCAGGAATGACCCAGTGAGCTAAGGCCCGAGGTGAGCAATTGTGAAAACAGTGACTCTTCTGGTTAGACCAGACAGGAGACCATGTGAGGGAGCAGGCAAGATGACATACACTTACGAGCTGGGTCGAGGGGTTGTGTAAGGTCACGTGAAGAGTTTGAATTGTTTTAGGCAAATGAAGGTCACTATAGGTTATAGTGGGCTAGAACAGTGGTCTGTTGACTAATGAGTTTGCCGACCACTGGGCTAGAGGGACATGCACAGCATTGTGTTCTAGAAAGATAATAGGCAGGTGGTCCTTTGGGTCTGGAGGTTGGGTGGGAGGGCACATGAAAAGGAGTAAGCAAGGTGGGAAGAAAAGGAGGGGCTGGGCAAGGGGAGAATTC
Source organism: Lasiurus cinereus (assembly GCA_011751065.1). Taxonomy (NCBI): domain Eukaryota; kingdom Metazoa; phylum Chordata; class Mammalia; order Chiroptera; family Vespertilionidae; genus Lasiurus; species Lasiurus cinereus. The sequence continues at coordinate 21,664,358 of JAAGEH010000417.1, forward strand.
GGGGAGAGACCAGGAATAGCTGAAGGTAAATCCGAGGTTTTGAACCAGGGTTATTTTGACGACATTAACAGACAACAGGGATGGGAAACCAAGGAGGGATGGGAAGGAGATTTTTGGACAAGTTGAGTTTGAGGGGTTTGGAGTCATTGAAATGAAAATGTCTAACCACCAGTTTCCATGCAGGTTGGGTTAAAAACAGAGCGCAGGGCCAAGGTTTTGCACGTCTCTGGATGTGGGTGAAGTAGACACTAAGAGGAAGACAGTCTTAGAAGGCAACACAAAAGGGTGAGGAAAGGAATGAGGGAGTTTAGGGCTGCAAAGTCCAGGCGAGGAAAGCCAGGGGAGCGTCAGCGTGGTGGGCATGCAGACAGGTGGAGGAGGGGGAGAGGCGGGGACAGACAACTGGACTTTCCCATGAGGAACGCATGGATGCCATTGGGGGTGGCATCCTCAGAAGTCACAGCAAGGAGGCATGAGCAGGAGGTTCTGAGATATGATCTGTCATGTGATCACTTATTAACTCATTCATCATCTACCCACTGAGCACCTACCATACTGCAGGTACTGAACTAAGGAAGCTCTAGGGATCCAGCAGGGAACACACAAGACAGAGACCGTCTGTCTTTCACAGAGCTTGCAACTAAATAGAGGAAATGAGCATCATACCCATAGCCACTGAGAAGTTACTTAATCACATTATGACATCTCAGTCAGGGATCAGGAAATGCCTTCTTTTGAGGAAATAAGTGGGATACATTTTACATGTGGGGTGAGTCAAAGGCAATAAAAATTGTTATGGCACTAATTATAATACATACATTAAAAAAAATAAACATCTAAAGGTAAAGTAGTACTGTTCTTTGTGTCACAGAATAAGAAGTTATTGGAAATAATTTCTTTAGCATTTGTATCCCTGTGACTAGAGGCTGGATAGTGATTTAGGAAAGTGACCCTCTGAGGACATAGAGGTATAATTCCCATAGACCAGCCTTCCATAAACCCATCCATCCCTCATATTCAAGCATCCACTCATCCATTCATCTGAATATGCATCCTTCCATTTGTCTACCTCTCCATTTCTCCACCTGCCCACCTGTCCATTTTCCCATCTGTCCATCCATTCATCCATCTGTTAATCCATCCAACAGATACACAATCAACATCTATTCTTAGCCAGGCAAAGTCCTTCCACCATTATTGAGGCCAAGTGGATAGGGGTGTTCCCTTCCTTTTTCCATACATGATGCTGAAGTTTTTCTGACTCCCCCCGCCTCTCTATTCTATCTCTGATGTTCATTTTAATCAATCTTCCTGGGTTTAAGAGTTTTGGCAGAAAGAAGACCTTGGCCCCTCTTATTGGCCTCCCTCCTCATCCTTATAAGGCTACTTCTGTCATGTCCCAGACAAGTAATGAAGATAGAATAGTATTGTTTTCCATCTGAAGAAAAACATCTCTTATGTCTCACAGGAAGAGAGAATGAATCCATGCTTGTGATACAGTGCTTTCCGAATGCCAGACCTGTCAGGACAGATGACGAAGTAATCTCATTAAGACAGGCATACTGTTTTCCGCAGTGTGAAGAAAATGAAGGGAAGGCCATTCACTCAATGGTTCTTAAGATTTTAGGATTCTTCCTTTAGGTTGTGTTTTCTACGTAATTCTGTTTTCCATAAATTTAAAAGGGTAAGTTGGGTCGTATCTTTGCTGAGTGCCTAAGAGCAGAGCTTAGGAGAGGAAGCGAGGTGAAAAGGAAGACATGACTTCTGGGTGGATCTTGCAGCCAGATCGGAACGCAGACCTTCTTCCTCTTGCTGCCTTCTTCTTTCCTCTTTTTCTCCTTCTTTCCCATGTTCATTCCCTCCCTCCTTTATAATGGTTCTGGACCAAGCAATAGAACTCACTTATTTGTTGCAGTTGGTATCACTGGGATGCTTAAACCTCTCTGTTTGTATAGATACTCTGGCTTTTGCGTCATTAAAAGAAGAAAATGATTGGGTCATGCTCTTCTAGTGACCAAATGGATATTTTCTGACAAAACTTGCTTTGGTTCTTCTCATTACAGCCTTCCACATGTAGAAAAATGACTCAGTCTGAAATGAAATGTATTAGGTGTCCAGTACTATGTGACCCGACACTATGAGCATTAATTATTTCCATTCTTAACTGGACCCCAGCATTATTATTCATTCTCTCCCAACTTCCCTTTCCAGTTTGCCCTTGGGAGCCCTGTTCCTTTATTTGGATCTTTCTCTTAGTTTCTTTCTTTTTTTTAACCTTGTAGTCTTTGATATTTTTCCATTGAGTTTTAGGGAGAGTGGAAGAGAGAGCGAAAGACAGAGAAAAACATTGATGTGAGGGAAACACATTAATTGGTTTCCTCTGGCATGAACTCCGACCAGAGCCCAGGCTGGGGAGGAGCCTGCAACCCAGGTACGTGCCCTTGACCAGAATCAAACCTGGGACCCTTTGGTCCACAGGCCAATGCTCTAACCACTGAGCAAAACTGGCTAGGACTAACCTTGCAGTCTTAATTAAGCCCCCAAGTTGTCCTAGTTTAGGTGAAGCTTCTTCTAAGACACATTTTCCTCCTTTCACATTCTTTGCTATTTTTCTCTTTGCAGTAACCATGACTTGATATGGAGAAACCAAGCGAATCATAAATATGCACTTTGTGTTTGTGTGCAAGATGGTGTGGTGGGTGGTGCCCGTGAGGAGCCTGCAGAATATTTGGGGAAGATGACACAGGTGTATAGGAAAGATTCCAACAAAACCCTAAAATCAAATCCAAACCCAAACCAACAACCCTATGGCATGGTTTGTTTCTGTGAACATTTTTCTGAATAACCATGACTTTGCTAATCTGATTCCTTCATGAGGCTCAGAGTTCTCCTTGAGGGCAGGGCAATACATTTCCACAGGTTCCACCGAGCTCTTAATACACTCAGTCAGCACTCAAAAAACCCCCTACTGAGTGTCTTCTGTTAGTCGGGCACTGAGCTAGGTTATACAGCAGTAACTAGGCTGGTCAAGCCAGACAGTCAGATTGCTCTAGAATTTCAGAAAAGAGGGGAAGGTCTCTTTGGGTTGGCGTGGTTAAGGAGCAGAGACCTTAAGAATGTGTAGCGTTTGGATTTATGGGTAGAGAGGGACCCCCAAAGGCTTTTCAGACAAGAGAAATGGAATAAACAGAAGCAAACTAGTATATAGAGAGGGTGGAGAAAGGGACCCTCATATATTATGGGTGGGAATGCAAGTTGGAGCGAAAACCATCTGGATATCCTCAAAAAATAAAAATAGAATTACCAAATGACTCATAAATCCCACTTCTGGATACATATAAATGGAATATTACTCGGTCATAAGAAGAATATAATCTTGCCATGTGTGATATAGCATGAATGGGCCTAGAAGGTATTATGCTAAGTAAAATAAGTCAGTCCGAGAAAAACAAATTCCATCTGATTTCACTTAGATGTGAAATCCAAAGGACAAAATAAATGAATAAACAAAATTGGAACATACGCAGAGATAGAGAGAGCAGACTGATGGTTGCCAGAGAGATGGGGTGAGAGGATTGGGTTAAAAGGCGAATGGGCCAAAACCGGTTTGGCTCAATGGATAGAGAGTCGGTCTGTGGACTGAAAGGTCCCAGGTTCGATTCTGGTCAAGGACATGTATCTTGGTTGCGGCACATCCCCAGTACAAGAGGCAGCTGATCGATGTCTCTCTCATCGGTGTTTTTAACTCTCTAGTCCTCTCTCTTCCTCTCTGTAAAAAAATCAATAAAATATATTTTTTTATAAAGGCGAACGGAGTAAGAACTACAAATTGGTAGCCACAAGAAATGCAAGTGCCGATAGGGCATGTTGTCAATAATATTGTAATAACTGTGTGTGGTGCTAGTTAGGTACTGAAGATATTGGTGGGATCACTTTATAACCACGGTGCTATATACCTGAAATGAGCACAAAATGATATGAAATGCAAACAGTAATTGAAAAATAAAATTCACATTGGAAAATGATGGAGGGATGTCATTAGATTAAGGAATGAAGAGGAAGGAGTGGACATGAGTGGGGTGTGAAGGAGGAGATGCCACATTTGAGTTGAGAGGATTGGAGATTTAGGCCTTGACATTCAGGTCTGGGTGTTTTCGCATTAGACGCACATGTGTTGGGGACTGTAACCCAAACAGACTCCAGCTCCATATATGCTAACATCAGGGTGCTGCTCATGCCCCCCTTTCTCCATGTAGACCCCGGTTCTCAAGTGGCTCTGACTGGAGTGCTGAGAACTCACTAAATGGCCCCTCTCCCTCCAGCCAAGACCAAGGAGGTGTCTCTGTGTGTGTGTGTTTTCTCAAGTCATTTCCCAGGACCGAGGGCACCCCAGGGCTCCAGGGGAGGGCCTGTCAGATGGAGCTTATTTATTTAATGAAAAGAACTTAATAATTTGGTTTTGTTTTCCCTGGTTCTTTATTTTTCTTTCTACCTCCCTCTCCTTCCCTGGGCTTCGCAGGGTGGGAAATGGGTCAGCAACTTGGCCACAGCCAAGCTGAGTATTTAATTCTTCAGCTGTTTTACAAGCCTGACTGGTTTTTGTAGCTAATCTCTCTTCTGCTTGTCCCCTGAGGAGTGTGTGTGTGTGTGTGTGTGTGTGTGTGTGTGTGTGTGTGTGTGTTGGGGTGAGAGAGGGGAGGGATAGCCATGGGCAAGGGCCCTGTTCAGTCCGGCTAGCTACCAGCATGAAGCCCGTGGTGCCGGCCTGTGCTCTGGCTGTTTATTCTGCATTGTGCAGGCCTTTCTCCGGGTCTGAGTTTCCGTGCATGTGCTCTGTCCCCCTTTACTCAGCCTGGGGAGCAAGAAGAGGCAAGGCGAGGCGGTTGTCTCAGGATTGCTGTGAGACTTAAAGACGCTGAGAAGGTGTGGAAAGACATGATCCCAAGTTCTGGCCATCCGTGAGCATCCTTGTGTCCAAAGGGGTCACATTTTACCCAAAGATGACAGAATAACTACATGCTTAGGAACGAAAATCATTCCTAGGCTTCCTTAGAAAGACACTGCCCATTAAGGAAGTTTCGGCTGACCTCCACTCTCTACTGCCCTTCCTAGAAGGACTGGGACCCCAAGCCTCAAAGGAGCCCCCTTCCACTTTCCTTAGTCTATGGCATCCCTCCCTGCCAGCTTATCAAGCTAAGAATTTTAATTGGGACTTAAATTTTTTGTTGTTGATTTTAAAGAGAAAGAGGAAAGGAGGGAGGAGAGAGAGAGAGAGAGAGAGAGAGAGAGAGAGAGAGAGAGATTGAGATTTTGTTATTATACTGATTTTTTCATTCATTGGTTGCTACTTGTATGTGCCTTGATCAGAGATCAAACTCACAACCTTGGAACCTTGGTGTATCTGGATGATGCTCTAACCGAGTGGTCAGCAAACTGCGGCTCAAGAGCCACATGCAGCTCAAGAGTCTCGGTTTGCCACTCTGTTGACTTTGCTGACCACTGTCATATACTACCCTTTACCTCTTTGCACACAATATGCCACAGTTGTCTAATCCTCATAGCTTCCAACTACACAGTAACATTTAGTCTGGCAGTGGTCGGCAAACTTATTAGTCAACAGAGCGGCAAACCGTGGCTCTATCCAACTGAGTTACCCTAGGAGGCCAGGGCTTAATTGGAACATTTTAAAATGGTCCTCGGCCTGAGTTTTACTGACACTGTGGTCTTATGGGACATGGGAGGAGTGGTGGAAGGGTGCGAAACCCGGGGAATGGACCGTGAGATGAAGGCAGACACAGGTGAGGCTAGTAACACTCCTAGAGCACATCTGTTTCTCTGTCAGGAAATGGGATGACTCCATGATTCCCAAGTTTCCCAAATGTCTTCAATTTAATCTTAGGAAAGCACGGGCAAAGAATCGTTTTTGATGCCTCTGATGTGCGAGGCCTTACATGAAGGCTCATCTACATCATCTCGCTAAACTTGACAGATCCAAGGGCAGTAGGAAGCAGGCATCCCTCCTCCGACTCCTGTTGTTTACACTGTGCACATGAAGACTCGGAGGAAAGAGGATTAAGTGACGTGAGCGGGGCCTGGATTCCCTAGACCCCGTTCTGTCACGTAGTGTGATTTTTTACAGCATGTTCTCTACACTCACGTTTCAGATTCCCCACCACAAAAATGTGAGGCCAGGCTAGGTCTGATTATCCCCATTTGACAAATGAGGAAACTGTGGCTAAGAAAGGTTAAGAGGCTTGGCCAGAGCCACGGGCCTCATTTGAGGTAGAAGCAGACGCAGATCTTGATCTCCTAATGCATAGACCAGACTTTTCCCACTCCCCTCAGCCGCCTGCTCTTGCTGGTCACTGCTGGACTCACTCTGATTCCCGGGGTCTTGTTCTGTGAAGAGTGGAAAATTCCTGTTTTAATCTCCAATCTTAAAGTGTAACTTTAAGAGCCCCAAGGAAAACAAATCAACTGCAGTGCTTTCCGTCAAGGCTGCAAAATCCAACCCCAGAATTAATAGGACAGTTATTGTATATAAAATGCTAGCCTGATTGAAAACATATTTATTGTGGATTAGCAAGTCTGTAAAAGCCATAAACCTCCACCGTGGTCGTTAAAACTTAAAAATATGTTTCTAATAACAGTGCAATTATGTATATAATAATTGCCTGAATAAAACAGGATTAAATGCATCTTCAGTGAGTCTAGATTTCAATTTGCTGCACACAGAGGGGCTGGGATTGTGGGGGTGGGACAACAGGAAGAACGAAGGTTTCTTTAAAAGAAGAGAGAGCGAGGAGGAGTGTGAGCAAAGCTGCCCACCCACTGTGCCCCAGACCCTTCTGTGCCTCTTGGACGTTTCACATGTTGTCATGCCAAGTCCTTTTACTGCATTTGCAGATGCGCCTAAAGTACTTCCTGGGCTGGGGGTCAAAGTGGAAGGAATAAGGGCGGCAGGGCCAGCCAATCAGGCTGCGGTGACCAGCCCAGGTGGCTTGTCATCTTTTGTGGGGCCCCAGACAACTCTTTGACTTGCTTTTAAAATGATATAAGTTAGAGGAATTACCTAAGAGTATGATTTTGTGTGTGTGTGTAGCAAGGTTTAACACCCACCATAGGTTTGCTGGGATTTCAGTGACTGAGTTTTACTGTCACTGTGACCTTAGGGGACATTATTTACCATACACCGAGTTGGAATTCATGCCATAATAAGCTATCTGACAAGTGATGTTTCCTATACCAGATGTGACCATGTGGTCTTACTCATACACTCCCATCGGTCAGGCCATACTTTATTTCTTTACTCACTTATTAAACAAGTATTTATTGAGTGCTAATTAATTGCCAGCAACTGGGTAGGCATTATAAGTAAATATATGTAAGTGATAGAATGAGCCATACCCTGCAGGTGTGAGTTCCAGGAATGGGGAAAAGCCCTGGACGACACTGTTCCATGTACTTCTCATTTCATTTATTCAGCAAATATTTATTGGATATTTCTCAAGTATCGGAAATGAGTATAGATGCCAGGTCTAAGGCAGGAAACAAAGCAAATTCTTGCCCTCCTAGAGCATTTATACTTGATGCCTGAAAACAGTGTATAGAGAGATAAAAGGTACCACTGCACAATATGTGCCGCACCGGCACAGCCAGGGGTGACCCTGAGAGGGGGGCAGCTGAAAGACTCAGAAAAGACAGACAAGAAAATGAAAGCTGGGTCTTGGTGGGTCACTGCTTCCTGAGAGACAGCACCAATGTTCACAAGCCGTATCTTTATTTTATAGCAGATGCCACAAGGCAAAGTAAGGGTGGGGTCAAGATGTTTACAACATTCTCGTGGGTTTTAGTCCCACTCAATTACATGCACCTAATCAAGCTTTACTTGCAGCCTAAATCACTCAGGCACGTGGGGCCACGTGTTTGGACCACAGGCTCGAGCTCACAACCACAGCTGTTGGCTATCATTGTGATGGGAGGTCTCTGCCCTCCAAGCTAGGACTTGCACGTGGCCATGAGAGGACTGTGCGCTCTCATTAGTCCAAGGCTTGGACCTGTCCAAACACTATAACTGCGCCCCACAACAATGAGAAACAAGACTTGAAAAGCCATCCATTTTAGAAAAAGTAAAGCTATATTTGTAGATGATGTGATCTGGCATATAGATAATCCTAAAATAGGCACCAAAACACTTTTAGAACTCATAAATGAGTTCAAAAGGATTGCAAGACACAAGATCAAAACACAGAAATATATTCTAGTTTTGTACGCTAACAATAGATAATCCAAAAATGAAGTTAAGAAAAAATTTCATTTGTAGAAGTATCAAAAAACATAAAATACTTGGAAATAAATTTAACAAAAGAAATGTAAGACTTGTACATTCAAAACTATTAAACATTGTTGAAAGACATGAAATAACACCTAAATAAATGAAAACACATTTTGTGTTTGTGAACTAGAAGACTTAAAATTATCAAAATAGCAACACTCCCCACATTGGTCTACACAAATCTCAGCTGCTCCCCTTTCTTTCTTTTTTTTTGCATAAATTGACAAGTTATTCTTAAAATTCCTATGTAAATTCAAGAGACCTAGAATACCTCAGACAACATTGAAAAAGAAGAACCAAGTTGGAGTATTCACGCTTCTTAATTTCAAAACTAACTATAAGTTGCAACTATAAAGACTGTTTTGGCATAAGGAGAGGCATATATATCAAAGGAATAGAATTGAGAATCCAGAAATAAAAGCTTACATTTAATTTATGGCCAATTGCTTCTGGCCAGAGACAGTGAATGGCCAAGACAACAAATGGGGAGTTGACACTTCAACAAATGGTGCTGAGAAAACTGGCTATCCACATGGGAAAACATGAGTTTGGACCCCTACCTCAAATCATATACAAAAACTAACTAAAACTGGATTATAGACCTAAAAGGTAAAAGCTAAAACCATAAAACTCTTCAAAAAAACAACCATAAATCTTCATGACTTTGGGTTAGACAAAGGTTGCTTAGATATGACACCAAAAGCACAAACAAGCAATCAAATAAATGAATGAATAAATAAATTTATTAACTTCATCACCGTTTTGAAGATTGTGCTTCAAAAGACATAATCGAGAAAACTAAAAGATAACCCACAGGATGGAAGAATAGAATTGAAAATTATATATCTGATAAGAATTTGGTATCCAGAATCAAGTAGTACTTAAAACTCAACAATAAAAGAACAGTTAGCTTAAGTATAAACAGACAAAGGACTTGGATAAATATTTCTCTAAAGAAAATATGCAAATAGCTAATAAGTACAGGAAAAGATGCTTAGTATCATTACTTATTAGGGAAATGAAACTCTAAACTACATTGAGATATCACTTCACACTCACAGGATGACCATAATAAAAGTATTACAGTGTTGGTGAGAATGTGGAGAATTACGTTCTGGTGAAAATGTAAACTGATGCAGCGACTTTGAAAACTAGTCTGGCAATCCTTCAAAAAGCTAGAGATAAGAGTTACCATATAATGTAGCAATTTCACTGCTAGGCGGGTAGCCAAGAAAATTAAAAACAAAAGTGTGTACATGAATGTTCATACCAGCATTAATCATAAGAGACAAAAAGTGGGACAATCCAAATGCTCACGAATTGATCCGTGGATAAACAAAATGTGGTATATCCATATAACGAATTATTATTCGGCCAGCCAAAGGAATGAACATGTTCTACCATGTTATAACTTTGGAAACATTGTGCTAAGTGAAAGAAGCCAGGCACAAAAGATCACACATTATATTATTCCATTTATATAAATGAAATGTCTGGAACAGACAAATCCACAGAGACAAAGAGTTAATTGGTGGTTGTCAAAGTGTTGCGGGGAGGAGAGACTGGGGAATGACTGATAATGGGTGTGGGTTTCTTCTGAGGTGATGAATTAGGTAGTGATGATGGTTTTACAACTTTGTGAATATATTAACAGCCATACCTTAGGAATGCGTTAGCTTTTTGTTTGGTAACCTCATCCCCATGTTAAACTTTCAGGAAATTAAAACCTTAAGTTTTTCTTAGCACTGCTGATATTCAGACATATTTCCTCCTTGATCCAACAATAACACATTAGTGGACCAACCAGAGTAGCCCTCTTTAGCAGTGAGAGACATTTTCTGAGTTGTGACCACCTGGGTTGTCTGTGCAGAAGACTAGTTAGATGTGTGAAAGCTATTGGGTCTGTACTGTCATGAGGTTGACTTAATTACTTGAAGGAAGGTGAGTATACCTTTGACCAAGGCAAAGGGATTGGGGTAACAGAAAAAAAAAAAGCCTATTGCTTTACTGCATAGTTAGCAAGATGAGGCCTGGATACTTGAATTGGGTATGAAAATCAGGGTAGGTCTTGTCAAAGAAGCCAGAGAAAGAACATCCACAGTTAGCAATGAGTGGAATCCAGTGATGGCGTTTTCATTTGTTGATGCAAGGGGAAGAAAGTTAGACCTGGCATCTCCTCTCTGGGCTTACATGAGTAGTTAGTGAACAATTTGCAGACCTTGCTAAATTCTCAACCCTGAACTGAAGGTATTTGTGTTACAATCAGAAGAAATGTCTGAAGTATTCTTTGCGGACAACACAGCTCAGTACTGAGAAACTATAGGGAAAAGAACCACAAGCATGTGTTCCTAAAGCTCCTTCTGGAAATTTCCTTGAAAGTGGGGAGATCCTGATTTCCTACCAGAAATCCCATGGCCAGAGATTTAGTGGACTTGTTGGTCACAAACTCAAACAGCAATGGACACCACCTCCTTGTCCCAGGGGAGAAGGCACTCTGACAAAAGTGAGGGTTGAATAGAGGACACAGGGCCAGCTGATTAGGCTACTGTGGTCAGAGGGGAAAGCATTGGTGAGGGGAGTGAAGGTTTGACATCGCCTCTCAAGATCCCACCTCATCCCTTGCCTTTCTCTGGTCTCCTCACTGCCCCTCCCATTATGGGAGTGAACAGGCTGGAGGGTCAACACCAGCATTTTCTCTAGACTATGGCCTTAAGTAAGAGTGTCAAAAGGCCTTCGGAAGCCTGGCATGTGGGCTGCTGGTACAGCTCACTAGGGTTAAGTTTCAGGTAATATTAAGGGGTCCAGTTGTCCTAAGAGCATCCCTATCTAACTTGCCTGTTAGAAACTTAGCAGGGCTTGTACTTGAAAAGAATCTCAGAGATCTGACCAGCCTCTCATCTGTATTGGTAAAGGCTCACCCTAGAACCATCTTTTGTGTCATCAAAGGACCTGCATCCTAGCACAATGGCTGGCATCTACGAGGTACTGAATCCCCACGAACGATTGTCATCATTAGAGATCAAGTCAGTTTCCTAAAATACGGTTGGCCATTCTTAAACACGCTGAACCTGGAGGACCTGAAAGTATTTGGGGGTTGCATGCCTCACCACGGAGCAACTATATAGAAATTGCTTTTGTTATTCTTATTCCTGACGGATAGCTAAGCACAGAGCGACTTCCTGAAAAACCCCACCGAGCATTCGCAAAGGCCCTGGGAAGAGAACGAGGAACCCTGCCTCCTCCTTTGCTATGTTAGGCAGCAAAGCCTGCTTCCTTCGCCAGGAACAGCAACCCGACCTTGCTCCCTCTGCCAGATACTCGCGTTCCTGCTGAGTCAGGCAGGACCGGAGAGTCAGCCAAGTGGGGCTTGATTTGAGTCATATCCTGGTAAATGTGTATCAGAAGCAGGTGAAAGATGTTAAATTTCACACAAACTCACAGCAGATGAAAGGTGAGGAGCACAGCAGACCTCAGTATCACCTCGTGCCCAGACCCAGTTGTCATGCAGAGAGGAACACACCAGGCAGTTGCAGAACAGAACACAGAGCAGTCCCCGGCCTAGGAATCGGGACAGGGTTCAGAGAGGGGGTAGCAAGAGTGCTGACACTGGGGTCCAGTTTCCACCAGTCACGGGACGTGAGGTTCAAAGAGGCAACAGTTGCACAACAAGGTGAATGTGCTTAGTACCACTAAACTGTGGACTGAAAAATGGTTAAGATGATGAGTTTTGTGTTCGGTGTATTTTACCAAAATTACAAAAACCAAAGCTGACAGTCGAGTACTAAACAAGTTCAATGGCAAAGGCAATAATTGGCCCTCAGTTCTTCTGTGCAAGCAGTATCACGGGCAACAAAACAGCTTGCTCTGCAGCTGAACTTGCGGACCAAATGCAATATCGTGTTTGCAAGCATTCTTTAATTATTATGGCTCTGTCTGTGTCAGCACATGCTAACCCTCGGATGCTCATCGCTCATGGCTGCCTGCTTAGGCGAATGTCTGTGTCCTTCCTCCTGCTCCTCTGTTGAAGCAGCGTGATAGTTTCAAAGGAACATTACAAAAAACTAACGAATAACTCAGGAAATAATGACAAATCGCCTGGGTAAAAAAAGCAGCTTTATTTTATTGAACACATACTATATATTAGTCATAAAACAGAGTTCTTGACATGTGTCATTTTTAATCCTTGTAGTACATCGTGAGGAAGCTATGATTGCACTGCTTAAAAATCAATGGCACTGCTGCCCTGGCTGGTTTGGCTTAGTGGATAGAGAGTCAGCCTGGGGACTGAAGGGTCCCAGGTTCGATTCCAGTCAAGGGCACATGCCTGGGTTGTGGGCTTGATCCCCAGTGGGGGGCATGCAGGAGGCAGCCAATCAATGATTCTCTCTCATCATTGATGTTTCTCTCTCTCTCTCTCTCTCTCTCTCTCTCTCTCTCTCTCTCTCCTTCTCCCTTTCTCTCTGAAATCAATAAAAATATATTAAAAAATATATATTTGGAACTGCAGTTCAGAGATCTTAGGCACACAGCGAAGCTAAATCAAGACCAAACTCTGATTTGATTGGCTCCAAAGTCATTATTTTCTTTCCTTTCATACTGCCCCTAGACTTCCCAATGACAGGATGTGACAGAAACAGCAGAGGGCTTCACCAGGTGCCTACATGTCCCATGGTAACCAGGTCTACCCTGATTGAAGGTACCGCTTTCTTGGTAGGCCTCTGCCTGCTTCTCCCAACACCTGCCTTTCATTCAGGAAGCTCGTGGGAACTAGAGTTTTGTTTGCTTGTTCAGCATCTACCCCAATTGCCAAGATCAGAGCTTGGCTGAGAGTAGGTGCTCGTAAATATTTATTGAAGGAAAGAATGGATGACTGATCTCTTCGTGACGTCATAGTCTCCCCAGCTCTCAAGGACTGTCCTTCCATCCTGTCCCGCTATCCAAGGACAGATACCAACTTTCAGTGGTAACTCGTTATTCACACCTCAGAGTCCTCCTTCCTAATGTGAGTTTGTAATTAACTCTTAGTGAACTTACTAAGTTCTATCAAATGAGCAAATTCTTGGATAGCCCATATTAACTTCTTTAGCTACCTCCAGGACACTTTAGATTCTGCTGTTCAACCATGTGCGGAGTGATGAGCAATGATAACTAACATGTATGGAGCAGTTACCATGTTCTAGATATCATACTAAGGACTTTTCATGCATCATCCCATTGAATCTTGGTAGCACCTTTGACATAGATCCTATAATTATCCCCGTTCTCACACAAGAGAAACTGAGACTGTGCTTCAGTGAAGTGGCCAAAGTCATGCATAGCTTTTTCTGCCTTTAAGACTTTAGACCACTTGGTACTTTGCAACACTACTTTTTTCTCCTTCTCTACAGTCTTCAAAAAAACTCCACCCATCACAGCAGGCCAACGACACCACAATACCCTACTACAGTGGTCGGCAAACTCATTAGTCCATAGAGACAAATATCATCAGGACAACGATTGAAATTTCTTTTGAGTTAAATTTTTTTAACTTAAACTTCTTCTAACGCCACTTCTTCAAAATAGACTCGCCCAGGCCGTGGTACAGTGGTACCTCGAGATACGAGTGCCCTAACATACGATATTTTTGAGATACGAGCCGTAGAGCGAGCGATTTTTGCTTTGAAATACGAGCAACATTTGAGATAGGAGTCATCGCTCGAATCGGCCGGCTGCACAAGACCCACCAGTTTACCTCGACTCGAGCGTCTCATAGTTTCCCACGCCTCAAGGTTACGGAACGAATTAAACTCGTATCTCGAGGTACCACTGTATTTTTGTGGAAGGTCCACCCTCAAGGGGCCAAAGACCTGTATGTGGCTCGCGAGCTGCAGCTTGCTGACCACTGCCCTACAACAACAGTATTATCTACATCATAGGCATCAGCACCCACTCTGCAACAGAGGTTCCTGATATTCTATTACAGGGAGATTTGAAATATCCCACTGGGTGGATTAAATTGGCCCATCCCCTCTCCTTCCAGGCTTCTCCACCAGCACTGCATTCCCTAACCCTTCCTTCCTTTCAAAGAACACGGCCCTTCCAGAAAGCCCTCGAGCTGTATAAATTTTGGCTGGATCCCATTCAAGATCAGTCTTTTACAGTCAATCTGCTTCTGGACAGAGCAATCAGGATCAAGAGGATTTAGGAGAAGTGTTGCTCTTTCTCTCATGTTTCATCATTTATTTACAGTCCAGTCTCCAGGGCACTCCAGCCCATCTGGGGCCTCGGGGGCTATCAGATGGCCCCTCACCGCTGGAGTGGATGTTCTTGACAATGAAAAGAAGAGGGGGGCGGGCAAAGGTGAAGTACACTCCTTCCTGGATGCCTCTGGGATGACTTTTTTAGGAGCTTGTTGTAAAGTGCCCTTCCACCCCCTGCCTTGATTAGACTCTGGTTCTCTGTGGTGAGCTGGCTCACAATCTCCAGAGCCCTCGCCCTGCCTGCCCTTGCACTTGCTGCCTCACCTTTGGCATTGAGCTAGCCATTGGAGTTAGAGAGCGAGTGTGGAAGGAGAGGAGCACACCCATCTCTTCAAGTCAAACATCCCATGATTCCAGAGAGAGCAGATCAGTGGTCCCAGATCCGTCCTGGAACCCCTCGCCTTCCTCACGTCAGCTGGAACTGGGTGGTCCCCATGCAGAACGTCGCTTTCAGTCTGTCCCCAGCCTCACATCAGAGAGTGTGGCTGCCCGGTTCCTTCCTTCCCGGTGACACTTTGAGTGAGATCTCTGCTCCAAAGACTGATTCTTTCTTCAAGAGACTATTTATTCTCTTTTAGAGTTCACAGTGTTCAACTTTTGTTGGTCTCTGGGTTTGTCTGCTGCAAGGAGAACTCTGAATTCTGATTAGAATTATGCCAATGAGAAAGGTAGCTGTCCATTCTTCCTGAAAAATTTCAGTTACTCAGTGTTGGGAAATGTGGATTCCAGGATTTTTAGATCCGTGGCAGTAAATCACCTCATCCCCAGAGCAATCACAAGGTCCCGAGTAAGACCCAAGTGATGGTCCTTGAAAACTTTCCCCTCTTTAACTGCTTGTGTTTATTTTTTAATGAACTATTTTGCACATACAAAGAATATAATTTATGTAATATATGAAAGATAAAATAATACTCCTGCACCAATCGCCCAATTTTAAAAATAGAATGTTACCAAAATGATGAGGCATCTTTGTACCCTCCTGATGGTCACCTCCACCCCTGAAAGGAACATCATGATTACTGACCTCTTTCTTTTCATTATAGTTTGAAAGGATATTGGTAAAAGGAATATATTTTATAATTTTTAAACATTTTTTTAAATTGATTTCAGAGAGGAAGGAAGAGGGAGAGAGAGAGAAAAAAAAACATCAATGATGAGAGAGAATCATTGAGCGGCTGCCTCTTGCACGCCCCATCCTGGGGATGGAGCAGGCAACCTGGGCATGTGACCTGACTGGGAATTGAACTGTGACCCCTGGTTCATAGATCGATGCTCAGCCACTGAGCCACACTGGCCGAGCTATGTTTTATAATTTTGAATGTATCTGAACTTGATGTGAATAGTATCACACAGGTTAGTTTTTTTGTGCCTTCTATTTTTCAAAGAACTTATATGCATGGCCTGTGGTCACAGGCAATAGGGTAATGAAAACCTGCGGTGGGGGGTGGGTAGGGGCTGTGAGGAGAGAGTAAAGGGGGGAAATGGGAAATATCTGTAATACTATCAACACTAAAAAGTATATTTAAATATGAATCATCTGAGTGAATGCATTTAGCCATAATTAATCCATTTTTTTGCTGCTAAATAGTATCCCTGTGACGATACCACCTTTTACCACCCCGGCCAGTGTGCATTTGGTTGTTCCCATTAGGCTATTAGGAGCAATGCTGCTGTAAATATCTGTGGTCATGTTTCCAGGGCACATGGGCAGGCTTCTCTCCTGGGTCACAGTATTTCCTTTTCCCTCTCCACATTCTCAGCTTCTCTCTTCAGTGACCTCATTTCTGGTCATTGCCCTCAGAGACGGTGCTGCACACGCTGGTGGCATAGATGTCATCAGGCACCATGCCTTTCCCTGGCTCACTCTCAGGTTTGTGGGCCCACTCACAGCTTTCGTGCCGACCACCCAGCTGGTCAGGACAGCTGGCCTGCGGGGGCCCAGTCTTGCCCTCTCTCCATAGCCAGCATACCTCCTCTCTGCCTCAAATTGTTTACCTAGTCTTCCTCCCCCTTCCATCTCTTCTCTGGGTCCTAGAGAGTGTCTTCTTTCCAAGTCACATCTTTTCCCTGTCCTCTTGATTCTGTCCCATGATCAAATCCCCCAAACACTGTCACATATTTTTATTTTCTGTCCATAGTTTTTCTGTCAGCCCAGCAAGCATGGCAGGGTTCTCCATATCCTCAAATCCCTCAAATCTTTGACTTTTAAACTTAAACAGCTATCTCGCTTCTGCTTTTCTTTGAAAAACTTCTTTGCTGCCTTAACTTCTGACCCCTATCATTTGACTTCTGCTCCATCGGAGGAAACCGGAAATTGAGAGCAAGAGATGCAGACTTGATCTTCTTAATCCTCTTCCTTGAAATTGTCTGCCTCTCAACCTACTAAAACATAGTTCTGCCTCTCACATTTGACCTGGCAAAGGTTATCGCAATCTTCCTTTGCTAAATCCAAATACTCATACATGTGAGCGAGCACAGCGTAAGGGGACTGAGTCTGCAGCCAACAGTCTAGGGTTTGAATCTCAATTTCCCCTCTTACTCTCTCTTCCAGAAGTTATACAAGTTCTTCAAAGATCAGTTTCCTCTTCTATTAAGAGAGAAATACTAATATCTTGTGGCTAGAATTGTTGTAAAAATGAAATGAGATGATGGTTCTAGAATTTTGCACGGTGGTGGACACCACAAAGTGCTCGGTAAGTATTAGCTTCAGTTATTATTGCGCCATCAATAATGCACTGGTTCTGCCTCTCCTTCAGCCGAACCCCCTATTGCAGTCCTTCCTGCCTGCCCATCCCATATACCTTTTGCTTCCATTATAGCAGACTGCATATAGCTTTCCAAACACACGCTGTTCCATCTCTGGGTTTTTGTGTTTGCTCTTTCGCTGACAAAGAATATCCTTCCCCTGTTCCTTATTTACCTGGTTGGATGCCTATCCATCTTTTGAAACTGAATTCCTATGTCACCCCCTGGTGAAAGTCTACCCTCCTCTTCCCCAATAGAGGAATTTCCTTTCTCCTCTGCGCAATCTTTTTTTTTATTATTATTATTATATTTTATTGATTTTTTACAAAGAGGAAGGGAGAGGGATAAGGAGGAAGGGAGAGGGATAGAGAGGAAGGGAGAGGGATAGAGAGTTAGAAACATCGATGAGAGAGAGACATCGATCAGCTGCCTCTTGCATGCCCCCTACTAGAGGTGTGCCTGCAACCAAGGTACATGCCCTTGACCGGAATCGAACCTGGGACCTTTCAGTCCGCAGGCCAACGCTCTATCCACTGAGCCAAACAGGTTTCGGCTCTCTGTGCAATCTTGTACCTTGCATCCATTTCCATTGTTGCATCTGTCACACTGTATCTTCCAGTTTACATTGCCACCCCAACTATAAACTCTTTGACTCTGCCCCTATTCCTCTAGTAGACACACAATATTTGATGAATAAAACACTGGAAGGAAGCAAAGCTCAGGAATAGCTGAACTAGGACTTAAAAATCAGGACTTCTCACTCCAACCCCACGTTCTTTTACCGACACCCTCAAAGTCACCAGCCCATTCAGTCACTTTTGCAGGTTGCCATGTAGTGTCTCATGACCTTGGAATGACCCTGAGGGTGAGATGTACCGCCCCGAGTTATAAAAGCTTTAGACTCCAGCTCATCTCCAAGGAGTTGTGCAAAAAGGGATTAAAGGACGTCAGAAAGCAGTGGGGATGTGGAAGATTGTGAGGCTGAAGGCAGGAACCTCAAAAGACCCCATAAAAAAGCAAAACAAAAAACAAAAACAAAACTCTTTTTGAAAGCGCAGGAAAGAGAGAAGGGCACTTTTAAAAAATTTGATTGCAACGTGATTTCCAGGCTGTGTTTATTGAACCAATCTTAAGTCCATAATCAAAACAATGTTTTATCATTTCCCCTCCAGGCTGGTCACAAGCTACAAACTGGATCATTTGACACATCTCTCGTGCACTTGAAACTCACATTGAAACTCTGCCATGTTAACTGTACAAAGAAAAATAACTTTTCAAAGGCCCACATATATATTTTTTTCTGATTCATCCTTTTGATATTTTGCTTGGATCCCAACCCAAATTCACTTGTTTTTCTCCAAGCACATATTTGGGCTACTTCCATCATTGTTCTTGGAAACGATTTTTCCTTTTGACATTCAGTATACAACCTGGTCAACCATCACAGGCTACGGCATCGAGTCCCTTATGGGCTGTCAGGAGCATCGCTAAAATATGTCTTCACTTAGGTTGACCATCTGTTCAGTTTTGCAATGTTCAGGAAAATGTGGTGTGTGTGTGTGTGTGTGTGTACATCTGGGTGAGTTTGCATGAGTTTTGTGTCTGCTGGGGGAAATGCTGGGTTAGCATGTTTTCTGCAGAATATCTGTGGCTTGTCTGCTGATTTGAATGAATGTCAGAACATGTTTTGAGGAGATATGTGTATATGGTTTCATTTATCTGAGGGAGTATCCTAAGCATAGGAGACTTAGCATGGGATGACATGGGTGAAACAGGCAGGCGATATTTGTTAGGAGAAAATGGAAAACTCATCAAAATTGGGCAAATTTTCACCTCATTGGCGGAGGGGAAGGAGAGCCAGCTGTTCCACAGCTGTGTGGTCTCACCTGGCAGCTCCAGGAACGAGGGCAGCCCGTCTGGGCTCAGTGGAAGCACCTCTGCTTTGGCCCCTGGTCAAGATGCCAACCTCTTTGTTTCTCCCAGCCAGCCGGTGGATCCACGGCCAGTGCCAAGTGGATTTCAACTCCTCTCTCTAATCCGTTCACAGCCTCAGCTCCACTCTGTCAGGTCCTGACTTCCTCACCCTGGCCCCTAACGAGTCCTGGCCTCATGTATTGCTTTTATTCTGGAGCCTGGCCAGGTCTCTCCCTCCCTTCCCAATCTTATCTCTCTGTGCTATTGTTCCTGGCGATTTTCTCCTCTCCCAGTCTGGCCACCTCAATTCACCCCACCCCATTTTATGTTGGCCCCTGTCTGGCCTATTGTTCCTTGCCTCCACTGTCTTCAGGCTCCTTCCTCTGGGCTGCTCATCTTCTCTGCCATTCTTTGCCCCTCTTGTCCCCTGGGTCTGCGCTCTCAAATGGGAAACCAGAAAAACCACTGACAGGTAAGGCAGATCACACCAGAAGACTGCGGAAAAATCAATGCCGTGATCGGCAGGACCATCAGAATTCCTTGGAAGATTTCGAATTCCTTTGACTGGGTCTGTTACTAATACACAATGGGAGAATCAGAGCCAATCAAGGGATGATGCTGCCTCTGGCTCATGGCAGCTCATTTTTAATAAATGTTACAGCTGGATGCGATGGCCAGATGAACTTTAAGGCCCTCCCAAGGCTGAGATTCTATGGTGGGTAGACTCTTACGGCTGTCCTATTTGAAAATAATCTCTTACCCCCCAGTCAGAGGCGCTATGGTTGTCTATTGTAATGGTGGCCACGGGCCATGCTTGTCTCTCCTGGCTGGCAGGAAGATGAACCGGCCATGTCCGAAGGTCTGCAGAGTTGTTTGACAGGCATTGCTTTCCTTTCCTCTTGTGGCTGCTGCAGCTGGAGCCAGGACACTCTAGCACACCCAGAACTTTCAAAGGGGCCAGAACTGCTGCTTTCCAAGTCCTCCCACAGTTTAGGGAGGAGATGAGATATCAGTGCTTTCATTCCAGTGTTGCTGTGGCTTCAAAACACCATAAAGCAAACTGAGAACGGCCCTGGCTAAGACTTGCGTCCCAGACTTGCTATTCTCCTGGTTTTGAAGAAGGCCCGTCAGAACCTTCCAGCTTCTCAGCCAGAATAGGGTGGTGTGCACGGGGATGTCAGAGTCCCCTCTAGAAAGATCCCCTAGGCTAGGAGAACATCTTTCCTGGGATGTTTCACCAAAACTCAAGTTGCCACAAGGTCTGGGGCTGTACCTTGGTTTTACTGGCATCTGACTTGGTGTGATTGGTGAGTTGTATGTATCAAATTGATTAGGCCACGGTCTGCAGATATTTGGTTAAACACCAGTGTGGAGGTTGCTGTGAAAGTGTGGTGTTTTTTTTTCTTCTTTTAGGTGACATTAACATTTAAATCAGTAGACTTTAAGTAAAGCAGATTGTCTTCCATAAAATGGATGGGCCTCATGCAACCAGTTGAAGGCCTTAAGAGAAAAGCAGATTGAAATTCCCCAGGAAAGGATTGCTGTCTCTAAGTGGCCTTCATATTTGATACTGCAATCTAACTTTCCCCTGGGTCTCCAGACTCTGATCTGCCCTGCAGATTGTGGCCTTGCCAGTCTCTACAACCCACATGAGCCAGTTCCACAAAAACAAATCTACTTTCTCTTTCTCTAGCACCTATTTCTATATCTATCTATCTATCTATCTATCTATCATCTATTTATTATCAATTAATACATCCTATTGGTTCCTTGTCTCTGGAGAATCCTGATGTATACATCAAGGATGGAGCAGAAGGTACCCTTTCTTTCCATTGGTTAATTTATCCCTGAAGAAGATCCTTACTGTAACTCATTGAATGTTGGTGACTATGTGATATCCCAATTTTAGGCCGATCAACCAACCTTGTTTGCCTGGGACTGAGGGGTTTCCTGGAATATGGGATGTTTAGGGCTAGAACTGAGAAATCTAGGAATAAATGGGTCAACTTATCTGACTAACAATTTGGGCTAGTGTATTTTTCTATCCAAATATCCAACATTTTTGAGAAGATTGCAGAAAGCACCTATGGTGAACTTATTGAGAAACAATTGTGCCTAGTATCTCCTTAGATCTTGGCTATTAATTCAACAAATATTCATCCTCTATCACGAACATGTGATTTAAGGCACTGGTGTTGCATCCAAGAAGCGGTCAGAGCCTTACATAAACATATTCTTCTAATGTTCCTAAAGGAGTTTAATTATGAGTGTGCTTCCTGCCAGCGAGCTCATTTACGTCCTGGCTGTAGAATAGTCTTGGGACTCTCAACACTGGTTGCCACAAGCCACAGCAGACCCTGCCCAGGTCCGGGTCTGTGGGAAGAGTGCTTGGTCCTACCTTCTCACATGCTGATGCTTGGTGGCTTCTAATTTTCTGGCAAATTCACCTGGGACCGTCATGAACCCTCCACGTGCCCCATAACTAAGAATTTCACACCAGAGCTTCCTCTTAGGACTGACTCCTGGGTGGAATGCTTGTGCTCAAGTCCTTCCACAGAATCTCTACAATATCAAGGCCCCTCCCTCTGCCAAACTCCCTTCCTTTTTGGCACGGTTTCTTGGCCACTGGATGCTGGAGAAAGTTGGGACAGGATGGGGTTAATGCCCTCTTGCCTGGTCATCCTGTGCCCCTCCTTCCTGGGTCTGTGTGAGTCACAGCTTCTCAGCGAGATGGATGTCTGGAGGGCCCCCAAGCCTGGAGGCTCTCACAGCCCAAACAGTTCCATGTGGCATGTGGTTTCTGGTGTGAGAAGCTGTATACTGGGGATGATGGTGTTGTTATTTGCCAGCGCTCAGAAAAGCCAAAGCCCTGTGTACTTTCACCCAATTAAAGATACTGGCCACAAACACATTCCTGCACACAAACACAGATATCTGCAGGCAGAGACGAAATCTCTCAGAGGCCCATCCAACAGGTACTGTGTGGGCATTCCACTCCACGCAATAGATAACATTGTCTCCATTCT
The DNA here is from genome assembly GCA_011751065.1 of Lasiurus cinereus. Classification (NCBI taxonomy): domain Eukaryota; kingdom Metazoa; phylum Chordata; class Mammalia; order Chiroptera; family Vespertilionidae; genus Lasiurus; species Lasiurus cinereus. The sequence continues at coordinate 21,686,617 of JAAGEH010000417.1, forward strand.
ACGGATGAGGAAACGGGCTCCGAGAGATTAAAGAGCATGTCCAGTGTCACACAATAAATAAGCAATGAAGCTAAGCTTTGATCCTATTTTTTTTTCTCATTTCAAACGCCAATTTATTTCCTCTGGTGCTTCACAGCTTAACAAAGCACAAATACATGATATACTCCAGTCCTGAGTTCATCCTCTGTGGACTCAAAATTAGGCTGGTGTGGTAGATAGTCAAGAATGGCCACCAATGCTCCCATCCCTGCATGCGTGGCTTGTGAGTTGGCTCTTCTTCCCACCAAGAGGCAGAAGCTTGCTCTTCTCTCCTTGTATCTGGGCTTGGCTAGGCAGCTTGCTTTGGCTAAAGCGACCTCAGCGAATGCGACGCAAGACGAAGCTTGAAAAGTGCTTGTGCATTGGAGCGTGCCTTCTCAGGCTGCGGCAAACCATTGCTCCACCGTGTAGCAGGCTGAGATGTGCAACTTAGTCAAGAGCCAGCACACACCACCAGAAAGGAGAGTGGTACCATGTTGGACCAACCAGCTCCCAGCAGCCCCTCCAACTGCCTGGAGTTGCATGAATCCAGGAGAGGTAGGAGTACTACTGCTCATATGAGCCTAACTTAATCATGCATAGATCTGTGAGCTAATAAATAACTGGGATTGTTTGTTAGATAGCCACGGAGAACTGACACGAACACTGCCCCTTGGGCCTACGAGCAGCCAAAGCACACCCCCACACACATCCACACAGTAGATAATCACAGACTGATCCAGCTCCTTTGTTATCTTGCATGGCACCAAGTAGAGAAGGCTCACTTCACTGCTCAGTCCTCAAAGAATGTCCTACCTGGACCGACGTGCCTTCATTCCCTATCTTTGTCCCACTTCTGATTTCCTCGCAATCTCTTCTTATTTCCGGTTCTTAGCGTGTGCTGTGGGGGGAGAGCAGCACTTCCAAAGGGCTTGTCACTCACCGTAGATAATGACATACTGGTCCTCTGGTTCATGCTTGTATTTTGCAAATTCTAGAGCTACAAATGTTTCAAGAATTCATTGTTGCCGACACAGGTTTGGCTCAGTGGATAGAGCGTCAACCTATGGACTGAAAGGTCCCAGGTTCGATTCCGGTCAAGGGCATGTATCTTGGTTGCAGGCACATTCCCAGTAGGGGGTGTGCAGGAGGCGGCTGATCAATGTCTCTCTCTCATCGATGTTTCTATCTCTCTCCCTTCCTCTCTGTAAAAAATTAATAAAATATATTTTTTGAAAAAGAATTCATTGTTCTTCCTCCTTTCCTTCTGGCTGTTGAGCTCTGCATTCAGTGCTTCCGGATTTTCTGGGTTTATGGTGGTAATGGGGTGAGGGTACAGCGTGGGGCTGGGGGAGTGGAAGGAAAGTGCCCTGATTCCTTTATGAACACCTGGGTGACCTGAAAATGCTGAGAAGTTTTTATTCCAGGGTAGAGTAGGTTTGTGTATGAGTATAAGGATTAATCTCCTGCTTCCTTTAGTTTGTAAGGGAAATTTGTATTTCTCTATGAACATAACATAGATCTTATTTTCATGAACTAAAAACCCTGTCTATGTAAGTAAGCCTTTTTGTCCAGTGAAAACAATACCAAAATACAAATGTCCTTTCCCTCCGTAGGTCAACAAGCTTTATCATTGCTATCATATTTTGTTATGTTAAGGCACTCAAGGAATGGGTGATAATTTAAAATTAAACCACAAACATTTATAAGATTGTCAGGGTTTTTATTTTTTATTTTTTTTTGTACTATGTCTTTTAAAAAAGAATGTCAGCAAGACTTGGTTTGATATTTTTGTTGAAACCACCCAGCAACCATCTAAAACCCAGGAATGGCAGACTTTCTGTAAATGGGCAAGACAGCAAATATGTTAGGATTTGCTTTCAGATGGTTTCTGTCATAGCTACTCAACTCTGCTGCTGTAGCGTAGAAACAGCTATAGACAGTAGTAAATAAATGAGCATGGCTGTGTTCCAGTAAAGCTTTGTTTTAGAAAACTGGCAGCAAGCTGGATATGGCCTGTCAGGTTATAGTTTACCAATCGCTCATCTAGAACATGGGGATTCTGAGCGGTGGGTACCCTGCTCTTAGGGTTATAAGCCAACCCAACCTTCCCGAAATGAGGTGACTGATGTGCACTAGGATGCTCGTGTTGGAAAGGATGTTCAATAGCATCTAGTTTCACTCTCTTGTTTTACAGATGAAGCAATAGGGCTCAGAGAAGTGAAGCAAGGTCACTCAAAATTAGGAAATAGAAACCATTCTATTGACTCTTAGCCAAGAGCACACCAGTTGCTAGATATCTTTCTTTGAAAAGTTCCAACAAGTTTTCAAGAGCCTTTAACAATAACAACATCTCACAACTGCATGTCGGTTTATAATTTACAAAGGTAGGAAACAGAACCCTGGCATATACATAAGCATATTGATACTCATCGATTCCAGTGACTTGCTCATGATTGAAGGGTCAGTAAGTGATAAATCTGAGCACAAATCTATGCCTTTATATGTTCTTTTTAGCTAATAAACCACTATTGCCCTGTAGACACAATTCTGCAGACAATGCTCAACTGCAAACATCTGGCATGATACAGAACCAGCAAAGGAGGGGAAAGTTGGCACTTTTCATTGGTAGCTTTGGTCCTGGATATGTTCTTGGGTAGAGCAATGGAAGTAATTCTTCTTGGTTTCTGTCTTTGGAGGTTTATTCCTGGAAGTCTGGGCATGGCCTAGTATGAAATCTTAAAGTGACCCTGACACTCGCATTAAGTCTCTCTGCTGCTTCCTGACACTGTCCCATTAAATGCAAGAATCTGGCATCCACTTAAGTTTTTGTTGCGTATGTTCTCAGGGATTCGTAAGTGCAAGGTGCTTGCTGAATAGAGGTTATTCTTAGTACATACAGAATAATTTATGCTGAGAAGCTTAGCCCTAGAAATGCTTTCTGCAGCCTGTCTCTCTCTCTGCTCTTCCTCACCCCCTCCCCCGGGAGTGGGGGGAAGAAGTGGGGAGTGTGTGCATTTTGGAAGTCGGGTACACCTGGGGCAGTACAGGGTGCCCAGACAGCAAAGCGCTGCCTGGTATCTTTAAATCCCATCCCTTCTAACCTTTCTGTAACAACCTACTAGGGCACCGGTTCCTGGCAACCTCTTATTGCTCACATTCCTGGGCACTGCTGAACCTAGCCCAGCTAAGCTCAGCCTGCCAAGCAACCCGGTAAACAGAGAGTGGTGAGCGGCTGGGAAGAATGCAGGGGCTGAGCCAAGGTCTGCTTGGTTTTATTATCATTCATGTGGTCTATTTATTTAATTGTATCTGCAATTTCTTCTTCACTTTCCTTCCTTATTTTTGGATGGCTCGTGATAAGACTTTTTGGCATCACGTCTAATTATACTATTTTAAAATTCTCCCTTCACTCCTGATCAATTGGCAAATATTTTTCAACAAACTTGATGGGATGAAGGCTAAGTTGACCAGATGGCTTCTTTGCCCCTAACTTAGCACAGTCCCCTGGAGCCAGATTTCTAGGGCACAGAGACCCATTATCCCCTCATTCACTCAATTCCTTGAGCTCCTTGATTCGGTTCTGCCTTTTCTATCGATCAATTCTGGAAGTGGATTTAGGAAATGCACAGATGTCACTGAGCTAAGAGGAGCCTTGAGGCTTTAGGGATTGGCAGAGAAATGCAGCCATGTGCGGGGAAAGGTCCCCAAGTGGTTATGAGGGGTCCTCTCTTCATCTTCATCTTCCATTTCTGCTTCCTGAAGCACATCTAACAGGGGAGGAATAAATGGACTAGAACTATAGTGCTGGACCCCAGTTTCATGTTATCTTTCTGTATGTTCATTTTCTAAATTCATGAGAATTTTCTGGTTAACACTTAGATTTGTCCATCCATCAAATATTTCCCAAGTTCCTCTAACATGCCAGACACTGAAATAGAAGCTGGTGTTATCATTGGGAATAAGACAGTTTTTGCCCTATGAGAGATTCTACTTTATTTGGGTGAAAATATTTAATAAAGGTAGGTCAGGTGTTGTTAGAACCCCTTCTTTTTCTTGAAAGGGCAATCTTCTATAACCTGCAAGGAAATGAAGAGATCTGGACGGACTGTATTTTGCCTCCACAGGCCAAAGTTTACGTTACTCCTTGAATCCTCAACCTCAAATAACATTAACTAGATGAATACAGATGTCCATCGACTCTAAGTTGTGCAGGTTCCAGCCCATGAATGAGGATGCAAATAGGATCTCTCCTGGACACTGAAGTTTGCTAACCTGCTGGTCCCCTCTTTAACTCACCTGTTAGCTGAAGATACCACTCCAAGATGAACATAAGCTTTCAACATCAAGCACTGAACTCAAGGTAGGCAAATAAATCATGAAATAGAGTCTAGACGTAGACCTACATATATACGGCATATATAGCCAATTGATTTTGAAATTTTATTTATTTAGATGCTTTTATTGTTTTTAGAGAAAGAGGAAGGAAGAGGAAGAGATAAAAACCTCAATGAGAGAGAAACACTGATCAGCTGCCTCTTGCACACCCCCTGCTGGGGATTGAGCCTGAAACCCAGGCATGCTCCCAGATCAGGAATCGAACCAGGTGCATGGGTAGGTGTTCAATTACACTGTCTGGACATATATTTTATTTATTAATAGACTTTTAAAATATAAGCTTGAGGTTTACACAAAAATTAAGCAGAAAGTACAGAATTTTCATATATTACCACCCTATCTCCCAATTTCCCAGTTTCCCCTATAATTAACTCCTTGCATAAGAGAGGTGAATTTGTTACAGTGATAAGTTGATATGTTATTAACTAGAGTCCATAGGTTACATTAGGGTCCACTCTCTGTGTTGTACATTCTATAGATTTTGACAAATGCAAATTGTCATATAGCCACAATGATAGTATCACCCAGAGTGGTTTAACTGCTCCAATATCCCTTGTGTTGCGCCCATTCATCCTTCCCTAACTCCTCCTGAACTTCTAGCAACTACAGATCCTTTTGCTGTCTCCATAGTTTTGCCTTTTCCAGAATGTCATAACATTCGATTCCTACAGTATGTAGCCTTCCCAGATTGGCTGCTTTCCTTTAGAAATGCACATTTAAAATGGCTTCATTTCTTTTCCTGATTGACAGCTCGTTTTTTTTTTTTTTAGTGCCCATGATATTGCATTGTACCGATGTGCCATAGTTTGATTTATTGACCTACAGAAGGACATCTCTGTTGCTTCCACTTGGGAAATTATGAATAAAACTGCTAAAAACATTTGTGTGCAGACTTTTGTATGGACATGTTTTCAGTTCCTTTGGGCAAATACCAAAGAGTGTGGCTGCTGGATCGTATGGTGAGACTATGTTTAGCTTTGCAAGAAATTGCCAAATTGTCTTCCAAAGTGACATTCTGAATCCCCACAGGCAATAAATGAGAGTTCCTGTTGCCCCAAATCCCTTGCCAACATTTGGTATTGTCATTGCTTGAGATTTTCTTTATTCTAATAGGTAGGTTGTGGTGCTATTTCACTGTTTTAATTTACAATTCTCTAATGCAGTTATTTTCAATTGGTGTGACAGGCAGGCACACCAATGTGCCTCAAGAATTTTAAAAACATTTAGTACCTGATTATTTAGTCAGGGACACTGACCTCTTTTCCTTTAGATTGTCAAATAATAAAAAAAAAAAAGTGACATCAGACAACACAATAATAGACGTTGGTGTGAATGAATCAAAATTATACCAATTTTTTGTTAGATTGGCAAGAAATAGTATTTTTTGGTGTGCCACAGAATTTTAGTAATTAGTGATGACATATGACGTTGAGCATCTTCTCATATGCTTATTTGCCATTTGTATCTTTGCCATATTTTGGTGACGTGTCTGCTCCTATCTTTTGCCCATTTTTAATTTGGTTTGTTTTCTTATTGTTAAGTTTTGAATGTTGAGTTTTCAAGAGTTCTTTGTATATTTTGAATACAAGTAATTTATAAGACACATGTTTTGCAAACTTTTCCCCCCAGTCTGTCTTATCTTTTTATTTTCATAACAGAGCCTTTTGCAGAGTCAAAGTTTTCCATTTTACTGAGGTCCACAGTTCTTTTAACTGCCATGTCCTGTTACTATACAGGAGCGCTATTGATATGGTGGTGATGTAGGAGGGAGAAGGGAGGGAGCATTCTCTAATTCCATGATTATGTTTCAGCCTTTTAGTGAGCCTATGTCTCCGGGCTGAGACCCTCAATGTTCCCTTTCCTCTGTAAGTGAGAGAGGAAGGCTAGGGAGGCTGGAGTTAAGTCGAGCCCAGGTCAGCCAGACTCTGATAGGAGAGTTTCCCTGGAAGGTAGATTTTTGTTGAGGAGTAAGACAACGGGGTGTACTTCACAATGATTACTCCTCTCCTCCTATTGGAGGCACGAGGACATTTTTCTCTGACCTTTACCCTGAGAACCTGGTGGGCCTCCAGGAGGTAAAACTCATGAAAGTGTAAGGACTTCCCTAAGACCGGACCCCTTGGCCTGGCCAGTGTGGCCCAGTGGTTGAGCATCCACCCATGAGCCAGGAAGTCTCTGTTCTATTCCCTGTTGGGGCATATGCCTGGGTGCAGGCCAGATTACCAGTAGGGGGCATGCAGGAGGCAGCCAATCAGTAATTCTCATCATTGATGTTTTTATCTCTCTCTCCCTCTTCCTTCCTCTCTGAAATCAATAAAGATATATTTAAATAAATCCTACACAATAAAAGGGTAATATGCAAATCGACCAAATGGCAGAACAACCGATCTCTATGACATGCACTGAGCAGGAAGGCAAGCGAGTGGTTAGGGGTGATCAGGCAGGCAGGTGGGTGAACAATTAAGAGCCAGCTGTCCCAGACTGAGAGAAAGGTATCTGACTGCCAGTCTAGACCCAATCCCTGCAGCAGTTGGACATCCCCCAAGGGGTCCTGGATTTCGAGAGTGCACAGGCCAGGTTGAAGTTCCCCCCTACACCCAGTGCACAAATTTCATGCACTGGGCCTCTAGTAAATAAATAAAAGACTGGGCCCCTCAGTCTCCAGCAACTTCAGAATTATCCATGAAGTGTTCCTGGAAGGCTCCAATTGTGCTACTGTAAGCTGGTTTCTCTGTATCCACCTGCCACACCAGTCTTCAGAACAGTAGTTTGTCCTTTGACCTCACTTCTCAGATTGAGATAAAAGATCTGCTGTTTCAGTTGGTTCAGCTTTTCTTCTTGTTGTGAGGGTGAGAGTGATACCTTTCAAGCTCCTTACATGTGGGACCAAAACCAGAAGTTGCCCATTGATTTTTGACAAAGGTGCAAAGGCAGACAGGAAGACAGAATTAATATTTACCAAATCAAGATGGAGCAATGGGATGTCCATATTAAAAAAAAACATCCACTTTGATCCATATTTTGGACTAACACAAAAATTAACTCAAAATGGATAAAAAAATTGATCGTAAACTTAAAACTATGAAACATCTCGAAAAAGCTTAGGAGAAAAATTTTCATAAATTTGGGTGTGGCAAATATTTCTTAGATACAACACCAAAGCATGATGCATGAAAGAAAAATAGTTAAATTAGACTTTACCAAAATTAAGAATTTCTCATCTTCTACAGACACTGCAAAGGGGATGAAAAGACAGGCCATCCACAGGGAAACATTGCAAATCACACATCTGATAAAGAACTTGTACTCATTACATGTATTCATATATATATGAATCTATAGGTTCACTCCAAATACATATTTACATATACGCACACCTATCATTAGTTTGCTTTGGGTATTGCTTTGTGGGTATATACATCTATGAAATTTTTACATTTTAAACCAGTGCAGCTTATGATGTGCCAATTAGATCCAGATAAAACTTTGAGAAAGTAACTAAGTGTTGGTGGGAAAGTGTTTCCAGATTAGGGAGCAGCGGGGGACACAGGATGGCTGCCTTTGCAGTGAGAGGAGCCTGGCGAGGCAATCTCATTCCCTCCCACCTGCTCTCTACACCCCTCACTCCCCATCTCCATACAGATGCCAAGTGAAAGCTTTCCAAAGAAAGGATTCTGTACTACTTTCAAGATACTTAAAAAAAAATTATTGAGTTTTGATTTTGATTATGTTTGTATTATGCTACTTGGCTTCAACAATACAGCCAAATCCTTCTCTCAGTTTGCATGGGACTGACAAAAGGATGGAGTTATAAACACCATGTGACAAAGAATGGTGCTGACAGGCACTATGAGGAGAGAGGGAGACAGCTCCCCATCTAATGTGAATCCTTCCTGACAGGGAATATTAGTTCTTGTTTTCTCCCAGAAGAGACAAAATGGCTTATCAGTATGTTATGAAATTGGAAGCATGAAATGTTCATTTGTACAGTTAAACTTGTACATAGACTCAAGTTAGGATAATTGTGGATTCACATGCAACTGTAGGAAGCAGTTCAGAGGAATCCCATGCACTCCCCCAGGGTGACATTTGCAAAGCTGTAGGACAATGTCACAATCAGGAAAGTGACATCGACATGCGACATGATCCATAGATTTCAGAGTTTCCCAGGTTTGCAAGTACTGGTGTGTGTGTGTGTGTGTGTGTGTGTGTGTGTGTGTGTGTGTGTATTTAGTCCTATTTAATTTTACCACACACGTAGGTTCCTGAGTCCACCATTAGATAACAATTGTTCCACTGCAAGGACTCCTTGCTTCCCCCTTTTATATCCACACCACTTTCTCCCATATCCCACTTGCCTCCTTTTCTACAACCTGTGGTAATCACAAATCTCTTTTCCATCTCTATAATTTTGTCACTTCAAGAATCCCATCTGCCAAAACCGGTTTGGCTCAGTGGATAGAGCGTCAGCCTGTGGACTGTAAGGTCCCAGGTTCGATTCCAGTCAGGGGCATGTATCTTGGTTGTGGGCACATCCCCAGTAGGGGGCGTGCAGGAGGTGGAATCCCATCTAATAAAAGAGTGATATGCAATGACCATACCTCCGCTACACCTACAAGCCATGCCCACCAGCCAATCAGAGCAAGTATGCAAGTTAACCCAACCAAGATGGCTACACAGAGAGAGCAGGAGGGAGGCCTGGATTGCCCCTGGCAATGGAGGAAGTCAAACTTTCCACAAACCCTGGCAGGCCTAGACCTTCATTTAAGGCAACAAAGTTTCAATGGCTGCCACCACAGAGCAAGGCTTTGGTTGCCCCTGGCAATAAAGAAAGTGCACACCCTGGCCAACCCAAGCCTCTGCTTAAGACAACAAAGTTTCAATGGCTGTGCAAGCAGAAGGCTTGGCTCTGCTCCAGGCTACAAAGTTTCAATTGTAGAAGATACACCAGGGTCTCCACTTGGGTTGCCAGGGGGCATGGCCCACCTGCAAACCTCCACAGGCCTCTCTCCCAGGCCACCTCACACCCCAAAGGAACACCCACCCTAATCCAGGAAACCCTCAGGGCAAACCAGCTGGTGCCCACCTGTGCACCAGGCCTCTGTCCTATGTAATAAAAGAGTAATATGCAGACTGACCATCACTCCAACACACAAGATGACTTCCCCCATGTGGATACAAGAAGGCCACCACAAGATGGCCAGCAGGGGAGGGCAGATGGCAGGGACCAGGCCTTCAGGGAGGGCAATTGTGGGTGATCAAGCCTACAGGGGAGGACAGTTAGGGGTGACCAGGCTGGCAAATGAGGGAAGTTGGGGCAACTGGGCCTGCAGGGAAGGGCAGTTGGGGGGACCCAGGCCTGTAAGGGAGGGAAGTTAGGGTGACCAGGCCTGTAGGGGAGGGAAGATAGAGTGACCAAGCCCACAGGGGAGGGCAGTTAGGGGAAAACAGGCTGACAGGGGAGCAATGAGGCATCAATCAGGCCAGCAGGCAGAAGCAGTTAGGGGCAATAAGGAAGGCAGGCAGGTGAGCAGAGGGGAGCCAGTAGTCCTGGATTGTGAGAGGGATGTCCCAGATTGGAGAGGGAGCAGGCTGGGCTGAAGGACACCCCCCTGCCCCTAATGCACGAATTTTGTGCACCAGGCCTCTAGTGTTATATAAATGGAATCATACCACATGCAATTTTTGGGATATTGGCCTTTTCACTCATCATGATTCTTTTGAAGATTCAGCCTAGTTGTTGTATATACAAATAGTTCATTCTTTTTTATTTTTGAGTAGTATTCCTTGATATGGGTGTGCCACAGTTTTAATCATTCACTCGCTGAAGGGCATGTGGGCTATTACAAGTAAAGCTGTTGTAAACATTCATGCATGTGCAGGTTTTTATGTGAACATACACTTATCTGGGGCATACACTTATTTGGGATAAATGTTTTTTAGTTTTGTAAGAAACTGCCCCATGTTACATACCCACCATCCATGTAGAAGTAATTCTGTTTCTCCTCCTCATGAGTATCTGATACTGTCACTGATTTTTATTTTGGCTATTCTGCAAGGTATCTGGTGATATCTCATTTAATTTACATGACTGTGTAACTCGGAATCAAATTTAACTTCGGAAAGGAAAACAGAGAGGATAAGGAAGTGATGTTGAATAAATCTTTGACCTCTATTGAGGAAGGACCTCATAAAGTGCTCCAGGGAGAGGCTGAAAGAATGTGCTCTGGGTGCAGCATAAAGAATGTTTGCCTGCCAGGTAGTGTTTTAACAGTACACTAGAAATATATACAGAGAGCTTAAAGAGTATAAAACCTGCTTGTGAAGATCTTGAAAATGTATGCAAATAAGCACGTTTATGCATCCGAACCATTTTCTAAAATAAAGAGAACTTGAATTTTCCTCTTTTTCCATCTCAGTTCAAAGCGAAGATGATGACAGCATTGTCTAAAATGTATTCTGCAGGACGCTTGCTCTCAGAGTTGTTTATGGACGTTCTGGGGAAAAGGTGAAACCCAGTAAACTGGCTGTGTGAGGAGTTAGCATAGGAACAATCATGTGAAACTCTGAGAGGAACACGCATTATGTATGTTTAAACCACAGAACCCTTCCCTTTCTAGGGATACACTTTGGTGATGATGAACTAAGGAAAGGCTATGTTCTGCAAATGTAATAAACACAGACCAGAAATCAACCAGATGCTGGGGAATACTTAGGCAGGGTTCCTGACGCGGGATAATAAGAGAAATGCTTACCTTTCCATATTATTCCTTAGCTTTATTAAACAGCTTCAAGAGCAGGGGTCTGGGCTGTGGTGGGCCAGCAGCCAGGGTTGGGCATGGGAACCCTGCATGTGATCTGGGAGGGGGGGGTCTTGAGGGGAAGCCAAGTGAGAAAGCCAGGCAGGCTGCCCAGGAGAAGGCCCCAGGCAGAGAGGAAGAAGCTGGGTGCGTGCCAGTTGGAGGAAATGGCATTGTTCAGTAAACATTTCACAGACGCTATCACCTTTCTACTATTTGATTGAGAAATTGCAATCAGTCCGAGCGAAGGTGGGAGGAAGAGCCTGGAGAAATTTCCTGGGCCAAGGAGTGCAGGGGTCACATCTCTTCATGGGGTTGAGAGCCTGGGGCATAGGCATGGAGGGAGCCATTAACGGTGGCCCTGTATGGACACATTTCCTCCTTCGCCTGGGACCCTGGACCTTTTCCCTGGGTTGAAGACACTGTGTGTGCTCCAAGGCTCTGATTGGCTCTGAGACATTTCTCAAGTGGAAAGCAGCAACTCATGACAATTTCTTTGGCTTCAGCTCTCTGGATGGACCAGATGCTGTGGTTGGATTGGATGCTGTAGGATCCCACATTTCTTCCCCTAAAGATTCTGATACCTTTCGCACAATGTTTAGGCTTTCCGTCAGACATGGCAAGGCCCAGGAATCTGCCTTATGGCTTCTGAGCAGCCAGATTGTGGATTCGGTCCAGGGGGTCTACTGTGGCTGATGGTTGAGTTCTTCTCAAGACAGGATTTTTCTGTGGTATCCGGTGGAGGCCTGGGGAACCACACCGTCATGGAGCAGAGGCTGATGGAGCAGTTAATCCAGGGTTCAGACCAGCTCATGGTGCTGGGTCCCTGGACACTTTCTCAGAACAGTGTCCGTAGTCCAGACCCTGGTAAGAAGCCAGAGCTCCGTCCAGGGCCTCGAAGGCCACCAATCCTTTCTCTGCCATGGTCAGCAAGTGGCTTTTCTGGTTACCTCCTGTCAGGAGTCTTGGTAGACCTTTTGAAACTTTAAAAAAATAATATACAGATTGAAGTCTTCTGGACTTTTTTCTTTTCCATTAAGCCTTGTTTCCAAGATTTCTTCATGTGGTTGCATATATGTGCTGCTCATTCTTTTTTCGACTTTGTCATCATCCGTTTTGTGAATGTACCACCCTCTGTCCATTGTTGAGCCGTTAGGCTGCTTCTAGCATCTTGCTATTGTAAAGAGTGGTGATGAAATCTTTTTAATCTGTCTCCTGCTGCACATATTCACGAGTTTCTCTGGGGCACTTACGTAGGAGTAGAATTATTGGGTATACTTTATAAAAAAAAAAAAAGGCCAAATTGTTTTCCAAAGCAATTGTACCAATGTACAATCCTGCCAGTAGAGTATGATCTTCCTCAAATCTTTGTCCTTTCCAACAGTTGACACCACCAGTGTTATTCATTTTTGCCAACCGGGTGGCAGAAAAACTATCTCATGTGGCATTGATTGCATTTCCTTGATTAGTAAGACAGTTGAATTTTATGTATTGCTCTGTTTTATGTTTTTTTCTCTTCTGGGAAGTAATTTTTTCACACATTCTTTTATTGCGTCTTTTTCTCATTGATTCATAAAATTATTTTATATGTCTCCTCTTGGACCAACTTTGCTTTTCCTATCCAGGCAATTTTATTTAGTCTTACGACTTCAGTATTTTTTCTATATGTTGATTACTCACAAATCTAAGTATTCAGTCCAACACTTTCTTTTGAACGTTCACACCCATGAATCCAATCACATACTCAACCTCTTTACTTGGATTTCCCATAGGATGATGTAGCTCAACATATCCAAAATTGAGCTCATCATCTTCCCACGCTGGCCAAATTCTTCTATTTTTGTTTTCTATCTCAGGGATATCAACCCGATGAATGACTCAGGTGTCCAACCCCCACACTTCATTGTGTTTTATGACACTAGCGTCTCCCTTATAGGCTATGTTTAATCAGTCCATTAGGGTATGAATTCCTAAATATCCCCTGGCGGCATCCCTCTCTCTGCATCCTTTATTCAGTCCTCCACAGAAGTCCTGATCACTGCTGAGCCTTCTACACTGAACTGCGGGCCTGCTGTCTTGCTCCTCTTCGCTCTGAAGCAGCGGTTCTCAACCTGTGGGTCGCGACCCCTTCAGGGGTCCATCGACCCCATCACAGGGGTCGCCTAAGACCATCAGAAAACACAGATATTTGCATTACGATTCACAACAGTAGCAAAATTACTGTTAGGAAGTAGCAAAGAAAATAATGTTATGGTTGGGGGTCACCACAACATGAGGAACTGTATTAAGGGGTCCCGGCATTAGGAAGGTTGAGAACCACTGCTCTGAAGCCTGAGTGATAGCTTCCTCAATCACGTTTCATGGTCAAGTTAAGAAGTTTTTATTTTCCTTGTTAAAAAGTTCGCATGGCTATTTGATGTGAAGCCCCAAACACATTACAGTTTAAGAGACTCTTCATCTGACCCAGTTCACCTCTCGTTCCTCACCTACTGCCATGTCCTTTGCTTACTCTGTGCCACAGTTGTATTCAGGTATGGTAAGATTAATAAAATAAAAATTAGGAAAAACAGGGAGTCATAAGAAATGACATATACATGTGATACATATTTTATTTCAACTCAAAATCCATAAATGTACATTTATTCAGTAATGTTTTGAATTAGAGCCAAGACCATTTCTTGGAGTATTAAGCTGATTGGTGTTGAGAGTCCTCTTTCTTGCATAAACCGCACCGATAATGGATTATTTATGACTTCCAGTTAGTGTTGTTTTTTTATAAAGTGGATCGTGAAATTGACAATTGTAAAGCCATGTGAGTGCACAGTTCTTCATTTCAAAGACTTATTTGCTCCCCTAAATTATTCAAGTTGTTTTAGCCATATTTGCTTTGATAGTGTTTTCTTTTTAAGATTCATCAGCATGAAATCTTTCTAAAGCATTCTACTTAGAATAAAGATAACCACTTTCGTTTTGCAATCATCTTTCATGGGTTTAAATGATTTCTAAATTATATAATTACAATAACACTGCAACTGGCATAAACCAGCTTTTGGAACAAATGCCACTGACGCTCAGTAAGCATGTAACTCGCCTGGTGGAGCGGAACACATGGACTCCCCAACCACAATGCTTGGTGCCTGTGGGCCGCAGTCAGATTGCTTAACAAATGGATTAACACAGGCGAGGTTGGTTAAGAGAATGTCTACTCTATTTGCAGTTGTTTCAGTGATCATCTCCAGGCTCTGGCCTATGTAGTTTCTTCTGCTGGGGATCCTTTTCCTAACCAAGTTCACTCCAATTCTTCTTTATGTCTTAGTGTACTTATCACCATCTGATAAGCCTTCTCAGACTCTGGGACTCGGATAGAAATATCAATATGTTCTACCAGGTTTCTGTTTCCCTGCCTAAGAGTTTTTCCTTTTCTTTTTCTTTTTTAACATTTTAGGCCTTTTTTTTTTTTTTGCTGGTATTTGCTTTGTGTATTATAAGATGTTTAGCAGCACCCTTAGCCTTCCTAATATGCCAATAGCACTCTTCCCCAAGTTGTGACAATCAAAGATGTTTTTAGATATTACCAATGTGCCCAGAGGGACAAAATCACCCCGATCAAGAATCACTACTCTACATTATAAATGTTTGTTGAATGACTGAATGACCTTATTACTTGGACTGATACAGAATCAAACAGCAAAAAAGCAGCATATAAATTTTAAAAAGTACTCAGATTCAGACAATCTCTTCATCCTACAAAATGCATTTCAGTGCATTTTTTATTTGGAGCAAGGCAGCCAACCTAGAAAGTCACTTTTACTGATTACAGGAGAATATTACTAGTGATGCATTGTATATTGTCAATTATTTTAGCCTGCTACAAGTCTATCTCTCCTTAGTTCCGCTTTGCTTTGCCACCTGCCTAAATCTCAGGCCTTCACAGGAAAAAAGGTACACTCTACAGAGATCTATCAATACATTTCCATGTAAATTTTGAACTCCATGCTCCTGAAGTTGGTGTAGAAATGAATATATGTAAGGAAGGAGGGGTGAGCTGGAAGCACAGTGGGCTTAGCACCCCAATCAATTCAACAGTCTTCCCCTGAAAACAAGTTCACCAAACGTCTAGGTGGGAATCCCTTTCCACGTACACTTGGCACTGTCCCATCTATCGATGGGGCATTTACTCATGTGTTTGAACAATATCTTTGAGCATTTAATATGTAACAGACACTGAATCCAGTGCTGGCCATTATACATATATCATGTGATTTACCTAAAAACAGGTTTAGGCCACAGGGACCTTAGTCCATCATTGGGCTAAATGCTGCTCAGGATCCTCCATGTTACCTACTTTTGCCTCCCTTGATTTAAGGCAGTGGTTCTCAACCTTTCTAAGGCCGCGACCCTTGCATACAGTTCTTCATGTGGGGGTGACCCCCAACCATGAAATTTTGCTACTGTTATGCATCGTGATGTAAATATCTGCATTTTGTGGTGGTCTTAGGCGACCCCTATGAAAGGGTTGCTTAACCCCCAAAGGGGTCGCGACCCACAGGTTGAGAACCACTGATTTAGGGGCATGTTGGGAGGTGACTCGACAAAGAAATGGCTGAAAGACTGACTGTCTTGTTTGAGGAATTGCTAAGAACCCTGAGGTCGTCTTCTATGGAAGAATCAGTGCCCAAGTGACAGGTCTCATTTTGAAAAGGGACCTCTCAGCACAGACATCACAGAGACCTTCCTGGCTGGCATGCTGACTCTGCCCTGACACCTGGTGCCTCCGTCTTGCTACATTCGTGTGCTGGCACCGTGGCTGCTAGGGATTCTCACTATGAAATCCTTACCAGCCACACGCTGCCTGGGCAAATGGGTTCACATGCACGTTCCCAGGAATAAGTGTTGCGGTTGGGACTTTTTCCCCCGGAGTTGTTGGAAATAAGAGTCTTGATGACAAACCTCAGCGGGCATGTTAGCTTTCTGTTGGCCTGCAGAGAATTGGAGGGAAATTCCTGCTGGCCTCCCTGCGCTGGTCCACCCTGGCTTCATTTTTCATCTCTGGAAGCTTCCAGCCATGCAAACATACACAGCGTCACCGTGGCAACTCTAGGACAGATACATGCATGTGAAAAGAGCAGGAGGAAAAAATCCTCTGAGGCTTCGTGAGGAGGGGAAGGAGCCTTCAAAACCACCTACTTTTCTCCCCCATTGTTCCCTCAGTCATCAATGACGTAGCCTTCCCCTGGCTTTGGCTTTGGCTTTGCTGGAGGAAGTGAACTCACGCTCTGCGAGATCTGAGAAGACATTAAGGATGAGCAGAGCCTCCTGTCCCTGAACCCACCTTTACAATGGTCTGCCAGTGGCCAGGTGGGGGAGTGGCATCGCCTGATTTGATCAGGACTCTCCACGCTGGATTAAGCTCCCTGTCCTCCCACTTGTCTTTGTGAGTTTCTGGCACTGGCCTTCCTGTCTCTCTTCTCACCTGGTTCAGGAGGCCACTTCCTCACGTTTGGGTCATTGTGGCAGAATCCCAGCAGCTTGCCCTGCTTCTAATTCCTGTCTGCCCTCCCTCCCAGCCCCTGGCTGTCCTATGTTCTCAGGTAGACTACTAGTTCCGGGGTCATTCTTGAGGGATCTAGCTGAAGCCTGCAGGATGTCCATCACCGCAGAGAAATGATGGCGGAAATGGTAGTGGTGGCGGAAGCTTGGTGGGAGGCACTGGAGGCACAGGTAGGGTGGGAGAAACGAGGCAGATGGCAGCCCTACCAGACGGGCTGTGTCCGGAATGCCAACTCTGCTCACTAGGTAACACCTTTTGGGAAGCTGTGCTGAGGAAGACCCGGGTACTGCACTCTGGCTCTACAGTAGAGTGATGGTGGCTGATTGCAAGGACTGTGGTTGGTGCAGCAAGAGGTATTTTCCTGCCCTAAAGTAGATGAGTGTATCTTCCCTGAAGGTGAGCACAGAGAAAGCCAATGATTGGGGCCTGCTTAGAGAATGAGCAGCAGATCCGAATAAATCAACTTCCATCAAATCACCCCTTGGTTGTAGAAGGAGGGTCTTCTCACTTTGTTATCACGCCCGGGGTTCTCTGTTTGGTTTCAGCACTCGCCTCCAGTTGGCCCAGACCAACTTTATTTCATTTTTTTTCTTTGTTTTTAAAAATATATTTTATTGATTTTTCACAGAGAGGAAGGGAAAGGGATAGAAAGCCAGAAACATGGAAGAGAGAGAGACATCAGTCAGCCGCCTCCTGCACGCCCCCCACTGGGGATGTGCCCGCAACCAATGTACATGCCCTTGACTGGAATCGAACCTGGGACCCCTCAGTTCCCAGGCCAACGCTCTATCCACTGAGCCAAACCGGTCTCGGCATGCCCAGACCAACTTTAACTTCTAGTTCTCAACACAACCCTCCTGCTGTGGTGAGGCCCATCACCGTTTTAGCCCTTTAGCCAGCACCCAACTGCTAGCTCTCATGTCTTGAGTCCAAGGCCTCTTCTTCACTCTGTGAAGAAGTGATTTTCAAAATTACTTGCTGTGAAGGCCACGCTCAGGACCACTTCCTCCACAAACTGCATGGCGGCTCTGTCCTCAGGAATCTCTCTCTCTTCCTCCTCTTTGCAGCGTTTCCTTCATCCTCTCCTTCCAGGTTGGCACATGAGTCTTCCCTCTCAGTTTCCTGTGTTTGGGCCTATTCTGTTGCAGATGGAGCTCTAGACCTATTCTGTGGGAGACAGTGTCCTGTCTTAAAAAGTCCTGGGGACAGGGCTAGACTTGTGGGAAATATGTGGTTAGCACCTGTGGAGATTCTGTTTTCTTTCAAAAGCTGGCATTGTTAGTGTGGCACGCTCTTGATTGCCTACCCAAGGCACATTCCATTCTCCTGTCTTGGTCACAGGATCCAGTGTTATGTCGGTGCTCTGCTCAGCTAAAATGCTACCTTTCCCAGTCCACTACCAAGCTGAGGGCTAGCAATGAAAGACAGGCAAATATTGTTAGGCCAGACTTCTGGGCACATTTCTTTAAAGGAAGACAGGGATAGATGTCTTACAAATATTTATCCCAGTTTATGACTTGACTCTTTATTTTCTTTTTTTAAATATATTTTATTGATTTTTTTACAGAGAGGAAGGGAGAGGATAGAGAGTTAGAAACATCGATGAGAGAGAGACATTGATCAGCCGCCTCCTGCACGCCCCCTACAGGGGATGTGTCTGCAACCAGGATACATGCCTTTGACCGGAATCAAACCTGGGACCTTTCAGTCCACAGGCCGATGCTCTCTCAACTGAGCCAAACCAGTTTTGGCGACTTTTTATTTTCTTAATATTATCTTCCAAAGGTAAGTTTTTTAGTTCTGATCAAGTCCAGTTTGCCACTTTTTTATTTTATACTGAATGCATTTTATGTCATATCCAAGAAGTCTTTGCCTAAACCGTGGTCACAAAGATTTTCTCCTTGTTTCACACTTATTTTCAGGCCTATGATCCATTTTGAGTTCATGTTTATACTATATAAGGTATCAGGTAAGGGTCAAGGTTAATGTTTTCTTTTTCCAAATAGAGATGTTCATTATTCCCAGCACCATGTATTGAAATAACCCATACTTTAACCTGATATGAGAGACCTCTATGGGTGGGCTTTAGAGGGAGAGTCCTAAAACTACTTGTAGTTGTATGTAACGTTTTGAGCGTATGTGTCTATGTGATTTGGGAATGAAAGAATAGAAGTAGAGATGGTCTCCGGGTTTCATCAGACTGTGGAAGGATCCTCTTGACCCCCAAAGGGGTCACCACTCTAATGTAACCTAACCTTCTTCTTCACCTCCCTAAACAAAGGCAGCCATGAAACTAAAGAAAGAGATGTCAAAGACTGCGTGTGAGCTGCTTTGGAGTTCTTGGGAAGAAAATGATACGATCCGTTGGGAGTACGCCTGTACAAACATACACAAATTATTCTTAATAACAGTACTAAAGCCGAGGCTGTAAAACCTTGCTAAATCTGATCCCGGGCATCTTTCACATCCTACATAATTCAAAGCAACTGTGTGGTGGTTTCAAAGTCTAGTCTTCGGGGCCACTGTGTTTCACACGGATGAACCTTGCTGAGCAGGAGTATTTAAGACCTAAGTTGACAATGACACTTTAATGAAGGAGATTTTTTGAATGTGATGAAAATTAGTATTTGAAATTCAGAATTTTGTAATCCTCAAATGTTAACTAGTACTAAGCATCGGCCATCATCCCTCATCTCACTGGAATGGTCACGAGGCTCTGAAAGCAGTGAGCTGCTTGACTTCCAGAGCTGCAAGACGTCTATTCACCCCAAGGGGATGAGGAGATGAAACGCCTCCGTGATAGGAGAGAGAGAGTTCGACTCCCATTGGTTGTCACTCACTGTGGCAGCTTCTGGTACCACATTTTCCACATTTTTAGTTGGGCCACCCAGAAGCTGACCTTTCCATGTCTCTGCTTCCTAAAGAGCACTCCACTGTGACTCAGCACAAGTCTACAGGGTTTCCTTGGTCCATGGCGGTCACAGGCCCAGAGAGCTGGAAGGCATCTTATACATCAGTGGTTCTCAACCTTTCTCATGCCTCGACCCTTTAATACAGTTCCTCATGTGGTGGTGACCCCCAACCATACTTCATAACTGTAACTTTGCTATTGTTATGAATTATAATGTAAATACCTGTGTTTTCTGATGGTCTTAGGCGACCCCTGTGAAAGTGTTGTTCAATCCCCAAAGGGGTCGCGACCCACAGGTTGAGAACCACTGTTATACATGATTTGCTCTGACTCCTTTAATTGCAGTGGAGAAAATCAAATCCCGGGTAAGTGAAGTCACTTGCCAAAAGGTCACACAATTAGAGGTAGGACTGCAACTGGAAGCTGGCTATCCTGACTGCCAAGCCAGCATTCTTTCCATTGCTTACAGAACAGAAAATGGAAAAGCAAACAGACCAGGGAGTCAGCCAGATTTGGGTTTGGAGTCTGACGTGTTGCTAATCACCTATTGTAACTTTGGGGAAGTCAGTTCAGCTGTCTAAGCTTCAGTGTCCTCTTTGAGAAACAGAGATAGGTATTCGGCAGATATTGATCAAGTACCTTTCCTGGACTGGCACATGCTGGGTTTGGTTCTGGGTACAGAGGAGGGAATGATACAGACCAAGTCCCTTAGCCCAAGACCTAAAGCTTACATCCCAGGGTATATAAAGGATAATGCAAGTGCCTCTCTGAGAAGGTTACTGCAAGCATGAAATAAGGTAATAGCTGTGAATCTCTTAGCACAGTGCCTGACAGAACAGACAGTTAAAAAATGGTAACAACAGTTATAATTATTACTATATATAATCCACATATATACTCACAGTCTCCCCAAAGAAAGCAAACTCCTGGGGTGGCAGGGCCCCGTCTTAGATTCCTCTTTAGTAACACAGTATCAAGGGTTCTCTAGGCATCTCACAACAGATTTGAGAGACCAGAGTACAGTGGTACCTCGAGATATGAGTTTAATTCATTCCGTAACCTTGAGGCGTGGGAAACTATGAGACGCTTGAGTCGTGTGCAGCCAGCCGATCCACGCGATGACTCCTATCTCAAATGTTGCTCGTATTTCAAAGCAAAAATCGCTCGCTCCACAGTTCGTATCTCAAAAATCTCGTATGTTAGGGCACTCGTATCTCAAGGTGCCGCTGTACTGTCCTATCTAAGAACTCTAAGTAAAGTCCTCGCATCTGAATGTCTCTGATGACCTATTGATTAATCCAGACGCTACCCTTAGTTTCTCAACTGGGACTTCTCCTGAAAACCCGCAGGGGCTGGGGACCCTCTGCCAGCCCCCTGTGCCTCACAGCTGGTAAGTTTCTAGCGGCCCCCTTAGCTCCATTGTGCTCTCCTGGCTTTTGGGTTGCACTCCCCAGGCCCTGCTTGGGTTCTGGCTCTGGTCTACCATTTGGCTCCTTGATCCCCTCATGTGGGATTGGTTTGCTCTCTCCTGCCCAGCCCTGATGTCCTCCCTAGCTCCTCTCAAGCTGTCGTTGACACAGTTTCTGCCAACATTCTAGCCTAAGCCCTCAGAACATGAAGTTTACTCCCTGTCTCAGACTTATCCCCGCTCCAGGCCCGTTCCAAATTAATTGGACTTATGGGTGGGGAGCAAAGCTCTTGGCTTTAAAAGCTTGTAAATTCTCTACTCTGTCCGCCCTCCTTTCACATACAGGGCAGGGAGAGGCATGACTTGGGTTGGAGGGTATAGAGACAGCTATTTGGAAAGGAGAAAATATGGGAATTAGAATGAACCATTTATTCCTAGCAAAGTGCTGCTGAAATCATCTCTCTCCTTCCACTGTCAAGTATCAATGGTTTTCTTGTGAAATTTTCCTGATATATTGGAGCCTACGATTTCAGTTCAATCCCTAGGCTTTGCAAATCAGAGGAGATTAGGGTTGAAAAATGAGCGATTTTAAGAGTGTACTTATGGGTAACAAGCCAATTTTTAAATAGTTCATGTCTCTACATAATTCCTTTGGTGAAGATAATTGAAAATTTGGTAATAACAATATTCAAAAATTATGGCGTATTTGGAGATATGAAGTAGTCTAGATATATTAACTTATTTAAGCCTTAAAACAACAGTATGAAGTAGCACCACTAAAATCCACTTTGTTTTATTTTATTTTATTTTAAATATATTTTATTGATTTTTTTTTTTTTTTTTACAGAGAAGAAGGGAGCGGGATAGAGAGTTAGAAACATCGATGAGAGATAAACATCGATCAGCTGCCTCCTGCACATTACTGGGGATGTGCCTGCGACCAAGGTACATGCTCTTGACCGGAATCGAACCTGGGACCCTTCAGTCTGCAGGCTGACGCTCTATCCACTGAGCCAAACTAGTTTTGGCTAAAATCCACTTTAATATAGATGAAGAAATCGAGGCATCGAGGCATATGAAGTAACTGGTCCAAGGACATGCAGCTGAGATACAACCCCTGGCAATTTAGCTTCTTAGTTCCTATGCAATGTCACCTAAGACCCACTTATTACTGGGTTAACTCACACAAGAGAAATCCCTTTTATCTTCTCCCAGGAAGAACAATAATTTAACATGAGTGCACATCCCGCACACATCTTGTTGTCAGAGACTGTTACTGGGCAGCAGTGGAAGGGGAGAGCAGCAGTATGTGCCAGGCTGCAGTTTTCCTCGCTGCTGCATCAAGGCCATAGGGCAGCCCCTTCCTTTTCTCCTCTGGCCTGCAATCTTCCATCTCTCCTCAGTGGCAAATTTGGTCCATCTAGTAGGAAGCCTCTTTCTTGTCCAGACTGTCTGTGTTCAAAAGAGCTCGGTCAAAAATTTCAGATTTGTAAATCAAATTGTACTTAAATGAGAAATCATTATTCTGATTGGTAAACTGGGTGTCGGGAGACGGGCATGGGTTGTTCAGTCCCTTTTTCTGTCTATGCTCGTTGCATCTGCAGAAGCATTCCCATTATACTTGTCTTTGGTAGCAGAAATTTGTAGAGGGTAGGCAATTTTCTGAGTGCCTATTTTGTAACAGCATTTTCATATCTACTCTTTCAGTTATTTTTCTGATCACCTTTTTGAGGAAGCTGGGAGGCAGAAAGGGTGATGTGAAAGAAATTGTACAGTATCATGTAGCAGGAGGTAAGGTTTGAACTCGAGTACTGACCACAAGGTACATTTTCTCTCCATTATATGATGCTGAGAACACAGAATTTCACTAAGTATGAATATGTTATATTCACTGTTTTTTTTTAAGTTGAACTGTAAAGACAAGTATATACCCATAATAAAGAGATTCACTATCAATTATGATCAAAGAGCTAAAGAGTTAAAACATAAACCAAAAAATTAATGGAAATCAGAAAGCAATGTAAAAACTAATTAAGAATATATAAAAAAGAGATAGAAAGACTATTTGAAGAAACAATGGCTTAAATTTTCTTGACTTTGATAAAATACACAAATCTACAAATCCAAGAAGTTCCATGATCTCAAAGTAGAATAAACCCAAAGAGATACACACATAATAATCTAATTATTGAAATTTCAAGACAAAGAGAGAATCTTAAAAGCAGCAAAAAATAAATAACTCATCATATACAAGATACTCTTAATAAGAGCCCAGCCTGCATCCACTCCAATCCAGGACCCCTGCACCTTTTTCTTATCTAGTTAACCTCTTCGCATTTAAAAAAAATTAACTGAAATACCACCTACTCTAGGAAATCCTCTTTGAACAAATCTCTTTACAATCTGTATTAAGTATTGTCATAGTATACCATTCTTTTCTTTAGCAGCAACTTAGATTGGATGTAATCTGCTTCTCATTCTTGCCTCTGAATCCTTTCTTGTTGCTCTTGTAATTGCGAAGCTTATCCAATTTACATTTGCCCTTCAAGGGCTTATATTTGGTTCAGTTTCTAGTTCGCTCCCTGCTTTTTTTTTTTAAGCAATAAATTTGGGTTGTGATAGTAAACTTCACTTGTAATCAAGCCTGTAGGTCTCCTTATCTGAATATTTCTGTAATACCTATCACTTTAGCATACCAGAGATTGTGTTCATTTATAGAAAATAACAATAAATGGCATCTGATCATTTGATCTTCCAGTAATTTTATAGCAAGCTGTATTATTCTAGTAATTTAACTATTATAAAACTGAGGCGTACAGAAATAAATCACATTGAACAATAAAGAATGTCTCAAATATCAAAGCATGGTACATTAGGGCCTCCCTTGTTCTGTGCCTCAAATATCATAGCATAGTACACAGTTCACGTGGAACTCAGCTTCCTTTAAAATAGGAAGGGATGCCATACTCACGAAGCAGCTACTTCACACGTATATTTTAAATTTAATTCACAGCCAATACTCTTTGTACTAACTGTTGGAAAATCACCCTAGCAATTGCCTCTGTTCCTCTCTGCATTGTTGCCTTACATTCTGATGTCATTTCTGCTCTTTTATCATCCTCTTGCTCTAATAAGATTGTGAATTACTTGAGGGCAGAGATCATGACCTGAGCGTGTGTCTGTCTCTCTGTCATGGTGCCTAGATAAATACTCCAAAGCCATCCAGTCCAAATGCATTTGAGTGATGAGACAGGCCCACCTTTGGTGGGGACCTCTGATTTTTATTTAAGGGGCCTCACTTGTTCTGTATCATTATCCAGGGGTGAGTAGGGGCTGGGGGAATTTGGAGAAACCCAGACAGAATTCTCCTCCTGCAACATTCTGCCAAGCTGGCACCTGGGACCACGGGCGGCTTTTTCACCCGGGACGGCTGGCCATTTGCCCAGTTAAAACCCAGACCCGCAGCAATAGCAAAGGCACTGGTCTCCCAGGGCTAACATCTGGGGGTCGCACCCCGGCTGCAGGAACTCACCCCGCGGTCGGGGCCAGGCTGACGGTGGAGCTGGGCTGGAGCTCCTGACTCTGGGGAGAGGAGACTCCCGGGACCCGGGAAACTGCTCTCAACCGGAAAACCAGAGACGCACAGAGGAGGCTCCAAACCACCAAACACAACGCCGGCGATTCCTTCCACCTCCGGGGCGCAAACCACCAAAACAAGGCCCTGGACCTGCACGCGCAGCGCGGACAAACGATGCCCAGGGAAAGCCGCTCAGACCCAGGCCCGAGGCTGCGGGCCAGAGGCCGGATGCTGCGCCCTGTGCAGAGGCGGAGGGGCTCTGCGCCAGGCTCATGCTGAGGGGCTCCAAGCTGGGCCCCCTGTACCCCCTTCTCACAGAAAGGTGGCGGGGGGCCGGCGCTGCCCCTGCCCGCACCCCAAGCGGAGCGCTTTCCTCCTCTGCAGTGGACATGGCGGAGCACCGGCCCGCCTCAGGCGCTGGGCCTCCAGGCCGCCGCCAGCCCAGCGGCCTGCCCCCTTCTCCCCACCCGCAGGGCAGGGGGCCCCTCACTTACCCGCAGCGGGGAGCACTCAGGCTCCGGCAGGTCCCCGAACAGAGGTCCCTGGCGGGGGCTGGGTGGCAGAGCGGCGTCTTCGCCTGGGATGGCGGGCAGCTTCTCCTGGGCCGGCCGCGGCCACCGGAACCCAGGCCTGGCGTTGTCAGGCGGGGCCTCCGGATACGGGGCAGGAAGACATCCGGTCTAATTAGCATATCACCCTTTGATCAGTAATAGAGGATATCTCATCCCCAAATTTGGAAACCCGCAGGATAGTATTTCTTTTTTTTTTCTTTTCTTTTTCTTTTTTAAATATATTTTATTGATTTTTTTTTTACAGACAGAAAGGGAGAGGAACAGAAAGTTAGAAACATGGATGAGAGAGGAACATCCATCAGCTGCCTGCTGCATGTCCCCTACTGGGGATGTGCTCGAAACCAAGGCACATGCCCTTGACCGGAATCGAACCTGGGACCTTTCAGTCCGCAGGCCGACGCTCTATCCACTGAGCCAAACTGGTTTTGGCAGCTTCCATCATTTCTGTTTAACATAGTATGGGAAATTATAACTAGCAATGTGGCAAGAAAAAGAAACAAAAAGCACCCACGTTGGAAATGAATAAAGTATTTATGTTTGCCAATGATAATAATTTTGTAAATAAAAATTCTACATGTTTAAAAAAACCGTTAGAGCTAATAAGCAAACCCAACACACAATAAAATTCAAAATCAACATAAAAAGAGCAGCTGTCTTCTATACAACAGCAATGAACAATTAGAAAAGGAAATTAAGAAAATAGCCCCAAATTAAGAAAACAGCACCAAAAGAACACAAAATATTTAGGAATAAAAATAACCAAGTAGGCAAAAGGCCCCTAAACATGAAAACTAGAAGACATTGCTGGAAGAACTTACAGAAGACATAAATAAGTGGAGAGACAACTGTGCTCTTAGACTGAAGCATTTAATGTTATTCAGATGACAATACCATTCAAAGCAATCTACAGATTTATTGCAAACCCATCAAAATCCCAAAGACATGTTTTGCAGATATAGAAAAACCCATCTTAAAATTCATATGGACTCTCAACAAATCTTGAGCAGCCAAAACTATATTGAAAAAGAACAAATTTGAATAAATCACATTTCCTGATTTCAAAACTTACTACTGAGTGACAGCGTTCAAAACAGCGTGATACTGGCATAAGGCCAGACTAATAGATGAATGGAATAGAATAGAGAGTATATAAACAAACCTCCATGTACATATGGTCAGTTGATTTTTTAAAAATATATTTCTATTGATTTTTTACAGAGAGGAAGGGAGAGGGATAGAGAGTTAGAAACATCAATGAGAGCGGACATCGATCAGCTGCCTCCTCCCCACACCCCACTGGGAATGTGCCCACAACCAAGGTATGTGCCCTTGACCGGAATCGAACCTGGGACCTTTCAGTCCACAGGCCAACGCTCTATCCACTGAGCCAAACCGATCTCAGCTGGGCAGTTGATTTTTGAAAAGGGTGCTAAGAACACTTAATGGCAAATGACAGTCTTTTCAACAACTGGTACTGGGAAAACTGAATATCTACATGCAAAATAAAAAATTTAGATCTATACCTAACACCACATACAAAAAAGGAATGTAATTATGTTACATAGTACAAATGGCTGAACCTTGAAAACAGGCCAAGTAGAAAATAAGCTAGACACAAAAGGACAGATATTGTGTGATTCTACTTACTTGAGCATGTAAAACAGGCAGATTTATGGAGACAGAAAGTAGAGAGGTAGCAGTTATGTTGTGGATGATGAAAATATTCTGGAAATGGATAGTGATGATGATTATACAACATCGTGGATGTATTGAATGCCAATGAGTTGTACAAAGATCGTTAAAATCTAAATTCTGTCATGTTTACTTTACCACAATAATCTCAAAGGAAAAAAATACTACCACTTAAAAGACAGCTACAATGTTATATTGGGAGACACATTTTAATTTGCATTTTCCAAGAAACAATGACACATTAAATCATCCATATTCTTTCCTCTGCTTTTCCTTTATGATAAATGGCATCCCAGTTCCTTGGAAGACGGCCAGCTGATTGTGTGGTCCATATGTGAGACAGCTCTGTCATCCTCTCCACCTCTCGCTTGTCATTTGTATGTCTAACATCTTAATGTTCACTTTATTATTGAGAACTAATTGACATATAACATTATAATTTGTTTCAGGTGTACAACATAATGATTCAATACATGTAGCTGTTGCAAGATGATCACACATCTAGTTAACGTCCATCACTACACATGGCTACAATTTATTTTCCCTGTGATGCACAGTCTTGAGATTTACTGTTTT
The DNA here is from genome assembly GCA_011751065.1 of Lasiurus cinereus. Lineage (NCBI taxonomy): Eukaryota > Metazoa > Chordata > Mammalia > Chiroptera > Vespertilionidae > Lasiurus > Lasiurus cinereus. The sequence goes on from JAAGEH010000417.1 coordinate 21,714,120, forward strand.
AGCAACTTTCAGTACATGCACGGTACAGTTTTATTCCTTATAGTCACTTTAAAGCACATGTGTATATTTAGATTTGGGAAATTGGATGTGAACAAATAGTGCATGTATTGATGGAAATTTTACTTTTCTCTCTGAAAAACTTAAACTGATGATTTATTTTATAACTAATGGAATATGCAAGCTGGGAACATAGGGGAGTAACCCTAACATTTTAATGGTGTGTGACGACCATAAAAGAGAAATCAGTCGGGAGGGAATTAAGTAAGAAAACTTAAGTAAGGGAGACATTTTGGTGTTAACTTCTGGGGCTGGCTAGTAAGGGGCAACACAAATTAGAAGAGAAGAGGATTTACATTTCAAGTACAGAGAATAGACTAAGTAGAAATAAATATGTCAGTCACCATTCGAAGACCTTAAGACATGTTCACCCATATCCCTCATGACAATGGATAATCTCATTAACCGCACATCACCGGTGAGGAAGTTCAGGCACAGAAGAAGTAATTCCTGCAAGATGACACAGCTAGTAAGTGGCAGAGCTGTTGTTCAAACCCAGGTAGTCTGTCTAGATCCCACTTTTTTAAAAATTATTTTTTTATTTTTATTGTTTAAAGTATTACAAATAGTAGTACATATGTCTCCCCCCCCCCTTTTTTCCCCTATTGACCTCCTCCAGGCCTTCCCTACCCCCAGTATGTGCCCTCACCTGCCCCTCTCCCAGTGTCTTGCATCCATTGGTTATGCTTACATACATGCATACAGTCCTTCGGTTGATCTCTTACAGACCCCTTCCACCTCCCCAACCTCCCCTGCCTTCCCGCTATAGTATGACAATCTGTTCACTGCTTCTTTGCCTCTGTATCTGTGTTTTTTTCCCCCCTGATTCTTTTCTTTAAAAAATCTTGCCTCTGCAGGCTAGAAATAAACCTATAAGAACAAAAAAATGTTTGAGTCCCAGTTTCAATGTCCAATAGTGCTGAGTCCCAGTTTCAATGTGAAACAGTTCCTTATGTGTACACGTCAGCAATGGTATCTGGATGGTGGACAAATGGTGGCAATGCAGGTCCGACCCTCTCTGGTTTGGTCCGAGGCATCCTTTAGCGACACACAGCTGCTGACTGCTTGCAAGCAAGGCGTCATCAGAGTCTTCCATCTCTGGCTGTTTCTCCTCTTGTCTTCGTGGTTGGCGCAGACCTGTCAGTTCCTCTCTGTTGCAGGAGTCTACCTGGTCTTGGTGTTGTTTTCCTTCTAAGCACTACTAACTCTGCCTACTCCTGTTCCTGGTAGGAGAAGAGTCCTTTTAAAGAAAGGAAAAGGAAATAAGTATTTGCTGAACACCTAAAACGATCAGCAAATAAATTTATAATGGTTGATCACCATTATATGGTTGAATATTAGCCAAAGAGTACATGGGAAAGCAACTTCCTGTTACCACGAGCAGGCTAATTCTTATGAGTACATTTTGATCACTGTATGGCACTGTATGGCAACCTTCAGAGCTGTCATAGGTGAAGGTGCCACCCTGATAGAGGGAATCTCGGTGTGTTTTGGGTGTGGGAACTGAGAATGTCTTGTGAGGCAATGGTTATTAGGAAGTTATAAGTTTATTATTAGGTGTTTGCTTTTATGTCTTCAATTTACAATTAAGAAAACGAAGGCTTAGAAAAATCTAGTAACTCTTCCCTAGCTAAAACCCCACGGCAGGTCTGTCTGACTTGTGCTCTGAACGGAAGATTTAGGGAAGTCTGTGTCCTGAGCCAGACACATTTCTGGAGCTTTTCTCTAAACCGCTTGGCAGGTTTCGTGTTGTGTTTTAGTAAGGAGGCGGTCTCTGGTTCTTTTATGTGCCGATAAATGCTTTAGAATCATTCCAAAGGCAAGCCTCCGGGGACTCAGGACTTCCTGTGTTACCCGCAGCTTGCTATATCTTTTATGTATTCATATAATGGGTGATAAAAATGCTGAAGAAGAGAGGGCCAGAACTTGCGGCATTTCAAAATAATCTCAAAAGACTGGCGTCGCGGCCAAAATCAATAAGATGAAATTCAACTAGGTAAAATGTCAAATTCCGACTTGCAGTTAAAAAAAAAATACATAAAGGAAAAGAAATGATCAAAGTACAAGGTGGTAAAGAGCTGGTTTGAGAAAATGCCTGCAATTTGGTTGATTACACTTAAAATAAGACCACGTTGTGAAATGATGGATACAATAGAGGTGGGTTTTTAGGTTATATTTAAAGCAGGCTTGGTGCTCATGAGCAAGGGACATGGTACTCATTGTCCATGGTTCTGGTCATACTCCACCTAAAAAAAGTCACTTAGAATCCAAGGGACATTGACAACCAGAGGACTGTGGGCCAAGGGAGCAGGATGGTAAATGTTGAGAAAACCATGGCAAAGAAGGAATAATCAGGAAACCTGAGGTAGAGAAGGGCTGGGTTTGAGAAGCCTTTGACAGGGAGGGGGCTCACTGGAAATTCTGAATTTTTCCCAGGCCAGCAGGCATAGGTGAGCAGCATCCTGGAGTAAAGAAGGAGAAACTTCAAGAACCAAGACATTTGTTTTGCAAGAATCATTGGATAAATTATTTCAGTGGGATAATAATATCATTTGAGTTTTACTTAGAAATTCAGGGATGCCTTTCATTCTATATCTCTTATATTAATGCCCAACCAAAATCAAATGTGGAAAAATAGATGTTTGAATATATTTGAAGAAATAAGCTGTTTTGTATAGATTATAATATATGCCAACTAAGAATCAAAAGAAGGTTAAAAAAAATACCACACCACTATTTCAGCTAGAAGTCTCGGTGAACTTGGGTTGAGGCATGATGGAGAATATTCTCACATGTATTGTTGAGAGGTCCCTGTCTTCCATGATCATTACATTCACCTTTATATTTGGGGAATTTACATGGAAAGGTCAGATTCATCAAGGGGATGAATTGACCTCACTATCAGAGTGGCGACATGGTCGTCAACTTCCTAAAAACGTTCTTGCACCCATACTTGCCTTCACTTCCTTTCTTCAAATCCTGGAGGACAAGAAAGTGACTTTTATTTTTATTTAATTTTTCTTTTTAAATTAAAAAAAAGCTTTTTACTGATTTCAGAGAGGAAGGGAGAGAGAGCGAAAGATAGAAACATCAATGATGACAGAGAATCATCGATTGGCTGCCTGCTGCATGGCCTACATGGGGGATGGAGCCCGCAATTCAAGTAAATGCCCTGACCAGGAATCTAACCATGACTTCCAGGTTCATAGGTCTACGCTCAATCACTGTGCCATGCTGGCTGGGCAAGGAAGTGATTTTTAAACCTTTTTGTGTTCTTGACACAACTGCAAATTAGGAGACTAAAATAAATTATAATGCCAGCAAACAACTGTAGGGGAATGGCTGTAGCAGGCAAGCAAAGCTTCGTGTCCATAAAAGCATCCCCGACTCCCCTGCTAGTCATTGTCTTCCTGTAGCACCCAGTTACTGTTTGAATGTTTACTGCCCTAGCTGAACTCTCTTATGCAGTCTTGACAAGCTCCCGGATGTTCCAGGACATTATCCTTCTGGTGCGCTGGCTTGACACTATGCTGAGTCTCCCACTTCCTATTGACAGGAAGCTACACAGAGCTCTCAACGTTCAAATGTCACCTTTCCAAACCTTTCCCCTCAGCACCTGGCAGTTAGGAGCAATTATAATACACATAATCAATTGTAATACAACTAAGTCTTGTACACTGGTCACGGCGTGGTGGCACACCGGTGTAGGGCACAGAGATGAAGCTTTGTTCCTTTGGCACAAATTCCTAGGTTATGTGCTTTCCCCTTTTCTTCCTGACACCTTGGGGATTTAGTTCTCAATCATTTCTCTCACTGTCCTTTCTTTTCAACCTCTCTCTCAACCCAATTTGACTTGAGACTCACCCCTACTTCCTCTTTTCTCTCCCAGCCCCACTTTCCAGCAAATATATCTCCCCCTTTTACCAATTTTTTGGAAAAGGGCTCTACCTTCACACTCTCATTCTGCAGAATCCATTCATTCTTTACAACCCCGTTGGCGCATCATCGGTTCTCATGCTTGACCAGCTTCCCTTCTTCTTATAACACATTTTGTGAGTGATTTCATCTACCTCCCCGGTTTTAATAATCACTCATATGTGGATGACTCTCAAGAATAAATTTCCAGCCCAGACTTCTCTTCTAAGCTTCAAATTCAATGTCTGACATGGGTCTCCTCCTCCTTTCCTAAAACTTTCCTGGAGCCCTGACTGGTTTGGCTCGGTGGCTAGAGCGTCAGCTTGTGGACTGAAGGGTCCCAGGTTCGATTCCAGTCAAGGGCACATGCCCGGATTGTGGGCTCCATCCCCAGTGGGGGTGTGTGGGAGGCAGTCAATCAATGATTCTCCCTCATCATTGATATGTCTCTCTCTCCCTTCCTCTCTAAAATCAATAAAAATGTATTTTAAAAATAAATAATAAAATACACCTGGAATTCCTCTATCTCATTTGGTGGCAGAACCACAGAGTCCCCCAAGAGAGAAATCCGATGTTATCTTTGACTCCTTCAGCCTCCAGTTCAGTTACCAGTCCTTTCCGTTTTTCTTTTCTCAGTAGTTCCTGAACAACTAGTCCCAGTTCATCCCTACAGCCAGCCATCGCTTTATTTCAGAGCCTCATTTCTTTTCCCCAGATGACCAAGCCTTAAAAACTGACCCTGCTATTTCAGACCTGTCCCTCTTCAGTTCATTCTCCTTAGAGCCATCAGATTCACCCCTTTAACCCAAACCACGCACAAAAGCACCTCCCAGTGACTGCTCCTTTGACTTCAGGCTCCAAACTGGCTTGGGCATTTCTCCATTATCTAAAGCCTCTCCAGTCCCCTTTCTCACCACTTCTAGCTGAACTTACCTTCCAGCCACCAGTAAAGGCCACACATGTGTCCCTTCCCTCTGCCCCTGGATCCCTCGCCCTCTGTTTGCTTGCTCCTCCTTCAGAATTCCTTCCCTACTGGATACCGTCAACGCGATTCCTGCCTCTCTGCCCCACCTCTGCTCACCTGTTCAGTGAAGCAGGTATTCATTCCTAAGTGCTCCATGAATATCACTGCTAGACAGATAGATGTCACTCATAACACTGACTTTTTCCAAAGTTATTTTTGCTATAACATCGAATATTTTTAAAATGACTGAAGAACCATAATATGCTCAATTCTGAAGACTTGGGGAGAAAACATCATTTACAATCCCATCAGTCCTACAAATTCCATGATCAAAATATTGTTCATGGAAATACTATTCCCATCCCATTTCCATGTGCGTATATACATACGGATTTTAATATCATAGTCGCATCATATATCACTCTTTCAAAATATGTTGAGTGTGCCAGATACAGACCCCCCTCTCTACTATAATATAGTAGAGAGTTAGATATTAATCAGTCACACAAATAAACTGTCTAGCCACCTGTAGTGATGTTCTACTAGGAATTTGTGAAAATGAAATTTGCATAAAAATGGACACTTATGATAAAGAGAACAATGCAATATACATTAAAATATCCATAGACATAGTTATCATATATGGATTATAAAAATATTACTCTAGTCTTTTGTTTTTTACTCATAGAAATTTTAGATAATATCTCTGTCTCCAAGAAACTTGAGTCTAACTGGAGAGAAAAAATAGACATAAAAACTAGAACTGTAAATCAGATTATGGGAGAGGCAGCTTGAGGTTGCATTCCTAATATGGGCATGCTTGATTTCAAATCTTTTAACTAGTCTTGTGATTTTAGCTAACTACTTGGCCCATTTTCCTTATTTTTAAAAAAATATATTTTATTGTTTTTTTACTTAGAGGAAGGGAGAGGGATAGAGAGCCAGAAACATCGATGAGAGAGAGACATCGATCAGCCACCTTCTGCACACCTCCCACTGATCAGCCACCTTCTGCACACCTCCCACTGGGGATGTGCCCGCAACCAGAATACATGCCCTTGACCGGGATAGAACCTGGGACCTTTCAGTTCACAGGCCACCACTCTATCCACTGAGCCAAACCGGTTTCGGCCATTTTCCTTATTTTGGAAATGGGAATACTATCATTAGCTCATGTATCTATTAAATGAAAACAAAAACATGTAAAGCACCTAGACTGGTATTAGGCATATATTAAGACTGCAGTGACTGTTGAGTATAAATACAATAAACAAGAAATAACTATTAGTTTGCTAGGGCTGCTGTAACAAAGCACCACAAATTGAGTGGCTTAAATAACAGAAATTTATTCTCTCATAGTTCTGGAGTCCAGAAATCCAAGATCAAGGATTGGTTCCTTGATCTGTTGGCAGGGTTGGTTCCTCCTAAGGACTGTGAGTAAAAATACATTCCATCCTTCTCCCCCAGCTTTTGATCATTTTTCAGCAATGTTTGCTGTTCTTTGGCTTGAAGACATATCACCTTGACCTCTACCTTCATGTTGACATGGTGTTCTCCCTGGGTATGTGTCTGTGTGTCTCTTTTTATAAGGACAACAATTGTATTGGATTAGGGGCCCACCCTATTCCAGTATGTCTTCATCTTAATTAGTTACATCTGAGATGACCCTATTTCCAAATAAGATCACATTCTGAGGTACTCAGGGTTGGGACGTCAGCATTTGAACTTGGCAGAGTTGGGGGAGGCAGTACAATCTAAACAATCACAGTGATAAAGAAAAAAAAATCTAGCAAAGATAGAGGAGATGGAGCTAGATCTCTAGTATCTGGGGTGATCAGTAACATTTTTTTTTTTTTTAGATCACATGGGACTTGACCCAGGACTTGGCAGTTGACAGAAGCTTTGTGGTAGGGGGGGTTCCAGGGGGCATTACAATGGGGGAAATGTGATAAGAAAGACATAGAAGCAGAAATGTGCAGGTACGGTGACAGAAATCAGGCAGGCTGGATTGGGGACTATGGGCCAGGAAGTATTTTGGATGCCCTTGACTGCTAAATTAAGGAGTGTACCCTTCATACCCTTGGCAGAAAGAAGCCATTGAAAGAGTATGACACACACCGCAGAGACAAATTAGCAGTTAAAATAGGACCTGAAGTATGTAAATATTTGCTCCACTTACTGAAAATGACACCAGACACCCATATTAGGAGTGCATTACTATGAATTACTGGGCCATAGGGAAATCGGATTAAGTGAACTGTCCTCTTTCCGCTCTGGAGCTCTTTGCATATATTTGTCCCCTTGGCGGGTTGGACTTAGGGTATTATCTGTGATCAGACGGGAGCTTGTCTGTGGGCCAAGTACCTGATTGCTGTGGGGATCGGATCAAACTAATAGAATGTGTAGTGTTCTCGAGGCCGAAGGGAGGATCAATAATGGAGACCTGCCAGACTGTGTTAATCAGGAAACGCTGGTGAGCAACCGGGAACTCTGAGAGAGGAACAGGTGGCTGGAAGCTCAGGCTTTATAGATTGGCACGGCTCGCTGCCAGGCTGTTCATCCTGGCCCCATTAGGATCTCATCACCAAGGTCACACCAGAACCCACACCTCAGGGAAAAGTAAAAACGTACTCAACCCATCAATTGTTTGGTCTATAGGATGCCAACTCATTTCAAGGGAAACTGCTGTTTAATCTCAGTTGCTGGTTGCTGTGGCAGCAGATCGGCACAGTCCTGGTTTCTCACACATCTGACACGTCACTCATTTTAACAGCAACATCTGGCACCACGCAATGCTTGTGGGTAGCCCCGCAGTCACCACAGACTATATAGGCTCTGTAATTAAGTTGTCAACACTCCCCACTGGTGGCCGGGAATTTCCATCGGTCCTGAAGGGCTTAGCTCAGGGTGTGAGCTGTGGTGTGGGGAGATTTTCTCGCTTTGACTCCTGGAACCAAACCTGGTACTTCTGGGGGGTGACTTTGCTGGGGTCAAGTCCTTTTCTTCTGCGTGTCTCTGCACTGTCAGTTCTGCAGAGTTCTCTTTAGAAGGACCTAATTGTTGGTTCCCTAGAACCAAGGACTATGGTCCTATTACAGAGCAAATGCAAATGCAAAGCAAATGCAAGCTGATCAAACGCATTGACTATGTAGGTAATTAGATTTTGTATGTTACTCACTGTATGTTATTAATGTGGGTTCCGTTCCTAAGGTCTTCCACTCACTTGAGAATTGGATATCAAACCTATTTTCTTTCAATAGTGATCCTTGGCACTGATTGCCCTCACATAGCATTGAGATAATACACGTAAAACACATTTCTTGCTTGGTACTTGATATATTGCAAGCTCTCAAGACATGTCTATTGTATTTAAAACAGCAGCTATTTACAATGATCCCCACAATGCGTCTATTGTGGCAATCAATATAGACTCCCCCAGTCTAGCAATCACTTTTGGGGGGGGCTTCTTATGAACAGTCATACCCAAATGGCAACACTGACTGGAATTATCAGGGAAGGAAGAGGTGTTGGCTTCCCAGCAGTCATGGTATCAGCTTTAAGCCATGATCCAGAAAGGGAGTGTGTGCCCTCCAGATTAAAAAAAAAAAATCAGCCTGGGAAAGAATAGAGAAGGATGGTTTCTTGGAGAGAAGTAGAGTTTTCATAGAAACAATGGCTGCAAATTGGCAGAGACTGAAGGGCACTTGTCAAAGGGTCAAGGTCAGATTTGGATGTGGGGGAAAATAGTTGCAAATCATGTATCTCCTAAGGGGTTAATATCCAAAATATAGAGGTTACTCATTCAATGCAGCAGCAAACAGACACATAAACCAATTTTAAAAATGGACAAAGGACCCGAATAGACATCTATGCAAAGGAGATATATGAATGCCCAACAGGTACATGAAAAGACGGATGCTCGAAATCACTCATCATTAGAAAAATGCATTTCAAAACCATATTAATGGGGGTATAAGGACACATATGTAATAACTTAATCAATAAAGACATTAAAAAAACACATTGAGATATCGCCTTATGCCTTAAATTGGCCATCATAAAAAAGACAAGAAATAACAAATGCCGATGTGGAGAATAGTGAACTGTTCTACACTGTTGGTGACATCGTAAATTGGGGCAGCCGCTATGGAAAACAGTATTAAAATTCCTCAAAAATTAAAAGTAGAACTACCATATGACCCAACATTTCCACTCCTGGAAATATATGCACAGAAAACGAAAACTCTATGTCAAAGAGATGTCTGCACCCCCATGTTCAGAGCAGCGTTATCTATAATAGCAAGGCATGGAAACAATCTAAATATTAATGGATAAAGAAGTTGTGATATCTCACACACACACACACACACACACACACACACACAAATATTATTCAGCCATGAAAAATGAGGAAATCCTGCCAATGAAGGCAACATGGATGGACATTGAGGGCATTATGCTAAGTGAAATAAATCAGACAGAGAAAGACAAATACCGTATCATATCACTTATATGTGGAAATAATAACAACAACAAAACAACAGCCAAACGCATAGAAAAAAAGATCAGATTTGTGGTCACCTGAGGTGGGAGTTAGGGGGAGGGAGGATTGGATGAAGTGATCTAAAGGCACAGAATTCCGGTTATAAATAAATACTTGGGATGCAATGAACAATGTGATGAGTGCAGCTAAGACTGCTGTATGAGAGTCAGCTAGAAAAAGATGACCTTCTTGCTTGCCAGCAAGGGGCTGGTGCACCTTTAGGCCCCAGAGGGAGCTGGAGCCAGAGAATCTGGCCCCAAGGCTGTGGGCAGAGCATGAGGCTGAGTTGAGGAAGAGGCACAAGGGAGGTGACAGCCCCAGTGGGCCCCAGCCCTGCTTTCTTTCCCCCTGATCCTGGATCTGCACCAGCAGCTGCGAGAAAGAGATTCCACAGTCCACCTTCATGATTTCCTGGGAGGCAGTGAAATCTCTCCCACAGGTGGTGAAGCTTCTTAGGAACCCAGAGCTAGCTGCCTTCCGGAGAAGATGGATATAGATGCAGCCGGCCAATGAGCAGTGTAAGCGGATCATGTGCAATGTCTCCCGTTAGGATACCAGGGACGGTGGGATTCTCACTGAACTGGGCAAGCAAGTAAGGTGAAGGCTCTGGTCCTCACCATCTTCAATGTCATTGTCACGGTTGGCAGCTGCCTTCATCTGCACTTGCCCAGTGTATCTTCCTCTCTGACATCAATAAAATATATTAAAATGTGAGTCAGGTGTGAATGAGGGATAGACTGAAGGAGTATTTAGGGGACTGTTTCCACATGATCTGCACAGTAGAGGGGAGAGTTAGATTAGATACTAGTACAGCGCTGACGATAATTTCTCAGTTTGTACCATGCGCAGGCACTAGGGAGGCAAACGTATCAGTGAATGACAGGCATCTGTCATCCCTATTTGTGTCACCCCTATTTCAGTGAACTCCTGTGTGCCAAAGTGCCTCGCCAAATTACCTGGCCCCGAGGAGATGCTCCAAATGGTATAGGATGGTGGAATTGGAAGTCCTGTAAGAACCTTAGTTCCTATCTTCATCCTCTTCTTTCTGCCTGCCCTCTTCAGCTTTTCACTATGTGCCTGTCTCTATCACCCATCAGCCCTCCTTAAACTCTCTTACTGCTCCCCGTGGCTCTAATCTCCCAGCGGAGTCATCCCTCAGCACTTTGTCACTGTTTACACACTCACCTTTTCCCCTCGTTCTGGTGGCTCTACAGCTAATCCCAGATCACCCACAGTCACTGCCACAGTGCAGCCATGAGCTCATCAGGCGTGAAGCAGGACTGACATCGCCTAGCAACTGGGAAAATAGCTCGGGCAGGCCCCACAGGGCTAGCGAACCTCATCCCTCGGGCATGTGGGAACGGAAGAGCTTCAGCTGCAATAAAGATACAAACAAACTGAACTGGTCCCCAAACATCACGCTTCATGAGCCTGACACTCAGGGGAAGGATATTGTTTGCATCCTGCTGGTAACCACCCTCTCGCGCTCCACCACGTGCCTAACAGGGTCCGATGCGGGGAAAGAAGCAATAAGCTGGAGCATCGCTAAGCCCTCTCTCAGAAGATGCACACAAAGATTGACGCACATACGCACAGAAATGGACAAATTCTCACACACACACACACCCCCACACACACTTTGAGCTGGCTTCCTGTTCCGTCAGTCTGTGCTGAGGCAGGGGAGATGTTTGCACGTCAGAGGCCATCAGCCATCCTGTGTGTCTGAATTGGAATGGGGACAAAAGGTGCTCAGGTCAGAGCACCAATGTGTGATGGATCCTGCGCCACTTCCGGTCCTTCTCCATGGCACAAACTGCACCACGTGGGAAAGTCCAGCCCCCCGTGGGCAATGTGCTGCTGGCATCCACACACAATGGGAAGGGCGGGGTGTTGAGGAACAGTTTATGTCTGCGGCAGTCGGCAGTCTTGGTTTGCTTAGGAAGGCACTCGAGGTGCTCAGCTCCCACACAGGGGTGATTTTAAGGTAATGAGAGTGGTTTTATTCAGCAGGACAGCTGGGCTGAAGACTTTTCTGCCAGATGGCTAGGTAAGAAGCAGCAGGGCGGAGAGAGTCATACAGTGACTGACTTCATAAGAGTTCCTTTGTCTCCCAAGCCCCCGACCATGGAAGGTGATATGATAAGAGGCTAGACTACAAGGTCTGGAGAGGTGATGTCTCACCTGTGAGTGACAAGTCATCCCCAGGAGGAGAGGGAGGTTGGCTGGGCTAACATAGTCTCTGGTTGCCTGGAGGCGAAGCCTGGGTCTACCTGTCACTGGCGGTGTGACCCCAGACAAGTTCTCTTATGTGACACGAGACCAGTGGTGCTGCACAGGTGGGTGTGAGCATCACTGAGGTGTGTGCATGTGGCTAAAGCCGGACCTTGGAGCCAGGGGCATATAAGTTGTCCACACCTCTGGATTCACAGCCAGCTCACCTTGGGTGCTTTTGTCTGGTCTAGCATCATCTATTTTCCTGTCCTCCAATCTTACCTCTTGACTGTTTTACTCCTACTTCATCCTGGTTTGTGGGCCAGTCCCTTTAAGTCCCTCACCATCTTTGCTCACAGTAGTCACCCCTTGATTCCATCCATACCTCCTTGCTCCAGTTCTCTTGGCATCAAAAAAATGGCTATTGTTCTGACCCTACCCCGGGGTCAACTCCTATCTTGTTAGAAAGTTATCATTCCACAAGCCTACATATAACATTTATAGATAACTTCATATTACAAGGTTTAGAAACTATTAACCCAACTCATAGAAGCTTAGATAGTTACTTCTTCAATCATCATCTGAGGCTTGGGGCTGGACTAGAGCCAGGGCTTTTTGGTGCAAATCTTCTAACATGTTCCTCCTATGGATTTAAGGGAACCCTGAATAGATTGTGAGCCTGAACCAATCCAGGATAAATCTGAAAAAATAAAAATGGGTCTGTAGAAATGGTTATCTCTATATTCTTACCTACAGTTCACTCTGCATTTCACTCCAATTTGGCTTCCACCCTCATCACTTTATTGAAATATTTAGCAATTTACTTCTGCTAAACTCAGGGATATATGCTATACCCAATGGGCATCATTCATTTTTTTTTACTGTTTTATATTTTAATATGAATTTTTATTAAAATTTTAAAACATATTTAATTAAAGTCCCAGTGGCTGATCCTATCACAAGGATTAGAAAGAGAACATGTGCTTAGTAACAAATGGTGAGTTTAGTCACAATTTCATATAGATTGTTTTAAATTCAGGAAATCCAGAAGGCCTAGAAATTATTAAAATTTTAAAGTGGTTAATTTTTATAAGCTTTTCCCCTCAACTTTGGTTAAACATAACCACATTACAATACTGATATAGTCTTTGATCGTGAAACAGAAATGTAAAATGGTAGGTTTCTTACTCAAGAATGATATTTAAGCAAAGCTCTCATTCAGTAAGATACATACAATATATATTAGAAAAATAGCATTCTAAATTTTATAGCACATTCTCAGGTAATGTTAACCAGATTAAAAAAGAAGGAGAACCAATGCTTTTATATATGTCCCTGAGCTAGAAAGTGTCTCAAGTAGTGGAATCATGTTCAGGAAATAATACTTAAAAATATAAATTCTTATACAATAATTTCTTTGTTAAGTCTCTTTCAAATTCTTTAGTTGATAGCAATACTTAAAAATCTTTAACTATAAACCCTTAATTTGCAATAGTTCGATTTTTCCTGAATTTTGAAAAATTTTAAGTGCCATCATATATAATAAAAGCCTAATATGCTAAGTGTCTGGTCATCTGAGTCAGCCATTCAACCAATCACAGTGTAATATGCTAATGATATGCTAAGGCCACTCCACCACTCGCTCTGATGGCCACTGACCACCACAGGGAAGACGCTCTGACCAGTAGGTGAGCTTGCTTCTGGGGTCTGGCCAATCAGGACTGAGCCTTCCTATGGTCCCTGACCAGCTAGCCAACTTCCTACATCCCTCCCCAGCCCAATTGTGCACTGGAGGAATCTCTCAGCCTGGCCTATGCCCTCTTGAAATCTGGGAGCCCTTGGGGGATATAAGCCAGTTTTGGCCCGATCCTGCAGGCCAGGCCAAGGGACCCCACTGGTGCATGAATTCGTGCACTGGGCCTCTAGTTCAATATAATCTTCAGTTTATTTTTTTGTTAAGTGTATTGGGGTGACATTGGTTAATAAGTTTATATAAGTTTCAAGTATAAATTTCTATGATACATGATCTGTGTGTTGCATTGTGTGCCTACCACCCAAAGTCAAATCATTTATGTTACCATATAGATGATCCCCTTTACCTAATATTTATACAGGGATTATTATCATTGTCCTCAAATGATCAAATAAACCCCTTTAGTTATTTGGCTCTGGGGTAAGAGTTAGCTGGATGATATGCTCAACCACCTTTGGAGGAAACATTCCTCTTCCACCTCTGATTTAGCCTCAATCCCTTTTGAATAACATTTCAGGAAGGTTGCTGACATGGATTGTGAGTATTGAATGATATAATCTACATTAAGTGCTCAGCTCAGCGTTTGGTACACAGAAGGAGCTGACTAAATGTTGCTGTGGTTGTTATTATTAGTGGTCCCAATTCTCAAATAACAAACTATTTGACCTTGGCTAGGTTGCTTCCTTAAGCTGTAAGCTCATCATCTTTATAGGTGACCCCTATAGTGTCTCCAGCTGTATGAGTCAATGATTCAGGGAACTCTTAGGTCTCATCTATTCTGGAACTCATTAAAAACACTTCTGTGGGAGGGGAAGAAATCCTTTCTCTTTGCAGCCACGCTCATTTGGACTTGTGCTGGAAGATGAGCAAGAACGACACGCGCAGGAGGGGAAAGTCCAGTCCAGTCTGACTTGGTGTTACCTGGAATTTGGCACTTTTGGGTGGGACTGAAGGCAGATGTTTCACACTTAGCCACATCATGTACATCTTCCTGAGAATGATGGCAGCCGGGAAACCAGAGAAGCAGGATGACTTAAATTTATTTTCTTGGAAAGAAGATGTTGCTGGCAAGACTTCTGCTTTGCCTCATAAATGGGCAGGGAGGCTAACTGAAGCAGGAAGAACTGGGTTTGAACCACTCCCTCCCTGCTGGCCAGGCCCAAGAACATTGCCTCTAAGAGCCTGGGCCTTGGCTCCAACTCAGACTTCCCTTATCCAGAGGTCCCAGGCTGTCCTTCCTTCCCTTTGGTGACCTGCGGTCCATCTGATCCAAGTATCATTTGAATCCATTTGGATAAAACAGGTGGGAAAGACAGAAGAGAATGTGGAGAAGGTCAATGGCTCTAAGTAGGGAGAGATGGGAACAAAGAATAGAGGGATCTCTGTGCAAAATATAGGATTCTATCTTGCTGAGTGACAGAAACCCCAAAAAATTAATAGTGGCTTAAGTAAGATTAAGGTGTACCCCTCGCATGAAATGCCAGGGAGCAGATCAGGGTGGTTATAAAATGCCAGGGAGGCAGATCAGGATGGTTATGGTGGTTCCACAACTATACATGACCAGACAGACTCCTTCTGTACCACTCCACTGGCATCTACAACATGCAGATTCCACCCTGTGGTTCAAGGAGGTGCCTCCAGTTTGGAGCATCACATCTGCATTCAAGACAGCAGGAAAGAGAGAGAAAAGTGAGGGGAAGGGCACATGCCTTTCCCTTTAAAGACATTTCTCAGAAGTTGAACACATTGCTTCCACTGCTAGCCCAATGACCCAGATTTAGTCACACGGCTACATGTGGCTACAGAGAGGATAGGAAATGTGTCCTTCTTCTGAGTGGCAACACGTCCACCTAGCTTTTGTGTGGTTCTCTTCCTGAAGGAAAGGTTGAGAACAGGGTTCAGAGGACACATAGCAATCTCTGACATCCTCAGAGAATAAGAATGGATGCTCTAGAGCAGTGGTTCTCAACCTTCCTAATGCCGCGACCCTTTAATACAGCTCCTCATGTGGTGGTGACCCCCAACCATAAAATTATTTCCGTTGCTACTTCATAGCTGTAATTTTGCTACTGTTATGAACTGTAATGTAAATATCTGATAGGCAGGATGTATTTTCATTGTTACAAATTGAACATAATTAAAGCATAGTGATTAATCACAAAAACAATATGTAATTATATATTGTGAAATATTTATTTCTAATTACAAATAAATGAAATTTTGTCTTGAATCGTGGTGTAGCATGGGTAACAGTCTTCATATGACAACAGTAAACTACATGGCTACACTTTGCTACACCGAGGTAGCGGTCTGTTGGTTCCTAAGACCATGGGAAATAGGTGTTTTCCGCTGGTCTTAGGCGACCCCTGTGAAAGGGTCGTTCAACCCCCAAAGGGGTCGTGACCCACAGGTTGAGAACCGCTGTTCTAGAGCGATGTCATCAGAACCACCACCATCTGTTTGAGGAGGGGCTCTGGACCTGCTTAGAATTCAGTTCTACTGGATGCTGGCTGTGCCGTGCTGGGCAGATTCCTAAATCTCTCTGAGCCCCAGCCTTCTCTCCTGTAACACTAACAATACCTGCTCCAGAGAATGACCAGAATTAAAGGAGGTGGTGTTTATAAAATTGCTGAGTGCCTTTCCTGGCAAACAGTTGGAAGTTTACAATAAGTCTTAATGATTACGATGTTTGTGTTGGATGCAGAACCTTCCCAAAGATGTAATTTTCATCTAACCCAACTGGAAATGAGATTTCTAGCTGACAGTCATCATTCTTGAGACCGTTATACCCACACCCTTCCAAAGGCCATTGTTTTCCCTTTTGCTGGATCCATCTCTTGCTCAGACTTGAAGTTCCTCTGGAAACCGAGATCCCCTGGACAGAACGGAGTTTTCACATTTTTAAAGGAATAGCTTAGAACAAGGAAATATTGGTAAATTCCCTCTTCGCTCAGTGCTGAATCCTCGCAAACATGCATTTAATTTAGGCTTAATAAAGCAGTTATTGTCCACGTCTTAATAATTGCTTATTAAAAACATATTTGCGGCCTGTGGTGCGGTCGCAGGACACCAAGAGCAGTTCCAGTCCCCAGTCTTCCCTTCTCCACCTACTGCCTAGCAGCCAGCCAATGTCTGTGCCTCTTCAAAAGGATTTTATTAATTGCTAATCATTGCAGGGGAGAAACATGCCAAGTGCGTGTTTCTTACATGTCTGCTGGGTGGCTTTCTCCCTTGGGCTGTGGATCCTGCCCATGTGCTGTGCCTGCTGAGGCCAGGCCAGGCCAGGGTCCTTGACACAGTACCAGAGTGCCATCAAGCATGATTTCTGGTAAAACTGAAGGATCACTAGGGATACTTGACATGTAGGCAGAATTTTATAATTCATGAAGAATCTTCATATATCAATAAAAATAACAAGGATAATGCCACCCTTTATTGAATATATAAGTAAGTATTTAGCACACGTTATCTCTAAGTTTTACCATCGAGCTGGATGGGCATCACTGTATATCAGTTTTACAGATTAGTGAACTGAGGCCTAGAGCAGTGGTTCTCAACCTTCCTAAGGCCGTGACCCTTGCATACAGTTCCTCATGTGGTGGTGACCTCCAGCCATGAAATGTTGCTACTGTTATGCATCATGATGTAAATATCTGCATTTTCCGATGGTCTTAGGCGACCCCTGTGAAAGGGTCGTTCGACCCCCAAAAGGGTTGCGACCCACAGGTTGAGAACCGCTGGCCTAGAGAGTGCAGCTGACTTACCCAAGGATACGAGTTGAGAAGTGGCAACTCTCAAAAGAGGTACGCAAGGGACTCATGCAATTTCCTAACTCTACTATAATTTCTTGCTTCATAAAGGAACCAAGTAGAAGAAAGTAGAGGGCAGACGGGCCAGACAGATGCTTCCTGGAAGGAAACATTTTGGAACCATGGCAGAATGCCTCCTACGGGAGGATTCTACGGATTCCAAACAGCCCAGGAGCCACGGATTCTCTTGTCTTCTCCTAAGCTCCTTTTTTTTTTTTTTAAATATATTTTATTGATTTTTTACAGAGAGGAAGGGAGAGGGATAGGAAGTCAGAAACATCGATGAGAGAGAGACATCGATCAGCCGCCTCCTGCACGCCCCACACTGGAGATGTGTCCGCAAGCAAGGTACATGCTCCCGACCGGAATCGAACCTGGAAGCTTTCAGTCCAAAAGCCAATGCTCTCTATCCACTGAGCCAAATCGGTCTCGGCCTAAGCTCCTTTCTAGCTCGGGAGAAGGTGGCAGGTGTTTCTGAGGGTTATGGGCTGGGAGGCTGGAGAGAGAGAGAGATGCTGTCTTCAGACAGGACGGACTAACGCTCAGCACCACTGCAGGCTGTGGCAGTCACACCAAGGGGAAATCAGGGAGGACCCTTATAATTATTGATAACAATAATATCATGTTTTTATTCTGTTTCATATTTAATGTTATAATTTTCCTTGGCCTCTTTCATTCTATAATTATATCTCTGACTAAGATTTTTAAACATCAATTCATATGCCTTTTTTCCTACAGTTTCTAGAAAACGGTCTCAAATTGTCTTTTCAATATTACTAGCAACATAAAAACTACTGGGTAATGTTTAATATTTCTCTTATCATTTTAATGTGCTCTGCAGTTGGGCTATTTTGTATTTTTATGTGCAGTTTTATGATTTGTTTTCTTTTCCTATTTGCTTTAATCATAATGTTTTTATACATAAAATATTCACTGGCTTGAAACACAAAACATTGAAAAAACACATGCTCAGAAGATTCCACTTGCATCAAAACTCCTCAAACTCACTTTCCTTAGGGAATCATTTTTCATTAGTGTCCGGACTCTTCTTCAAATTCATTCTGCAAATATATGTGTACATATATCTAGTGTGTTTTTGCATACATACCCATACATTAAAAAGAAAATATTCTTATTTTTCCTTTCCTTAAGATACCACAAAAGGTTTAATTGTTAAATCAGATGTAACAGGGATCAGAGATCTACCCAGTTCTACCCATTCATAGGATGTGGGCCCAAGAAGAAGATACTGGTCCAGCATTGTTCCTGTGAAGAGGTTCAAGGTCACCGGCCGCTCTCCCAGGGCCTCTGCTCCCTGGTAGCAGGACACATGGTGTTTCATGCAAAAACTAAGCAATGAACATGCATTGTTGCTACTTTGGCTGAGAATTGTTCAGGGTTTTCACATGGAGCGTAGCTGGTTTCCTCCATCGAGGGCAAAAGAGGTGTTGCTACAGCTCAGGAGGTGCAGGGGTGTGGGAGCAGGGGTGGGGGGCTTCCGTGTTCTCCTGACACCTCCGAATGTGCACCAACCCGGAAACTCATTAATGCCACCTGATCCCAGCTTGGTCAATGCCATGTTCAGCACTATGTGCTTATTACTCAGTTAAGAGCTTGACAAACACAGTCCCATTGAATTCTCGAGACATTCTTGCACAGTCAACCCATTACCTGTTTTACAAATGAGGAAAAAGAGGCTGACAGTTAATGACCGAGGACACGCAGCTGGTAAGTGATGGCCCACAGTTTGTTCAAGTTCGTTAGCTTCCACCGAGACTTTCACTACTGTGTTAAATGCAAACAAAGTACTTATCATAATGAGATACCCAGTCAAAAGTGTAGGGCCTAAAACAGCAAGTACAGTGGTACCTCGAGATACGAGTTAAATTCGTTCCGTAACCTTGAGGCGTGGGAAACTATGAGATGCTCGAGTCGCGGTAAACTGGTGGGTCGTGTGCAGCTGGCCGATCTGTGCGATTACTCGTATCTCAACTGTTGCTCGTATTTCAAAGCAAAAATCGCTCATATCTCAAAAATCTCGTATGTTAGGGCACTCGTATCTCGAGGTACCGCTGTACTCAGTAGCTGGCAATTATTGTCTCATCGACAGAAGAATGAGCTCACTGGGGCTGGGGTTGATCATTGCACCTCTCTCTCTCTTCGTCTCTGAGCGCACAATGCAGGGCAGAGTGCAAAGGCTTACTGCCACTGACCGCTGGTGACTCCCGAGGCAGAATGTCCGGGGAGAAGAGCGATGTAACTTGAGTGCAGCGCTGCCTGAAGGCATGCAACGTGGACAGGATTGGTGGCGGTCAAGGGTCTCGCTCTCCCAGAGGAGCCAGGCTGGCTGGGCTGAGAGTCTCAGGCTCTCCTGGGGTCGACAGAGCCTGGGAAAGGCTGTGACAAGGAACGAGAAGGTCACGGCCAGCTAGGACTTTTCCAAAGAAAGGGGAGAGGATATGGGTTAACTGAGTTCCAAAGCAACCAGAGGAACTTTCCTGCTTCTAGCCACCAGTTACTCATTGTGGTGAGTCAAAGAAGCGGTAGAGAGCAAGGGAGAGGCTAGGACACCCCCAAATGATCCTGGCCTGGTCTCAGCATCTGGAGAAGACAACTACAGGGACTCAAAGGAGCAAGGACTCATATTGGGACTCAGCATCCTCTCACATGGGACGCGGCCATCCTCCCCAGTTACAACCCGCATCTTCCCTCTGCATTGCTGCTCTCATCCCAGAAGGTGCATCGAGGTCCAGCTCTGAGCCCTGTCCCCGGGGGGCTGATCTTATTTGGTCCCCTCTTTAGCGGAGGGGGTCCCTGAGGAGACATCACTCGCTCTTTGGCCAGATTCTCACCAGGCCTAGTTCCATGTGGTCATTGAGCAGGTGAATGGTTCAAGGTCAAACCAGAAACATGGGTGACCTTGAACCATTCACCTGAGCAGAGGGGAAGCAAGAGAACATCCCCGATGAGCTCGAGGAGGCAGGCAGTCCACCTGGAAAAGATCGACTTGCCTCTGCTAATGGGCCTCCTCCCGCCTTTGAACGCTAACAGCTAGAGGGAGTTAAAAGGATTGCGGAGAGGTTTATTTTGGGGTAGGTTTGAAAGCTCCCCTCTCCTGCTCTGTTTTTCTTTTTAGACAGCTTTGCACCAGGGGCGAGGCTCCTGCCAAAAGACCTCGTAATGCCCCTCTGCGGGGACTGAATTTATCCGCTCAGCTGTCCCTTGTAAATTTATTCCTGTGTGAGATTTTTCCCAAACCATTCATTCCTTCGCTTAGCTCAGGCAGCTGGAATGCAGAAAAAAAATACATTTTTTTCTTTTACTTTTCTTCCCCCGAAGAATGTGCCTTTTGTGTGCAGGGAGGGGCTGGGCTGGAGAGCAAACAAACGTGGATGCAGATGCACGCCCCCCCTGGGTGTTGTGAGAGCCACCCGCACCCCCACCCAAAGCTCGGGGCTGCCCTGGGTAGGTAAGGGGTGGCACAGGGCTCCCGGGATGCCAGCCGATGAGGGTGTCTGCAATGGGGGCCTCTGGTCCTCAGCCTGGGACGGGGCCAGAGAAACACCTCATTGGCTGTTTCCATGGCAACATCACAGTTGAACTGGAATGGAAAGCCTCGTGGTCCGGAGCCAGCAGTGGCTTTCCAGCTGCACGTGTGCACAAAGCAGGCCCGTGGGGAGGAGGGCAGGGCGGGGAAATTTTACTTTATTTTTCCTTAAGTGGTTATGGTCTCCGAGGCAGGTGAGGGCTGTGGACGGGGTTGGAGGTGACATATGTGCTGAAGGAATTTGCGTTGCCTTAGGGACTGAGAGTTTTCCTGCCAGGCGTGATCGCCGGGAGGCCTGGCATCGGGAGCGAACAGGGAACGTACGCTGGCACGAGCAGGCACACGGCTCGCCGCCTGTCCATCCCCTGCCCGCCCGGGCGTTCGTCTCCCCGGGTCTCCCAGCGCACGGGGACGGCTGGAAATGGGGCAGCATCGGCAGAAGAGCCGGGCGGGACCGTGCTCTGTTTCCTGGGAAGGACTCGAGCTGTGGAACGGAGGGTCTGCAGGGAGCTCACGGGATAAGAGAGGAAGGCCTAAGTGTCCGGCTGCGTAATGTTTCAAGTCAGAGCCAGTGAGGCACCTAGCGCTCAGCTCGGGGTTCGGGTCTGTGCCCACAGCATCCTGGGAGGGTTTCTGCCAAGAGCGGCTGTCTAGCACAGAGGTTCCCACCCAGCCAGGAGCCTCTGCTCTCTCTTCTGGGCTGGCAGACAACTGTCAGAATCAATGAGCCTGCACCAGTGGTCGGCACGCTCATTAGTCCACAGAGCCAAAGAGCAACGGGACAACGATTGAAATTTCTCGTGAGGGCCAAATGTTTTAAACTTCTTCTAACGCCACTTCTTCAAAATAGACTCGCCCAGGCCGTGGTATTTTGTGGAAGAGCCACACTCAAGGGGCCAAAGAGCCGCCTGTGGCTCGCGAGCCGCGGTAGGCCCTACACCATCTTTTCCTACCTACAGAATATGTACACTTTTAAAAAATATATATTTTTATTGATTTTTTACAGAAAGGGAGAGGGATAGAGAGTTAGAAACATCAATGAGAGAGAAACATTGATCAGCCGCCTCCTGCACACCTCCTACTGGGGATATGCCTGCAACCCAGGTACATGCCCTTGACCGGAATCAAACCTGGGACCTTTCAGTCTGCAGGCTGACGCTCTATCCACTGAGCCAAACCGGTTAGGGCAGAATACATACACTTTTTTGATGCAGATTTTCCCCATAGCACCATAAGGCTCACCTGGCCATTTCATGGAGAGACTCATTCACTGAATGTGTGTGGCCGAGGCTCTGTCTTTCTTATAAGCACCTAGGTAATGTCCAGGCTGCAAATCCATTGGCTGGCCTTTAAGTAGCCACGGATACTCCTTCTGGGGGACCAACAGGATTTTCAACTATCAAGAATGGAAGAACACGTCCTAGCTGGTTTGGCTCAGTGGATAGAGCGTCACCCTGTGGACGGAAGGGTCCTGGGTTTGATTCTGATCAAGCCACATGCCTGGGTCGTGGGCTCAAACCCCAGGAAGGGGTGTGCAGGAGATAGCCGAGCAATGATTCTCATCATTGATGTTTCTTGCTCTTCCTTTCCTCTCTGAAACGAATAAAAATTTTTTCTTAAAAATAGAAGGGAAGAACGTTCTCAATGGAATGCTCCTGCCACAGTCGGCTGGCAGGGTGACATTTTCTCTCTTGAGAGCCTGCCTTTCCTGGCCTGGTCTTTCCGTAAACACTAAGGGATTCAGACACCAGTTTTCAATTCCAGTGTGCCACCCCTGTGAAGGAATGGGCTTCGGGGCCACTCCAGTTTGCTTCTGGAATTGTGGTACCACTGAATGGCCGAGGTCACCACTTGACCCACGACAGACCTAGCTTTGCATCCTGGAGCTCACTTGGATAGCTATGACACCTTGACGAAGCTACCTGTTCTCTAGAAACTTCAGTGGTAAGGACTAACGGTGGTCATGTGTGCGAAGCACCCAGTTGACATTACCTGTGACCATGGTTGGTTACGAAATCATTGGTATTTGCTAGAACCTAAGAGCTGGAGGCCCACAGGCTGAATCTGCCCTTCCCCCCGCTCCAGATGTTTGGCCCACGAAGGATTTTAAATAACATGGATTTAGTTGCCAACATGTTAAAATTGGGAAATTTCACATAAAAATCGGAATTTGAGGCCTATGTTGAAAAATCATTAGCTCTGACAAACCTGGCTCTGATTTCTTGTGTGGTAACAGTCAGCTGGCGCGGGGGCTGAGAGGGCTGGTGACTTTCCATGGGCTCTGCACCTCTGCTTTCCCACCAGAGCTCAGTCCTCTTGTTTGTGTTACCTCCTCCCTGAAAGTTCCATGCGAGCCTTCTCCCCTCTGCCTCTCTTGGGTCCCCACACCTGTAGGGTTCCTCTGACTCTAGAATTCAAGCTACATGGACTCAGTGATGTGTAGTCAGGGCTTCGGGAACCCAGAGTCAAGTTTAAGATCACCTGCCAATACATAACATTTCTGCTGAAATGAAGGCAATCTGGCGGCCTCTTCTTCTGTGCCATCCATTGAGCGATGCTCCTGGGCCAGAACCTGCTGGTCTAAAAAGTCCCCCTCTGTCATCCCTGACCACTGGGCCATCTCAGTCATGTATCTTCCTTGCTCTCTCTCCAGAGTCTAAAGTGCTCACGACTTTGGCCTTGCATTTGGGAAGGTTCTTCTCTTGTTCTGATGCTGACATCTGGGTGACATCTGAGCATCATTCCTCTTCTGTTGACCGTGATTTCTTTTGTTGACCTTGATTTCTAGCTGCCTGGACCTAGTGCCCAAGAACTTTGCTCCTTGAATTAATGGCAATGCTAGACTGTGCTACTGGCTATTGAATCTAGTACTCCTCTTACTTGAGAAGGAGCATGATGGGGAGGAGGACTCTCTCACTCTTGCTCTCGCTCTCTCTCTCTTCCCAGTTTCTTATTCTTCATGGGCTGGAGGTAGAACCACCACAGCAGAGAGGAGGTGAAGGCCCAGGATGAAAAGCCCCGAGACTCATTCTTTTCTTCACAGGCTCTTCTGTGGACCTACAACTTATCAAAGATCCCTGACAGCCTTCTCCCCTCTGCCTCAGACGGATCCCACGAGGCCGGGGAGCCCTGGGCGGTGCTGGGTCTGAGCATGAGGAGTTTTTAAGGGTTGAGATCTGGGAGGGACCACTTGCCCACGTCTGTGGGTGGCGAGGTTTCTCTGACCCACAGTGGCCGCCCTGCATGAGGTCTGCCCCCCGAAGGGCTTGCCAGGGTTCCTGTGACGGTTGGTAGTTTGGACAATAAGGAAGAGGAGGGTGGCTGCCACTGAGGATGTGATTCTAATGACTTTCTATTTGTCAGATTCTCCAACTTTGGGGACAAATGCTCCATGAATTTCAGTTTTGTAGGCTTGCGTGAGATGGTAGGTGAGGGAACTGGTAGAAGAGCTTTGACATTCTTGCCATCACCAACAGAGAGTCGCGCTAGAGTGTCGCTATTTCTAGAAGACTCGAGGGAAAGATCATTTGGTGCAGAACCAAGCTTGCTATTTCAGCAAATTGGCAAGAAGAGGGAAAGACAGCCAAAACAAATCACATTTCATTTTCTCGAATTTTTGTAGCTTGCGTGTTCACCATTCTTAAGACAAAGAACGTACTTGTACCAGAGCCTGGGTTCACTCACCCTATATGTCTGGACACGAGTGGCTTTGTCCTGTCTAAATGTCTTCAGATGAGTGACAGAATTGTCGAGCCCGTTGGCCTGAGGCTGACCTGTGCTGAGGCCGCTGGGATCCCTGTACAGTGGTACCTCGAGATACGAGTTTAATTCGTTCCGTAACCTTGAGGCGTGGGAAACTATGAGATGCTCACGGTAAACTAGTGGGTCGTGTGCAGCCGGCCGATCTGCACGATTACTCCTATCTCAAATGTTGCTCGTATTTCAAAGCAAAAATCGCTCAATCAATGGCTCGTATCTCAAAAATCTCGTATGTTAGGGCACTCGTATCTCGAGGTACCACTGTACCTCCTTAGGCCACAGGGAGCCGGTGAGGAAAGGGCCGAGCCCTCTGAGCTGTGTCCCTGCAGATTGCAGGTTCCTGCACACCAGCTCACCCTGGAAAAGTGGGACTTTTCCAGCACAAAGCTGCACCAGCATCGCCCCAAATCTCTGCAAATGCACCTCCAGCAAGTCAAGCTGGGCGTGAGCTGGAGTCTGCACATTTAACAAGCACCCTAAGCCCAAGAACCACCAGTCTTACACGTGGGCTTTAAAAGTGAGGTTTCTCGTTCCTCACTTTCCAACGGTCTTTAATAGTATCTCTGCTTCGAGTGGAGAAGTTCCAGGAATCCAAATGCCAGGCCCCGAGGGGGACAGGATATGGGCTCCATAATCATCTCGGGCTGCTCGGGGTTGCCTTGGGGTCAGCTGAGCCAGGGCCTCATTACCCGGGACACCTGCTGTGAGGCCCTCATAACCAACTTGAGATGTCCTTCCAGTCGGGCGGGGATTGACCCGACACCTCTTGGTTCCAGGTGGAACGCATTTTCACTTAAAACCATCCAACGTTGGCTCTGAAGGGAATGGAGAGACCTATTCCAGCGCTCCCATTGTTCTAAATAAGGAATAACAGAGTAGGAGTGGACCAAAAAAATAAAATAAAATAAATGCTACAATAATTAATTCCTGAATCTGCCTTAAAGGAGCTTCATGGAGAGAGGGACCTGGCAGGAAGGCAACCAACTAGCAGCAACATCGTTCTCTCTGGATCCAGCATGGACGGGGCAGAGATGACCTCCCATGTCCTGAAAATCCTTTCATGGGTGATGCAGGCCAAGCAGGGACTGCGACACTCCTGTCACTCCCAAGGCTCCTCTGTCACTCGGAGAGGACAGCTTGCCTGGCCCCGCCCTGCCCAGCAGGCTCTTCCAGCTGGCAATGTGCCAGCCCCACTGGCATGTGGTGGAGTGTGTCCCGCGGACAGGCCGGCAGCACTGTCGTCAGCTCCACGTTAGGCCGTGGCGCGGTTAGCAGGACAGCGTGGACGCCACTTGCACACAGCTCGCTGTCTCATTCTGAGCGTGTCCAATTCTGTTTCTGTGTTTTGAACCATCCACTTTCTGCCTTGAGAGAAAATTTGGATGCTTGGATTTTTTTTGGGGAAAAGATTCACTTCTTTATTTTCTTATTCCACAACTATTTGTGGGCAACCACACTGTGTCTAAGAAGCTTCGTGTTTTGGAGTCGTGTCCACTGCACGCACCATGGTGTGCAGTGCAGAGCACAGATAAAGCCTGGGAAGCAGTTGCCGAGTGATAAATGAGAGGAATGGTGATCAGTGTGGAGGTTCTCTTTAGATTTCATTTAAAAATCAAGATGAAATGAACCCAGGATAATGAGCAGAACATGAAATCCACATTTCTGACGTGCTCGCTTCGTTGAGTTTCACTGTGGTTTTCCACGGTCGTTGGCTCTAGCTCTGGCTCTCTGATGTTAGCTGTTTCTCCTCTCTGCCCATGACCCAGCAAAAACATGACCTCTCAAGTCTTGATGGATGGCAACTCCGGGAAGTGGAGCAACTGATGGCGTGGAGCTACTGGGGCCTTCTGCCAAGAGAGCATTGTGGAACTCAGCTGAGGTTCGGCGTCCCCAAGTCCCTGCATCATGGGCATGGAACCGTGAGTGAAGAGGGGAAGCCAGGGGAGGTGCTGGATTCGCCATTGATTCAGCTTCTGGAAGAGAAAAGGGCTATAGAGCAGAGGTTCTCAACTTTCCTAATGCTGCAACCCTTTAATACAGTTCTTTATGTTGTGGTGATCCCCAACCATAAAATTATTTTTGTCGCTACTTCATAACTGTAATTTGCTACTGTTAGGAATCTTAATGTAAATATCTGTGTTTTCTGATGGTTTTAGGAGACCCTGCTAGCTGTTCGCGACCCACAGGTTGAGAACCGCTGCTATAGATGGTCTCAAACTGTCTGGATGGATTAGAGATCCGGGCTGGAGGAAGGAACCAGAGAGGACTGGAACCATGCTGGAGAGAAACCACTTAAATCTTGGCACCGGGTGGGGAGATACTGGGTGTTTCTGGAGCTGTGCTTGGTGAGGCTGTCAACTGCTCTCCGTTGACTTGGCTGCTCTCCATTCTGTTGGAGCAGGGGGTCAGCCGATAGAGTTTTGTTTGGTGGAGATGCAGATCATTTCTGTCCTGTGGGGATAACAGTTTATGACCCTGCGAGGCATTAGCCAATTTAGATTTTAACCTAGTGATCTTCTAGCTTTTGCAAATAATTGCCTATAAAAGTCAAACTTTTCAGATTGTCCCTTGAGCCCTTTTAATGTCTTACCGTCTCCCTCCTGACCTGATGAATTGGATCCACGTTGTGACTTGTACTCAGTTTATAGTTCAAATGAAAGTCACCGTGTGGTTACCTGTTGGGAAATGGCCCTCACCCAGGTACCCCTTTCTCCAGGGCCCAGGTAGCTCAGGGGTTCCTGGGGGATCCATGTGTCCCGGGGGGCAAATCCCTCACAAGCTGGTGGGTGCAACAATGTGTGTATTCATTGTGTGTAAGGGAGGTGTGTGGAGGGGTGGTATTTACAGCATGACACAGGGGATACAAACACCCATCATGAACAAATTCCTGAAGTTTCCATTTGCCAATTGTCCCATGGTGCAGGGTTGCTGGCTCCAGAGCCCATGACTCACTCTGCATAGAATTAGGAGCAGAGAAAGGGAGTGGACTGATAATTCTCAGCGGGAAAGGGATGAGGGGGGTGCAGGGAGAGACTGGACAAAAATCATACACCTATAAATGAGGTCAATGGGGGGGTGGTGGTAAGGGTAGAGGGAGGGGTGGGAGCCGGGTAGAGGGTAGCTATGGAGGGGAAAAAAGAGAAACAAATGTAATAATCTGAATAATAAAGATTTAATTTAAAAAAAAACTTGAAAAAAACAACAACAACACAGCACAGTACAGCGTGGCTCCTTCCCACCCAACTGGGCCCTCAGTGACCCAACGCACCTGGCTCTTTCCCACCCCTTTTACTGTGTCACCAGGAACCCGGACTTTACCTCCTTAGGGGTTTCCTGAAATGGGACCCATTCAGACCTTGCAAAGTCGCAGATGGGACAGAAGGTGAACAAAGGTGGCTCTTGAAGCTGGGGTGGGGGTGGGGGGGAGCTGGTCTTAAATCCCGGCACCCAGGGGTGTGAAGAGGTCTGAGGGGACCGCCAGGTTGTGGTGAAGCAGTAAGTGTCTAGGGTTTGTCAGGAAAGGAGCAGGAGGATAATTCTATATGACAGTCCACCAAGCTTGGGCGGCCTGCGTCCAAGGGACTGTGAAGGTGGCGATGTCTGGGAACAGAAGCCATGCCACCTCGTGCAGTGTGAAGGCAGAGGGTGGCTTAGAAGGGGCAGGAGCCACACTCTTCCACCAGTTGGGGGCAGAGATCCGATGGCTCTAACCCCATCACCAGCGTCTGGGTCCCATGCGCTACACTCGCCTTTGCCTCGATTTGCTCTGTCAGGACAGGGATGCTGGCTCAGCCTTCTATCTGCATCCAGCTCTAAGCGCCTCATCTACACAGCTCACTCCATCTTCAACCATCTTACCCAGGAGGTATTGTTCGCATCACAGAAAGGAGCACTGCGCTCAGAGAGGTTAAGCAATTTGCCTAAGGTCACACAGCTGGAAGAAGGGCAGAGATGGAACTCCAGCCGTGCTCTGTTTGGCTCCCAAGCACCTTCTTGCTGTTATACTCACCCCCCACTCCAGGTAAGACTGTGAGCCCAGCTTTGGGGGAATATTCATAACAGGATGGAGCCACTGCCAAGTTCTTCCTTCTGGCAGGATTGCTTTTTCGGTGAGGCTGTGAGCTTAAATGAGAGCAAAAGCGCAGGCCTTACGCTGCTTTATGTGCCCTCAGACCCCAGAAGTGCGAGGCATGCAGGGAGCGGACGCGGAGCGATATTACTGCTGTGAGCTTTCATTAGGTTGTATAGAGCTCTGTTATGCGCTTGGAAAACTTCCATCCTCTCCAGAGGCCGTCTAATGCTCAAAACAGCTTCAGCAATTCTCTTTGGAAATTGCTTTCGGAGCCTCAGGCCCATAAATATATTTTTTATATATATTCTCCGTCACGGCAGGCCTCCGTCCTTGGAGGCTGGCTCTGAATGTTACAGAAACCCGAAGGCGGTTCCGAGCCAAGCCTGCGGAAGGCGGGGAGTTATCAATTTCAAATTTGCAGTTTTGTTTCAAAACAAGCCGGTGTTACTGCGGAGCAGGAAGGCCGATGGTCTTGAGGAGCTCAAACACCCACCGAAGACATTAGGATTTTCGCAAAAGCCCTGCACCTGGATTCCTGCCTATCTGACCAGCTGCACCTCAAACTGCTTTTCTGCTCCCCCGCTGTCCCTGTCACCCGGTTTCCTTTCAGTTCCTTGGGGCACACGCCTATCACCTGACTCAGACAAACACATGTTACGTGTCTCGGGTGTTCATACACGTCATTTTCTTGGCCTCCTTTTGCCCAGCTTGTCTGTCTAGCTGGAGGTTGAGTGCCAATGTCACAGCGAGACCTTCCCACGTGCAGCTCTGTCTGAGCCTCCCTGTCCTCCCCGGTCACAATGGTGGGTTCCAGCGCGTTGGTCCTTGTGGGACACCTTCTCCACCCCGCCTGCAAGCTTCCTGAGGTCAGGGACTGTCCTGCTTTGCTCGCCACTGTGCCCTGAGCATTCAGCAAAACGTATGGCATGGTTTGGGCACTCTAGCCATATTTTTGAAAGAATGAACAAGGGCATCCAAGTGACCCATTACCAAACTGCTCCTCTGCCCACTTTGCAGCCTCTTCTTTTTTAAAAAAAATATATTTTTTATTGATTTTTACAGAGAGGAAGGGAAAGGGATAGAGAGTTAGAAACATCGATGAGAGAGAGACATCGATCAGCCGCCTCCTGCACGCCTCCTACTGGGGATGTGCCCACAACCAAGATACATGCCCTTGACCGGAATTGAACCTGGGACCCTTCAGTCTGCAGGCCAACCCTCTATCCACTGAGCCAAACAGGTTTCGGCTGCAGCCTCTTCTTGTCTCATCTCCTCACATCTCTCCTGGGCACCCCTCCCTCCCCCCAGATTCTCCTTCCTCTTCTTGCCTCTGAGTAGGCACTGCTCAGCTTCTGGTTGTCACCGTATTTTCTTTTCAGGCTAAGGTTTTAATATATATAATATATATATATATATATATATGTGTGTGTGTGTGTGTGTGTGTGTGTGTGTGTGTGTGTATTAATTATTGATTTCAGAGAGAGAAAGAGAGAGAGAGAAATATCAATGATGAGAGAAGATCATCGATCGGCTGCTTCCTGCACAACCCACCCTGGGGATCATGCCCAAAATCCAGGCATGTGCCCTGATCAGGAATTGAACTGTGACCTCCTGGTTCATAGGTCGACGTTCAATCACTGAGCCATGCGGCTGGGCTCATGCTGAATTTGATCTTCAACTCCACCTCTCTGTAGAACTCCAGCCCAAAGTTTCCAAGGATCCATGGCTCATTCCTCTACACCTGCTCAGCACCTGACACCTGGCACCTGTCTCAAGGACCAGAACCATTGTCTCCTCCTGCTCCTCTTCTTCCACTTTGTCTCTGGAATGTTTCCAAATCTGTCCAGTCTTCTGGAAATAGACTACAAAGTGGTCTTCCCCTCATCCTTCTCTTCTCCTTCTCTGCTCAGTTTCTAACCAAGAGAAATGAATGCTGCTCCTGGACTGCCACTTGCATCTTTAATTTCCTGTCCATCTGGCTGAGAAAACGTGTGGGTGGGCTCTAATTAGTCCTCAGCTGGGTGACTACAGCAGCCCCACAACTTGCCTCCCGCCCCAGGCAGTGGTCCAGCTTCCCCTCCCCCTTACAGTTCACCCTTCGCATGGCTGAGTGATGGTGGCTGTTACCTATAGAACAAAGCCCACACCCCATCTATCACGGCATCCTTTGGTATTCTGACTCCAGTTGCCTGAAAAATGTGGCTCCTGGATCAAGAGTATCTGTATCACCTGGGTACTTCTTAGAAATGTCAGTTCTTGGGCGCTGCCCCAGACATGTTGATTGAGAACTGTTCCTGGGGTGGGGAAGGCAGCAACTCGTGTCCTAACCAGCCCTCTGGGTCACCCTGCTGCATGCCAAAGCTTGAGAGCCACTGCTCTAGAAGGGTCAGATTTCTCCACTGTCTTTAAAGATGGCAATTACAGTGGTACCTCGAGATACGAGTTTAATTCATTCCGTAACCTTGAGGTGTGGGAAATGATGAGATGTTCGAGTCATGGTAAACTGGTGGGTCGTGTGCAGCCGGCCGATCCATGTGATTACTATCTCAAATGTTGCTCGTATTTCAAAGCAAAAATCGCTCGCTCGACAGCTCATATCTCAAAAATCTTGTATGTTAGGGCACTCGTATCTCGAGGTACCACTGTACTTCTGTGCCTTCATGACTTTGCTTATGTTTTTCATCTGAGTGGAATGATTTGCCTTCTTCACACTCCATCCTCCAGTCCCCACACTTCATGCTTTCCACGCCCATCAAACTCCTATTCATCATTTCAGGTCCTGCAGTCCTCTTCCATGAAGGGTTCCCTGGTCTTCCTGGGTGGAATAATCTCTCTCCCCTTTGAATTCTCATTGGCGCTGCCCCTCTGGACTATTGAGATGTCTGCTTCTGCCTTGTTAATTGCTTATCTTCACAGCCTCCCCTATGACAAGCATCTTCTGAATTGACTTGGGTCAATGTGCTATTTAATATGCCTTGGCAGGAAAGGGTGAGGTTTGTCTTCGGTAGAGAATCAGGCATGAGACGAACGGCATTCTACTCCTTTGGGAACTTGATGTCCCAGGGGAAGGGCCAAAAAGAGCCTGTGTCTTTTCCCCCGAAACTGGCTCACTCAAAAGTTGGGTAGCTTAATTTTGGATACATATCTGAACTATCTAGAAGCCTTGATTTCTCAAAAGATGTTGGGGAGCTCATCAGAAAAGTGATAATAAAGAAGATTCAGGACTCAAAGCCCACATACCCAAGCTAACAAAGCAGGCAGAGACTGCCCCCAACATCCCTCTCATAAAACAACAAACAAACATACAAAAAAATACCCACAATAAAGAAAGGATACAAAGGTCTGTAGCTTTCTGATCTGCTGAGTTGGTTGATGTGATACTGATGAGGACATGACAAAGCAACAAACACTTTTAGTTATGAGACGATTGACTAACATATGGTACTTTTTTCTCTGCTTGTTAAGGACTGAATTGTGTCCCTCAAAATCCATATGTTGAGGTCCAAACCCCAAATATGTTTGTATTTGGAGACAGAGCCTTTAAGAAGGTAATTAAGGTAAAATGAGATCTTGAGGAGGTGGGGGGGGTGGGAACCCAGTAGGTCTCCTTATTAAGTATGAAAGACACCAGGGATGCATACACGTAAGGGAGAAGGTCAGCTATATATATATATGTCATTTTATAATTATACTAGAGGCTGGTGCATGAAAATTCATGCACTGGAGAGGGGATCCCTCAGCCCAGCCTACCCCCCTCTCACAGTCTGGGAGTCCTCAGTGTCAGGAGGCAACTTGATGATCAGGGAAAGGCGATGCCCCCATCACACCTCTGCTACTGCCACTGCCAGCAGCATAAGCCTTAACCGACCTGGGTATCTGAGCCTCCGCAGCCCTGGGAGGCTGGGTAACCACTATCCACAGCTTGTCTGTGCCTCAGGCCGGTTCTGGGCAGGTGGGGGGCTGAGGGGACTGGGGGACTCCAGAGGCAGGTACCCAGCAGGGCTGAGGGGACTGGGCACTGCCGTGTTGTGGCTGTGGGGGCCACCATCTCTGAGGGTGTGGCGGCAATTAGCATATTCCCTCCTTATTGGCTGTGGGTGCCTCCATCTTTGTGATGGTGTGAGGGCCAATTAGCATATTACATCTTTATCAGCTAGAATGTCATTTTGGTGAGTCTTATGGGCCCACCCTTCCTGATATGATTTAGACTTTCACTTAGTTCCAATGTGATTGGAAACTAAATGATTAAAGAATTTAAATAAATTCAACCCTCCCTGTCTCAAGTTCGGGACATGTTACTCAGTCTGTCTCTTATAGCCTCAGTTTCCCCAAGGATTTCAAGCCCAGAGATAGTCTCAGTAGGGAAACCCTTTGGAGCGCCTATGATTGACTGTTGCTGTAATCTCTGGAGTAGTACTGCTTGTTACACAAATGGAAAAAATATGGGGATACATGAATAAAAATAGAATTATTTTGGAATGAAGAGGAGCTACAATCTAAGTGCAATCCAATTTCATTTTAGCCAACTTCTAATTTTATCCTGGTATGCTCTGGGGCTTGAAATGACATGCTAGGCCACTAGAATAACGGCGCAAAGGAATAATAGCGAGGAAGACAACAACAATAATTTTTTTAAGATTCTCACCGTACCTTACATCGTTTTATCATTTATAGATGATGCTATGAAAGTTCTGAGGAATTAATATTATTGATTCAACTTTACAGGTGAGAAAAAAGGAAGATCGGAGGAATCATGGGCTTTTCCTCAAGGTCACATATAATCAGTAAATATAACCGCCGGGATATGAACATCCTGGTATCATGTATCTTCCACTGGTATATGTAAGGATTTGGACTTTAAATTTTTCTCTTCTTTCTTATCCTTCACTCCTTGCCTTCTGGGATGCCAGCCACGCAAATGTTATGCTCTAGGTATTCTGCATTTCTGTCCATTCTTTCTCCTATCCAGCCTGCAGTGTGTTATTTTTTCTACTCACATATGTTCACATTCACCAGCTTGACTTCTGCTATGTTCTGTCTGATGTTAAATACATCCCATGAGTTCATACTTTCAGATAGTGCAGTTCTGGAAAGTCCACTTGCTTCGTTTTAAATAGATTTCAGTTCTCTGTTGATTTATCTTTATTTTTTTTTTAATCATCACCGGAAGATATGTTTTTATTGATTTTTTTTTTTGAGAGAGAGAGAGACAGAGAGGGAGAGAGGACATTGACCAGTTGTCACTTGTATATAACCCCTCCCCTGGGACCGAGCCTGCAATCTTTTGGTAAAGGGGATGGTACTCCAACCAACTGACCTAACTGGCCAGGGCAAAATTATTTATCTTTTCACCCATTCTTTTGGTCCATTCTTTCTTTATTTTGTTTTAAATATGTATAATAATTTTTAATGCCCTTCTCTCCTAAGCTCACCTCTCTATATATTGTGCCTCTACTTTTTTTCTTTTTCTTTTTCTTTTCTTGAGTATTGGTCACATTGTCCTACCTCCATATGCCTCACTAGTTATGGTTGTTTTCCACGTGTTACAAGAACCATACAGACTGAAGTTCATGGTTTTTCCCTTAGAAAGGCTTTGTCCTGTCCTCAGCTGACCGCATGAGGGGCTGAGCACCCCAAGGCCAGGAGGAAGGAAACTGGGTCGTGGCCCGGTTGCAGTTAGACGCAGTTCTCTCTGCTTTCCCATGTCCCAGGGGTGAGGCCTGGTGCGTGTTTGTGGCAGGCCTCTTCCTCTGGTGGGACTTCCCCTCCTGGGAAAGGTGACACTGAGGGAGGTTTGGCTCTGCTTTTCTCCCCTGGTCCCATTCTGGGCATGTTCCCCTGGGGTTGCATGGAGAGCTGGTGTCTCGGTTACCTCTAATCTGGAAGTTTAGAGCTGTGGCCTCCACATCACACAGAGTGGAAATCTGCCCACGGTCTGTAAGGGACCTCTGTTGGGTCAGGTTACAAGTCCTTCCACTAGTCTGTCTCCTAGGAACGTTGTGGTTCCTCGCGATTCACTCTTTCTTGGTCTCCTGTGCCACACCACGTGCAAGAACTGTCCTGAGAGGAAAGCCAGCCATGCAGCTGGGATTCAACCAGATCCCCCTCTTTTATAGGAGGCTGCAGGGCGACAGTCTCCCAGATCTTTCTTCCCCTCTGCACAGACTAAGCCCAGTCCTCAAGGCCTTAGCAGACACTCCCTGACCCCAGGAAGAAAACTGCCAGCAACCTCAACTCACTTTGCTCGTTCCTTCTGCAGCTTTTATTCTTCTTTGCCTCTGTGATTCACTACACTGTTTTTCAGAATATGATTTGGTGATATGTCTTTATTTTTTTTTTCTAGCTGTTGCAGTAGAAGGAATGCCCTGTCTCTACCCACTACATCCCACTCAAAGACCAAGTCTAAAAACTGTTAGTCTATTTTGTCATCAGTGAAAGCACCAATACTCAACCACTGAGTCATACCGGCCAGGCTATAGTATTTTTTTTTTATATGAAATGAATTCTCAGTCTTGTGTATGTGCTGAATGTTGGCAAACTTGTACAGCTGTGTAATCCAGCCCCTGTCATGATCTAGAAGAGTACATTTACCATAGAAATTCCCCCTCAAAGTTTGGCCAACTCAAACTTTCAGCTTTTCCTGACATCAATTGTCACTCAACCAAGATTCCTTCATTAAGCTTGAACACATGATCATTTCCATTAAATGTCTGTTTTGTATCAGTTCTACTTTGTTCAACAGGATCATCAGAAATTTGCTAATGTCTGACTTTGTAGGCCTTCCGTACCCAAAGCATGCACACCATTGAGTCATGCCAAACAGCATTAGAGACATCACACCATGACCAGGTCCATGGGCCCCAGCAGAAGCAAGCAACCTCACATCCTGTCCCTCCAGAGTTCCTCGGGTCCCTCTCCCACACTGAATATCTGTGACTCATTCTGATGATAGTCCCATGACATCCTTGTCCTCCCAAGAACAGCCTTCCCTGCCTCACGCCCAGCTGATCCTGACCACACTGCACTTGGCAATGTAAGCACTTGGCTTTCACCTGTCATAGCTCACGGAAAAAATATCAGTCAACAGCAGAAAAACAAAATCCAGGAAAACACTCAGCAAGAAAAGAGAGAAAATCATTTGCCTTCAATTATGAGGAAGGATGTTTCAGACTCAAGGAGTGAGAAATATTGGATAGTGTTTCAAGTTCTAAACCACAAATCCATGTTTCCAGATGAAGAAAGCAGGTTTGGAGAAGAGCAAAGAGAAATCTCTCGCCTCAACTGCCAAAGTAGAAAATATTTTCAAAAATAACTTCGTATCTCTGTGCTCTTAACCATGACCGTG
Source organism: Lasiurus cinereus (assembly GCA_011751065.1). Lineage (NCBI taxonomy): Eukaryota > Metazoa > Chordata > Mammalia > Chiroptera > Vespertilionidae > Lasiurus > Lasiurus cinereus. The sequence continues at coordinate 21,750,095 of JAAGEH010000417.1, forward strand.
ACCAGGATGTGGCGGCTGTCTGTTATTATCTGAGAGTTGTTAAGATGGTAGTGTCTTACACTTGTGTCATGGTTTATAAAGATTTTCTTCCGGTCACCCTATTTTTCAGTCTTGGTAGGAATAGATGGAAGTTACAAAAAGGCTGATTTCTTCTTCTCTTTCTCCTTCTCCTTCTTCTTCTATTTTTATCACTAGGACTGTAACAATTAAATGGGTTATTGCTAGATTCTTCCAGATTTCATGAATTCATGACTTCGTGACCACATGACTCTCCAGTAACCACATTTTCCAGACTGAATTTGGGCCATATTTTTTGCCGAGTAAAACCCTGATAGCTCCCTTTTCAACCTGGACCTGCAGATTAGCTCTCAAAAAGAAGTGTGGTGAGAAAAAGAAGGACGGTTCGGCCATCAAAGAGGCAGCAGAGAGAGAATACACGATCAGCATTCACAGGATGATCCATGGAGTGGCTTTCAGAAAGCATGCTCTTCGGACACTCAAAGAGATACGGAAATTTGTCATAAAGGAGATGAAAATTCCAGATGTGGGCGTTGCCACCAGACCCAACCAAGCTGTCTGGGTCAAAGGAAGAAGGAATGTCCCATACTATATCTGTGTGAGGGTATTCAGAAAACATAATGAGAAAAAAGATTCACCAAACAAGCTGTATATTTTGGTCACCTACCTATCTGTAACTGCTTTAAAAAAATCTACAAATAATCAAGGTGGATGAGAACCAAGTACTGATGGTCAACTAAAGTTATAAAACTGCAAAGTTATACTACTGCCAGAGTTCTCTGAGGAGTTGACTGCATATCTGTCCCCCTCAGACTAGGGGTCACTGTTAAGACCCTGGTATAGTTATTTACTAAATATAACAAATTATCCCCAAATTAAGCAAAAACAACCATTATTATCTGCTGTGGTTTCTGTGGGTCAGGAATTAGGGAATGGCTTGACTTGGTGATTCTTGAGTGGGTCTCTTAAATGGTTGTAATCAGATGGTAGTTGAGACTGAAACAGTGGATGGGGAGTGACTGGAACAGCCGGAGGCTGGCCAGGCATCTCCGTGTAGAGTCTCAAGGCCTCTCCATGTGGTCTTTCTGTATGGGCTAGTTGTGCTACCTCACAGCATGGTGGTCTCAGGGCAATCAGGCCAGATGCATGGTGGCTCGGTGCTTTAGTGCACTGTTCCGGTTCACAAGGTGAAAGCTTCATCCTTGCCTATGATGTAGCCTCTGAAGGCATGCAGTGTCACTTCCTGGACATTTCATTGGTTACAAATGAGGCGCAGGCACGCCCAGATCCAAAGAAAGGAGAATCAGACTCTACCATTTAGTGGAGGGTGACAAGGTTCCAGAAGAATAAAGGGGATAAAAGTGATTGATGCATCCGTCTTTGGAAAATACAGTCCTCCACAAGCCCTGTCATAGAGTGTCAGACCTGAGGAATGAATGGTCCCTACTAAAGTCTGTATGGCAGTCCCAATCCTAAAATGTATGTAGTTCTGAGCACCTATTTTAATCCGGATGCATGAAAGAATGGGAAAGTTCAACCCCTGAAGAATGACCCTGGGAACTAGCTTTCGTTTTTTCTTGGTAAGAGATGTAAGAGGAGGTGTGGTCACTACCTTAGCACATTTGAAGGACTATCAGGTAGGAGAGGGAGCAGGCTTTGTCTGGGTTGCTCCAGAAAGGTAGATAACTACAAGGTTTACCAAGGACCCCGAGTATCCCAAAGAAGAAACTCAAAGGGCTCCTTGGCTGATACCTCTGTTACATACATACTACATCCAATTTTCTCTTAATATGTGTCTTTTGATTAAAAATTAACAATGGGAAGTGGGGAAAGGAGGACATCTGGGATACTTTCAACAATACATTTTAAAAATTCAAAAAGTTTTCAAATCATCAGACTTGATCAGATAATATTCCCCAGACATATCATGTAGAAAAGTTTGACTGGAGTAATTAAGAACACAGGCTAAAGAGCAGGACTGCCTGGGTTCAAGTCCCGGCTCTGTTACTTACCAGTTACATAACCCTGGGCAACTTAAGCTCTCTGCACCTTAGTTTCCTCACCTGTCAAATAGGAGTACCAATCAGATGGCGTGATTGTAAGGCCAACATAAGTTTATCTTTAAATATTTAAGTGCAATACTGAGAGTAGTGCCTGGCAGATAGTAAGCACCACCTAAGTAGTAGTTATTAAATGAATAACTGCAGTGGAAGGTAGTTAAACAGGCTCGGAGTCACTGCATAGTCACAAGCAGAGTGTGTAAGTCAGCTATTTTGTTAAAGGGATTGCTCACGGAGTGGTTCAGAGCCCACTCTTCCAAAAGGCATTTTAAAGAGCTCCGCAAGGAATCGGAGGCCAGCCATCTGCTGGGTGGTTTCTGATGGTCTAGACCCGAGGTCAGCAAAACTCTTCTGCAAAGGGCTGAATAGTAAATATTTTAGGGTGTTGTAGGCCATCTGATCTTGGTTTGCCATGGTAGCATGAAGCCAGTCATGGACCATACATACATGAAGTACGTGAACGGTTGGGCTGACTTTGGCTCACGGTCCAAATCTATAGTTGGCCGACTCCAGTTCAGATCATGCCACGCTTGAGAAAGCTGGGAATAAAGTGGTTTTCGAGGGGGCTGCAGAGCAACAGGAGTTGGAGCGGAAGAATAGTGCCATTAAGTGCCACCTTTCTTCCTCGGGCAAACTCACGATGAGTGTAAACAGGTCTTTGGTGTGTGTCTACAACACTTGACACCACCATGCATCCAGACACACAGAGGGGGGCCATATTGGGGATGAGAGTTCCCCACTCATTCATCCTCTCCACTTTCTTGTCTTGCGAGGTCTTTGGAGAGAGAGTCCAGGCTTTTCTCTTCCTGCAAACCAGCTCTCGGCCGCAGAACAATGCTGGCCATTCCGTGGACGGCCAGGGATCCCTCGGCTGACTGTCTTTATTTCCTCACCTGCAACATCATCTCCGCAGGCCCATATGGAAACCTCCAAGCTCACGAGGGACTAATCCAGCGAGACTCTTCCAAGGGAAGTTCAGTCCCGGTGGGAAGTGATTGCACACGGATGGAATTTTTGCACGCGGCGTGGAAAGATGATCTTTGCCTTTTGGCCGTGCCCCCCCCCCAAGGGGGGGGGGGGGGGGGGGGGGGGGGGGGGAGACCGATTATTTCTAAGAGCTCAGCTCTTCCCCAGCGCTGATAAGAATGGAATGCAGGCTACCACGGAGGAGATTCAGGTCACTAATTAGTCCCAGAAGCCTGCAGGCCTTGAATCACTGTTAGAATAATTATGCATTAAATTAGAATGTTTACAGAGGCCCCCGGCCAACTGTGCTGCAGAGCCCGGTGACGGCATGCAGAGATCAAGGCGCGTCCTGCCCAGCGCACTGCAGGGACCCGCGGGGGAGACCTAGGGCCTGCGTGTGCAGTGACCCTGCCCGGTCCCCGACCCAGCTGCACGCAGCCTCCTGCCAGCGAGCTTGTTACTGGCGCTGAGTGGACAAAAGGAAGATGACGATGGCCGCCCCTCAGTTCACCCCTCTGAGCTCGATGCAGTCATGCTCAGCTGCGGAAAGACTCCGAACAAGCATTTGGACATGTTCTCTCCACAGTCATGCATGCAAGAGACGTCCAGGTGTTCGCTAACGTGGAGATGACAGTCTGGACACTTGTCTGACTTTCAGTGTTCATCTCAACTTGTTAGATGCGGGGAGGCCTGGCTGGAGTGATGGTTGAACTATTTTGCCTACTTTTTCTTTCTTTCTTCCTTCTTCTTCTTCTTCCTTCCTCCTCCTCCCTTCTTGTGTTCTCCAGGAGCATAAAACCAAAACATACTAGATACTCCGTTGTAAAATAAACAGATGATAAATAGCAGTCTCTGTGACTGTTGGGTTATAATTCCATCGAGGGCTTGGGTTGAAGTCATAAACCACAAGAAGTGAAGCGTGGCCCCATAAATAGCCTTCAAGATGGAATTACAGCCCCATAATTCAACATGGGCCTTTGAAAAAAAAATAATCCCTACACCCAAGCTTTCATTCCAAGAAAGAGCCCTGACTGTGGTAACATCTTCTGATCGGTTCATCAGTAAACAAAATAATTCCTCTGTATTAATGTGACATTTATGAGGGCTGGGGTGAGCGCCCTAGCTGTACTCTCAGAGGCTATTACTGAAACCAGGCAGGAGTGCCCCAAACAGAACCAACAAGACAGACACAGGAATCCTGTTTCCCCACATTGAACATAAATGAGCAGGTGAGAAGGTTCCTGAAAAGAGGGGAGGGGGGCAAGAGTCTCTTGCCTTTCTTTTCACACCTTTCAGCTCCACTCTTTTTCCTTCTGTGAGACCATGCAGTGGCTGAGCTAGAGTTTTGTGGGAAGTAATCGGTTGCCATAAATTCCATCCCTGCTTAAGACAAGCTTCCTGTTTTCCCAACCGATTCTGCTTGATCTCATGATCATTAAAGCCAGTTGATCTCATACAACCGACGAGGTATGACAGGCTTTTTCATAATGGCTTTTTGTGTGATGAAAACAAATATTCTCACATTACGGAGAAAATAAGCCGAACCCAACAATTCTGCAGGAGTTGGATGCTTAAATGGAAGCTTCTGATGATCATAAATTAAGCCATCAAAAATCCCTGAAGAATCCACTGCAGCCTTAGTATTAAATGAAACGACACAGATGCAAGGGCTGTGTCGTTTGTAAGGGCTTGTGTTGCTGGTAAGGGCTTACTATATGGTTATTCATTGTCACAATTTGAACCATAAAATTCAGAAATATTTTATGAATACTCTTGGAAAGATACTTTCCTGAATAGACTTATTTATAACAAAAATCTATAGCTATGAAGAAAAGCAACAGCAAAGAATAACTTCAGATCAAAATAGAAAAAGAATAACATCATTTCTATCTGACATATTGAAATATAATCTTCATATAGGCTTTGTTTTTAATTTGCCCTTTCTTTTGTAGTTTCTTAAGGTGAAAACGTAGATCACCGATTTGAGACCTTTATTCTTCAAATACAAGCATTTAAAGTGACAAATTTCATTCTATTGTTTTGGCTGTATTTTGAAATGTTTTAATTTTTGTTTTGGATCAAACTATTTTCTAATGTCTCCTGTGATTAAGTTTTGACTCATGTGTTGTTTATTTTCTAAATGTTTGTTGAGATTGCATTAAATCTGTATATTGCTTTGGGTAATAGGACCATTTTTGCAATTTATGAACAAAATATTTTAAAAAAACATTCTTTTTAAAATATTTTTTAAAAAGCCAAGTCATTTCCTTTTTAAAAAAAATATTTTATTGATTTTTTACAGAGAAGAAGGGAGAGGGATAGAGAGTTAGAAACATCGATGGGAGAGAAACATTGATCAGCTGCCTCCTGCATACCTCCTATTGGGGATGTGCCTGCAACCAGGCTCTATGCCCTTGACCGGAATCGAACCTGGGACCCTTCAGTCCACAGGCTAACACTCTATCCACTGAGCCAAACCGGTTAGGGCAAGAAACATTCTTATAGATAGATCACTACCACCAGGTATCGAGGTTCTGCTACCTGTCAGGTAGTGGATGAAGCATTTACTAGTATATACATGATCTCATTTGATAGTCACAACAATACTAAGAAATATTAAGAAAAAAAAGACTGAATTTGCCTACATTAACATGTCATATATGTAGCAGAGCTGGATTCAGGCCCAGATCTTTTTTTTTTTTTTATAAATTTCTTTTCAAAATATATTTTTATTGATTTTTTACAGAGAGAAAGGGGGAGAGATAGAAAGTCAGAAACATCGATGAGAGAGAGACATCGATCAGCCACCTCCTGCACGCCCCACAGTGGAGATGTGCCCACAAGCAAGGTACATGCCCCAGACCGGAATCGAACTTGGGACCTTTCGGTCCGCAAGCTGTATCCACTGAGCCAAACCAGTCTCGGCCAGGCCCAGATCTTTAAGAAGGCAAAGCCAGAACTCTGAATTTCTGTTCTAACCACTTACTCTCAGGCCTCTGTTTTCCATGTTCTTCCGTTATGAAGATCAAGATGAGAAATCACCATTTCTAATTATTGCAGAACTGTGATATGTAGCTTTACAAATCTCTGTGACTTCTTGCCTTGCCAGTTCCATTCCTCCACATCCATGTTTTTTTTTTTTTTTTTACTTTGGGCTACTATTAGACAAATTGTCTACCTGCCCCCAAACCATATACTCAGTCATATATCTCTTGCTTTACTTCTTTTATTTAGATCTTTGTGTATCCTTTCTTTGGTCTCAAAATCAGTATGCCTGACTTTGATATGGACTCCTAGCAGTGTATGAAGTAGAGGTCCACAGTTTAGTGTGGAAAGCAGTGGATCCATTCTGACTTGAGTAGAAAGCCCGAATGTAAATAGATTGACAAGCAATATTGATCAGGCACACAAATGTGTGGAATCAGGAAGCATCCTGATCATGTTAGTTGGGGCAATGCAATTAAATAATTGACTCTTTCAGATTGATGGGATGCCTGGAAGTCACAAACTTAGTTATGCAATAACTTTGCATGAATACTGTGTTGTTTTTAAAGATACAAATCATCAATTGGTAAAAATGACTATGTATCAGGTTGGTCCTCGTTTCTATCAATTGAACCTTTACCTTAACAAATGCTTGTATTTATCATAGAAAAAAAATTTTTAAAAATATATATTTTATTGATTTTTTACAGAGAGGAAGGGAGAGAGATAGTTAGAAACATCGATGAGACAGAGACATCAATCAGCTGCCTCCTGCACGCTCCACACTGGGGATGTGCCTGCAACCAAGGTACATGCCCTTGACCGGAATCGCACCTGGGACCTCCCAGTCCACAGACCAACGCTCTGACCACTGAGCCAAACCAGTTTTGGCGAAATAAATTTTTTTCTAAGACCCAGCAAGGCCTTTGGCCATTGTTAGGGGAGAAACAATTTGATGGCTAACTGTCTTCTTTTCTTTTCCATTTGGGTCTTCAGCTGGGCTTTTGAATTCCTGAGTGAAGCTGAACACTCCAAGGCTGGTTTCTTATTGAGACTTGGTGGTGTGTGTGTGTGGGGGGGGGGAGAGGGGAGGTGTTGAAGCGGGAGGAGAGAGGGGATGGTCCCTTCTTCTTCTCCTGTGCCAGGTGACCTGAAATAAAGATTTCTGAATGGCTCTTCTCTCCAGTCACCTGGGCCTCTTTGAAAACTCTTTTTTAAATACCCACTTTCCTAAGAGTGGTGTCTGTCCCTGAAACAGATCCCAGGAGAGGGCAGGAGAGCAGGGGGCTATCACATCCCCATTGCTATCTCTTCCTTTCCCTTAATTGCTCCCGTATCATTCTCTTCTCCCCCTCTTGCGGCTGGCTGCTGTTGGCTCTACCCCAGGCTTGACTACTTTGCATTTCTATAGCTTATCTCCATCCAGTTTACTCATTTTTTCTTCTTTCTTATTTTTGGGTCTCTCTCTCTCTCTGTTTTCCTGATCCTGGAAGGGTGGTTGTCTGAGTGAGATCCCAGATAGTATGGAGTCAAAGGAAAGGCCGAGCAGGTAGGCATAGGGAAGCTGTTTCCTCTCAGTTCGCTTATCAAACCTAGTCTACTTAGTCTGGGGAGTTGACCCAGTGTCTTTGCTCTCCCCTGACTGAAGTATGGGAGTGCTGTCTGCAAACAGAATGCCCTCCAGGCCCGGTTCTATGCCCTCGATTGGTTTTGTCTGTGTAACTCGGTGGAGAAGAAAGGTTATTACTTGCAGAGAGAGCCCTAGAGTAGACAGGCTTTAGGAAACAGTTGAACTGTGAAGGATATTCATCTGGGAGGGTGTGGAAAATCAGAGTTTCTCAGGTGAACCAGGCAAGGTCCCTGTGAGGGGAGGGTGCGGTGGAGGGAACGGCTTCAAGAGTTAAAGGCCGGGGGTGTCCAGGATGGCAGCAGATAAAGAAACTGCAAGGTTGCCGGGGAGGCAGAGGAAGATTTGAGGCCCGGGCTCAGGACCAGCTTGCTGAATAGCAAGCGTGGGCTGCGGTGCCGCCTCCCTGGCTCCTGGTGTGTGTAACAGGGATGGAGTGTTCGGCTGAAGGAAGTGAGTGGGCTTTTGCTCTCTCTAATCCCCACACAGGAACCGATCCTATCCCGGTATCAGGAGAAAGACATGCTTGTGGTCCAAAGGAATGGGCCTGGGTTTAGCTCATGAGTTGACCTTGCCCTCTGTTGGCAGGATCTCTTCCCGTTCCAGACAGACTGAGCCTGGAGTATTCAAAGAGGTAAGGAGACTGTCAGTGTATTATTGTTTCCCAAAGTTCGTAACTACTTTCTTGTGCTGAGTTGGCACAGCCATGGGTGAACCTGAGAGGGGGCAGAGAAAAGACAGACAAGAGAAGAAGGCTGGGGCTGGGAGGGACACTACTTCTCTAATGGAGAGACAGCACCACAGCCTGCAAGCCCAGACTTTATTTTATAGCCAGATTCCCCCAGGCAAAAATAAGGACGTGGCCAAGATGTTTCCAGCGTTCTCAGGGGTTTCGAATCTACTCAGTTACAGGCACCTGATCAAACTTTGTTTACTTGCTGCACCTTCCGCAGCCCATATCACTCAGCCACGTGGGACCACAGGTTCGGACCATAAGGTCAAGCTTGCGACCATAGCCTTTGGCTCTAATTGTGCTGGGACTTGCACGTGGCTTTTGCCACAAGCGGATCGTGGCCTCTCTTTAGTCTGACCTTGCTAGCAGTTTTCAACCTGTGGGTCGCGACCCACAAGTTGAGAACGCTGCTGTAGAGCCTAAGACCATCAGAAAACACAGATATTTACATTATGATTCATAACAGTAGCAAAATGACAGTTACGAAGTAGCAACGAAAATAATTTTATGATCGGGGGTCACCACCACATGAGGAACTGTATTAAAAGGTCACAGCATTAAAAAAAGGTTGAGAACCACTGAGTCTGAGGCTTGAATCTGACCAAACCTGTAAAAAGCCTGTGTCTCACTATGTTCAACAAACATGTCTTTTGTATAATTCCATCTTTTAGGTCTGAAATCAAAATTAGTGGGGGCAGACTATGCATTTTGTGCATGAAAAGGAGCCACATACTAAACCCGACAAGCTCAGGGGAGGCCTGCGTGGTGGCCTTACAAACCCAGAGACGGAAAGTCACCACAGAGGGTGGCCTGAACATAAAAATGGCCCTCTAAAGTCGGATCATGGTGGGTAGTCACCTCCTAGGCCTGTGGCTTCCCTGACAGATGCTGCATCTTTACCTTAAGTGATACTATTGTCCTTGTGCAGCTAAGACACCACACCTTCGAAAGGTCAGGGTAATCTTCTTTTCCAGATGCAGGAACCTCTTTCACGTCCCGCGTGGTTCAGGGTTCCCGGTTCAGGGTTCGGGTTCTGGAGGAGGCCGCACACAAATGAAGAGAGACTAGAAAGGTATTAATTTGGGAATATTGGGGGGCAAGGCCCTTTGCTCTGGCCTTGCTCTCTCTTTTATTGAGACTTTGGGACACACCCATAGCCTTTAGGCAGGAAATTCCAATAACAAAAATACAAAAGACAGAGGTGGAGGCCGCTTCAGCTAACATTGTCTCAGCTAAACAGTGAGCGGTGAGAGCAATTAAGGTTGTTGACCAGCCTTCCGGGTTTCCTGTCCACCTCTTTCTATTAGTGAGACAATGTTGGGTTTCCAGCATCCAGACCCACCACACAAGAGCACAGGAAACCGCAGAACCTCGCATCATTATCTTGCTCCCCAAATTCTATCTCTGTGTGGTGTAAATGCCAACTATCCTGTACCCACCATTGTAAGGGAGGTATGGGTCTCTCTGTTTTACTCTTCCAATTCCAGAGATTTCCACGCTTCATTTTCTGCTGCTCCCTTAATCTACCATCAATAGATTTCCCATGAATCCCCTTAACCTCTTCCTTTGATTCTAATGTATAAAATAAGTTGCAAAACTCCCCTTCTCTAGAGCATGTTCTGACTCCGTTGAGATTTTGCTTCCTAGCAATTGTCATTGGTTTGGCTCAAATACATTCACAAAAATTACCTACATGGCCGAGACCGGTTTGGCTCAGTGGATAAAGCGTCGGCCTCCGAGACTAGGGGGTCCCAGGTTTGATTCCAGTCAAGGGCATGTGTCCTGGTTGTGGGCGCATCCCCAGTAGGGGGCGTGTGGGAGGCGGCTGATCGATGTCTCTCATAGATGTTTCTGGCTCTCTATCCCTCTCCCTTCCTCTCTATAAAAGGTAAATAAATTATGTTTTTAAAAAAATTATCTACAGGTTTGGACGTTTCTTACATCAACAGTTCCAACTCAAGCATGTATTGAGCGCCTGCTGTTGGGCACTCCTTGGGCTGGACAAGCAACAAGGAGACTGCTCCATCACTTGGACACCCACACACTGGGCGGCTGATCCTGTATTTCACCTTGTTTCCCTCATGCACACTCAGGGGCAGGCAGTGCTCAATATCCTTTTTGCTGAATCAGGGGGTTTGCTTAAAAGCTGAGGACCCCAATTCTTTCCATTAGTGCACTGTGATTGGTCAGTTTTCTGACCAAACAATTGTGACTTGTCAACGTAATAATGTGGCAGCATTTGTACCTAAATGAAAGAAGAGTGACACCAGAGGTGAGGAATGGGAAGGGCAAGGTGGAAGGCAGGGGTTCAGAAGAATGAAAGCAATGGAGAGAAGAGGTGGCGATAAAAGAAGAGGCAGCCGAAACCGGTTTGGCTCAGTGGATAGAGCATCGGTCTGCGGACTGAAAGGTTGCAGGTTCGATTCCGGTCAAGGGCATGTACCTTGGTTGTGGGCACATCCCCAGTGGGGGGCGTGCAGGAGGCAGCTGATCGATGTTTCTCTCTTATCAATGTTTCTAACTCTCTATCCCTCTCCCTTCCTCTCTGTAGAAAATCAATAAAATATATTAAAAAAAAAAGAAGAGGCAGCTAAAAGGGACCCTTATAGCAGCGAGCAGCAGACCAGCCAGCAGAGCATAAAGTGATGAGGCAGGCCAGCCACCAGAGCATAAAGTGAGCTGTGTTCCCAGGGGCAACAAGTCATCACTGCCGCACACTGACAGCTCTTAAATGTACATAGGGTGCCCACTGAATGCCATGTCTGTGTATGTTCGCAATGTTGGCAAGCTCGGCGACGTCTCAGCTAAGTGCCATCGAGAACATGCAATGGAAAACAAAGACAAGTCGTTTTTTCCTCACAAGAAATGTCACCCAAAATATTCCAAGCATGTACTGATTAGCACCAAAGCGCTTGCCATCCGGGCTGCTCTGAATGCAGAAGTCTGACTATGCACATGCTTACCTTCCTATTGGCCCTCTGGGTGCAGCCACAAACCTTTCCTTGGTATTTTTTTAAATTAATATTAGAGAAAAAGGAAGAGGGAGAGAGAGATAGAAACATTAATGATGAAAGAGAATCATTGATCGGCTGCCTCCTGCACATCCCCTACTGGGAATGGAAGCCGAACCCAGGCATGTGCCCTGACCGGGAATCGAACCGTGACCTCCTGGTTCATAGGTTGATGCTCAACCACTGAGCCACGCCAGCTGGGCCCCTCCTTGGTATTTTAGAGGAGCAAGACTGGTAGAGTCATGGGCAGGGCATGAAGGGGAGGGTGGGGCAAGTCGGATTATGTAATCCCCTCTGCCCCACCCACCTCCAGCCTTTCCTTCAAGCCCCCGGCACTCTTGAATGTGGCTTATTCTCCTTGAGCCTAAACGGATGAAGAACTGGGATAAGAAAATGAGTCAAAAGATGCTGCCTTCGCCAAGGCCGGTTTGGCTCAGTGGATAGAGCATCGGCCTGGGGATTGGAGGGTCCCAGGTTGGATTCCGGTCGGGGGCATGTATCTTGGTTGCAGGCACATCCCCAGTGGGGGGTGTGCAGGAGGCAGCTGATCGATATCTCTCTCTCTCATCGATGTTTCTAACTCTATCCCTCTCCATTCCTCTCTGTAGAAAATCAATAAAAATATATTAAAAAATAAAAAAAGATGGTGCCTTCTAGCAGGTGTGGGGTATCATAACCCCATCCTCATTCATCAGCCTCCTCCCTCCCCCAAGCAGGTGGCCTATCCATGAAGGAACAAAAAACAAAAAGCAAACAGACAGACCCAAACAAAACCCCACCATTGCCATAGTGGGAGCATCCATCTTGGCCCCCGCAGTGCCTGATGGGCAAATGGGAAGGCCACATCCTCTGTGCTGTGTTTCCTCGGCTCCAACGTGGGGTTCATGCCCTCTGCCTCTCAGAGACAAGATAACGCCCGTGGAAAAGCTGGGGAAAAGCGCCGGGGACGCCTATCCCCGGCCTCCGCCAAGTTCACAGGCGGGTCTGGGACCCGGGCAGGCCGTGCAGCTGGTTCTCTCCTGTTTACCCCAGCGCTGCGGCCATTAACACCAGCCCTGTGCCCTGGGACCACCTGGCTGGGCGGAAACGAGCCTCTCTCCGAGTCTGACAACTTTCTATTTTTATTCCTCTCCAGAGCCTTCTTCTCCAGGGCAACCGCACACACAATGCCATGTTGCAATTTATTTTCGTTCTGCGGAGGGGAGCCGTCCCTCCTCTTCCTGGCCGGGCCGCTCGGGCCTGGCCCTGTTACTCTTGGATGGCCCGGGGCGGTGTCGGCCTCAGCGCTGGCATGGCCTTGTTATGCCAGCTGGACAAGCACAACACACCTGCGGCGGCGGCGCTAGGCCGGGTCTGGGAGGTGACTGGGCAAGGGTCCTAATTACTGGAGGGTGACACAGGCTCGCCAGCATGACCTCATCCGTTTGCTTTCACCGGGGCCCTGGGGGCTCGGCGGAGAGGTGGTGCGGGTGTTTGTGCAGCTGCCCGGGCCCCCGAGGGATGGGTCTGTCTCACCTGAATCCCCCCGGCCCGGCTCGCCGTGGCCATTGGTGTTCAAGTTCAGGCCACACTCGGGAATCTGGCTTGCAGAAGGCTCCCGCTTGCTGTCTTCTCTTCTCACTGCATGTTGTTGGGAAAAGGTATTGTTTGAAACAAGGGAACTTCGAAACAGATGGGCTGTGGTTTCCAGGCATCACGTCTCCAAGACCGCGAGAGAAGCCAGGAGTCAGCCCATCTGCCTCTCCGGGACCCGATCCTGCATTTCTGACGTTGGCAGCGTCCGCGCTGAAGAGAGAAGTGCCCGGGCTGCCAGCTGGGGAGGAGCCACCGCGGCCTGCCAGAAACGTGCCTGCCTCCCTCCCGCCCGTGGCCGTGTCTCTACGGCAGAGCTTGGCCCGGAGGGATGACGGAGCCTCACGTGCCGTCTCGGTCACGAAAGATGCTGATCCGCTGTCGGGACCATGTGGGTGATGAGGGGAGGTGCTGAGTCGCCAGTTGTCTCTCGGCACCCAGGCTCTCCTTTAGAACTGGGGGCTCAGCCGAAACCGGTTTGGCTCAGTGGATAGAGCGCGGGCCTGCAGACCGAAGGGTCCCAGGTTCGATTCCGGTCAAGGGCATGTACCTTGGTTGCGGGCACATTCCCAGTGGGAATGTGCAGGAGGCAGCTGATCGATGTCTCTCTCTCATCGATGTTTCTAACTCTCTATCCCTCTCCCTTCCTCTCTGTAGAATTGGGGGCTCAGCAGTCTGGGACCCGGGACCATGTTTTTCTGGGAACAAAATGGATCTTTGAAGGATGGAATCTGCACCCCTGACCCCATTATTCCTCTGAGAGGAAAAGGATGGATTGTTCCCAGGGGGATCCTCAGCTGTGACATAAAGTAGCCGCCCGCATGGAGCTGGGGACAGAACACAAGGGAGCAGACTGCTTCTTCATCACCCCCAAATCAGAGAGCCAGGGAGAAACTAAGTCTCGCGGCCACAGGAGAAGTATGTGGAGGAAACACAATGAATGCGAGTCATCACCGAGCGAGTGGCTCCGTGGTTGAGCATCCACTTATGAACCAGGAGGTCACCGTTCAATTCCCATGCAATACCCACCTATTTAGTCAGGGGCACTGACCTCAGTCTCCATAGACCACAGGCTGTGCACACACAAGCCTCCTGCTCCCAGATTTACTGAATGGAATTCACACGGCCTGGTTACACCTACAATCTGGGAATAGCGTGAGTGGGCACTCACTGGGTCATTCACAGGTTATTTTTATGTCTTGGGTTTTCTATGGACAAATACATGATCTGAGGTTTGGAAATGCTGAGTCAGAGCCCCAAACCTTCCACGGAGTTCCTCCAGGCGCTGCAGTTCTAACTCCCAAAGATCTCCTATTCGGCTCTTCCACACATTTCCTGTGGACACTGTTTCTACCAGCAAGTCTCTGTATACATGGCACACACACAGTACACTAACTGCTAAAATTCTGTGGCACATCAAAAAATAGTCTTCTGACAATCCATCATGTGACCAGTTCCAACTTTATTGCTCTGTGTTTTTCCTCCTGGATAAATTTTTCTGTTCTATTCACCTGTAGCCAGGCCTGGATCTCTAAAGTAGCTTTAAAACCCTAAAACAAGGGTTTTCAACTTTTTAAAAAAATCTCATGGTACACATACACTACCTACTAAAATTCTGTGGCACACCAATAAAGTATATTATATTTTTTGCCAATAGGTTGATTTACAATATATATATATATATATATATGATAGTAATTACCCATCCTTTTTGCTCCAAAGTGACTTTTTTTTTTAAGTCAGGCACTATACTACTATACTTGTATGTATGGATTTCTGGTACCAAGAATTAACCAATCAGGTGCACCCTTATTATGCGACGTGACCTACAACTTTATTACATGATCTATCTATTTATTGTTCAACGCAGGGCATTCACACTGGGCAGCTATTGTTGTGTTGGCTGTTGTCATTTTTAAAACTTTACAATCTAAGGGAAAAGAAGTCAGTGCCCCTGACGAAAGAGTCAGGTATTGCACACTTTAAAAATTCCTGTGGCACACTGGTTGAAAATCACTGTCCTAAAAGAACATTCTGCCCCCTGACAGTTGCTCTTGAAAATGACCAGATTTATCCTTAGATTTAGCGGAGAAATCCTTAAAACTGGTTCCTCGGGATGAAGCACAAGGCTAACTCATCGTTTTTATTTTTTTCTCCAACCTTCGTGTCTGCTGCGGCTTTACTTTCAAAGGGGAACCAGGTGGCAGGGGAAGGCACAAGACCTTCTCAGGTTGCTTCGGTTTCCCAGTCGTGATACATTTACCAAGTACAAGACCTTCCCCCTGGAGCCATCTCTGCTGACCCTTCTGGGACTCCTCTGGGATTTGACCGCAAATCAGCGACTCCTGAGGTCAAAAGAGGTCTGGCTTCAAAGGAAAAACGTTGGATGTTGGCGCATTCGCCGGCTGATGTACCCTCTCCTGTTACTTTTGATTGATCATGGAATATGGAAGGAGGCAGAAGGTACCCACCGGCTGCTCTCCCAAGTCACCTCCAACACACACGCTGTCTGTGTGGCGAGTGTGCACTTCACCATCATCTCCTTCCTTGCAGCCTCTGCCGGTGGCAGGGCAGGTACTGCAGAGTGACCTGAAGCAAGATCTTGGACTAAATCTGTGTGTGCATGCCATTAGAAAGAGAACAATTCCTTCCAGTAACTCTTTTGTCAAGTCATGCCAATCATTCCCTGTTTTCCAGCTGATCCCTGTCCTCCTGGGTGGGGACCTCTGTGCAGGAGAAAGGTCCCTGTGGGTATGGTTTAAATGATGTTTCTTCAGGGTGCAGAAACGACTCTCCACATTGCGTCCAAGAGCCGAGCTGGGCTGGGCTTAGGTGGTGCTCAGAAGCCATCACCCAAAAGGAACTCTGCAGAAACCACAGAGTCATCTGCAAGGCGCGTAGCAAGCAGTTGCCTCAGATGTGCCCTTGGCACTCACAGGGCTCGGGGAGTTTCACTTCTTCCATGATGAGCTCCATATGTCTCTGTTTGGCTCCCTTTGTGTTCTCCGGACCCATCCCCTCTTCCCCTGTTTGCCCTGCTTTCCTCCAGAGATCCCCTGATCATGCACATCGTGACTGGCTAGGTGGCACCTGAGGAAATGGAGAGACGCCCGCCCCGGCAGTGACAGGGTAAACGGCGAAGCCAGGAGGAGCGGGCGGCGTCGCTGTGCCAGGGCTGCCCAAGGGGGATTTCTCCGTTTCCAAAACTCGCGGCTCTAAAATGCCTCATTTAGAACAAACAGGAAATGTCACCACGAGGGTCACACCTTGTTAAAATCTTCTGTTCTCCTGCCGGATCGTTCCAGCTTCCACATCGCCACGGGCGAGGAGACTGGTGGGCTGGGTTTTGAAGTAGTTGTGCAACCGGCCACCTGCCTTCCATGACGCTATCTGGCCCAGAGCTTCGCCTGAGACCTGAGGCCACGCCTTCCACCTGGGAGGTATCTGCTCCGGAGGCAGTGAAAACCGGGGTGAGGCTGCCCCCTCCCCCCCGGAAATGCATTCTGGCTCGCTCTCCCGAGGTAGCCATGCAGTCCAGAAGTATTTCTCGTGGCTGCTCCATTACATCTGAGTGCTTTCTGTGGGATCTGAAGCTGAGCAAGAGGTTTTGCACACACTTGGATTATAATAAAGTTACTTTTTTTGAAATGTCCATGCTTATTATGTGCCAGCAGTGTAATCTGGTGTTGTTCTATAAAAATAAACATGCAAGGTATGTTCATTATCACCCTCCTTTAGCTGTGAGGGAACTGAGGCTTAGATGGACAGAGTCGCCTGTCCAAGGTCATTGCTGCTGTAGAGTTGCTGAGCTGCACTTGACCTCAAGGCAAATCTGGCCCAAAGGTAGGAAGGGGAAGTGGGCCATCGGAGGGTCTTTGCTCTACAAGAAGATGGAAAAGCCTCAGAATCAGGCACTGGGCCTGGGTCAAGCTCAGTTTGTGCAGGTGAGGTCAGGAGGACCCCGTGGCTGATAACGGCAGTGATTCCTACACGCTCTGAACTGTTTGCTGGCTTTCCTCACAGGGTTTTGCCACTAAACGAGAAAATACTTACAAAGTGCTTGACAAATACAAAATGCCCATGACATACGATTATTGGATAAGTTTATGTTTTCCTTTTATGAAACTAGGTGTTGGAAATGTTTAAGCCATTTCAGAATAGTGATTTCTGCCATTTTTCTTCTCTTTCATTCTTCTCCAAATCATTTCCATTCAAGATGGAAATCATTTATGTTATTTCGTTGACTGAATCCTTTTTTTTTTCTTCTCAGTTTACTGAATTCCTTTTTTTCCCCCCCAAAAAAGAGCAATGTTCTTTACAGATGAAGACAGAACTTCTATTACGGCAATTCCCCTCTGCCTATTTGTGGGGTAATAGTGGTAAGTATTCTTAGAGTAGTAATGATTCGTATTATAATCATGATTTCCACATAATTAAGATTTAGTAAGTACATACACTTTCAATTAGCTCTAAAGCAACCCTAGGAAATAAGTATTATCTGACCCATTTGACACAGTAGCCTTGACGCCCGCTTTGTTCAAGTACTTGGTCAATGTCCGGTTTTGCCTGGTCACAGCCCGCTGGTGCACCCGCCAAACCTGCGGGGATGAGGACACCTCCCCGCTCTCTTTGGTAAAGAGCAGTCCAGTTTCTGGCAGCCACGGGAGTTTCCTAACTCCTCAGTGTCATCATGTGCTGTCAGTCTGGTGTCTGGGTGTCCCTGGCCTCCCTCCACCATATGGTCTCCATAAACAGTTCCTGGCATTTCCCTCCCTCCATACTTCCTGCCCCCCTGGGACTGGCTGGCCACGAACTCTCCCATTCAAGAGCAAGTCCTCAAGCCGGAGGCCCTGAAAGCCATAGGACACCATGGCACACGGCCTTAGAGAGAGCCAGCTTCCCTCCCGGGTTGGGCGGTTTGAACCAGTTAAGTAATTTTCCTAAGTAACTTAAATATAACGCATTTTTATGGGAAAACATTTTCTAGGGTAGAATATCACATTTACACACATTTCGAAATAATCCAATCTTGGAGGAGAAAGCATCCCTAGACACCAGGGGTAAGCGCGTGTCACGTGCCTCTGGCAGGTCTTTGGTGGGAAACACTGAGCAGTTCCTGACTAGGATGTTTATTAGATATTTACAGTAGTCCCTGGGGCTCAGGGGGAGCAGAGCAAAGTGTCTCTGAGCCTTCTGATGGGAACTGCCGGTATACTAGATGGCCGATGTGTCATGGTGGAAACTCAATGCAAGGCTATGAGAAACCATTCTGTCAGTCCCCATAATACAAAGCTGTATTCAGAGGAATGGTGTGTGTGTGTGTGTGTGTGTGTGTGTGTGTTGGGGGGGGGGTCAGAAAGGAACAGTCCTTTATTTTCTGAAGGCATTTTCAACCCTGGCTCCCACAGACAGCATTACAGGGAGAGCGTAGGCAAAATGAGGGTGTGGCCCTGATTGATTGAACTTACCGCTGGGAAGACATGGCTACCGTGCACAGGTGAGACATCTGGACACTGGTAAGAACTATATCCACAAGGGACAGAGGAGGAAGGGGGTATTCCTTCACGCAGTCATTCATTCATTCCACAGATGTATACCTGGTAGGCAGTCCGCTAAGTGGTGATGGAATCTTTCAGAAATTCACTCCCATTGCCTCATCCTGGGGTGAGGGTAACTCCTGTCACAAGTACAGGTCTTCACCCGCTTCTTGTCCTCAGCACCTGTGTGGAAGACAGAGACCTTTGTAACAGAATGGCCTTCATTTAAAAAATATGTATATTGATTGATTTCAGAGAGAGGAAGGGATAGAAACATCAATGATGAAAGTCAACCATTGATCTGCTGACTCCTGCATGCCCCCTACTGGGGGTCAAGTCCACAACCAGGGCATGTGTCTTGACCAGGAATCAAACTGTGATCTTTTGGTTCATGGGTCGATGCTCAACCCCTAAGCCACACTGGCCCCGGGTGATCAGTCTTCATTTTCCCCGTCACTCAGCCAGTGAGCCTTCTTACTGCTACATCCGGTACAAACCATCATAAGCAAAAGCTCTGTGCTGTCCACTCTGACATGTCACCTTGTTACCTGTGTCTGAACTGACCAAGTGCACAAAAGCAAATCAGCGACCCCCCACTTCTGAAATAGCATCACCCTGACATGTATATCCACCAGAAGAACTCATTGTTCCAACCTCCCACCAACCAAAAGCCCTCAGTGAGGGCTGAAGGCCTGGGAATCTCATACTCACCATGGCCCAGAGAAAGTCTCCCTCTTCCGAGCGTTTACAATCAGAGGGAGACAAAACTGAGGCAGACAGATGCCAGAGGGAAAGAGACACAGCTAAATAGCCAGCCCTGGACACACACAAAGATAAGAATAAACATCAGCTTTGTCTAGATGCCAAGAGGAGTGCATCCTATCACATTTTACAGAAGAGAACCTTGTTCCCACAGACAGAGAGCCACCATTGTGTCCCGGTCTCCCTGGACTCTGGAGGGATCAAAAGTCCCTGCGGAAGCTGGGTGTGACCTGCAGTGTGCCATGTTGGAAAGATTGGTACCTCTGGGCCAGCGAGGCTTCCGGATCTCTGGGCTAAGAGGAGGGAGGACCAGGACTTCTCTATTTGGGAAGATGCCTCCTCCTGAGGGAGGGGCTGCAGTTGTCAATTTGCAAAATCCCTTTGGACCCCAGGTTCTCCCCAAGGGCTTTCTAGAGTTGATCTTTTGCAGGGGAGGCCAAGTTCATTGCCCTCATTTCCCCGTTGCTGTGGCTTGATGGGAAGAGATGATTAGGAATAAGTGACTCACACATCCCCAGAGGGAGGGAGCTGCAGAGAAAAGCTTGCTTCAGCCAAACGTCCTGATGTCCACAGAGCAAGCAAACATGTGGACATTTGGAAATATCTCAGTAATCAGTGCCTTTTGCAGGGAGCACACCTCGCTTATAGTGAGCAGCAGGAAGACTTGGTGAGAGACCAGCGTGTGTGCGCCTATGATGTGTGTAGGTATGAGGATATGTATGTGTGTGTGTCCGCATGTGATTGTATGTGAATATGTGGGGTTGAATGTAGGTATGATGTGAGTTTGCATCTGTGAGAGTGTGTATGGGTGCTATGTATGAGTCTTATGTGCAAGAATATGTGAATGAGTGTAGGAGAATACGTCAGTTTGTGAAAGTGTGTGGAGATGAGTGTGAGCTAGGGTGTGTGTGTGTGTGTGTGTGTCTGAACGAAGCTGGATTCCAGCTGGTGATATGGGCAGCCTTTCCTGAAATTGTTTCTGACTCACAAGCACCCTAAGACCAGCTAAAATAATAGAAAAACAGTTCCGACATGCAGAAACTGGGGCTTGCTTTCTTTGGGTCAGTTGACCTAAGGGAAGTTGTTATTGAGAAAGAAATGTATCTGAAGTTCTCTGAACACAGTGGAGGCGCGGCCCCTGTCCTGGCTGGGGGTGACCTTTTGCTCACCTTCACTGCCGGCTGTGTCAGGATGTTGTCAGCTGCAGTCGTAACCGATTTCGCTCCGAGCTCCAGGTCATGGAGTATCTGCCTGATCTCAGGGTAGTTTCCATGCCATGGCATGAGCATCTCCCGGGAGCCACAGGAAGCTGAAGTCAGAAGTGTTCATGAGACCTGGGAAGAGATCAATGTAGCTCTCGGAGCTCAACACCATCTGGGATCAACACCATCTGTTCTACCTGTCTTGGAAACCCATGAGCATGAGGGTCAGAGGTGAGCTGAGGGTCACATATTTTACAAAGCCACACCCTATTATTGGATGGCTACCATGTTTTTATTGATTTTTTACAGAGAGGAAAGGAGAGGGAGAGAGAGTTAGAAACATCGATGAGAGAGAAACATCGATCAGCTGCCTCCTGCACATACTGGGGATGTGCCCACAACCAGGCTCCATGCCCCTGACCGGAATCGAACCTGGGACCCTTCAGTCCATAGGCCACGGCTCTATCCACTGAGCCAAACCGGTTAGGGCGGATGGTTATCTTTTGATACTAAGCAGTGAAGTCGAGAGGCTCTGAATGTTGGCCCCTGTGGTCTCCAATGACCAGTCTGAATTTCCCTACGTTTCTACCACTCCTGACACTGTAGCCACCTATGAAGGGAGAGAGAAAATGATAATCTCTTTCATTGGCTATCTCAATTCATCACTTTAGAATAAATCTTGATGTTCCCCTCTCTCTAAATAACATTCATTTTAAAATCTATTTCTGTACATCTGCTCCTGTCACAGCCTCCACCCCTCCACAGGGAATAACCTGTCCCCCACACATCTGAGGCCACCTTCTGCCTCCTTTCACCTGGCAAGCAAGCTTCAGGGACTCCCCCCAGGGCTTGAGGACAGCAGCACACAGTCCAGACCCCTGCTGGAGTCACCCCTCTTCTCCCCTCCCTCCCACCTCGCCCAGACTTTGCACTTTTCTCCCTGGAAGGAAGAGAGAGCAAGGCCTACATCCCAGTCAGATCTGGGCAGACAGACATGCCACTGTGGACGCCAGTTTAGCTTTCCTTTGTCACATCACTAAGTCATTCTTCGTGTCTCGGCCATGTCCCTCCCTGCCTTTGGAATCCTTCCTTCTGCTCAGTGAGTGTCCATGGACCACCTCCTGCCAGTTCGTGGGCACGGCGTTAGAAGATGCGAGAAGCAAGCAAGACTCAGGCCTTGCCTTCAGGACCTGCAGCCGCACAGGAGAAGAAGACGTTAAATCAGCAGCATCTAGTGGGTCCCAGGGGTGCAGGTGACCCTGAGTATGAAGCACAGGGTTTAACCTCTAGGGGTTGGAGAAAATATCTTTGGGAAGATGACTTGAAGCTGAAATTTGGAGAATTTAGAACCTAAGTACCACTAGGACAGTCCCCAGAAAGGTATCTGACATAGGAGAGTCCCCGAAATATTTGTTTGAGGAATAAAGAGGAGTTCATGAAGGGGAATGATTCTGTGCAGAATATGCCAGAAAGAGGACCTCACTAAGGAAGCGAAGGGAACAGCCAGGAGCCAAAACTGGACAGGGAGGCAGAGACCAGCCTGGTGGCCCTAGGCCAGTGGTTCCCAACATGGGCACATGCCCCACCGGGGGGGGCAATTTAATTTTTAAGGGGGAAGGCAATTTGAGAATGAGTTATTTTTTTGCATTTCTTATGATTCTAGGGGCCTCAGATACAGTATATAAATATATATTGTGACATTTATATATTTCAGTTCGCTCTTATATGTTTTGAAACCTTATTTGCTATTTTTCCATATCACTTCATATTATTTATTTATTTATATATTTTATTGATTTTTTACAGAGAGGAAAGGAGAGGGACAAAGAACCAGAAACATCAATGAGAGAGAAACATTGACCAGCCGCCTCCCGCACTCCTCCCCACCACCCACTGGGGATGTGCCCGCAACCAAAGCACATGCCCTTGATGGGAATCGAACCTGGGACCCTTGAGTCCGCAGGTCGAAGTTCCATCCACTGAGCCAAACCGGTCTTGGCCATATTATTATTTTTTAAAACCATTTCTTAGTGATGTCTTCCTCAGGACTTCAACTGTCCTTTCATGCTTTTCTTTTTCTCTTTCATGGATGCCCTGTTCTTTGGAAGCTTGTTTAGACCAAGTGAATGGCTTTTTGGCAAGATGCTTAGGTGGGGCCAGGCCATTCGCTTGGTCTAAACAAGGTTGGGAAACACTGCCCTAGACTTTTGGTAAGGAGTTTGGGCTTATTCCGGGGTCATGAGGAAGCAGTGAAAGCTTTGAGGTGCCACGATGCTCAGACGAGGTGCTACAGGCATTGAAGAGGTTCTCCTCACACGCGCAGGAGAAGCACTTGTAGAACAACGCAGACTGTGTTGGCGGGTGCAGCCCAGGTCCTGCACCAGCTCCCAGTGTTGGGGGAATTAATTCCAGCACCTGGCATGGATCTGAATTCCCAGGCTCTAATCTCAGGCACGCCCTTTCCTGTGAGGAAGCAGTCTGTCACTGGGGGAGTCATCTGCTCCTGGTGACCCAGTTTCATAAGCAGCAGCGATGGGTCTAGACCCAAGGCTTCCTTGAATGTCAGCTAAACATGATTTCACTTCCTATATCCCTTTTCCACACGGCCTCTCTCTGACTGTCCCCCATGAAGATATGGAGGCTGGCTGTGCCTAGAAACAGGCCACCTGCCCATCTGGAGAGGTTCCTGGACACCGTCCAAGTCCTAGAGGGTTAACTGCAGGGCTCTGTGGCCTTGGAGCTGGGCCAGGCCGGAGAGGTTCCCAAGCCCAGATTAACCGCAGCCTGAGATGTGCTCGTGGTAACTGTATCGTGGTCTTTCTCTTCCTGGATTGTAATGAGTCTGGCAGTTTGCCCA
Source organism: Lasiurus cinereus (assembly GCA_011751065.1). NCBI lineage: Eukaryota > Metazoa > Chordata > Mammalia > Chiroptera > Vespertilionidae > Lasiurus > Lasiurus cinereus. Next base: position 21,773,425 of record JAAGEH010000417.1, read on the forward strand.
TCAGGTGCTGTCCTCCTAGTGAGCAGATTAAATGACCAATGTTCCCAACCTCCACGGTTGGTCCTAGGAAAGCCTGCAGCAGTGGAAGACCACCTGCGTGCCATCACAGCAGGAAGCTATACAAAATTCCTCCAACTAAAACGATTCCTTACTAACTTGTCATTGTTGACCACAGTTCCATCACCAGTTATTCATTCTTTGTGTGAAGCACTGTCTCATAGTCCATCCCCTTTTATATTTTTTAAAAAATATTTTTTTATTGATTTCAGAGAGGAAAGGGGAGGGAAAGATAGAAACATCAATGATGAGTACAAATCATTGAGTGGCTGCCTGCTACATGCCCAGTTTAGGGGATCAAGTCCATAACCTGGGCATGTGCCCTGACCGGGAATCAAACCATGACCTCCTGGTTCCTAGGTCAATGTTCAACCATTGAGCCATGCAGGATGGGTGGTCCATCCTCTTTAAAAACCTGAGGTTGGCCGAAAACGGGTTTGGCTTAGTGGATAGAGCGTCAGCCTGAGGACTGAAAGGTCCCAGGTTCGATTCCGGTCAAGGGCATGTACCTTGGTTGCGGCGGGCATATCCCCCGTTAGGGGGTGTGCAGGAGGCAGTTGATTGATGTCTCTCTCTCATCGATGTTTCTGACTTTCTATCCCTCCCCCTTCCTCTCTGTAAAAAATCAATAAAATATATATATTTAAAAAATAAAAATAAAATAAAAACCTGAGGTTGCCCCAACCTGTGTGGCTCAATTGGTTAGGCATCTTCCTGTGCACAAAAAAAAAAGTTGCTTATTTGATTCTCAGTCAGGGCACAAGCCCAGGTTGCAGGCTCCATCCCAGATAGGAAGCACACGAGGCAGCTAATTGATTTTTTGCTCTCACATCAATGTTTCTCTCTCTCTCTCCCTCTCCCATCCTCTCTCTTTAAAATAACCAATTAAAAATATACTTAAAACCCCCCAAACCTGAGGTTAACTATTAAGTCACTAATACCTTAGTAATAATTAGGTCATCTATTAAGTCACTCATACCTTAGTAAGAATTAGGTCATCAGCTTTTCCTCAGACTAGGAAAGGTGTCATGGTTATAGAATGTCCAAGGTTGGAATGAGGAGTAGGGGAAAAGCAACAAAGAAGAGGCAGGAGACACTACAGATAAAAACTTGCTAACTTCACTATCCTGTTCAGGGCGAACTCCGATTTTGACCTCCAGATGCTTCCTATTTTTTATGGCTCCTAATCAAAATTGGTGGTGATGTAAGGAACTGGAGGAAAACCAGGCTTGCAGATCTTGGGTGGAGTTTACAGTACAGATATGAGTAATACCTGATACTCACATGTGTCTCTGCATCCCACTGACACTGTGATTCTGTTAAAAATCATGGGTGCCACCTCTAGGGTGGGACAGAGACGGGTTAAAGGTCATTGGCAAAAGGTATAAGATAGTGTAACAGAAATGAAGAATGTACTTTGGTTAGATAGGATCTACCACAGCCCCTTGAAATGTCACCGTGCTGTTTTCAAAGCTTTGTCACGGGTATGTCTTCACTTCGCCTTCACAGTTACCCTGTCAGGAAAGAAGGCAGGTATTTCACTCAGGTGAAAGGTCACTGAAGGACCCAGACACCATCTCAGAAGGGGAAAAGCCACGAAGAGGAAACCCGAAAGGCTGAGCCTTCACCTGAAAGACTGAATTAGCCCAGCCAGACTGTTGGAAGGAGAGGAGACCAAAATACTCTTAGTTGCTACAGAATATCATCTGGCAATAAAAAGTGTGAACCCCGAGAAAGAAAACACCTACTAAGAAGAGCTCCTGGTGGTTTCCTGAGCTCAAATTAAAATAATAATGATAATAATAATAATAATAATAATAATAATAAAGTCCCAGAGCTTAGCAGCCATTTCTACACAGGGTCCTCTCACACAAACTGCACTTCCTGGAGAAGACTAACCTTTACTATGTTTCTGCCAGTGGAGTCAGCCCTTATAAAGGTTTCCTGGAATCCTATTTTAACCAATAGGATAAAGGCATTCCCCATCCGAGCTGAGCAGCTCTAACCAATCAGAGAGGCTCTATTCTGACCAATCAAGATAGTGCCTTTGGCCCAATCAAACAGTGAGGATTTGCATGAGGATGGACCAATCAGGGACCAGGAAAAGCACGTCTGTCTATGTCATCCAGTCCTCGCTGGGTAGGGGTCACCCTTTCCACTGAAGAATGTAAGCTGCATTTCCCTGGTGAAAGCTGAAACAACAAATATGTCTCTTGGGTCAGAGAGGGGCAGAGCATGGCAGACTGGGCAGAGCTAATGAAGCTGCCTTGCCAAATGAGCCACTCCATGGCCCTGCTGTTCTCTCTGCCATGCTCTTGCTCGATTTGCACTGAATACAGTTTCCTTCACCACACCCCAATTTGGGGATACTTGTTGGTGTTGGATTGGCACCAACAACCATCAGTTGACAAAAGGTATGAAAAACTGATACTTCTACAGCATGAAGAGCCTTAAAGTCATCATGTTAAGTGAAAGAAGCCATTAAAAGATACATTTCCACCAAAACCGGTTTGGCTCAGTGGATAGAGCGTCAGCCTGCGGACTGAAAGGTCCCGGGTTTTATTCTGGTCAAAGGCACATCCCCAGTGGGGGGCGTGCAGGAGGCAGCTGATTGATGTCTCTCTCTCATCAATGTTTTTGACTCTCTCTCCCTCTCCCTTCCTCTCTATAAAAAAATCAATAAAATATATATTTTTAAAAAGATACATTTTTCAGTTTAGTAACTTTGGTTGGATATGATAGATTACTGGAAGGAACATTCCTTTGAACTCACTGCCTTCAAGGAGAATATTGCTCGGAATATTATTACTTAACATTCTATGTATTCTCCTGTGAGGACTCAGGAGAAATGGGCTTTGGCTTTAGATTCAGGAGTAGTTCTTCTCCGGAACAAGTGGTTTACTTTTATCTTACAAGCACTGTGATGTGTGTGAAGGATTCTTCCCACCGGTGCTGACTGCTGGGTAGATGAGAGCCTGCTTTGTGGTCCATTCCTTGCCTTTCCCTTCTCTGTATTTACACACACACACACACACACACACACACACACACACAGTGCTAATCTCATGCCTAGCTCCTTTTTATGTCCCTACTCTATCCTTATATATATATATATATATATATAAAAGTAGATGAGGAGGAGAAAATAAGAGAATGAATATGCAAAAATGAGACATGAATCTGGGGAAACACTTAGGAGCCACTGACAACAATCCAAAGGAGACTCAGGAAGTGGGGAGCCAAAGAGAGAGGGGGCTGATTCAAGAGCTGCTCCGGAGGGTTGGGATCTATCCTATCTGTCCCAAAGCAGAATGTTTACGTAAATATTAGGTTTTCACTGTAGCCTCTACAGCTATTAGCACCCATGCAGTTCTTTGCATTTTGCAAATGCATTCACATACATCCTCATAGGATCCTAATAATATTTTTAAAATATTCACTAACTTTCATGTGTTTTTATTTTTTAATATATTTTATTGATTTTTTTTTTTTTTTACAGAGAGAAGGGGAGAGGGATAGAGAGTTAGAAACATCAATGAGAGAGAAACAATCAGCTGCCTCCTGCACACCTCCCACTGGGGATGTGCCCACACCAAGGTACAGGCCCTTGACCAGAATCGAACCTGGGACCCTTCAGTCCTCAGGCCGATCCACTGAGCCAAGCCAGTTTGGGCTGATCCTAATAATCTGATGTTCATAGTTCCCAAGGTGTCCTCACATTATTCTCCCCAACAACTTTGACCCAGAATCACCCTGTGTTCTGATGAGAAAACTTTGGTAAAGAGTGATGAAGTGACTCACCCAGCCGAGTTTCCGGGGCTTTAAGTGGTGACCCTCAACTTCTGCTCTGAAACCAGCCTGTGCCACTTCATGGTGATGCCACCAGACGTGCAGCAGGGACATCCAGCCAGATGCTGAGCATGTACAGTAATCTTTATCTCCATCTAATCAAGAACTCCAAGTCCAGCCGAGACCGGTTTGACTCAATGGATAGAGCGTCGGCCTGCGGACTGAAAGGTCCCAGGTTCGATTCCGGTCAGGGGCATGTACCTTGCTTGCGGGCACATCTCCAGTAGGGGGCGTGCAGGAGGCAGCTGATGGATGTCTCTCTCTCATCGATGTTTCTAACTTTCTATCCCTCTCCCTTCCTCTCTGGAAAAAATCAATAAGATATATTAAAAAAAAAGAAAAAGAAAAAAAAACCTCCAAGCCCAGAGATGGTGGTCCTCCACTGGTAACTTTTCTGGATAGCTGTTCTCAACCTTTTGAGCATCATCACAAGCAGACACAAAGCATACCCCAAACCTCTGAGCCCTTCACGTTTCAGACGGAGCTGTAAACTTGACCGCCTGTTACTTTTAGGCAACATCAGATACCCGGCTCCAGTTCATTGGCAATGCGGCGGCGGCTCCCACAGAAGGCAGCTGAGCGAACTGTCAGGGCATCTGAGGGATGACCTAGGTCTAGAGCCAAGTGAGCCTGGCAGGTAGGCTGGAGATTCGGGGCACCGCCGCTGAGCCCCGAGTGTCAGAGTCCCTGAGATAATTGCCTGGGATTCACTGCAGCCTCCCCGGGACGTGTTTACACAACGGCACCTGGAACGGGGCTGGAGATCTGCAAAGTGTCAAGGAGGAGTCCCTGTTCTGAATGCAAATGACTGACCTCAGCACATTCCGGGGGAGAAAGTGGGGGTGCGGGGGGGGAAGGATGACGCGATGTCAGAAGAAGGCACGGGCCCAGCAAGCTTCTCCCCTGCTGCTTAATACAGGAAATAGCTCCCAAACATCTCAGCTAATCCTCCACCGATACAATGAGAAATGAACCCTTCTGGCGGCCAAGCAGTTATGAAGCAAGGACAAAAAATATTCCCGCCCCTAGCAACGGAGCCAACGATAACAGCAGGGAATAGGGAGGCTGCAGAGACAAGGCAGATACCAAACCCTGGAGCCCGCAGCCCCCCAGGGCGACTGATGTGCGAGAAAAATAGCGGGCCTCCTCTTGCCTAAGAAGCTTACTCGAGGGCTTGTAAACCTCAGGACTTTGCGTAGAGCCGGGGTCACTCTGAACTCAGCTTCATAAAGGAGAGTAAGTGGTTGGAGACAGGAGAGGCAGGACTGAACTGGGATGCAGCTTGAGGCTTTCAGACCTGGTCCCGGGCCTGCTGATGGAAGGGGCAGGGAGGCAGAAAGATGCAGACTGCACTCCCACTGGCAAGAATGGATTCCCTAATGTTTTCTGCTCGGGCAAACGTTCCATGTCCCGGGAGTTCGGCTTTGCAAGGAATATTCTTCCAAAACATCCCTTTCTTGGCAAGACGCTCACTTTCCCCGAGTTCTTCTGATTCTCTGTCCACCTGGGAGGGGACAATCTCTCGCCAATACCTTGTGGCTACCAACTGCCTCCATCCCAGGGAGCTGTTCCATTTGTCTTTTTTTTTTTCCAAATATATTTTATTGATTTTTTACAGGGAGGAAGGGAGAGGGATAGAGAGTTAGAAACATCGATGAGAGAGACATCGATCAGCTGCCTCCTGCACGCCCCCTACTGGTGATGTGCCCGCAACCAGGATAAATGCCCTTGACTGGAATCGAACCTGGGACCTTTCAGTCTGCAGGCCAATGCTCTATCCACTGAGCCAAACCAGTCTCAGTTTCCATTTGTCTTTAATAAAGAAGTTGCGTTCCTGCTTTGGGACGTTGTAGGAGGCAACAGCAACCAGGGAGCCAGGGCCCAGAGCCCAGGGCAAGATGAGCCACAAAAAGAAGTTTTCCTAGAAACTTTTATGACTTTAAAAGTTTTTATTTTGTTTGTTCTTTGCAACAAACTTGTTAAAGAGCCTTAGAATGTTGCCGCGGAGTGGACTTTAGAAATCATCCAGCATGCTTCTTTTGCAGATGGGAAACTGCGGCTGAGAGTTTATAACTATTCGTGCAAGACCAGCCTAAACTAGTTCTCCTGCCTTCTGGGTTCATTAATCATCTTAGCTAGTCCCCTCCTTGAACGGGGAGATCAATGAACTAGATTATAGTCATTTTCGAGTTCTTTTAGGAAGAAAATGAAAAATATTTCATATCTTGACAATCTGTCTCAATTTGTTTGCTTCATTGGTCCATAGCAAAATTATCCAAGTTCAACTCAGCATAATTAAAAAAAAATTAGAAGCCACTGTAATTCCATATGGAGGTGAAATGGCTACTGGCTATCCCCGTGATCGGCAAACTGCGGCTCTCGAGCCATATGCGGCTCTTTGGCCCCATTGAATGTGGCTCTTCCACAAAATACCACAACCTATTTTGAAGAAGTGGCGTTAGAAGACGTTTAAGTTTTAAAAAATTTGGCTCTCCAAAGAAATTTCAGTCATTGTACTGTTGCTAGTTGGCTCTGTTGACGAATGAGTTTGCCCACCACTGGGCTATATCAATTCCACACCCACCCATTCTCTTCCCTACAAGCACATTCCCTTCCCCAAACCCTCCTTCTTCTCCTCAGAGAAGAATTATCTATATGATGACAAAGCTGTATGCCCTTGTTTGTTTGCTGTATACCACACATGACTGCCCTGGACAATTTGACCATCTCCCCGCCCTCCAAACAGAGCCTGAGCTGGTCTACGCTGGCACCTCCTGGAGATCACATCTGGGTCTCCCTCCCATCAGCCTCTTCCTCTCACTCTCTCCGGAGTCAGATGGCTCTCAAGTCTGAGCAAATTACATACCCTTTTGGGGCCTCAGTTTCCTCATCTGTAAATCAGGGGCCAAAATAGTGCCCATCTCCAGGCTGGTGAAGGGCAAATGAAGATTTCATGTGACAATCCGTTTCAAGGGTTTCAGAAGAGCCCTTGGCACAGAGTAACTGCAAACTATCATTGTTTCAGTGACTATTGAATTTTTTAAAAAAATAGGGGAAGTGGGGATATTAAATTTCTGCCAACAGCCTGATCCACTCTTACATGTAATTACATTGGCTCACCTCCAGATTTCAGATTGTTAGGGACAATTCTGCAAACGTTCAATCAGTTGCTTTCTCCCAAACTCCAATTTTAATCTTGTGTGTATGGCAGGCTGGATGGGCAGGTAAGTTGAGACTATTGCTCTCCCTTACCTCAGTGCTACCAACAGCCAGGTTGCTCCTCTCACCAGTATCAATGTGAGCGTATCCTGACCTTTCTTCAGTATGTTTAACCAAGACCTCCATTAACATTTCCAAAAGGAAAACATTCACGCACGCGCGCGCATACACACACACACACACACACACACACACACAACTAATTGAGCAAAAGTAGTTCCAGTTTCTTAGTCACAATTATTGGCTGCCAGAGCTTAAAAAAGTACCCCTGGCTTACCTTGTTATGACCTTGATAAATGATGGTCAACGACATCTAATCCATGGCAGGCCTGGGCTGCGGGTAAAAAATCAGTTCCTCAGGAACCTTCTCCATATCTCTTTCTCACTGGAGACTGATGTCCACTCCTCTGGACCCTGGCCCGCAGGCCCATCCTGAGGGGGTCCCCTGGTGAACAGGACACGTTGAGTATGTCAGCCTCTTCCTCTCCCTCTCTCCGGGAGTTGCCGATGGCTCCAGATGCTACCTTTGCTTTGATCCTGTCCTCTCTGCCTGTTCTATTTCTGTGCAGCTTTCGTTGGGCTGAAACGCGTCCACCAGCCAGAAATGAGCACTGGTTCTACCTTTCTCTAAAGCGGTAGTCTTCATCCATCACCCTAACATGGCCGTTGGGTCTGGCCCCTGGAACAGCCACATCTTTCTCTAGGGTCCGCCTGTCTTACGTCACCTCCTCTCTAACCTTGAGCTCCCCTAGGACCACCCATTGAGTTCCCTTCCCTGTGACTTCATTTGTTGTAAGCTAATACACTGGGACCCAATTTGCCGAACAGACATGAATGACAGCCCCTTTGCTCAATGGCTGATCCAATCTCTTCTGTTTCCATTTTCAGCACTACCCCCTTCCTCAGATTCCATTTGTTGACTCATGCCTCCCTGAGGTTTTAAGACTCTTCTGGAATCCTAACATCGGTTTACATACTCAAACATACGCACATACTATATTTTCCACACATAATAGATGGAAAAAAAACATCAATTCCACCTAAAGGATGCGAGGCTCATTCCCCGTCGCCTGGTCAAACACTTGGTTATAAACACGGAAGGTGATTTTTTGGCTCCTTCTATGGCTGCTGAGGTGATTGACAGGAAATGTGACTGACTTAGGTAATCCCAATCAATTACTGGCGATGGTTGTCACCAGTTTGCAGAAGGAGCAATAGGCGAGGCTCCCAATATTGTCCCGGTCATGGAGATTGTAGAAGGTAATAATAATATTATGGCCAAAGAGACCCAGATATGTTAGCCCCGGGGGCTATGCCTTCTCTGAGCCCCCGATAGCAGAGAGATTTATGATCTCAGCACCCCTTGCTCAGGCTCAGGAGTGGGGTAGCATAGTCTGAGGTTTCCAACTTTTGTATCTTCATTCTGTATTCACACCATTGCCCGTCAGATCACCTCTATCCAATCTCCCTTCTGCACATCTGGACAAAGTCTTGGCAGAGTCCTCTGCTTTCCCAGGTACTTTCAACACAGTCCCTCTATCCATCTAATTTATTTTTTATTTTTTTAAATATATTTTATTGATTTTTTACAGAGAGGAAGGGAGAGGGATAGAGAGTTAGAAACATCGATGAGAGAGACATCTATCAGCAGCCTCCTGCACGCCCCCTACTGGAGGTGTGACCACAACCAAGGTACATGCCCTTGACCGGAATGGAACCTGGGACCCTTCAGTCCGCAGGCCGACGCTCGATCCACTGAGCCACACCGGTTTCGGCTATCCATCTAATTTAAATCAAATGCAATCTCTCACCCATTCCCAAGCCTTTTCCTTCCCCACAGCTGCCTCAGAAACCTGTGGGCTGTTTCTCCCCTGGGCCCACCTTCCTCTCCCTTAATTCCTGCTGCTGATGCACCTCCTGAGTTTGCGGGAAGAGGAGGGAGGAGAGGAAGAGATGAGGGTGTCCTTAGCTGGTGCCATTGATACTTGGGTTGGTGCCTTCTGTGTGGCAGGCATCGCCATGAGGTCTCTGCCTCTCTCCCGAGGCAGCAGTGCACCCCCACACTTTCCACTAGCGCCTCCTCGCCCAACTCGAGCCTTAACGCCTCAGTGTGTACCCCTCACCCAAAGGGCAAGCTTAGTCACGTGACCCTACCATGGGTACAAATGCGACTTGCTCCCTCAACATTTCTGTCCCTTAGCCCAGTGGTCGGCAAACTGGGGCTCTCGAGCCACATGCGGCTCTTTGGCCCCTTGAGTGTGGCTCTTCCACAAAATACCACGGCCTGGGCGAGTCTATTTTGAAGAAGTGGCGTTAGAAGTTGAAGTTTAAAAAATTGGGCTCTCCAAAGAAATTTCAATCGTTGTCCTGTTGCTATTTGGCTCTGTTGACTGATGAGTTTGCCGACCACTGCCTTAGCCTTTCCATCGCAGGACACACTGGCCCACCTCTCACCTTCTGACTTTTCTACATGAGTTAGAGCAGCAGTTCTCAACCTGTGGGTTGCGACCCCTTTGGGGGTCCATTGACCCCATCACAGGGGTCGCCTAAGACCATTGGAAAACACAGATACGATTCATAACAGTGGCAAAATGACAGTTATGAAGTAGCAACAAAAATAATTTTATGGTTGGGGGTCACCACAGCATGAGGAACTGTATTAAAGGGTCATGGCATTCGGAAGGTCGAGAACCACTGAGATAGAGACATGGGGGTCCTTTGGGTCCAGGGACAGAGGACAAGTTTTTCCAGAATCACCCCAAGATCTACTCCAGCCCCCCTCCCAGTTTCTCCCGGAGCTTGTGCGTTTCCCACTGTCAAAGCTCCTCTGCTGACCAGCCGCTCATCGTGTCCACGCGTCAGGATGCCGAGGGGGAATCGGGGAGGCGAAGGCAGGTTGTCGCCAAGACTCAGTGCAAGGTTTTGATTCCTTTTCGTTTTGAGAACTCAGCCAAGCGTTTCACGAGTGAAACGATCAGCCGCGCATATTGGCAGACTGCGGCCATTGAATACCCATCTCGCTGCTTCTGACATCTGACATCACTGTCCGGTTCGGTGTCCCCTCCAGCGAGCCTCTCCCCGGGCTGGCCCAGCAGCACCGCCACCGTCCTCGCACGCAGCCTCTGCCAGCGCCCAGGTTAGGCGTGTCTCTGCTCCGAGGGCCCTGGATGCTGTAGCCTGTCTTGCAACACATCATCAGGGGCCCTCACAATTCTCCAAGGATTCCATTTCAGATGCGAGAACGCTAATGCCTTCCCAGAAAGCGGAGATGTTTTTCTTAGGCGGACTCAGCGAATCCCGCGCCGTCTCTTGAGTGATCTGCACAAAAATGTCTGGGCGGTGCATTTCCTCAGAGGGCAGGCTGCCACATTCCTTGCCTCTGAGGGAAGCTTTCTAGGTGGCACAGTAATGCCCAGCCTGCCATCTGCTGAAGCCAAGTTTTCTCCAACGGATACCCCCTCCGTCCCCCCAGCTGCCAGTAACGTGTGGATGGGTACCCACCGCTCCCAGGGCAGAAGCGGGGCCAGAATCCAGGCTTTAGAAAAGGGACACTTTCACACTCTGCTTGGAGCGCCTCCTGCAAGTGGAACTATTTTGAAAATATTACAGAACCAGCCACTTAATAATATCTATAGAGATGGGCAAAATATAAAGCAAAAAAATAAAATAAAATAAAAACAGACACACTCTGACCAACACAGTCATTTTGGAAAACAGATTTCTTAAAAAGGTAAGCATCTACTTTTCAATCCTAGCTGGTTTGGCTCGGTGGATAGAGCATCGGCCTGCGGACTGAAGGGTCCTGGGTTCGATTCTGGTCAGGGACACATGCCCAGATTGTGGGCTCGATCTCCAGTAGGAGGCACCGATCAATGATTCTCCCTCATTATTGATGTTTCTATTTCTTTCTCCCTCTCCTTTCCTCTCTGAAATCAATAAAAATATATAATTAAAAAAAAATCTACCTTATACATGACTTAGCCATTTCATTTACCTGAGAAAAATAAAGTATATATCAACAAAAGGACTTATGCATGGATGCTTATAGCACCTTTTTTTCTAGCAGCTCTGCAATGGAAACACCCCCAAATGTCCATCAATAGGTTAACTGATAAATTGTGGGATATCCATCTAGTTGAGACATAGGTAGCAATAAGAAGGAAGAAGTATGGATACACACAACATGATGAATCTCAAATAATTATGCTGAGTGAAAGAAGCCAGTATTTACTCCAGGATGTCTTTTATATAAAATTCTAGACAGTGCCAACTTATCTACAGAGTCAAAAGCAGTTCCGTGATTGCCTAGACATGGGAGTGGAACTGGAGGTTCTAATACAGCAAGAGGAAACGTTTGAAGTGATAGATGTGCTCGTTATCTTGGTTGTGGCGATGGTCTCAAATATCTCAAAAATCATCAACTTGTACACTTGAAGTGTGTGCAGTTTATTGCATGTCAGTCATCCCTCAATCGAGCTGTAAATGCTCCCCAAACAAAAATGACAGCAAAGCAGACACTGACCAGACCTTTACGGTGCTCACTGTTTGGTGAGATAATAATCGCTAATACTACAGAGTGTTTACTTTACACCATGTAGTGTCCTTAACCTCAGGTAGCATTTCTTTCTAACATATGGGTGTTATTTATCATCTGAAAATGAAGTTAGAGAGGTTAACTTGCTTTAGCTTCTCTAACCAGAAATGAGTCCACAGCCATTCTCATATAGGGCTTGGCACAGGGGAGAGCAAGGCATGATGGGGGAGGAGCATGGATGAGCTTGGGGACATAAACAGAGCATTGTGGGCCAAGTTCAGGAGCGAAACTTTTATTTTGAAAGTTTATGGATTTGTCAAAGATTGTCTTGACAGCAAGCAAAGTGGATCAAAATGAAAGGAAGGATAAAAGAATGTAGATAAGAAAGATGGGAAGAAGGAAGGAAGGAAGGAAGGAAGGAAGGAAGGAAGGAAGGAAGGAAGGAAGGAAGGAAAGAAGGAGCAAACCAAATTGTACCCTCAAGGATTTTAAATGATAATTTAAACACAAAAGTACATAATTATGGTAGGAGTGGGAGAAGTGGACAGAGATATAACAATTTCAAGGCCTAATGCCTTGATGGATAAAACTGACTGGGGAGAGGTTGGTTGTGGGTCTTGTCCATTCCTACTTAGTGATCCAACCTCTTCATACCTGTGTCTGAAGTTAGGAAATTCACTCTAATTATACACAGAATCGGAAATGGCCTTTAAAACTGTGAGATGATGCATAGAGTGGGAGGGTAGGAGGGGAATTCAGTCAACGTTCCTTGGAATTGTTTTGACCCTCCAATTAGCATAAAGTGTGACTTTAAGTGAGCCTGCACTTTGTGACTGTTATCATCAAACCCAGGGTTGAACATAAATGCTTCGAACCCCTTCTGGTTCCTTAAGGACTCGGGCAGACCTCCCTTCTTTGCATTGTTGGTTGAGCTGTTATGACTTAGGCCTACTCTCAGCCTGGAGGGGTGGCGAAGAAATGGAACCACAGTGGTACCTCGAGCTATGAGTGCCCTAACATACGAGATTTTTGAGATACCAGCGATTTTTGCTTTGAAATACGAGCAACATTTGAGATAGGAGTAAGGATCGGCGGGCTGCACACGACCCACCAGTTTACCGCGACTCGAGCGTCTCATAGTTTCCCACCCCTCAAGGTTACGGAACAAATTAAACTCGTATCTCGAGGTACCACTGCATTTCTGTTCTCTCTCTGTGGAGGGCTCTCATCTACCTGCAACGTTCATGCAATTTCATAACTTGAAGAACTTTGCCTAACGTTGGGCTTGACTGAAATCAGTTCCTGGTGCTCTGCGGCGGTAATGAGTAGTTAATATGTTATGTGCCTTCGGGCCAAGCTTGGTTGCCAGACAACTAACTTTAAGTGCTCGCAGAACTAGAACACTAGGGGGCTAGTTCAGCAACACCTGTCATCCCCCCTGTGATTTAGAGCTGTCGGTGGTGAGCTCGGGCCAGCAACAGGTGTTGAGGCCTCAACTGTCATTATAGGTAGGTGGGCAAGACCAATTAGGCAGTTGCAAAACCATTACTGTGCGTAATGATTCCAGCTCCCCCCAGAACAGCTGTCTCCGAAGGGACAGAGGAACACTCGAGGGGGCTGGCTGCCTCGGTGGGTGGAGGAGGTGGGGGTGTTTCACGGAATTTCACAGTCCCCTTGGCAGGCAGCACCGGAGCCATTGAACTGATCTCATACATCTTGATGTTATTTCTCTCAACAAGCAATAACCTCAGCTTTCCATGACTGTGGTTTCTGTAAGCTGGGAATGAATTCCTTGACTCTGAGTGAAGGTGTCCAATTGGAAACAGAAAAAAAAAAAATAATTCCATAAAGGTATTTTGTCATCAGGGAGTGCCCCACATTTGGAAGAGTCCAATGGGTAAAGGTCACTCTGGAAAGCCACAGGAGTAATTAGTCACTCAGGCATCCTCGTAGCCAATGTTTATGAAGCATCTGCTGGGTACTAGGTCCCATGCTGGTTGTTTTCAGACACTGGAGATGAACACTCATGGCTCTTGTTTTCAAGGAACTCACATATTAGCAAGAGAGATGAAGATTTAAACGATGAGATTTAATTAAATGAAATTGTAAACATCCATCTACTTTGGCCGATTAAAAAAAAAACAAAACAGCAATTTCATACAGTTCAACTAGATGTCACTATGTCTTACATATAACATCTGACCAGAACAGAGAGTAACGTGTGATTGACTTCGATGTTGGCTAGTTGTCAAAAAAGCTTTACAGAGGAGATAACATTGAACTTTGGCCTTAAAGGGAGAATAAAATTTTGAAAACAATTTAAAAGGTGAAGTGAAAAGGAAGCAAATTACATTTATGTCATAAATATTTATTGAGCAACTGTTATGTGTAGGATGATAGTCTGCTCTAGATACGGTTTTCAGCTTGTATAGTTGATAAACTCTGTCTTCCTAGAATTTATATTCCAGAGAGGGAGGCAAATCCTAAAGAATAACTCCCCAATTATTGTTTAACTAAAAAGAGGAAAGAAGGAGAGAGAGATAGAAACATTAATGATGAGAGAGTATAATTGATTGGCTGCCTTCTGCACACCCCATGCTGGAGTTAGAGCCTGCAACCTGGGTATGTGCCCTGATCGGGAATTGAATCTTTTTATATATACATACATTTTTCATTGATTTTTCACAGAAAGGAAGGGAGAGGGATAGAAAGTCAGAAACATCAATGAGAAAGAGACATCGATCAGCCGCCTCCTGCACATCCCACACTGGAGATGTGCCCGCAAGCAAGGTACATGCCCCCGACCGGAATCGAACCTGGGACCTTTCAGTCTGCAGGCCAACGCTCTATCTACTGAGCCAAACCGATCTCGGCGGGAATTGAATCTTGACCTCTGGTTCATAGCTCATGCTCAATCACTGAACTATGCTGCCTGGGCTGATAGGTGCTAGAGAGAAACAAAGTTTGCTATGAGAAAAGGTAATGGGGGCCTCACTGGGTCATGAGGCCAGAATAAGCTTTAGCTGAGTTCGCTAAGACAGGACAGAATTAACCAGAACCAGATATGGCTGTGGAGAGCATTCGAGGCTGGAAGATTAGCATCAGCAAAGGCCCTGCAGCAGGCCGAGGGGGCAATTCCACCTTCTCAGAGTTGAATGGCCCTAAGAGCATGCTTCTTTTTTTTTTAATATATTTTATTGATTTTCCACAGAGAGGAATGGAGAGGGATAGAAAGTCAGAAACATCGATGAGAGAGAGACATCGATCAGCTGCCTCCTGCATGCCCCACACTGGAGATGTGCCCGCAAGCAAGGTACATGCCCCTGACCGGAATCGAACCTGGGACCCTTCAGTCCGCAGGCCGACGCTCTATCCACCAAGCCAAACCGGTCTCGGCAAGAGCACGCTTCTCTCTATAGGATCACAGGTCCAGGACTTCTGGCACTTTATGCACAAGGAGACATGGGTTCAAGGATGAAGCCAAGTCACTATGTGGATGATTTGGGTGAAGCAGGGGCCATCTGTGTGAATGGAAGAGCAATGAATTAAATAAAAATGAAAGCGAAGGGCTATTGATTTTTCCAGTTGTTTCAGCGTTTTCAGCCTCCTTTTCAGATTCTTGCTATTTCGCCTTATGTCTGAAGTCCACCATGTCTTTGAGAAAATAGGTATAAAACTTCTCAGGAGCTTTGACCCGAGAGCATATCAGCATCACCCACCTTTGGTGGGGTGGGGGGTACCCACAGTTCACAGGTGTCCCCCATCTGGACACGTGTAATCACTTCCGGAAGGCTCAGCGCCCTGACACAGGCTTTCCTAACAGAGTCCACCTGGAGGGAGAGCCTCCGGACCTCTCCAGCTCAGATCAAAGCTGAGACCGGCCCGGGGTGCTGGGAGGGGTGAGGACAGGAAACATGACTGATGGGACTGAAGGCTGGGGGGCTGTCGCCGCCTGACAGTCTGCATTTCTCACGGACTCCTCCTTGCCTTTCGTTATGCCTCACGTTGCAGCCTTGCCAGAGGATCCGAAGCCATCACAGGAATCTGATGGCTCCCCTCCCTGGCTAATAAAACAAGCTACAGTAGCTAAACACCTCCT
This sequence comes from Lasiurus cinereus, assembly GCA_011751065.1. Taxonomy (NCBI): domain Eukaryota; kingdom Metazoa; phylum Chordata; class Mammalia; order Chiroptera; family Vespertilionidae; genus Lasiurus; species Lasiurus cinereus. The sequence continues at coordinate 21,789,183 of JAAGEH010000417.1, forward strand.
CGCCGAGACAATCAACCAGAAAGATCCTACTAATGGACTTTATTTATTTTTAAAAAAACGTATTTTATTGATTTTTTACAGAGATGAAAGGAGAGGGATAGAGAGTTAGAAATATCGATGAGAGAGAGAGACATCGATCAGCTGCCCCTTGCATGCCCTTCACTGGGGATGTGCCCACAACCAAGGTACATGCCCTTGACCAGAATCGAACCAGGGACCTTCAGTCCGAAGACCTATGCTCCATCCACTGAGCCAAACCAGTTTTGGCATACTAATGGACTTTAAATGCTAATGATGCTTCATGCTAAATAAACCACTTCACTTTGAATCCAAGCTTCCTTGCATCCATGTGACAATCACCCCACTCTGAATCCTGAATTTAAAAAAAATATATATTCATTATTGATTTCCGAGAGAAAGAGAGAGGTAGAAACATCAATGATGAGAGAGAATCAATGATCGGCTACCTCCTGCATGCCGCACCCTGGGGATGGAGCCTGCACGCCAGTTATGTGCCTTGAAAGGGAATTGAACCGTGACCTCCTGGTTCATAGGTCGACGCTCAGCCACTGAGCTACTCCAGGTGGGCTGAACCCTGATTCTTATAGAGGCACAAGGAGCCTCTGTCTGACTGGTCACCTAGATGAAGTACAGTACCTCCACCTCCAATGTTTTCTAAGACATTTTCCTTGAGTCCCAGTCAGAGGTCTCTCTTTTAGGAGAAACATTTTTTTAGAACATATGTGGTGCCCAGAGATTTTTCACGCCTTGTAAGCAAGGCGCCCTAGTTAGCTTTAGGATGGGGGAAAGGCATGACTTTCTATATGAAATGAGAAAAAAATATATATGGTTGGAAAAAGAAAATAAAAAGAGTTGAGAAATGTGAACTACAGAAGGAAGGTATATTCTTAGGCAGAAAAAAAGCAAATTTAGGTTGTAGATCTCAAAATGCCTGAATAGGCCTTGGAAAAATTTTCTTGTACCCCAGCTTGAAGACCACTGATTTCAAAACAGCTCTTATTTGCAAACTTAGCCACTGAGCACAAGGTCATTCAGTATTTGGAGTGCATCATTCCTCTCTCTTCAAGTTTCCAAAAACCAGTCCCTCCCTAAGAAGACCTGTGCTTTCAGCCCAAGCATGTCTTGAGGTGCAGATGCCCTGAACCCATAAGCCGATGCCACTCCTTTCCCACAGACTCTCTTCCCTGGCCATCTGCAGAAGGAACTCGCCTCAGGGTAAGCCCTTCAGGGGAGCTGGTGAGGTTAATTGAGCTGTAAGAGGTCTCCATGACAACAAAACAAATGGTGCATTTGATACAGCTGAAAGAATTTCAACCTGTGCAATACTGGTTTTATAGGTGTGGGGACCGAAGCCAGAGAGAGATGGGCGATGGATGTTCCCTCGATCTCACGATGAGTAGCAGAACTGGGGCTGGAATTCTAGGTTCTCTATTCCCCAACCAAGGCTACCTACCCTTGGATGAATGGAGCACTGGTTAGCGTCACCTACATAAAACAAGTGGGCCAATGGCCCACATTTTATACTTTTTATCTACCTACCCTATGCGTCTTTTAGACAGAATCATGATTTCTTCAACTGGGAAGCCAGCTGGTGCACCTCCTCGGCTTTTCAGGGGATCACAGCTAGAGATGACGGGGCGGTTTGTTGGCTGGGACTTTCCCAAGAGGAAGATTTTCAGAATTTTTATCATCTCTCAAGTGGCCTCGGGGTCCACAGGGTGCCCCGAGCCATTCATGTCTTCCTGTCACTTTAGACTGGTGTTCCTCCCCTAGGGGTACTTGCACTTAGAGTTTTATTTCAAATCACAAAAGGAAATGCCTTACACACTGTCAAAGAAAGCTGAATGTGAGGAGTCAAGTTCATTATCTCGTCCCTTAAAGCACAGCAGATGCCGGTGTCCAGGCAGGTCCTGGTGCAGAAGGAGGGCAGCTGAGAAGGGAAGACAGAGCGAGAGGGAGGGCGAGGCTGATGGACAGGCAGGCGTGTGGGAATCGGGCGTCGAGGAAAGTCAAAGAGACGTTGGTGAGCGAGGCTCTGGACCCTCTCTCTTGTGCTCTTGGGTTGGAAGAAGGAGGTCTAAGATCTGAAAGTCCAGATGGAGTAGGATTTCTGCATCCACGAAGGAAATGAGACTAGCAAAGCCCGCGGTGAGACTGAGATGAACTTGGCCAGAAGAGGAGCTGAAATTAGGCCCGGGGAACGAGGTGGATCCTGCAGGCCCCGGGCAGACTTGGGAGCCAACGAAAAGTGGAGGAAAAAGAAATCAAGGAGCTGAGTGATAAGGTTAAATAAAGAAAAACAGGAGGCAAAAACACTGCCTAATCCAAAAGGAACACACGTCCGTTTTGATGTCATGCAATATACTTCCTGCTTCCCAGGAGAGTTCCCCGCCTCCCCCAGGCTACGTGACGCCAGGCGGGGCTCAACCCCCGAGCCCTGGTCAGAGAAACATCTCTGAAAACATCTGTAAGGGTTTGCTGGCGTCCCGACGCCCGAGGGCCAGCCCCGCTCCTCCGGAGCCCCGTGCAGCGAACTTGCTGACAAGCTCTGCAAGGAAATTCAAGAAGGTTCTCCCGCTGTTAAAAACGGGCCCGGTTCTTCCAGATCGAGGCTGCAGAGTAACAGACGGGGGGTAACGACAGTTCAGAACAGGGAGGCGCTCGAGGGATGAAGCCCTCCACCTGGAGCCGTCGCTGCAGAGAAAGCCGGGATGCACCAGGGCCTGCCCTGCTCTTGGGTCCCCACAAGGGCGAGTGGCCCAGGGCATTTTTTCTGCAGGAAGCGGCTGCAGCTGCAGGGGAGATGGGGGGAGAGCCCGCTGCCTGGGTCACAGCGGGAGCACGGGACAAATTCTGCCCAAGTGCTGAAATAAACGAATCAAATTTACTCTTGGGAGGTGAGAGGGTCGGTCTGTCAGGCCCAGACTCTGCCCCAACATCAAGAGGCCAGACTGAGACTCTGGTTCTTCAGAAAGCCCGCTGGGCATCTCAGCAGTGGCAGAGCTGAGTCTCAGAGTCCTGTTGCTCAGAGTCTCTATGCTGTAGCTACAGGAGAAACCTTATCCCCAGAGGTGGGTTAGCATGAAGCATCACTAGCATTTAAAGTCCATTAGTATGATCTTCCTGGTTGATTCTCACTGCGAGGTGGTGTTTAGCTACTGTAGCTTCTTTTTCTCTATTTTTAAACATATTGTTATTGATTTCAGAGAGAGAGAGGGAGGGAGAGTTAGAGACTTCAATGATGAGAGAGAATCATTCATCAGCTGCTTCCTGCACGCCCCCTACTGGGCATGAGCCCTTGCCTGGAATTGAACCTGGGACCTTACAGTCCATGGGCCGACACTCTTTCCGCTGAGCCAAGGCAGCTAGGGAGGTATCGCATGTTTTCAACATCCTGGCAACACACCGGTTGAAAATCGCTGCCTAAATCATGTGCTCCCGTTGGCGGTACTTTTCTGAGAACCACCATCGCGTGGACGTGGAACTCTAAAATAGCGACTGCTTCGCCCAGCCCACTCTATCTAGAGCAGCGGTTCTCAACCTGTGGGTCGCGAACAGCTAGCAGGGTCTCCTAAGACCATCAGAAAACACAGATATTTATATTAAGATTCATAACAGTAGCAAATTACAGTTATGAGGTAGCAACAGAAATAATTTTATGGTTGGGGATCACCACAACATAAAGAACTGTATTGTATTAAAGGGTTGCAGCTTTAGGAAGGTTGAGAACCACTGATCTAGAGAGACAGCCCACTAACGAATCAAGTCTTTCCCCTTAGCCTTACGTCATCCTTCCACATGGCAGTGAGCAAGTGGGTGTGACAGGCAGAGGGCCTCCACAGTGGTAATCTTGACCTAAGTTCACCTTGATATGACTGAGCCGCTCGTGCTTTGGAAGGAAAACGGTCCCGGTGAGAAAGCCAGCGATGGAAACCAGAGAGATTTGCTCTGAGAGCTTGTCTGCTGTGATCTGTGTTTCTGGCTTATATGCTGGGGGGGAGCTAAGTGCCTCTCATGCTGCCTTCTGGTTCCATCCGCAAGGAAAACATAAAGACTTTGGCTCTATTCATACAACATACCGGTCACATTTTGGGTAGTACAGTGGTACCTTGAGATACGAGTTTAATTCGTTCTGTAACCTTGAGGCGTGGGAAACTATGAGACGCTTGAGGTACGGTAAACTGGTGGGTCGTGTGCAACCGGCCGATCCGTGCGATTACTCCTATCTCAAATGTTGCTCGTATTTCAAAGCAAAAATAGCTCGTATCTCAAAAATTTTGTATGTTAAGGCACTCGTATCTCAAGGTACCACTGTAATTCTAGGACAGGTGGCTAGAAGACTAGTAATAGCAAAGAAATGTCAATTAAGCACAAACAGCAGGTCATAGGAGTGACCATGAGATGGGTCCCCCCTGATGGGCACTCCATCCATCCTTGTGTCCACCTGTCTGAGATTGAGAGAGAGAGAGATCAGAAGTACATAGTATTGCTTTTAAATGAAGAGACTACTTTTCTTTAAGTCTGATTGGTTAGAACAGTCGGCAAATTGTGGCTCGAGAGCTACATGCGGCTCTTTGGCCCCTTGAGTATGGCTCTTCCACAAAATTCCACGACCTGGGCCAGTCTATGTTGAAGAAGCGGCATTAGAAGAAGTTTAAGTTTAAAAAATGTGGCTCTCCAAAGAAATGCCAATCGTTGTGCTGTTGCTATTTGGCTCTGTGGACGAATGAGTTTGCCGACCACTGGGTTAGACCTTAAAGGCAGGGTTTCTGCTCACCTGAATTGTGCAGAAAGGCATGTTAACAATAGAGGGGCAGAGTGAGACAACACAGACTGTGACCTTAATTCAGCGAAAGAAAGTCTTTCCAGGGGGTTAGTCTACACTGCCAACTCCCCCAGTCCCACGAAAGTACCTCTGTGCCCCGTGTTCTCCAGTGAGCACGCTCAGAGGCGCTTATGTGTGCAGTTAAATAAACACTCCATTGCTTGCCCTTCCCTGGACAATTCCAGAGGTCTGAACTGCAATCAGCCCTGGATTCCACTGGACTACACAGAGCCAGATTTCTCAGCCCAGCACCAGTGGCGTTTTGAGCTGGTCCTTTATCGCTGGGCGTGGGGGAGGGGGAGAGAAGATTGTCCTGTGCATTGTGGGATCTTTAGCAGCATCCTTGCCAATCCCTCTGGAGATGCCGCTAGCACCCCTCTTCCAGTTGTGACCACCATTGCCAAGGGATGAAACCCCTCCTCCACCCCGTGTTGAGAACCACTGACATAGAGAAATCTCCTTCCCGCCCCCCCAATGTTTCCCCACAATGAAGTTAGCTCTTTGGGGAGCTATGGAGGGACCGAAGACGTCATTCCCAATAAAGCTCAGGTTATTAGAGCGGAGAAGTGCTAGCCACGCCTGTGCCCTGAGCTAATGTGCCTGGTCTGGAGGGGACCGGTGGTCACCATGGCAATGATCACTCCCACTCTCACCTCCAGCACCTGCTACCACCCCACCGAGTTCTGAGTGGTTGAGGCCAGATCTTGCAAGAAAAGAGGAATTCTGGATTCAAAACAGGAAAACAACTCTCTGGCCACAGGCAGCGCTGAGTGCAGACATGAATAATGGCCCTGGCGAAAGAAACCTCTGTGCTGACCAGACAAAGTGCTTCCCGCTACACAATGCTCCCCACACTCTGCTGTGACCCCAGGAACACTGAAGAGGGGGCTGTAACGTCAAAGAGAAACAAACAAAAAGACCCGTTGGCTCTGCTGACATAGCTGATGCTTGCTCCACATTACAAAAAAAAAAAAATGCTTCTGTGAATGCTGTTGGGTGAGGTAACCCTACGGTTGCCATGGAGACATGTCTCCCAGTGGCGCCTGCATCGTGAAAATGTACTGAGTGGCTTTTCCTCTGCAGCTGAGCACCTAGATGTGGAGGGATGCGAGCCATGCCCCAAACCAGGATACACCCCGAAAGGGAACAAAAGGGGGGCAGCCGGGAGACTCCCCAAGGCCTTTCCAGCTGCAGACCTCGCCGCTCCTCTGTGCATCAGGGGACACACTGGGGGGCAGGCTGGTTTCTGAGGGAGCAGGGATGGGTAACAGAGCCTCCATAGAGGTGACTATGCAGGCAAACTGGGCATGTGAGACCCCTCCCACCGCTGCCCAGTCATTCAAAGAGGCATCGGGTGTGAACACACCTCCTCTGAAGTGGGAGCAGGTCCCTGAGGCCAACACTCTGAATTCCCCGAAGACAAAGCACTTCTTCGGCCACAAAAAGACCAGAACCGCCTCTGAGAGGGCTAGTGGGCTGCCTTCGTGGCCTCGAAATTCTTCCAGAATAAGAGCCGCAAGCAGCCAAGCCGTCTATCTCATGCAAATTCTACTAGGACTCAGCTGGCACGCGTTTCACAAGGAGCAGCATCTAAGGTGACCCAGGACAGGTGTCTGCACATGTTGAGACTTCCCAGCGGCTTTCTCTGGGCGGATGAACTCGTGTCCTGGAGCAGGGGCCTCCGTGTGTCTGACAGCGGCGTCTCAGGCTCAGTGTATCTGTTTCTAATAAGCCACGTTTTATAGCCCGTCAGTGGGCTGCCTGCGAAGTTACAAAAGTTGGTCTCATAAACGAGAAACACGAGTCGTGGACACATCACATCGTGTCTGTGGCATTCTGAGCCCCTGCAGCTGGCTGGGCCTCGTTTGCAGCAAAAGCGGTGACATAAAAGCAGGTGAATCAGATCTGAATACAATTGTATGACTATTGTATGACTCCTGGTCTCCAGGGAAATAGGTTTCCCTGTGCCCGGTCCGTACTCCCAAAAGGAAGAATGCTCAATGGGATGGTTTCCGGCTTTTTGAGCAATGAGAGTGAGCACTGATACTAGGAAAAAATGACGACAGAAAGATGTAATCTTCAAGCTAATATATCTAACATTTTCAAGACTTCATCCAGCCCTGACCAGTTTGGCTCAGTGGATAGAGCGTGGGTCTGCAGACTGAAAAGCCCTAGATTCGATTCCGGTCAAGGGCACATACCTTGGTTACAGGTACATCCCCGGGGGGGGGGGTGCAGGAAGCAGCTGATCGATGCTTCTATCGCTCTCTCCCTCTCCATTCCTCTCTATCTAAAAGTGAATTAAACCTATTTTTTAAAAAATCTGTTTTGCAACCTGACCAAGATGTATTTCCATTTCTTCTGGTCCACCTGCCTCTTTTAAAATTTGTCTTCTATCCAACATGTGAATCAGGGACTCCAATGTTCTAACCAGAGCTTCCAGGGAGAGAATCACCCATCACCTGAGGCAGACGCAGGGAAAAACAAGTCCTTGCAAACCCACACACGAGGGGAAATCACCAGGACCTGAGACTGTTCCCGGGACCCGAGACTGTTCCCGGGAATTATCTTCTCCCTTTGTGTCTGTTTCTCTCTCTCTCTCTCTCTCTCTCTCTCTCTCTCTCTCTCTCTCTCTCTCTCTCTTTTTCATGCGCTTCGCATCTTTCTCTACCAGCTGGCTCCCTCGCCCCAGCCCTAACCAGGACAATTGAACATGGCTTTAGGATTAGGATGCCCAGCTTTGACTTACACTGAATGCAAGCTCCATTTCACCTCTGCCACTAATGCCTCAGCCCCTGGATGTCCCACCCCCGAATTACCACCACCCCTTTCAGGACAGGCCACTGAAGAGCTTTGACAGCCTAAAGCCAGCCACGCTGGATCCTCTGCCTGCCCTTCAGGCCTGGGTGCTGGAGGCACTCCAGGAACAAGAGACACATGCCACCAAGGTGACCTTGGTTCAAGAAGACCCTTCTCTGAAGAGACTTGGCCTGCCCTCCCTGACCCCAGTCCCCCTCTTTCTTTTCCCTTTTAAAGCAACTTTATGGAGGGGGATCCATGTCCAGTGAACTGCCCGTGTCCACTGCCTACAGTTTATGGGCCTGGGCCTGTGCACACCGCTGACACTTCAATATCAACGTCAGTTCCAAAGGTCCCGTGTCCTCTGGTGTGGTGGTTGTGTGCATAGTGAGATCTACTCTAAGCGCACGGGACAGTGTGTCGTCTGAGCACCATGCTGTGCCGCGGGTCTCCAGAATGAATGCATCTTGCTTAACTGAAACTTTCTACCCATGAGATAGCACCTCCCACTTCCCCTCGGCCAGCTCTGGCCGCCTCTGTTCCACCCCTGCTCCTGTGGTTGGGCTGTTTGACAGACCTCACCCAGTGAGGAGACGTGCTCTATGTGTCCTTCTGGAATGGCCTATGTCACTCCGCATAATGTCCTCCAGGTTCATAAACGATGTCGCAAATGGCACCAATGCCCGTCGGCAGATGGATGGGTAAAGAAAGAGAGGGATATACATACACACAGGGGAGATGATTCAGCTTTCAAAAGAGAGAAGCCGAAACCGGTTTGGCTCAGTGGATAGAGCGTCGGCCTGCCGACTGAAAGGTCCCAGATTCGATTCCAGTCAAGGGCATGTACCTTGGTTGCGGGCATATCCTCAGTTGGGGGTATGCAGGTGGCAGCTAATTGATGTTTTTAACTCTATATCTCTCTCCGTTCCTCTCTTTAAAAAAATCAATAAAATATATTTTTTTAAAAAGAGGGAAATCATCCGCTTTCTTTTTTCACTCATCCTTGTTTTAAGCTCTCATCCCTCAAATATTCTTTTTTTAATCTATCACAGAGAAAGAGAGAGAGAGAGAAATATCAATGATGAGAGAGAATCATCTATCAGTTGCCTCCTACACACCCCCACACTGGAAATTGAGCCCGCAACTTGGGCAGGTGCTCTGACTTGGCATTGAACTGTGACTTTCTGGTTCATAGGTCGATGCTCAATCCCTGAGCCATGCCAGCCAAGCCAAATGTTCTTTATTTTATGTCTTTCTTCTCTCTTCTTTTCTCTCTCCCTCCCTCACCTCACCCTCTCATTCTTCTTTTTCTTCTTCTTTTTTTTTCAGTCTTATCCTCTCTCCACTCTCTTCTCTACCCACCCTCCTCAGCTCCATCTGTCTCCCCTTATCTTTCTGGTCTTTCTGCCGGTCCCTCTGTCTCCCCGCCATTTCCACACCCCCTTCCACAGGCTTCCTCCTCCTTTAAGGTTTCAGCATCCCAAGTGCTTCCAGCCATTTAATGAACTTGAAGGGAACAGAACAGCGCTCAGCTGTCAGTGGACATTCCTTCTCTTCCCTGCCCCTTTGCGCAAGTGATTAAGCCTATGTCAGCGCCATCAGCACCCGCCCTCCCCAGGAACCCGCGTCTGCATCCCTGATAAGAGCAGGAAGCAACTTCCCCTCACGATCCCGCCTGCCACCTGCCTCCCCCAACCCTCCCTGCTGTCAGCACACCTGAGACCCAAAGCCAACCCCAAGTTCTCTGCTGGGCGTCTCCCTCCTGCTCCTCCAACCCCCCCCCGCCCCCACCACCTCAGACTGCTGCTCCCCACCCAGAACACCGAATGGTGGAGCCTCGAGCCTCGCCCAGAGAAAGCCGGCTTGGCCCGGCAGTAGGCAGGGTGGTCGGTGACCCTCACAGTCCAATGGCTTTGGCAGCGATGGAGCAGAAGGACTGTCAAAGAAGGTCAGCCCTTGCCTGTCCTAAGAGCAGGGCCAGTGGCTCATACTTTACATCTCTGTAAATATCAGAGAGGAAGGGAGAGGGAGATAGAAACATCCATGATGAGCCGAAACTGGTTTGGCTCAGTGGATAGAGCGTCGTCCTGTGGACTGAAAGGTCCCAGGTTTGATTCTGGTCAAGGGCATGTACCTTGGTTGTGGGCACATCCCCAGTAGGGAGCGTGCAAGAGGCAGCTGATCGATGCTTCTCTCTCATCGATGTTTCTAACTCTCTATCGCACTCCCTTCCTCTCTATAAAAAAATCAATAAAATAAAAAGAAATAAAAAAGAAGCATCAATGATGAGAGAGAATCATTGATCGGCTGCCTCCTGCACGCCCCGGACCGGGGATCCAGCTCTCAACCCGGGGCATATGCCCTGACCGGGAATCGAACCCCGACCTCCTGGTTCATAGGTCAACACTCAACCGCAGAGCCACGCCGGCTGGGCAACAAACACCTTCTAACCATGAACCACAGCCCCGGGGAAGGGCAGTCTGGCCTTCCCGGGACCTCAGGAAGGTGGACAACCTCAGGGCATTGGTGAGGCCCTGGGCCCTGCCTGCCCAGGGTAATGGAGGAAACGCTCCAGCTGCCTGTTTTCCAGAGGCAGCGAGGCAGGGAGAGCGCTCAGAGCATTTTTCTCCCACTCCACAGCAAGTCCCAGGTGAAAGGAATTCCCCCCCCCAAATTAAAATGAAGTGTTGGTGGTTTTCAAAATGAAGTTGCTCCACGTTTCACAGAATCTCAAAGTGGTACCTCGAGAAGGGCCCTGGGGGTCGTGCAGACACACCTTCCATCTGGTGCAGCCCTCCGCTCTGCAGCGCGGCCGGCAGGGTGGCGTGCAGGCTGCTTGCCTACCTCCGAGGACGAGGAACTCATCCCTCCAGGGGCAGCTCCTGCATTTCTGGGCAGCTGGAGGCTCTCAGTAAACTTTCCTTACATGGAGCCAACGTGAATTTTCCTATAGTTCCCAGCCAGCATTGTTAACTGTGTTTGCTGGAGTCACTATAAACACCCCCACCCCTTTCCCTCCAATACATCCTTCAGGTTTTTAACAAATGTTTTTTAAAATAGGTTTTTAGTGATTTTTTTTGTTTGTTTGCTTTTGAGAGAGAGAAGAAGGGAGAGGGAGATAGAAACATCAATGCCTCCTATACACCCCCTCCTGGGATGAAGCCTGCAACTCGGGCATGTGCCCTGACCAGGAATCCAACCAGCAACCTCTTGCTTCAGGGGTCGACCCTCAACCACTGAGCCATCCCTCAGAGTTTCAAAGAGAGCTGGAGCCTGCCACGCCCACTCATGCCTTCCCTTCTTCAGTCTAGAGTCATCATTTATCAAACAACTTAATAAGCCGTTAGGGGCCTGGATCTTTCTTTTTTAAAATTTTTAATATATTTTATTGATTTTTTACAGAGAGGAAGGGAGAGGGATAGAGAGCTAGAAACATCTATGAGAGAGATCGATCAGCTTCCTCCTGCACGCCCCACACTGGAGATGTGCCTGCAACCAAGGTACATGCCCTTGACCAGAATCAAACCTGGGACTCTTTAGTCTGCAGGCCGACGCTGAATCCCCTGAGCCAAACCGGTTTCGGCTGGAGCCTGGATCTTTTGCATGGAAGGATCAAGGCTCCTGCTCTCTGCCTCCTCCAGCAGCTCCCACCCAAGCCTCCCACGGGGCCCTCGGTAGCTGTGTTGAGGGGCAAGCCCCCTCTACTACTGGCAACTCGAGCTCCACCTCCATCACACCCGGGCCGGGGTTAGATTCCGAGAGGAGAATGACCAGCCTCAGAGAGAGGAGGATGCAGAGCTCTGTGAGCAGAAGGGACACCTCCTCCCCCACGTGACCCCAGTTTCTGGCACATGCCCAGCACTCGTATTTCCTACACAAATGCATATAAAGGCATGAAGGAACGCAAGCTGGAATCAGGTGTAGCGCTAGAGAAACACGCCCTAGGTTGCAAGTCTTTGCCTCATGTGTCCTGAACCCCCTCCTCCCATCCATCCCAAGTCCCTCCACATCCAACCCCCCAGCTCTGCGGCCCACCTTCCGCTCACAGCTGTGCACACCAGCCCACTTCCACCCGTCATCACTCCATTAAATTACCATCGCCTCCTCCTCACATCCACACAACCTCTTCCGTTTCCTCTTTCCGCCTACCCCCACTCCCTGCCACCTGCCTCTCCCCAAGGTCACAGTCCACAGCCTGGCCCGTAAAAGTCCCAGGACCTTCCTCAAGGACCTGGTGTCATAGAAAGCCGAGCAAGGAGAAGGAAAGCTGGGAGGAACTTTGTATTGTTCTGGGGACACCAGGCTAGAACTTCTGGCCCTGGGCTGATTTGGGAAGGACTCCAATCAAGTGGCTGCACGGAAAGGAGGAGAGAGGGAGGGAGAGAGAGAAACATCAATGATGAGAGAATCATTGATCGGCTGCCTTCTTCCCGCCCTCACACTGGAAATCGAGCCCACAACTCGGGCATGTGCTGACTTGGCATTGAACTGTGACCTCCTGGTTCCTAGGTCGATGCTCAACCACTGAGCCATGCCAACCAGGCAAAATCCCCACCTGAGCTGTGTGTGTCTGCACAGAGACCTCCAGCAGCAAGGCCTGGCTCAGAGATCTCTTAAGAGATGTGTTTTTTTTATTGATATTTTGAGAGAGAGGGAGAGAGAAACATTGATGTGAGAGAGAAACTTTGATCAGTTGCCTCCCTTACGCACTGTGACTGAGGATGGAACCTGCAACCTAGATATGTGCCCAGACCTCCAAGCACCTGAGCCACCCAGCCAGGGCGAGCTATGTTCTTAAACAACACCTGAGGTGATTGATCTGTAAGTGGGAAGTTTCACATGTTATGTTTCTCTCTGGCCACCAGTGGTGTGCAGTCTGCAAGCCTCTGGACTGCGTCTATGCACTCAGGGAAGTAACTGCCCAGACCTCCCTTTTAAAATACATTTTTTAAAAAGGTGTTTGTTCATGTTTAGAAGGGACTCTACGGCCTTCATTAATCCTTATTTCCCTTCCTCAGTTGGAAGAGGCGGGGTCTAAGTGCCAATGGATGCATTCACCCGCCCTCAGGGAAAGGCGCATGGCTCAGGTGATGTGGGATGGGCAGTTGGCTCTGGAGCCAGCCCCCTGCCCGCTGTCCTGGAAGCCGGCGAGCGTGGCTATGACCCCTCCAGACAGAGTCTCAGAGCCGCTCAGAAGGCACCCTGGTCCCCAGGATCCCTGTGGCCACGGCCTGACCTTCTGCTCTCCTGGGCAGCCTTCTGGTGAGCACTGGTCTCCAGCCCGTGTGTTGGGCCAGACCCTACGCACACACACACGGCCACTGCCTCCTGGAACTCACCCCAACCCAAGCAGCTCCCCAGAATCGAGGCCTCCTCTTGGGAGGGCAGGCCTGCGTGTCAGTGCCCTTTACTCTGAAGCCGGCCCTGCAGGCTCGGGGCTGAGGGTTCACACCGGCCCAGGCCCAGCCTCGCCTGAGAGCGGCCGGCTTCCCTCTCAGCAGAGCCAGGAACCCCTGGGAGGTTCGCAAAACTAAGCCAGGCTGCAGAAAGGACAGGAGTGCCCTCGCTGTCACCTCTGACACATCCTGCCTCTTTCTCACTCATTGGCACTCTGCCCTGCGTGGCTAAAGCCACAGCGTTTTCCCAGCGGCTTTTCCCGGCCCAGAGCCCAGGTGCTGTGACTCGCTGCTCACGGGGCCCCTGTCCTCACCCTGTGGCCAGGTGTCTCCATGGCAGAGGAGAGACACTGAAAGACTCAGTGGCTCTGGAGACAGAAGTGAAGAGGGAAACTGACGGAACATCTTCCCCAACTCCTGTCTCCAAAATGCATCTGTTTTTTAATGCCCCAAGATTGAGTGACCCAAGATTCGGCTCTTGGTCCATGTCCTGGGTTGGCCGCTAACAGCCCTTACCAGGGGGTCCAAGGTCCTCATCGCCCTGGCATCGAGCTCCTTCCAACCCTGTTTGACTCAACCTTGACTGGAGCCTAATTAATGCTCAAGCCCTTGATGCGTCCTTTCTTTGACTTTTGCTAACTTATACGAGACCATCCTGGGTTCTGGACCAAATGCTAAGTTAAGCATCATCCCCCAGGCCCACCTCCCCTCCCCAGGTGAGGGTAGTCAGGAAGTCTCTAGAATACCGAAGAACCCATTGGCAAGTGGATGGCCGAGAGCGACCCCACCTGGCCAGCCCGGATGGTGAAGCAGGTCCCGGGACCCCGCCGTTTGACCTGGATTCACACGTCACGGGCGGCAGGCCCGACTCAGTGCGTCCTCCGGCCTCCGCACCACCTCTTTGCCGTGCAGCTTAGCCAGGGCCCGCTTAATTCTTTCTGACCCTTCAGAGCGGTGCCCAGGGAAGTGGGGAGCTGGGGTGGCCCGTCCAGAAGAATAGGTGAGGCTGATGAGGTAGGATGTCCGTGTTGATGAGGATGTGATGGTGCAGGGAGAGGCCAGGGAGCTGGCGAGGGGCTGTCTCCCTCACTAATGGTCAAAGTCTCCAAGACCCACGCAGACTGAAGACCTCAGCTCCGCAGGTGTGCCCAGGCCAGCCTGCTGACGCCCGCTTATGTCTTGGTGCTGGTGAATTCCCTGAGGCCGGGGACTGCATCTTGTCTTTATTTGCATTCCTGCACGGAACCCTGCCCGTAGTAGACAGATCAGCTTGATGGTCAAGCGGCTGCAGCCTGGAGCCGAGCTGTCTGGGTTCGAAACCCCACTCTGCCATTTACCCTGGCAACTTGGGCAGGTTCGGTGCTCTCTCAGAGTGTGCTCATCTGGGAAGTGGAAAGAACACCAGCAGCTGCTGCTTCGTGGGAGAGGATTGAGTGAAAGCAGTGGTTAGAGCAGCGGTACCTCGGCTGTTATTTTAGGGACATCGGGGGACGGGGCTGAATGAAGGACTGAAATTCAGCTGGAATTCTACTGCAGGTGATGGACGCTTTCAGTTCTGGGCTTTTTCTCGTTAGTGCTTAACTTCACCCCCGTATCTGTCAGCTATTTCACGCCGCAAGTTTTCAACTGAAGTCATGTGACCAAGACAGCTCAAAAGGAGCCGACAGGGATATGGGGAGCTCTCTCTCCCATCAGGCCGTTAGCTGGGCCACCCTGCTCTTCCCAGAGCTCACATCCGGGGCACAGGCTGCCGGTCTTTGCAGCTGTGGTGGCCGCTCAGCTCCTCTTGTGATCGGGGGCCGCGTCAGGCTGATGGTCCCTCAGAGTCCAAGCGGCCACAAACCAGCATGCAGCCCGGGGCGCTCACAGCTCTCCTCTGCGACTCGGGCCTTACCCTTGGCCTGGCTGGCCCAAGGCTCTGCCACCCGAGAAAGCTGGCCCAAGTGACAAGAAAGCCCAGGCTGTGTCATGTGCCAGCCAGGGTGCCCGGGGAAAGGTCCGGGGTGACCCTCCTGGGCATCCTGTGGAGGGAGATGCCCTGGCAGAGGAGCCCACACTCAGTCCGAGTCCCTTCCTCCTCCAGGCCCAGCCTCTCCCCCCCCACCCCCCCTGTGCTGAGCTCACGTGCACAGGCCCTGGCCTTGCGGGCCCCTGCCAAGTCCTCGGCTTCCCTCGGCCCCGAGCCGCCCCTGGAACGCAAGCAAGATGATCCCTGGCCCAGCTGTTAGGAATCATTTGGAGGATGAAAACAATTAAACTGGGCAAGAAGCCCGCCCCCAGGTCCCAGCCTTCCCTCCGCACCCCCAGCCCATTGTTCTCCTTTCCCCCGTTCCCAGTCACCCCGCCGGCCCCCCACAGGCCTGTGGAGAGCAGCAGCCAATAAAGCCCTGGTTAGTTGCAAAGGCGCCCCGCACAGTTTTGTGGATTCGGACGCCCTGGGGTGCTGGGGCAAGGGGGGACATGGATGCCGGAAGCCTCTCTCCCGGGGAGGCTGGGCCAGATTCAGCCCCAGTCCCGGCCATCTGTGCAAGGACCCGCACGGCCAAGCGGCGTGCGTTCTTGCCGCTGTCGCCCAGCGCGATGCTGCAGACTCCTGGGATGGAGGCTGAGGATGGCGAGGAGGCTGTGCCCAGCCTGGCATCCCCAGGCTGCCCCGCACCGCACCTGAAGAAACTCCCCTGGCAATTTTGGGCCGTCCCTGCCAAGACGGGGCCCGCTGAAGGATCTGGAGCTGAGGGGGCCTGGGGCTCTGCACCCCAGCTGTGGGGAGGGGTGACAGCCCCGCCTTTGGTCTCCTCTGGTTCCCCATCTCCACGCCACTCCCGAATGCCTCCGGACAGTGTGTGTGTCGCCCTGCAGCCTCGTTCTTTCCCTCGTGTGCCCCCGTGCCTAGAGCCATGCCTGGCACACAGTAGCCTCTCAGCAAACCTGTCCTGACTGGGTCTGACGATGCCCATCTCTGCTGGCATCACGGGAAAGGAGCAGCAGGCACCCTTAGGGCTCCAGAGCCGTTCTGTTTCAGTTCCAGAACCACCCCACCCGGGGAGGAGAGGGGAGATGGGAAGTGAATGTGATGAACTATCTCCAAGGTCCTCAGCCTCCCTCTTCTATCCCCCGCCCCCCGCCTTCATCCACTGCCCTGCCATCTGTCACCACAGCTTCTCTCTCCTCCTCTATCCTTTCTTCCTACCAAGATGCTCAGATCTGGTGTCACCTCAGTTATGTGCCTTAAATATCAGTCTTAAAGAACTTAAGAAATACATCTCTAAGATGACTGATCTCAGGCATCCACAAGGGTTGCAAGGGCCTTTGCTGGGGAGGAAATGACAACGGGGACCTCGAGGACCCTGGAAGATGCCCCTTAGACCCAGCTCCCGGCTCTCCGAGCAGCCCCACCCACCCAGAGCCTCCCATGTCCTCCCAGTGGCGCTTCGGGGAGGGACTCTGAGCCCGGGTTATGGTTCCCAGCAAGGCCCATGCCGCGTGTGAAAGCTGACGACAGGGGTCCAGGCAGCTGAAGGAAAGCAGCCCAGAGTGAATTTCTTCTCAGCGTATCACCTTACGGCAGCCACCCCCCCACTGTCAGGGAGGGGGGCACCCTGCCCACCCTCACAGCTGCCTGGGTGTGGCCCGGGGGAGCGCGGGCTGTGAGAACAGATGATTTCAATTTAAGGCAGCATTCGGGGAGAATACTGTTCCACTTGCTCAGTTTTCTTAATCCTCCTCCCCGCTCCCCAAACTTTGATTCCATCAGGGGTGGGTGAGAGAGGCTAGTTTCCATGGCGACGCCCCACTGTGAGAAAGGAAAATCAGCAACACAGTGGCAGAGCGAGCTGGGTTTCTGCCTGGAAGCCAGCACTTGGGTGGGTAAAGAAGGGTAGCCCGGCGAACCCCGAGGGGGGCGCTCTGAGCCCCATTTCCCTCGTGGTTGACCTCCGACCCCCCATGGAACCCCAGAAAAGCACGGGACACGGGAAGCCCCCCACGACAAGGCCGCGCAGAGAAACACACCTGCTCGCGGCCTGGCTTCCATTAGACCAGCCCCATCTCTTTGTTGGCCCGTTGTTTATTTTCATGGCTGATGTAACCCCACCAGACAGATGAGTCTGGATCTTTCTCGTTTTCTTCTGTCGCTTCCTGTTTAGCTGAACGTGTTCAGTATTTCTGTGCATGTTCATTTCCCACCCGAGGCTGCCAAAGAGAGAACCCTGGCCGTTATTTTATCTTCCAAGCCCACAGCCTGGAGATTGTTCACCGTCAAAGGGTTCCATCCAAAGAGAGGGCGCTTTGGGGAGAGGTGAACGTTTCCGTTTGACCTCTGCATCCTTTTGGGGGTGTCGAAGTTGAATGCCTAAGGAGACACTGTTGGGGGGACTTGGTGTCCCAGCTCGTGGCCAGCAGGGATGTGCAGGGACCGTGTTTCTCACAGGCATGCTGCTTTGAATGTTTCCAAGTCCTGGGCTTGAGGGTTTGGGATAAAGTGACCCTGACTACTCTTCTGGGGTGCTGGTCTCCTTGGTTTCCTTGGAGATCCATCCCAGCCTCGCACTGGGTCTGGCCAGAACTACCGGCCCTGGGTTTGGCTATCTCCCCAAATATAATCCCCTCCAAGGGTTTTGCCCTTCACTCAGAACTCCACTGGATCTCGGGAAGTTAATTGAATCCATATGTTTCTGGTTCATTTACACTTAACTCATCATCAGACGGTTCCCTTTTTTAGGAGTGGTTTGTTGTCTTCAGATGCTTTCGCAGTCTTGTTTGTCAGTATTTCTTTGCCCCTTAGGAACAAGAGACCCTGTCTTGTCAAGGCACCGGGACAGGGAGCAGTGGTGGTAGAAACAGAACTTCCGGTCTAAGTTTGGTCTAGTTCCCAGGAAGAAATGCAATGCTTCAGAAGAGCTGGTGTCAAAAGATTTCCTTTTGCTCCGAGCATGGGGTTGGGCGGGAATATCCATTCCCTTCTCCCAGGTTGCAAACCGGTGAGTGCAGTCTCTGGGTGGTGATGTAAATCACGTGGGCAAATCACTCCATTTCTTGTCTCCTCAAATCCCTCACCTGTGGAAGGGGCTGTTGTAGGAATAATATATCTGAAGCTGTTATAAAATGAGTCCTGCAGAATCAGCTAGCATTCCTTGAAACAGTGCCCAGCCCATGCCCTGCTCCGTCCTTTCCTCCAACTGCCAGCCTCTGGTCCACGTAACTCCCTTTAATCCTTCAAGACTCAGCTTAAGCACGACTGTTCTAAAAACCCATCCTACACACCAGCCCTGACCCCCGGGAAGCAATCCATCAGGTTCTCCTCTGTGTCCCCTACAACAACTTTCCCATATCTCTGTGATCAGATTCATTCCCTGGCAACTGTGTCTCAGTAGAACCCGACACCCCCTTTATGAAACTAACATCGCCTTGAGGGCACTGAACGGATATTCATCTTGGGGTTTTCAAAGCTTGGGCAGAGTCTGACTCAGAGAGGTGATCAACAATGGTTTGAAAGTGAGGAGATAAAGACAGAAAAAGGAACATTTTTTTTTTTTTTTGAATTCAAGATGAATTCAGCTGAAACCGGTTTGGCTCTGTGGCTAGAGCGTCAGCCTCGGGACTGAAGGCTCCCGGGTTCGATTCCTATCAGGGGCATGTACCTTGGTTGCCGGCACATCCCCAGTAGGGGGCGTGCAGAAGGCAGCTGATCGATGTCTCTCTCTCATCGATGTTTCTCTCTATCCCTCTCCCTTCCTCTCTGTTAAAAAAAAAATCAATAATATATATATTTTTTTAAAAAAGATGAATCCAGTTAATTCTGTTTTTTTTGTGTGTGTTTTTTTTGTTTTGTTTTGTTTTTAAGAAAGTAAAGCCAGTCTGAAAGTGATTGGTAATGTTTCTCCTTTTGCTCTGAGTACAATGAAGTTAACCCAAATTAGAAGGCAACTTCCTTAATTCCAGGAGGAGCCACACTCCACTAACTATATTATCTCCTTTGTTCACACTCAATCTTTTGAGACAAAAGCTGTGTTTCCCAGCTCACAAGGTCGCTGCAGTGATGAATATCAAAGTCCCACAAAGCTACTCCTCTCCTTAAGATGCCTCAGATATATTAGAAAAGAGGGAAGTCCTTTTCCATTTTCTGAAGCATTTATCGTCAACACTGACACGCTTTCCTGTCTCTTAGTCTACATCCTCTGAACACAGGCTTAGGGAAATAAAGAGTAAGTCCACATAGATTCAGCATCCAGGGTCACTGAGTGTTGGATGTAAGAGTCACTGAACATGGAAAGTAAGGGGTGACTATACTAGATACTGTGGGTCTTGAAGCATATACACAGAAAGTGGGAAAGATAGCTCCCTTTGAGGGCTGATGGCACACACACGATTAAGGATACACAATTTAACTACATTACTCAAAAAAAAAAGTGTAGTCATTTCTGTAACAAAAGAACAAAGTGTAAGCAGAAAGGAGGGGGAAATTAGTTATGATCAGTATAATCTGGGAGGGGACAGTTCATTTGACCTGAACTTTGAAATGGAGCCAAGGCTTGTCAGATGGTGATGGAGAATGGTTACAGACACAGAGACCAACCTGGACGTAGCTCACGAAGTGGACATGTGCAGAACATATTTCATAAACATCAAACAAACCAGTGTGGCTGGAGCAGTAGTGTGTCTTGGGAGCCTGGTGAGAAATAAGGCCAGAAAGGTAGGCCTTGAGCTCAAAGAACCAAGACTTTATTCTGTAAGCAATGGCAAACCACTATGTTTTATCCTGAAATGACTTCTACAGAACAGAAAGATGGCTTTATTGAATTCAAGCTTTGTGGAATACCTGCTATATTCAAGCAACTATTTTTATTTATAGGAATTCATTCCTCTCACCCTCATTTCAATATCATTATAGATACAATTATAGTCCATTTTACAGATGACTAAATTGAGGCACAGGTAAGATAGGTGACCTGCCCCATGTGCACACCTCCAGCAATGAGTAGAACTGGGATTCAGATCTTGACTTTCAGCTCTAGAACTTACGCTCTTACTACTGAATTCTCTTACAGGAAAGAAGCCGGTGACACAGTTAGAAGCTATTTCAGTATCCATATGGAAAGGTCTGAGGTCCAGAATAGGATCAGAGATTTCAAAATAGAAAGAACAGATGGGAGTAATGCAATAGAGGCACCGTCCCCAACTTGACGTGGAGTAGGGGAGAGCGAGGGAGAGAAAGGAGTAAAGAGAAGATATTCTGGTTTGGGATTCGATCCCCAAGAAGCAAAGCACGTTTTGTGCAGGAGGTGAAGAGTTCAGTTTTGGACACGTGGAACAAGGCGCTCATGTGGAAATACCCTGGAAATGTTGGAAATGTGGGCTGGAGAAAGTTTGGAGCTACAGATGTTGAAACACTGAGGGGATCGTTGAAGCCAGAGTGGGTGTTATCATCAAGTGTCATTGAGGCATTGGAGCACAAACTGTCAGCCACTATTATTTTGCTTTTCCTATATACTTAGGTTATTGATTTCAGGTCTTCTTTTTTTATTTATAGACTATATTTTATTAATTTTTAAATTTGAAAGTATTACAGATGTCTCCTCCCCCACACACACACTCCTGTCCCCTCCCTAGGCTTTCATCCTACTATTGTCTTTGTCCATGGGTTATGCATGACCATGCTATACATGAAATCTCCAGGACTTATTTATAAAAGGCTAATATGCAAATTGACTGAACGGTGGAACAACCTGTTGCTATGATGCATACTGACCATCAGGGGGCAGATGCTCAATACAGGAGCTGCCCCCTGGTGGTCAGTGCGCTCCTACAGGGGGATCATCACTCAGCCAGAAGCTCTGAACCACGGTCATGGCTGGACAACACAGCAGTGGTGGCGGGAGCCTCTCCATGGCAGCGCTAAAAATGTTCCACAAATGGCTTAGTTCATGCAGGGAGTGCACCTAAGCTGTCAGTCAGACATCCCCCAAGGGCTCCCAGACTGCAAGAGGGCGCCACCCTCCCCTCTCCTGCCCTGAGTGCATGAATCTCATGCACTGGGCTTCTAGTATGCATATAAATTACTTGATCTCTCCCCTCCTCCATCCTTTCCCTCTGAGAATCCTTAGCCTGTCACATGCTTCTATGTCTCTAGGTCTATTTTGTTTGTCAGATTATTTTATTCACTAGATTCCACATATAAGTGAGATCATAAGCATTTGCAGCTATCAATTTCCCTCTTAGCACTGCTTTCACTGCATCCCATAAGTTTGTTGTATTTTCATTTTCACTTTCCAATTTCCGTTGTGATTTATTATTTGACTCATTGGTTATTTACTTTCCACACATTTGTGGATTTCCCAATTTTCCTTCTGCTATTGATTTTTAGTTTTATTCCATTGTGGTTGGCAAAGACACTTTGTATGATTTCAATCTTTTAAAATTTGTTTAGACTTGTTTTGTGGCATAACATATAGTCTATTCTAGAGAATGTTCCATGAGAAAAATGTGTGTTGTGCTGTTGTTGGGTGGAGTGTTCTGTATATGTCACTGTATAATTTAACTTGTTTCTAGATTTATTCCTTGTTGCTTCTCTGTTTCCTTATTCATCTTCTGGTTGTCTTGTCAATTATTGAAAGATTGGTATGAAGTCCTCCACAACTATTGTAGCATTGTCTATATTTCCCTTCAATTCTGTCCAAGTTCGCTTCATGTATTTTGGAGCTCTGATTCCTGATATATATGTTTCTATGTTATATATTCTTGATATCAATTGATCCTTTTGTCAATCTGTAATGTCCTTTGTTTCTTGTAACAGTTTTGACCTAAAGTGTTTTTTGTTTGTTATTAGGACAGCCACTCTTTTGGTTACTGTTTGTCTGGACTATCTTTTTCCATCTTGTCACTTTCAACCTATGTGTGTCCTCAGTTCTAAAATTAGTTTCTGGTAGGCCTCAAAGGGTTGGATCATGCCTTTTTATTTATTCTGTTGATCTAAGCCTTTTGATTGGAAAATTTAAGCCATTTATAGTTAAAGTAATTGGCAATGGGGAAGGACTTACTAATGCCATTTTGTTATTTGCTGCCTATCTTACTGTTGTTCTGTCCCTCATTTCTTCTATTACTGTCTTCCTTTGTGTTTGGTTATTTCTAGTGACATATTTTATTTCCCTTCTCTTTCCCTTTTGTGTATATTATTTTCCTTATAATTATTATGGGGATGACATATAACCACTCTAAATTTATAGCAATCTATTTTGAATTGATACAAACTGATTTCATTTACATGCAAAAACTATTATACTCTTTTATAACTCCAATAGAGGCCGGATGCACGAAATTCATGCAAGGGCCTTGGTCCCCACCCCCACCCTCTGCCACCTGGGCAGGGTGCCTCTGCCGCCTCTGCCTCAGCCGCGGCCTGCTGCAGCTTTGTCCAGAAGGAAGGACATCCAGAAGGATGTCTGGTCTAATTAGCATATGATGCTTTTATTATTATAGATTCACCCAAATTTGTTACTGAGGTCAGAAATTACATCTTTATTTATATATTGTGTACCCATTAACACCGATTTATAATTATTTTTATGCATTGTCTTTTAAATCCTGTCAAAATTAAAATTGGGATTACTAGTATAAAACAAAATTAGGCCAAAACCGGTTTGGCTCAGTGGGTAAAGCATCAACCTGCAGACTGAAAGGTCCCAGGTTCGATGTCCGTCAAGGGCATGTACCTTGGTTTCGGGCACATCTCCAGTGTGGGATGTGCAGGAGGCAGCTGATCGATGTCTCTCTCTCATCGATGTTTCTAACTCTCTATCCCTCTCCCTTCCTCTCTGTAAAAAAATCAATAAAATATATATTTTTTAAAATTAGAATAGTACTGGCCTTCTTATTCATCCAGTTGTTTACTTTTACCAGAGATTATGTCTTCATAGGGCTTTGAGCATCCTTGTATTTCAACTTGAAGAACTCAAGTTAGTATTTTTCATAGGGTACAACTGAATTCCCTCTGTTTTTGCTTACCTGGGAATGTCTTAATTTTCCCCTCATTTTGAAGGACAGCATTACTGGACATAAAATTCCTACTTGACAATTTTTCTTTCAGCACTTTAACTGCATTATCCCAATGCATTTCAGCCTCCAAGTTTTCTGATGAGTAATTGGCTGGTAATCTTACTGATCGCTTGTATGAGGAGTCACTTTTATCTTGCTGCTTTCAAGATTCTTTCTTTGTCTTTGCCTCTCAACAATTTGATTATAATGTATCTCAATTTGGGTTTTTTGTTTGTTTTATCCTACTTAGAATTCATTGCATTTCTTAATTTGTAGATTCATGTCTTTCTTTAAATTTGAGAAGTTTTCAGCCATTATTTTTTCAAATAAACTCTGACTTGTTCTCTGTTCTGCGTCTGAAACTTCTATAGCACATGTATTGATCTACTTAAGGTTTTTCATAAATCTCTTAATCTCTGTTTGCTTTTCTTTATTCTTTTTTGTTCTGCTCCTCAAATTCAATAATTATAAATGCCTGTCTTTGGTTCATTGATTTTTTTTTAATTCTTTCTGCTCAAGTTTGTGTTAAACTCCTCTAATTTTTTTTAATTCAACTATTGTATTTTTTAATCTCCGGAATTTGTTTGATTCCTTTATATAACTCGTATATTTATGTTGACATTTTCATTTTGTTCATGGTTTTTTATTTCTCTTAGTTCTTTGTTCATATTTTCCTTTAACTCTTTGAAAATATTTAAGACAACTATTTTCTCATAAATGCAAAAAACAGATTGATTGTTACCAGAATCAGAAGGTGAGGTGTAGATGACATGGGCAAAGGTGGTCAAAGGTACAAACTTACAGGTGTAAAATAAGTAAGTCCTGGAGATTTCATATATAGCATGGTCACTATATTTAATAATATTGTATTATATATTTGAAAGTTGCTAAAAGAGTAGATATTAAAAATTCTCATCATGAGAAAAATATGTAACTATGTGTGGTGATAGATGTTAACTACAGTTATCAATAATCATTTTGCAAGGTATATACATATCAAATCTTATGTTATTCACCTCAAACTACTATAATATTATATGTCCATTATATCTCAATATCAAATCAAATCAAGTCTTTGGCACACACATTGGATCACCTTACTAAAAATTGAGAAATTCTGAATTCCAAAATACAGTTGATCCCAAGAATCAGATAAAGGGTATGGACCTGTATTAAAAGCAGTTATCTTTGAGTATTGGAATTATATACTTCCTTTATACTTCTCGGTGTTTTCAATACTTTTCACATAGTACATACATTAATTTTTTAATTATAAAAGCATCTCAATAAAATTTCAGTTCATCACAGATTTTGCAGGTCATCAATCTATTTATATTATCTTAATGGTTATGACCCACAGGTTGAGAACCACTGCTGTAGAGCCTAAGGCCATTGGAAAACACAGATATTTACATTACGAATCATAACAGTAGCAAAATTACATTATGAACTAGCAACAAAAACAATTTTATGGTTGGTGGTCACCACAACATGAGGAACTGTATTAAAGGGTCATGGTGTTAAAAAGGTTGAGAATCACTGCCTTAAGGAATAACTGGAAGCCAGCATGTTGATTTAAAGTGAATGCATGTTATCAGGTGACAATGGGAAACTTTTCTGGCAAAGCAAACCAGAATGAGCAGGTACTCCTAAAGGCCTAAGGGGAAAAAAGACTCAGTTTCTATGGAAGCAAAGCCTGAGACAGGACTCTTGTACATTAGTGTATTTGGGAGGTTGCAGAAATGGTGGGAGAGTGAGAAACTGAAGAAGAAGAAAAAGCCCCCCTAAGAACGTTGCATCAATGCTGCTGTTGTGGACATTGGGGGCTTAATTCTGTTGGACTTGCCCCCACACATGCAATCATTCACTCCCAGGAAAGCTGGGATATTTATTCATTGTAAGGAGTCGCCGTAGGGCACTAACTCCTCTCTGACTTCCCAGAGCGGCCAGCCTGGGTCTAGTGGGCACCTGCCTATCTCAGAGGGATTGCCTGCAGGTGGGGCAGTGCTGGGCTCTGCCATTGGTCCAGGTGTATGTGCTTGGCTAGTGTGGCACTGACCACTGAGATGCTGATGTGGGTGGGGCAAGGTCAAAGGTGTGGCTAGCACGGCAATCATGCCACAGCCTTATAAATACCTGTTCTACCACACAGAACTCATCAGTCTAAATGCAGAATCTCTTCTCTTCTCTTCCCCTTCCTCTCTTTCCCCCTCTCTCCTTTTTCCTTGTCATATTTCATGCATTTAAAAAGAATGTTAGTGCTATAACAATATAGAAGGAATGCCATGCCTTTCCAAGCCACTGTCCTTATAAAAGCTGTCCCCTGTTTTCCCAGTGGCTGGTCATCAGAGATACAGATCTCCATCCTAAGGGAAAGTTCTTGCCGAAACCGGTTTGGCTCAGTGGATAGAGCGTCGGTCTGCGGACTGAAAGGTCCCAGGTTCGATTCCGGTCAAGGGCATGTACCTTGGTTGCAGGCACATCCCCAGTGGGGGGTCTTCAAGAGGCAGCTGATTGATGTCTCTCTCATCGATGTTTCTAACTCTCTGTCCCTCTCCCTTCCTCTCTGTAAAAAATCAATAAAATATATTTAAAAACCAAGGGAAAGTTCTTCATCTCTTCTTGGGCTTCTCGGAGGAACTTTCTCTGTGTTGAAAAAGCAGGGGTTCGGGGGCCCCCCACCAGCTCTGGTTCTGATGGGTGACTGCACTGGCTTGCATGAGCTCCTCTATGGGAAATGCCATACAAAGGAGGTGCCCGGGTACCCTGCACGCAATGTGCAGCCATTCATTCTGACTCTTTCCCCTGCGGATCCCTCTTGGCTGAACAGCAAGCTCTCCGGGCTCTGCGGCCAGAGAACATCGCTAACAGAACACAAACCCCGGGCAGCTGCTGGAAGCTGGGGACAGCGCGTGGGGCGCAGCTGGGCGGCGTCTGACCTCCAGCGCAAAGCAACGCCCCCATAGGCCGGCTTCCACTTGGAGTTGGTGCCAAGGAGGCATACTCACAACTGAACGGATGAACTTGGAAGGGAAGGGGATTACACAGGCTTTTCATCTGGAGTAAGGAGAGGAGGTAACAGAGGAAAGAAGTGTCCTGAAAGATAGCAGAGAGAATCTGCCCTCGCATGGAAAAGAGGTGTAAACTAGTTTGAGTCTCTAGCTTTATGAGAGTAAAAAAAAAAAATGCCACTGAACCAAAACCGGTTTGGCTCAGTGGATAGAGCATCGGCCTGCAGACTGGAAAGGTCCCAGGTTTGATTTCGGTCAGGGGCATGTAACTTGGTTGCAGGCACATCCCCGGAAGGAGGTGTGCAGGAGGCAGCTGATGGATGTTTCTCTCTCATCGATGTTTCTGACTCTCTATCCCTCTCCCTTCCTCTCTGTAAAAAATCAATAAAATATATATTTAAAATAATGCCACTGAGCCAGATGTGATTCTGTGCTCTTTAAGGAGCCCACCCCACTGGCACATGGAAAACCCTGCAGTTGTACAAGGAGAGGCCTAGAGCAGTGGTTCTCAACCTTCCTAAGGCCGCGACCCTTGCATACAGTTCCTCATATGGTGGTGACCCCCAACCATGAAATGTTGCTACTGTTATGCATCGTGATGTAAATATCTGCATTTTCTGATGGTCTTAGGCGACCCCTGTGAAAGGGTCGTTCGACCCCCATAGGGGTCGCAACCCACAGGTTGAGAACCGCTGGGCTAAGGGAAAGGAGAGGCATTGAGAGCGAGGTTCTGTTCTTAAGACGGCTGCAGACACTGGGTTAGACACCGCCGGATGCTCGCTCGCTTGCGTTGGATGTTTCGGGGTAAACATCTTGGTTAAGATGTTCTGGGAAGGGTTGTCAGGACTCGAGGCTTTAAATCTGGGGAGAAGAGCTCTTTTTGAAAGATCACTTGACATTCCCTAGAGACGGCTTGTATCAGTGTAATAAAAAGAACAAAAAATAATCCATGCAAAAACATTAATCACAGGAGGCTGGAGAGGCCAGCGCATTTGTGGCCGGAGACAGCTGCAGATAAATTCTGGTTGCCTTCCTTAAGCAATGCCAGCTGTAGGTCTCAAGCTTTGCTTTCTCAAACCATGATGGCCTCTCAGAGAGGCAAGGGGAGGAGAGATAACCCCCTTTCCCCAAAGGCTCTAAGTGTGTCTGGGTTAAGGCAATTAGAGTTTACTCATTTCCTCTTCAGATCGCTCTTGTAATTTGGGGCTCATCACAGTGGCATAATAGATGTTTGTGCAGCTCATTATCTCCATCGTCCAAATTCTATTTGGATTGACGAAATTAAATTACGCTTCGTCTTACTACTGAAGTTGAATTCTGTGATTTCGTTCAGCTGTCCCGGTAGGTTGAGAAATAGTTTCTGAGAGAAGTTGGCCAAAAAGCCTCACGCAGTGGACATGTGTACCTGACAGCTTAATGATAGAAAGGAGGAGAGCCGGAGTCAGATCTAAGTTTCTGGTTCTACCATTTACTAGATGTTTGTGAAAAAAAAATTGTTTAGCCTTTTTAAAGCTCCATTTCTTTCATTATAAAATGGCTATAATAAGTGTATGTAACCTATGGAATTATGGAGACAAGATAATGTTCATAGAATGCTTAGTACAGTATTTTGCACAGAGAAAGCAATCAATGTTAGTTGAAATTGATCATCAGTAACCCCCCTACCCCCCTCCTCGGCATCATCATCTAGAACAGGGGTGGGTAAGCTATGGTCCACGGCAAGTTTTTATAAATAAAGTTTTATTGGAACATGGCCATGTCCATTTGTTTACATATTTTCCTTGGCACCTTGCATGCTACAAGGACAGAGTTAAGTAATTGTGACAGCGACCATATAGCTGGCAAAGCCTAAAATATTGACATCTGGTCCTTTGCAGGAAAAGTTCACTATCCCTGATCTAGAAGCAAGAAAATCCAAAAAGGTGTTTATATTGTTGTTGAGCTTTAATTGCTAGGAAGTCGTAGCTTTGATTGGAAGAAACTAGATGAATGAACCCATGAAGCAACAGAAGATTGTTTTTCTCAGAGGTTTTCAAAATATATTAAGAGGCAGAGATGAACAAATACTCAGAGAGAGAAAGGTGGGTATTTTTTACCCCAACACTTTACCCAAAGAGAAAACAGAGGTAGAATCTTTCCATTAAGAAAATAATAATAATAAAAAGTCACAGAAGCAAGCAGAGAATTCCTAAGTAAAAAAACAGTGGTATCCATAGCCTTTGCATGGGTCTTATTTTACTCAAGTAGAAATTCTTGTTTCTGAGTCCAAGGATGTAATAAAGTGAAGGTCATATATAAAGCAGGGAAGTATTTGCACACAATAATGATATAGTATTTGTTCTCAGTAATCTTTTTTCTTTCTCTCTTTTCTTTAAATCTGAGAGTTAACACAGGCAAATTCAGAGTGTAGTGGCATTCCTGCTCTTCTAAAATCGCCTTTTTTAGACACAGAGGAGAGAAAACAATCTTTAAACTCACTTGGGAGAAAAGGAGTGACTAAAATTGAAAACTTGGCAACAGTCTGGAAAGAGAATGAAAAAGAACCAAAAACACAGCACCTCAGAGTGAGATCAATGCTGCTCTGGTAAGATCAGCTGAAGGACCGGAGAAAGTGGGGGGACTTGGCCAGGGAGAGGGATTGGTATGATTTCAAATGAGAGGCCGGGCCAGGAAGGACCACCAGGACAGGGGTAGGGTTGGCAGCAAGAAACTGGCCAGCCTCCGTCTGCCAGCACCCTTCCCTGGCGCTGGGGGGCCAGCCACACAAGAGCAGAGTCGGGTTCCATCTGCTTTGGATGCGAACATATGTCTTCTAGCCTGAGAGGCTGTGTTCCCATTGGTCCTCCAGAAGGAATGCTGGATCCTCCTTGGTGCCCCGAAATTCTGCTTATCTTTTCAAACCACCCCTCATAACCCCCGCTTTCAAAGGTTATGGACATGCACAGACAGAGAGCAGGGCTTGGGCCACTATAGGGTTGGGAGTGGTGTAGAAAGAAAAGTTCCCAGTGTCTGTACTGGGGCTGTGAGGTGAGGCAGGGCAGACCTCAGTTCTAGATCCTCCCCCAGAACTAAGACTGGGGGGAACACCTGGTCATTGTTAGGAGGTCATTAAGCAATTGACACCCACAAGTGTTGAGTATTTCCCTTCTGTCTCTGAGGTGGTTCTGAAATATACTAGTGATCACGTGATGCTGAAACCAGTGCCCACAGTCACGTATTCCACGCATGGTAGCTATTATTATTTTCATTGTTGAGACCAAACTAAACATTTGGGGTTTTGCTGTTCAGTGAAACATTCTATTTGTTTCCTCACAACAAATAAGCAGAAAGTCCCCTACTCTGAAAAGTCACTGTAACCCTGGCTGGTTTGGCTCAGTGGATAGAGCGTTGGTCTGCGAACTGAAGGGTCCCGGGTTTGATTCCGGTCAAGGGCATGTACCTCGGCGGTGGGCACATCCCCAGTGGGAGTTGTGCAGGAGGCAGCTGATCGATGTCTCTCTCTTGCTGATGTTTTTAATTCTCTATCCCTTTCCCTTCCTCTGTAAAAAAAAAAAAAAATCAATAAAATATATATTTTAAAAAAACAAATGGAAAGTCAGTGTAGCTTTCAAGATTCTCACGCCTATGAAATCCTCATGCCAATCGACCCCTTCCCCACATTCTGTGACAAACTCCGCACGTGGCAATTTGCAGGAGCCACTGTCTAAGGCCCTTCCTGAGCTAGACATGTGCCTTCCCACTCAGCTTTCGTTCCCAGCTCCCGGATGAATGTTCCACAACTCCCCACTGAGAAGTCCCTGCACCAGCTCTTTCCTAGAAATTCTGTGCTTGTTCTTTTGTACATTTGCAAGAGAAAAGAAATGCAAACATTTAAAGTAATGGTGTGTTTTTAAAGGCACGATGGGGTTAGTTTGGGTAAAATAACCCATTTCACATCATCTGCAGAAGAAATCTAGTATGTTTTGAAGTTCATTGGGGAGCCGGAGAATATTCCATTTCACAAGAGTATTAAGTTTTTATTGAATTACGTCTTTATTCAAGGCACGTTGGTTCAGCCACTGAAAGTGGACGTTTAACCCGGTGATCTTTGGGCTAGTAAAATTTCAACCATCATGAGAATCTCTGGATGAATCATTTCTTTCAACAAAGACTCTGTTGGGCCTTGAAAATTGCCAGATCTTGGATGTTCCCCAAAGATGCGATATTGTTTTCTGCAAATCACCGAACCGAAGGAAGTTTGCCCAGGGCCCTTCAGTGGCCCGAGTGCAGTGCAAGGAATGATGGAAGAGGACTCCGAACATCAGGTTCTGGTTCTGGTTGTGCTGCTAACAGCCACAGCTCGCAAACTTCTCTGGAAGTGTTTTATCTCCTGCTAAAAGAAGGGACTAAAACAAAATGCTGATCTGCCATCAAACTGGTTACTTAGAGCTCTCCAGGGAGGCTGTGCAAATACGCATTTCTTAGCCTAAATCTGGAAACAGCTTAACGGGCCATCGATAGGGGACTGGTTAAACAAGTTATGGCCCATCCAAGCGTAAGTGCCTTTTAAAAAAAACATGTGCGGATCCAGAAAGGTCCCCAAGCCATATAAGTATGTGAAGAAAAGCAAAATGCAGAGCAATGTGAGTAAGAAATGCATCTTTGCGGCATAAGCTTGCCTTTTACTTTTGTTTACTGAAGGATATGCAAGGAACTCTTAATAGTGTTTATCTTTGTAAATGTTAATAGCTCCCCATATTAAGATATTACTAATAACAGTGATGACTTTATCAGTTAAGGGCTGAACCACCTCACTCTGATATCTTATTCCCTTGGTGCCCTTGAACATTTATCTAGCAATTCGTTATAATAATTAGCTAGCTTGGTGTTGTGGGAAGAACTCTGAGCAGTAAGTGGATCTGGGTTTAAATCATAGATGAATTGAATAATCCTGTAAAAATAACTTGACTTCTCTGGATATTAGTGTTCTCATCTTTTTTTAATATATATATATGTTTTTTATTGATTTGAGAGGGAGGAAGGGAGAAAGGGAAAGAGACAGAAACATCAATGATAAGAGAATCATTGATTGGCTGCTTTCTGCATACCCCCTACTGGGACTGAGCCTGCAGCCCAGCCATGTGCCCTGACCAGGAATCGAACTGTGACCTCCTGGTTCCTGGGTTGATGCTCAACCACTGACTCACACCAGCTGGGATGTTCGCATCCCAGATGGGTTAATAGGAAGAACAATACAGTTTGGTGGTTCCATTTCAATTTGCACATAGTGTTCATAATCTACCTCGGGAGACACGGACATATAGAGACACACTCAAACAGAAAACTGAATGCAGAACAGGCCCTAACTCAGCAAATACTTTTAAGCACTTTCTTTG
Source organism: Lasiurus cinereus (assembly GCA_011751065.1). Taxonomy (NCBI): domain Eukaryota; kingdom Metazoa; phylum Chordata; class Mammalia; order Chiroptera; family Vespertilionidae; genus Lasiurus; species Lasiurus cinereus. Next base: position 21,820,639 of record JAAGEH010000417.1, read on the forward strand.
CTACCACTTTTCTATAGGCATTGAGAAAAAATAACCTGTCCTCAAGAAATGTTAGGATCACATATGAGAGGTGAACCATACTTGCATGAAGCAACTAGAGAATAATAAGAGGCCACATATGAACAACCCTGGGTTCCTCTCCTTGCTCACTTTAAATTGTTTGTTCTACTGAAATTCAAGAAAAACAGGTAAAATCTAAGTCCTTAGCCCCATTAGTCTATGAAACAAAGGGTCAGACAGATGATCACTACCTTCCTTGGGAATAAAGGGAAGCAAAGAGAAATGAAGTTCCTTTCACAGGATTGTTCAACTCGTATATGACAAAATTCTGTGACTCTACAATCTCTGAAAGTAGGTCCAGACTGAAGAAATACTGTCCCTGACATTCATTGTTGCCTGTTCAGTAGAGTCTTCATTTCCAATGTAGGACTTTACAACCCATCTAACGCCTGTGCACAAAAAATCCCCGAAGGATAAAGCCAGAGAGACGGCCCTCCATTAAGTCACCCCAAAGTCTCTCATGGCGGGCTCCGCCCTGTCTGGGCCACGCAGTGGGAGAGGGAACTTGGCTGAGGGCAGCCAGGTGGCAGACACAAAGGCCCCAGTGAGTGTGAGGAGCGGCACATGACGGGGATTCTGGGCAGGTCAGACTTGATGCCTAACTTGACCCCGTTGGCAGCCAGAGTCTGATAAAGACGTGATTGAGCTGGGATGTTTCCTGACAGTTTAATGGATGGCTATAATTAGGGGTCCTGAACTGAGGATGTGGGGATACATAGATCCCATTGTAGGGAGGCTAAATGCTAGAAAGTTCAAGGCCCAAAAAATGGTATGAAAGAAGCTCAAAGTTTTCCAACGTGTAGGAGGAGTGAGTCTGCAGGGAAGTGGGTTGACGGAGCATGCGTGACAGGGATTCCCATTTGCTAGGGGTTCCCGGCCCCAGAATTGTCATCGATGGTGGCTCTTTAGAGTGGAGCTTGGAGCCCTCAAGGTGTGGCTTCAGGGACTAATTCCATAAAGAAAGAGTAGAAAACGTGAGTGCCCCAGCCTGAGAGGTTCTCATGGGAAGGTTTCAGAAAGCAGCTGCCTATTTTCTTCTTCTAGACCACTTCCCCCATGAATAATAACAACAATGATAACAATAACCAAAACATGTGCATAAACTTTTCATGTTAAATGTAATGCCATCTTGCCCAAACTGGTTTGGCTCAGTGGATAGAGCGTTGGCCTGTGGACTGAAAGGTCCCAGGTTCGATTCTGGTCAAGAGCATGTACCTTGATTGTGGGCACATCCCCAGTAGGAGGCGTGCAGGATTGATGATAGATGTCTCTCTCTCATCAATCTTTCTAACTCTATCTCACTCCCTTCCTCTCTGTAAAAAAATCAATAAAAATATATTAATGAAAACGAAAGAGTGGTAAGGATTGAAACCCTCAAAATAAAGGTTTTTCAATGTCATTATTTAAAAAAAAATGTAATGCCATCTTTGTCAGGTCTGTTTATGCTTCATTGTCAGAGTGATGATTAATGAAAGTGGCTCTAAGCCCAAGATGCTTTGAGACTTTTTTTTTTAGGCCTTTTTCTTAGAAGCAAGAAGTCACAGTGTACCAGCCATAATAAGATCCAACTTCAATGACAAAAATCCAATGAGTAATGGCAATGATGTCCTCAGAAGGGAACACCACAGCTCAGGGTTTGGACAGACACCCAGGGCAACAGTGAGACTGCCAGCCACGTAGGGGTGACAGGCTGGGCTTTGGAAATGCTCTTACCTGTTCTCACCACATGTGAGTTGCTTTCCTGGTGAGGTTGGTGAAGTAGACCTCCTGAAGGAGATTCATTGATTCTTCTTGGAAGGCCAGGGAGTCCCCAAAGCTTGACTTGTGTCTCTGATAGCCCAGCCGAGTAGCTGACCTCAGCTGCAGGGATGGTACCTGTTTACACAGCTATTCCAGTGTGGACAGCCATGAGTTAAAAAACAAACAAACAAACAAAAACCCTCTCCCTAATATTGAGCAAAACCTGTTTTTTTCCTCCCACCACTGATGGTCCCACTGCACCCCTTGTGGCCATGTCACACATGACTAAGTCCCTGCTCTCTACATAACCAGGAGAGGCTACGTGATTTTCAGGGCCCAGGGCAAAAGGAAAATGGGGGGCCCCTGGTTAAAAATTATTAAGGATGCCGAAACCGGTTTGGCTCAGTGGATAGAGCGCCGGCCTGCGGACTAAAAGGTCCCAGGTTCAATTCTGATCAAGGGCATGTACCTTGGTTGCGGGCACATCCCCAGTAGGGGGCGTGCAAGAGGCAGCTGATCGATGTCTCTCTCCTTGATGTTTCTAACTCTCCATCCCTCTCCCTTCTTCTCTGTAAAAAATCAATAAATATATATTTTAAAAAATGATTAAGGATGTTGCCCACCTGGTGTAGCTCAGTAGTTGAGCATCAACCTGTGATCCTGGAGATCACGGTGTGATTCGCAGGCAGGATGTTATCCAACTGAAAGAAGGGCCCGAGGAAGACAGGACGGAATGGTCCAGGGAAAGGGGACACGTAGGCAAAGGCGTGTCCTCCGGGGAAGTGTAGGTCCTGAGTGTCCTGGGCGGTGCCAATGCAATACATGGCCAAACCCGCAGAGATGTGTTTTTATGAGTTTGTTTGAACCAAACGGACAACTGCCGGGAAGCCAAATCTCAGTGGAGTGAGAAAATGCTCCTGAGAGTGGCCGTTTTGCAACGTGTTTTGTGGAGGCAGTTAGACAGGCCTGAGCAGAGCAAGGACAAGGGGCCAGGTACAGAGGTCGCCCCAGGTGTCCAGCAAAGGACAATGATAGTGTGGGACCTCGCCCCTGGGGTGACCTTTGCTCCCCCAGCAGATCTCTGGTGCCGGTCAAGTGTCTCAGACCCCCTTACCTTTCCGCCCTGGAGACAGCATGGAGGCGTCCGTTGTATTTCAGCCCCAGGCCCCGGAAAGCAACAAAAGCAAACAAGCCACCGACTGGCCTCAGGACCAGCTGCCGGGGATAATGACCCATCCATCAGCGGAGACCTCACCCTGAGAGGACACACCTGGGAAGCTACTGAGATTTTTTTTTTTACTCCTGGGACCCCCTTCAAAGCTCCACCCTTAAAACCCTGAGGATGGCCAAAACCCATTTGGCTCAGTGGATAGAGCGTCGGTCTGCGGATTGAAGGGTCTCGGGTTCGATTCCGGTCAAGGGCACATACCTTGGTTGCGTGCACATCCCCAGTGGGGGGCGTGTAGGAGGCAGCTGATCGATGTCTCTCTCTCATCGATGTTTCTGACTATCTTTCTCCCTTCCTCTCTGTAAAAAATCAATAAAAATATATTAAAAAAAAAAAAACCCTGAGGATGGAGGACCCGATGTTCTCTCCCTCCTGGGAGCAGGCCTAGCCTTTCCCCTCCTCTTTGCTTTCCGCCTGCCCCTCCTCCTCCCCCAGGCACATTACCACTCGCTTCCTCACTCCCAAGCTCCAAGCTTCGCCTCTGTAACTTGTTTCCTCAGCTCATTTCTTTAATGAATTACTTCTACCTCTGTGCTTTTTTAAAAAAATATGTTTTTATTGAATTTAGAGAGAAGGGAAGTGAGAAAGATAGAGAGAGAGAGATGTCTACAAGAAACATCTATCAGCTGAAATCGGTTTGGCTCAGTGGATAGAGGGTCAGTCTCCTGTCAGGGGCATGTACCTTGGTTGTGGGCACATCCCCAGTAGGGGGTGTGGAGGAGGCAGCTGATCTATGTTTCTCTCTCATCAATGTTTCTAACTCTCTCCCTTCCTTTCTGTGAAAAATCAATAAAATATATTTTTTAAAAAAGAACATCTATCAGCTGCCTCCTGCACGCCCCCCACTGGGGATCAAGCCCACAACCCTGGCATGTGCCCTGATCAGGAATCGAACTGAGACCTCTAGGTTCATGGGTTAACATTCAACCCACTGCGCCACCCTGGCCAGGCTTCCTCTGTGATTTTCCAAATAAATGTTCTCTTATAGTTGGCGTCTTAGCTCTGCATCCTTTCCTAGCCAGAACTCAAGTGCCCAGGTTGCACAACCCAGGTCCAGTCTGACCCCACTGGATCCATTCTTGTGGCCTGCAGCAATTTTATACATAAGAATCCAAGGAGGATGAGGAAGGGGGTGTGACATATAATCCATCGGTGACAGATCAGGGAGGCAGGAGAAAGCAAGGCAGGGAAATCTCTGGGATTGGGTAAAGAGTAAAACAGAGAACACACATACTTCTCTTACCAATGGTGGGTACAGGGTAGTTGGCATTTACAGCACACGGAGATGGTATTTGGGGAACAAGATAATGGTGCGGGGCTCTGTGGTCTCCTGTGCTCTGGTGTGGTGGGTCTGGAAAAGAAGATTACCTGGCCATTTCAAAGGAATGTCAGCATAGACACACCAAGACAACAGACAGGCTTGCTTAAGATAAAGTCAAGGAAGCTACAGGCCTCTGATGTGACGACCCACCATGGCCTGCTTTGCGTTAGGAATTTTTATGTTCAGACCATCCTCGGTGGTTACTTTTCATCTCTGAGTGTGTAAGGACACCATGCAGGCTTCTCCTGGGCTTGTCGGGTTTAGTATGGGACCCCTCTTCCTTCCACAGAGGGAGGAGAGAGGGTGTGTTCCTGGCCTCAGAGAGAAGGGAGCAGTTCATGGCAGCGAGTGCCGAGGGCAGAGCAGCAAGCAGGTCATGAAGGGCCTTTTAAGACCCTGCTGAGTCCTAGCCGGTTTAGCTCAGTGGATAGAGCATCAGCAGTGGGTAGGACCTTGTGTGGAGGCATCCTTGTCCTCTCCTCACGGGATTCAGACCTTCAGAGGTGTTCCTCATCACCTCCACGTCGTTTGGAAAGGTGGAGATGGCTCAAGGACCTTCCCGTGTTTAATAGTGAACGGGCCGAAGCCAGTTTGGCTCAGTGGATAGAGCATCGGCCTTCAGACTGAAAGGTCCCAGGTTCGATTCCGGTCAAGGGCGTGTGCCTTGGTTGCGGGCGCATCCCCAGTGTGGGGCATGTGCAGGAGGCGGCTGACGGATGTCTCTCTCTCTCATCGATGTTTCTAGCTCTCTGTCCCTCTCCTTTCCTCTCTGTAAAAAATCAATAAAATATACTTTTAAAAAAATAGTGAACGGACCACAGCCTTCTCCAAATTCCTCCGTGGCTTTGTTTATTCATTCCTCTCTTCAGCAAGCGTTTGTTTCCTTGGGCACCGGATACTCAAACGTAAGGGCGAGCCTGCTGCAAGCAGTTTAGACTATTAGCGAGCAGCACATTTTAGGGCTAAACAAATAATCACAGCACCGGCCACTAAGTGCTGTTGTTGAATTAAGTAAAAGGAGCCGAGGCGACACAGACACCAGGGTGTGCCCTGCCCAAGGGATTATGGGTGGTTTCCTGGACATCGCTTTGAAGGAGCAGTTTGACACTTTCACCAAGAGGTAGGTGAGGCCAAAACCGGTTTGGCTCAGTGGATAGAGCATCGGCCTGCAGACTGAAAGGTACCAGGTTCAATTCCAGTCAAGGGCATGTACCTTGGTTGCGGGCACATCCTCAGTAGGGGGGCGTGCAAGAGGCAGCTGATTGATGTCTCTCTCTCATCGATGTTTCTAACTCTCTATCCCATTCCCTTCCTCTCTGGAAAAAATCAATAAAATATATATTTTTTAAAAAGAGGTAGGGGAGAGGGGAGGCGGGGCGTATTGTAGGAAGAGGTGGGGTGAGCCATCATCCTGCTTGGCCTGAAACAGGGGGTTTCCTGGATGCCAGGCTCCATTGCTAAGACCCAGACGGTGCCAGGCCAGCCCGATGCTCCATCCCTGAGGGGGAATGGATGCCAACATGAGCACAGTTAGGTGCTTACAGTTTACAGCAATGACATGTCCCCTGCAGCCATGCCTTCTTGCTTTTTCGGGTACCTTTTTTTCTGGGTTGACAAGAATTCCACTTGTGCCAAAACCGGTTTGGCTCAGTGGATAGAGCATCGGCCTGCGGACTGAAAGGTCCCAGGTTCGATTCCCGTCAAGGGCATGTACCTTGGTTGCGGGCGCATCTCCAGTGTGGGGCGTGCAGGAGGCGGCCGATCGATGTCTCTCTCTCATCGATGTTTCTAGCTCTCTATCCCTCTCCCTTCCTCTCTGTAATAAATCAATAAAATATATTTAAAAAAAGAAAAAGAAAGAAAAGAAACATGCATGATGAGAGAGAATCATTGATCAGCTGCCTCCTGCATGCCCCCCACTGGGGATCGAGCCCGCAACCCTGGCATGTGCCCTGACCGGGAATCAAACCGTGACCTCCTGGTTCATAGGCCAACACTCCATCCCTGAGCCACACCGGCCGTAGCTACGTCACCAATTTTTATAACCCTCTTTCCGGCATCCTGGGGCTCTCTTGACTCCCCAAAGCGGTGGTACCCCTCCAGAGCTTGTTCGCCAGGAAACAGCTGGCATCCCCATTTTCCTGTTTCTGATGCATTCCATGAAGATTCGGGAGAAAGCAGGGATAAGTGATGGGTTTTAGCATCACACCCGGGTGAATTCCACTCCTGGGTCATTCTGGGAGACTTGTCGAGTTACCGAGACGCTGTTCCTTCTCCAGAAAACAGAGGTCGAAAGACTTGTGCAGAGTTGGGGACGTGGGGATCTCAGTCATCGCAGCCACGCGGGCACCAGCAGCAGCCATCCCCTCCGAGGTGGCCCGTGGCTGTGCCAAAGGGAAGGGTACTCTGAACCGTCTCTCATTAGCACTTTAAAGAGGTAACGGGCCTAGGTGTCTGATTGGCTAAAACCAGTCACATGGCACCACCCACCACAAAGGCCTGGGCAGTACCATTCCCAGGGGCACCCGGAAGGCAGAGAGCAGGAAATCTTGGGCAATTAGTGCGATGTGTGAAGTACCTAGCGCCATGCCCGGCACGCTCCCAGCGCTCGGCCACGGAGCTGTTTCAGCTTGAATCTGTTAGAGAAGAAATGGTGTGTGTGTGTGTTATTTGAGTCTGTTCAGCAGTGTTAATGGCTGACAATTAATTGACGTATGATGTTTTCCCGTTCAGACCCACCTACAGTTCAGTCGGTTCTGGGGAACATGATAGTGAAAGGCAGGGACTACATACACCTCGCCAGGAATGCAGGTGGTGGAAAGATCCAGGTCTCCCGGAGGAGGCAGGACCCGGACTGGCTCTGAGGTGGGGTCACAGCTCAGGAAGAAGCAGCCAAGGACCACTCTGGGTGTGTGGCACCCGGCGCCCGAGGGCTTTGCCTAAGGCCTGGGAGTTAGTGTGCCACGTGCTCGTTGGTTGACTTACTCGGTTACTTATTCATCGAAGGCTTACTTCACGCCCGTGTGGGCCAGCCCTGAGGTTGTCATCGGAGACAGCAAGGACGCTGGCTTCCCCGGACCTCATTTTAGCAGCAGAAGACACTGCACAGCAAGAGTGAGCACCTGTGTAGCAGCAGATGTTGTGGGGTGTTTATTTTTTTAATTGATTTCAGAAAGGAAGGGAGAGAGAGAGAAACATCAATGATGAGAGAGAGAGACATTGATCAACTGCCTTGTGCACGCCCTACCCTTGGAATGGAGCCCACAACTCAGGCATGTGCCCTGACTGGGATTTGAACCGTGACCTCCTGGTTTAATAGGTCGACGCTCAACTATTGAGCCACACCAGCCGGGCCATAGCAGCAGATGTTGATAGCGGTGTCTACGAACACGGTGCGGGATGTCGGCCGTGCCGGGGCTGCAGAGGGCAGGAGGGCGCTGCTCTTTTCTTTGGGGTGGCCAGGAAAGGCACTGAGCGGGCAGGCCCTGTGCCCATGGAGAAGTGCATTCCAGACTGAAGGACCCGCCAGGGCCAAGGCTCCCCATCCAGAGCTTTCCATCGAGTCAGGCCTGCTGGAACATGGATCTGTTTCGGGGGGCCAGGGGAGTCGAGGAGATGCGATGTTTGCGGGGACCGCGTGGCACCTTCTCCAGGGATCACCCTCTACTCAGGCTCTAGGGCCCACAAGGAGGTTCTCAGCCTCCCCCCCCCCTCAAGCTAGCGTCCTTCTCATCGCGCTGATTAAGGCAACAGCGCCACCTCCTGGCCGCGATGTCGCCTCTGCGGCCTGACTTGGGAGGTCTCGGGCGCCCTCTGATGGTCATTTCCAGGTCCCAGCTGACAGTGCCACCCCTGAGGCCCTTTCTCCCTTGGATGTTGGTCCTTCTGTGGCTGGTGCCCGGGGAACCAGGTGGAGAAAGAAGGCTTCATAACGGTCAAAGGCCTGCGATGTGAGGAGTGGCTGGGCACAGAGGACCAGGCATGCTCCCGGGAGACACAATGTCCACACCCCCTCTAAGAGGCACATACAGCCCTGAAAACAGTGGCAAGTGGGGAGAAGAGACTCGTGGGCAATGATGGGAAGGAATTGGGGAGCGAAGAGAAGTGGAAGGAAAGGAAGGGGGGTGCCACTCTGGCCCACACGCCCCTCCTCCAAGATGTCAGTCCCTGAGGGGGCCTTTTCAGACCAGCAGACCCGGGTATGAAAACCCTTCCCCAGAAGGGGCTGGGTGTCGCTTCCAGGTCCCCTGTGGAACCATTCGGTGACATCCTTGCCCCTGCACCTTCCCGCAGCCCTGCCTGGCTGTTGTTGATCCCCGACGGCCCTGGTGGGGCTCAGCCCGGGCTCCGCCATCAGCCCTGCAGAGCCTCGGTGCCAGCCCAGCTTGAAATGCGCATCCCTGGGAGGCTCACTGTGACTACGGACAAACCTCATGCCAGTGTGTCCTGCCAAGGAAGTGTTGCCATTGAGCTGTTGGTTTCATTGCTGTCAAACACCATCGCACAGGGAGAGCGAGGGAGGAGCCACCCTGGAGGGCCGCTGAGAGGGAAGGCTTTGCCTGCGGGGGGGGGGGGACTTTCTTAGAACCCTCTGGAGCAGTGATCGGCAAGCCACGGCTCATGAGCCACATGCAGCTCGAGAGCCCCAGTTTGCTGTTCTGTTGATTAATGAGTTTGCTGACCACTGCCCTGGAGAATTTTTTTTTTTTTAAAGAACAACTAGAATCCCCGAAACCGGTTTGGCTCAGTAGATAGAGTGTAGGCCTGCGGACTGAAAGGTCCCAGGTTCGATTCCGGTCAAGGGCATGTACCTTGGTTATGGGCACATCCCTAGTAGTGGGTGTGCAGGAGGCAGCTGATCAATGTTTCTCTCTCACTGATGTTTCTAACTATCTTTCTTCCTTCCTCTCTGTGAAAAATCAATGAAATATATTTTAAAAAATAAAAAAAATTTAAAAAAAGAACTAAAATGGTTGTCCTCTGGTGAATACCATCAGGCGCAGTGCAGCGAACCTCTGACCAGGGGCACTAACTGGCCCAGTCCTACCTCAGTGACCCACCGTCAGCATGTCAGGGTGCCCGGGGAGAGGCCTGATGGAAGCCCAGAACCCCACTTGCAGCTTAGCGTGGGGCCCGTGCTTCTTTACTCCACATTCAGACCGTCCTGGAGGGTCTGCCTCACCCACAGGGGTGGGGAGAAGGAAGAGACCATTTTCCAGTGTTCGTGCAGGTCTAGGCTACTGAGGGACTTGGAAAGATCAGGAGAGACTCCCCCTTTTCAGCAATGCTTCTCAAAATACTGCGGAGGCATGCGAGGGTGAAGCTTTATGCTACCGGCTCTGTTCTCTCTTGTTTTTGTGGGGTTTTTTAAAATTTTTATTTCTTTAAATATATTTTATTCATTTTTTTTTTTTTATGGAGAGAAAGGGAGAGAGAGAGTTGGAAACATTGATGAGAGAGAGACATCAATCAGCCGCCTCCTGCACGCCTCCTACTGGGGATGTGCCTGCAACCAAGGTACATGCCCTTGACCGGAATTGAACCTGGGACCCTTCAGTCTGCAGGCTGATGCTCTATCCACTGAGCCAAACTGGTTTCAGCTTCATCTGATGTTTTTGTTTTGAAATTTGACAATGGCTGAAATTGCATATGGTAAATGTCTATTTATTTATTTTAAAAATAAGTTTTTATTTATTTTAGAGTGAAAGGAAGGAAAAGGGAAAGACAGAGAGAATCATTGCTCTTCCTCCTGAACTCCCCCTAACAGGGGGTCCAGCTCACAACCCGGGCATGTGCCCTGACCCGGAATTAAACCTGAGGCCTCTGGGTGCAGGGCACGATGTTCAACCAACTGAGCCACACGAGCTGGGGCCTGTCTTACCTTTGGATGCTCAGTGTGATGGGTCGTCTCAGCGAGCGAGTTTGTTCAGAAGGAAGGGTCATTGTTGGGGGCACGTTGCTAGGCACTTTGAGTAGTAAGAGATAGGATACTGTCTCTGCGCTGGGGGACCCCGGGGGTGAACCCATATCCACCCCTACACTGCCGGTAAAGGAGGGGGAAGAGGTGTGTGCCGGGCACTGGATCTGAGGGATCCCAGGACCTGGAGGGCCTCCCCAAACAGAAGAGAAAGCTTTCCCGAAGAGGAAGGACTGGGCAGTGTGAGCAGGGTGGAGGGCAGGGCGCTTAAGGTCACAGGCTTGGCTGTGAACAAAAGAGTGGTGTGAATACGCCAAGAGGAGGAAAGGAAGCGCCCCTCTTTCTTTCTTTTTTAATATATATATATATATATGTGTCTCTCTATATATATACATTATTGATTTTTCCATAGAGAGGAAGGAAGAGGGACAGAGAGCTAGAAACATCGAGGAGAGAGAAACATCAATCTGCCACCTCCTGCACGCCTCCTACTGGGGATGTGCCCACAACCAAGGTACATGCTCTTGACCGGAATCGAACCTGGGACCCTTCAGTCCGCAGGCCGACGCTCTATCCACTGAGCCAAACCGGCTTCGACGGAAGTGGCCCCTCTTCCTGAGGCTGAATGAGCAGGTGCCTCTCTCCTCCCCCTGCTCTTCTGTGATGAACGAACTCGGGTAGGACCCGAAGCCCCTTCTTCTCCAGGAGAGCTGGTGGTTTCCCTGGGGTGCCTCCTTCGCTCCTAGTGCTGAAAGGGGTGGTTACCTCACAGGCCCGGCTCCCATGCCTGCGGGTAAAGCATTCCTGCCGCCAGGGGTACAGCTAGGGGAGGATACCAGCTTAGCGCTCACACCAAGCGCCCTGTCTGTCGTCCTGGGAATCCAATTGCACGCCCTGCATTCTGGCCAGGCCCTGGCCTTCTCTGCACCAGGCTCCGTTCCTGCAAACCCTCAGAGTTTGTCCCCAAATGAGCTGTCTCCACCGCGGGCGATGTGCTTGCCCGGGTCTGCGGCGGCGGGGAGATTTGCTGGGCACGGGTTGGAGTGGGGGAGCCCCAGACATCTGTCCACTGAGGACGGTGAGCGCTCCCGGGGCCGGATCCCAGCCGTGCCTGGCAGCGGCATGCGGGTGCCCGCCGGCTGCCACCGTCCATGAGATCATGTCTCTCCATTTGGGGACGGTGACATGGTCGGATCAGGCCTCCGCGGCCAGCGCTCACATTCCAGGCCCGGACCAGCGTGGCCGCAGGGAAACCGGAGCTGGGAGGGACATTCTCCGGCTCCAAAATCACACGCCCGACAGGGAAAGGCATTTGAGCGGAAAACAACACCGTTTGGGTTATTTTAAAGCTCTGGATGGGCGCTGCCCCTTCTGTCACGGGACGACGGTGCCCAGGGATCCTGGAGGCGGACTCTCGCTTGGTGTCTAACCGTAAACAAGGTCGCGTCTGGTTCGGGGGCGCTATGAGGTCGTATAGACAGGAGGACCAGCCCCAGCGCAGGCCTGGTGCCTGTCTCAGGACGGGCAGTCAGCAGCCGGGCCAGCTTCTGAGGCTCGGTGGCCTGGTGTGAGTGCAGAGAGAGCTTGCTCCCTCCCCAGCCCCGAAACACAAGTCCTGAAACGTCTACCCGTGTCCAGGGTCCCTACACTGTGGTGTCCCATGCCATCTGAGCAAGTTCTTCGGTCATTCTGGACTTGCCACCAAGAGGGAGGGACCATTGTCAACCACTTGGAGAGCCCACTCTCAAATAATCAGCTCACGAATCCAGCCTATTTACTCTGTTTCCCCGAAAGCAAGACATCCCCCGAAAATAAGTCCTACTTCCAGTTTTGCCTCTCACTGTAATATAAGGCCTCCCCTGGAATATAAGGCCCCCGAAGCTACTGTAAGGCATCTGACTCCTGATTTAAAGAGACCCCGCACTGCCCAAACAGCTCCGGCTGCTTTGCGGCCCATCAGTGAGCTGGTTTGTGATGACAGCGACTACTGTACCGTAGACAGGTCATAAATTTCTTTTTTGTTGTTGTTGTTCAACAATAAATGTGTACCGTATTCTTCTTCATGGAAAAATAAGACATCCCCTGAAAATAAGACCTAGCGCCTCTTTGGGAGAAAAAGTTAATATAAGACACTGTCTTATTTTGGGGGAAACGGTATGTGTCTGGGATCTACTGAGCACTTGGCCGCGTGCCCTGGAGAGTGCAGACCCCACACAGCAGACAGAGTCTGTTCACTCAAGGAGGGTGTATGAAGGTGCAAAGACAAGGCTTGTACCCAGGGAGACATAGACAAGTGGGCAGCTATTGACCGGTCTGGCCCAGATGATGACTGCCATAGGAAGGGAAAGGAGACACTGTTCCATTGGGTGACAGCAAGAGAGACCTGTGCCCACACCCGGGAGTCACCCTCAGCCTTTCTCTCTCTTAAGTCTGATGGCAGAAGACCTCTTCTCCAGAGTGGGAGACCCATCTTCAGGATGTCAGCAACACGGAAGGAGAGTGCTGGGTTTATCAACTTTAAAAACCCAAGAGGGCCGAAACCGGTTTGGCTCAGTGGATAGAGTGTCGGCCTATGGACTGAAAGGTCCCAGGTTCGATTCCGGTCAAGGGCATGTACTTTGGTTGCGGGCACATCCCCAGTAGAGGGCGTGCAAAAGGCGGCTGATGTCTCTCTCTCATCGAAGTTTCTAACTCTCTATTCCTCTCTGTAAAAAATCAATAAAAATAGATTTTAAAAAAACGAAAACCCCAGAGGGTTGATGCCCTCTCCAGAGCAGCGCAGGGCAGCATGGTTCAATGGTGAATGGACTAGAGTTCCAAGAGATCTGAGCTCTAGACCCAATGAACAGAAAGGCTTTGGGTGAGTTTTCCATTGAGACATTGAAGGCTTTCGGTTGCCATCCGCGTATCAAGGGTAATGTTGGTACAGGGCGGCAGAAACATCGTGAAGCGAGAAGGGGAAGGTTCTAGTCTCGGTTTGCCAATGATAATAAAAAACACTTACTCTGCACTGCGTGCTAGAAGTTGTCTACAAATCCTGAGGAAACTAGGATGCCGAGGGTATAAGTCACAGAGCTCATCAGTGGCTGGGATTCCCACCTGGCTATCTGTCAGCAGAGCCAAGTTCTCTCTCTTTTTAAAAAAAAAATATATTTTATTGATTTTTTTACAGAGAGAAAGAGAGAAGAATAGAGAGTCAGAAACATTGATGAGAGAGAGAGAGACATCGATCAGCCGCCTCCTGCACGCCCCCCACTCGGGATGTGCCCGAAACCAGGATACATGCCCTTGACCGGAATCGAACCCAGGACCTTTTAGTCCGCAGGCTGACGCTCTATCCACTGAGCCAAACCGGTTTCGGCCAGAGCCAAGTTCTTAACCCGGTGGTTGGCAAACTGTGGCTCGAGAGCCACATGCGGCTCTTTGGCCACTTGAGTTTTTAGCAAAGGCCAGCTTAGGAGTATCCTAATGAAGTTAATAACAATGTACCTACCTATATAGTTTAAGTTTAAAATATTTGGCTCTCAAAAGAAATTTCAACTCATTGTCGTGTTGATATTTGGCTCTGATGACTAATGAGTTTGCTGACTACTGTCTTAACCCATGGGCCGCTATCTCTTAAAAAAATGGGGGAGTGATTTCAGGCAAGAGATAAACTCTCTGCATTTCAGTTTCTTCTTTAGTAAAATGGGAAAACTACTAAGTTTCCAAGTTACTTAAAAAGTGATTCTCAAGCTCTAGATAAGATATTGGATATGAAATATTTGTAACTCAGACAGTCCTATACATGAGTAAAGTATTACATTCTTCAGAAGAATAATGAAAAGGTACAATGAGAGGGTTGATGAAAAATACTCCAAGAGGTGGAAAAGCATACACTACTTCAATTATTAATGCTACTGTCATCCTGAGAAAGGCCAGTTGGAGGTGATTAGGTCCTTGGACTCCATAAAAAATTGGGGTGTAGCTTAACTTGACTTCGGCAGGCCAGAGAAAGTCAAGACCCTCTTCTCAGGAAGAGCATCTCTGTGCTGAGCTGGCATGGCCACGGGTGAACCTGAGAGAGGGCAGTGAAGGATTAGAAAAGACAGACAAGAGAAGAAAGCTGGGGCTGGGAGGGATGCTGCCCTCTCTGATGGAGAGACAACGCCACCAACTGCAAGCCTCGCCTTTATTTTATAGCCAGATTCGACCAGACAAAGTCAGGGCGTGGCCAAGATGTTTACACTGTTCTGGTGGATTTGGAATCTACTCAGTTACAAGCACCTGATCAAGCTTTGTTTACTCGCTGCACCTCCCACAGCCCATATTGCGGGAAACCGAATATTGTCTCACTAATAAAAAGAAGTGGACAGGAAACCCGGAAGGCTGGTCAACAACCTTAATTGCTCTCACCACTCACTGGTTGAAACATTGTTAACTAAAGCAGCCTCCACCTCTGTGTGTGTCTTTTGTATTTTTGTTATTGGAATTTCCTGCCTAAAGGCTATGGCTGTGTCCCATAGTCCCAACAAAAGGGAGAGCAAGGCCAGAGCAGTATGTAGTCCTCCCACTAGAGGTGGGCTCCTGCCTGGCCCCCAATATACCCAAATTAATACCTTTCTAGTCTCTCTTCATTTGTGTGCAGCCTCCTCCAGAACCCGAACCCTGAACTGGAATCCTGAACCACAAGGGATGTGAAAAGGGTTCCCACACCATATCACTTAGCCACGTGGGACCACAGGTTCAGACCGTTGGCTATCATTGTGCTGGGACTTGCACGTGGCTTTGCCCTGAGAGGATCGTGCCCTCTCATCAGTCCCAGGCTTGAACCTGGCCAAATGCTGTAGCCGCTCTCCACACATCTCAAAGCTTGTTTCCTTCCCTCCTCCCTCTCAGTACTCTTCCTTCTTCAAACCGAGACCCAAATGAGGTGGAAAAAAATCTCCATCGAGATCTAAGTCCAGATGAAATCTAATCATTCATTTATTTTCATGGCAAGCGTTTAGAAAGCATTATCAGTGTCCTTAGAAACTGGCCCGGATGGAAGGACGGAGTCTGTACTCTCTAAGCGATGTTCTGGAGCTCGGCTGGGCCTTATCTATGACCCAATCCAACCTCTGGAAGGAAAGAAGTCCAAGTCCAGAGTCGTGAAGAGCGTCGTCCAAGTTCACTATGGCCCCTGACTGGAAGCCAGCTCTGCAATGCCCAGGCCAAGGTGTTCCACCCATTCCGTCGCTTCCTTTCTGGGTGAGTTTGGGGTGAGTGGGAATTTGTTCAAGATACTTTTTACTGTGTCCCTGCGACAATTCCAAACAATGTCAGAGGACTTTTTTAAAAACTCACCTTTGAAATGGTTCCTTTTCGGCCTTTAAGTGCCTGAAGAACTAAGAAGGCACAATCTGTTTGGGGTTTATGGATACGGTTAATCCCCTGATTTCCTGTGGCAAACGGCTTTCCCCTCTAGGGCTGAAATCTGCACCCATTTAGGGTGTTGGGTGTCCCTGTGAGCGGAAGCAATCAATCACCGCCATTCAATGTCAGTGACAGAATCCCCTCCCCACCACCACCAACCACACACAGGAAGGCAACGCAAGTGCATTGATGTTATTGCTCCCCCTATTGTAGTGTAACCTAAAGCGGAGGAAGGGACCTTTCACCCAGGTTGGGGTGGAGGTTGGAGTGTATGTCTCTCAGGGGGAAATGAACACCATCATGTTTTGAGCCCAGAACGCATCAGATTCCTCCTTCGTGGTAAAGGGCCCTTTCCCTCCAGCTCCCGAGTGGCTCCGGCTGGGTGTGTGCTCCCAGCTGGGTCCCTGTGAAGTCTTTCCGGGGACATCTCTACCTCAGCTAGTGTCAGGAGCTGCTGTTACTGTGGCAACGGGTCCCTCAGAGCCTCCCCGTCTCGGGAAGGTGGCCCCGCCCATAACGTGTTTAGTGTGTAACTGAGAAGCGGGTGTATTTTCACAACCAAGGGGCAACAGAGGAGACGGGGCCTGGGGCTTCCCTCACTCGCGTGGAATCCGGTGTTCTCCTGTCATCTGGTTTACTAGCAGTTCAGGGGATTTCGAAGGGCGTGGGCTCTATGGTGTGTGTAGGAAGATGGAAAGGAAACTGCCAGATGGCAACGAGGATTCCAAGCCTATCAGAAGGAAAGAAAAACATTACTCAGGGACACCAGAGGGCTGCCAATTTCGGTTCTGGAAAAGGCAACTGGGCGCAGGCAAAGTCTGTTAGGAGCCGAGGTGGAGAGGAACTGTGGGATGACAGAAATTCGTTTCTCACAGTTCTGCAGGCTGAGAAGGCCAAGGTCAGGATGCTGGTGGGGTAGGTTTCATTCTAAGGCCCCTTTTCTTGCTGTGAGGTGCCCACCTCCTCATCGAATGCTCCCATGACTTTTTCTTCGTGCGAGTGAGGAAAGAAGAAGCCATGTTGCATCCTCCTCTTCGTATAAGGGCACTAATTCCTTCATGGGGGCTCCACCCTCGTGACCTCATCTACATCTAATTTTCTCCCGAAGGCCTACCTCCTAATACAGTCACATGAGGACCAGGACTTCAACATAACAATTGTGTGTGTCTGTGTGTGTGTATGGGGGGGAGGAGGGGCGGCACAAACTGTTTAATCTTGGGTTGGTGGTTATTCTGATTTCTTAGAAGGGAATATTAGGGCGATCTTCCTCATAGAATATAAAATGTGGAGTCAAGGGCAAGAAATATTATATTTACCATTGACCTGTAACCTTAAGTCAACTTCCATATTCATTTATCCAAAAGACGATTAGACTAGGTAGGCAGCCAAGTTAACCCACAAAAATTGGTAATCTGACATGGCAGAATAATTTTGGGATAAAGAGAAGGTAGTTTTGGAGGTGCACAAGAAAGAAGAGAAATGGCAGAGAAATGAGTTTTTTGGTGTGTGTTTTTTTAAAAGGTTTCCTTCTCTGTTGTTACTTAGTTTTGTTTTGAAGAAAAGCTTTTCAGAAATAAACAAACACAGAGAAGGAAAGCTACCGTGAATGCTATATGTCACTCACAAGCTCACATCTAAGCCAGGAACACACCTGTCCCTGGGGCAACTTCCCTTTCAAACATCAGAGCACCCCCTTTCTCTAGCTCAGTGGTTCTCAACCTTCCTAATGCCGCAACCCTTTAATACAATCCCTCATGTTGTGGTGATCCCCAACCATAAAATTATTTTTGTCGCTACCTCATAACTGTAATTTGCTACTCTTATGAATCTTAATGTAAATATTTGTGTTTTCTGATGGTCTTAGGAGACCCTGCTAGCTGTTCGCGACCCACAGGTTGAGAACCGCTGCAGTCTAGCTCATCCAAGCAGATCATGGAGGAGGAAACTTTGGGGGTGTCCATATGCAGGAGGCTCAAGGCTGTCTGCAACAGATCTGGCGTTAATTGCCCAGTGCTCCCCACTGGAGCCCGCGGTTAATTCCAGGGAGGTTCACACTGGAGACTGCAGACTCAGGCTTGGCGCCGGAGCTGTTCCACACCATGTGCTGTGCAAATGGGACTGGCAGAAGGAAGGGACTCTGCTCCACAGCAGCGGGCTGCTCCAGCAGGCCTGACCCCAGCACTCAGCCACCTAGTTTCCTTCTTTTCCTGAAATGCACCGGCTTCTTTCACACTGAACTTCCTCCTTTGCTCCTCTGACAGCTATTGCCCTCATTCAAATCATGGAGGCTGATTCTGGGGCCCACAAACAGGTGATTTCACCCCACAGGGCCAACGCATTGGCCTACCCGATCCAGATGTCTTAGATTCATTAGTTGGTTGTGTTTTGTTTTGTTTTTATAGTTTTGATCTGTTGTGTTCAGGCAAATTGTTGCTGCAGCAAATGTGGTTGGAAAGACAGCAAACGTCTGTAAGAGGGAAGAGGAATGTATGTTATTTTCTTTTCTTCAAGATTATGACTTCGTCTTTGAAAAGTTTTCCCTGTAGTGTCCTAGACATGGTTTAGAAGAGTGGTTAGTGGTGTGAAATGAAGAATTTTAAATCTGAAACCAACAGATTTCCAAGATAACTCAGAGAGCAAATGGAGGACAAATTTATCTTTTTCTTCATGGTAATTGCATTCCTTTCAAATTTGGGTCTGAGGCAGGGAAAGAGTTGAGATTATTTCCTGCAGGCGGATTTTTTTTTCTTTTTTTCTTTTCCTTTCCCCCTGCCTTCCTTCCATCTGTTTTCTGATCCCCGTGAGGTAGAATAGATGAAGGTTGAAAACTGGGGAGTAGACAGTGTATGTTAGGTATTTTTGTGACTGAGTAATTTTAAGAAACAATTTTCAAATCAGGACTGATTTTCTTTAAAAGCGCACAGCTTTAGAACCTTATAGCCCACATACTTAGGCTGCAAACAGCGCTATTACAAAACCGTGTGGATTTTGGCATCGAAAACATAAAAACAAGCTTCTTGCAGTTGACATCTGATGTTGAATAAAGACATAAGGTCCTAAAAAGAAAATTTGTCTCCCCTTGTCCCTCTCTACATCTATTTCCAGAAAATTCTTTTTACTGAATTTATCCACATATTTTACCCCCTGAAAGTTAATAATCTTTCATTAGATGAGCTTCAGTATTTATTTTGTACCTACTGTGCACTGGGTATATACAGGTGGAGGGAAAAGTAGGTGTACAGTTGTATCAGAAAACAGTTTATTCTTGTTTTATTTATGAATTATTGTGTTTTCCATAAAAATAACTGTAAATCTACTTTTGCCCTGCCCTGTAAAAGTTGAGACATTGGGATATAATGAGACCCGGATATACAGAATATGTTCCTTGCCCCTGAAGAAGTATGCTCTTACTGAAGACTGTGTTTATCTATTATCTATCTATCATCAATCTATCCATCCATCCATGTATCTATGTATCTTATCTGAGAGCACTGTAAGTAATTCTGAGGAAAGGGAGCGTTTTGACTGGCGCAATCAGATAAAGCTTGGTGGAGAAGGTGGCACTTGAATTGGCCCTGGCAGGTAGAGGGTGCCCACCTATGCCCAGCTGAAGGAGGGTAATCTACCTGGTGGAAAGAGGAGCATGGGCCAAAATACAGAATCTAGACGGAGCCCCTGGATGTCTGGGAAGCCATCTCCCTGACACATCTATTCCCAACTGAGAGTCCCACTGCCAACCAAGCCCACGCGATGCTCCTAGAAACATGAAGCCTGCAGGAGAGGCACCCTCGCTACATTTGTGTTTACGGATGACAGAAGGCAAGCTCTGGACACAGCCACGTGAAGCTGGAAAGGTACTGGCTTGCTATCACTTCATTGAATTTAGACTCCATGTGAGTCTAATTCGTTCCGTAACCTTGAGGCGTGGGAAACTATGAGACACTCGAGTCGCGGTAAACTGGTGGGTCATGTGCAGCCGGCCGATCCGCGCGATGACTCCTATCTCAAATGTTGCTCGTATTTCAAAGCAAAAATCGCTCGCTCGACGGCTCGTATCTCAAAAATCTCGTATGTTAGGGCACTCGTATCTCGAGGTACCACTGTATTTGCAAAGGATAGAAACACCACCAGAGTTTTCTGCCTTTGTTAATGAGGTCTGTCCTCCCTAATGGCGAGATACGAACTGCAGGCTTTTTGCTGCATCACAGGGACCCTTTCGGTAGGTCCAGGGACAGAGTGGCTCCTTCCCCAGGGCACAGCGAAGGGGCTATTTCCCCGGGTCCGCAGGCCAGCAAATCCAACTCAGAGAGGCCGCAGCGCCTGCAGGTTGTGCCTCTGTTGTGTGGCTTGGCGTTCATTGAGCCCCTCATGGACTCAGCTAAGCGTCTGGAAGTAATCAGAGCCGCTAGCGACTTACACAGGAGGGTGTGTAGGTGAGGGTTGAAGATTCGAGATAACGTAGGGAAACCAGGCTTTGTGCCACGCTGGGGAAGAAACATCAACGTGACGAATGTGCGAGCAGACCATTGTTTCCCGGGAGTGGTTTTCTGTGTTTCATCACAGGCTTGCTCTCACTTCCCCAGAAGCGGAGTTCAAGTGCACATCGGACCAGAGACAGGTGGGAAGTGGCAGGGAGGCGGCAAGGACGCCCGGCAGATGGAAGAATAGACCCTTGGTGTCCACGTTGCCTCCACCGCCTCAGAGCCGCCTGCTCTCCATCCCTGCTGCTACTGGGTCGCAGCCGGAAGAGAGCTGTTTTCACTCGCTTCGTGCTTGACACATTCTTCTGGCTTTATGTCTTCTTTCTAAACCAGCCGGTGCTCTCTGTGCAATGACTGTCCGGGGAGTCTTCGGCTGTGAAAGGAACGTTTGGGGCCCTCTCCCTCACTGGCTCGCTCCTGAGAAGCACTGTTGTGAGTGCAGCGGCGTCTCTCACCCTCTAGACCACAAAGGAGTGATGTGGGGGGCGGGGTGCTAGCTGAACCGTACCCTGGTTCCATCCTCTGCTCCACAGATGCAGAGCGAGCATCTGCCGCCTGTGATTTCTGGCGCTGCCGGTGGAAAGGAAACGACCTTCAACTGCAAAAACACCACGGCTGCCTCCCGCCCCTAATGCCACTCCTTCCCTGGTTCCCATTCGCACTGGTACCCAGAGGGGCTGGCTCAGCTCCCTTTCCTTCCCGGGAAAGCACTTCTTTTTTTTCTTTTTTCTAATATATTTTATTGATTTTTTACAGAGAGGATGGGAGAGGGATAGAAAGTCAGAAACATCGATGAGAGAAAGACATCGATCAGCCGCCTCCTGCACAACCCACACTGGAGATGTGCCCGCAAGCAAGGTACATGCCCCCAACCGGAATCGAACCTGGGACCTTTCAGTCCGCAGGCCAACGCTCTATCCACTGAGCCAAACCGGTCTCGGCAGGGAAAGCACTTCTCACTCCAGAACCAAGGAAGCCTGGAACCCACAGCGGCCTGAGGGGCTTTGTAGCACTTGAGCGTGTTTGTGTATGTAACCTCATGCATTTCTCAACAAAGGCTGTGATGGAGTTGTCCCCCTTTCTAAGACCCGTGAAGCTGGCTGACCACATCCTCACAGCTGATTAAGGGGCAGAGCTAGGATGTCCATCAGCTCTCAAGTTCATTTTAAGGCCCTGACGCTACCTCACATGCAGGAATCAGGGGCAGATTGAACAAATGAAAGGGGGTCAGAATATGATGAAGACAGCAGTCAAGACAATAGGGGTTGTCTTGTTTTCCCGAAAATAAGACAGTGTCTTATATTAATTTTTGCTCCCAAGGATGCGCTAGGTCTTATTTTCAGGGGATGTCTTATTTTTCCAGGAAGAAGAATACGGTACATTTATTGATGGAAAAAAAAAAAAGAAATTTTGCCAAAACCAGTTTGGCTCAGTGGATAGAGCGTCTGCCTGCGGACTGAGGGGGTCCCGGGTTTGATTCCGGTCAAGGGCATGTACCTTGGTTGCGGGCACATCCCCGGTGGGGGGCATGCAGGAGGCGGCTGATTGATGTCTCTCTCTCATCGATGTTTCTAATTCTTTATCCTTCTCCCTTCCTCTCTGTAGGAAATCAATAAAATATATTTTTTTTTTTAAAAAAGGAAATGTATTTCCTGTCTACGGTATGGCAGTAGTTGTCATCACAAACCCTCTCACGGATGGGCCGCAGCGCAGCCGGAGCTGTTCGGGCAGGGAGAGGTCTCTTTAAATCAGGAGTCAGACGCCTGATGGTAGCTTCGGGGCCTTATATTCCGGGGAGGCCTTATGTTTGGGGGACACCTTATTATCAGGGAGGTCTTATTTTCGGGGGGATGCCTTATCTTACAGTGAGAGGCAAAACTGGAAGTAGGTCTTATTTTCGGGGGATGTCTTACTTTCAAGGAAACAGGGTAGGACGAAGAGCAAAGCCCTGGTTTCCCATGAGCCCTTAGGAATTGTCAGCCATGAGAAACACTCCTCAGGAAGTCTCCCAACATTCCCACGGGGTAAAGGGGAGGGTCCCAGGTTCCTGAGCACGCCAGGCCAGGCAGCTCACCCGACGTACTGTGCTCGCACTGTGCGGCACCGCGAGCAGCTTTCGGTCATTGACTTAGAAGTTTCTTGACTGGAGTGGAATGTGCATCACATCAAACTTACCGTCTTAACCGTTTTGTATAAATTCAGCAGGACTAAGTATGCCAACACAGCTATAAGGAAGAACTACAGAACTTTTTTTCTTGCAAAATCAAAACGGCACCCATCACCCCAGTGCCTCTCCCCCCTCCCTTGCACCTCCCACAACCAGCACTCTGTTTCTGAGTCTGACTGCTCAGGTGCCTCAATGAAGTCATCCGCTTGTCTTGCGACTTCTCTTACCCTGTTCGTTGCTGCCTCCATCGGGACATCCTCCCGATGCTTCCACTGGCTAATCTGATTCATCCTCCAGGACTCCATTTAGAGAGGATCAACTCAGACTGTCCGTGGTCCCCCACGCTCATTAAGTGCCCTTCCGTAATCACATCCAGCGGGGGTGTCTGTTCTAACCCCTCGATACTCAAAGTGGAGGAAGAGCGGCATCCTCCTTGGCATCTGGGAACTTATAACATAGGCAGCACACTAGGCCTTTAAGAAGATCTGGGTAAATCAACCTCTCTCTCTCTCTGGGTAACCCATCTCTCTCTCTCTCTCTCTCTCTCTCTTTCTACCCCCCCCTACACACACCCCCACCCAACCCCACTAAGTTTGATTCTAATTCACTAGACAAGGGGTCTGCACACCACTCACGAGCCAAATCTGGCCCGCTGCCGGCTTTTGTAAATAGTGTTACTGGAGCGCAGCCAGAGCCATTTGTGTATGTATTGTCTGTGCTTTTATGCAACAATGGAAGGGCTGAGTAGTTGCAACAGAGGCTGCCACAAAGCCTGAAATATTTTTTCTCTGGCCTCTTCCCAAAGAAAATGTGCTGGCTCCTCTACTGGGTGACAGGCTCTGTGAGTGAGAGCCTGGTCTCATTTTGCTTTCAGAGAAGAAAAGCAGCTCAGTGTAATGGTTATGATGTGCAGGTGCGCGCACTTACCAGATTTACAGCTGCTTCTGCCGTTTCCCTGCAAGTGACTATGGGCAAACCACAACTTCTCTGTGTCGCGTTTCTCGTCTATACACGGGATCTATATATATATAAAAGCCTAAGGGACCAGCTGACCTGGGTGACTGTCCGGTAACGATGACGTGCGATGACCACCAGGGGGCAGATGCTCAACACACAGGCATGGAAACATGGAAGACTGATGGATCTCAGAGGGAAGGGAGAAAAGGGGAGAGCAGGAAGAGTTAACCAAAGAACTAGTATATGCATACTAGAGGCCCAGTGCATGGTCCCTCGGCCTGGCCTGCGGGGATCGGGCTGAAACCGGCTCTCTGACATCCCCCCAAGGATTCCTGGGTTGCAAGAGGGCGCAAGCCAGGCCGAAGGACTCCACCGGTGCACCAATTGGTGTGCCAGGCCTCTAGTATATAATAAAACCTTCCTTACAAGGTTGATGTGTGGGTTAAATAAGTTAATGTATGTGAAGTGGTTCAACTGTCACCGTCAGCTGATGTTACCTCTTAGCTAGTATAGGCATTTTAGAGCATCATGGGGATTTGTAGATGTTGGCAGAATGACCCTAACAGACACTATCAACACTCCTTCTCTGCTGCCTCCTTGCCAACATATAGCCGTTTGTCTTAGGTATCTAACCTTCCCGGAGGGTGAGCTCCTTTGCTGGGGTGGGGAGGGGAGATTATACTAGTGCTAGTCAATCCTGAGAATGCCACTCTCAGTGTCAGTGGATTGGTTTACAAGTGGGAAGTTCTGGCCAATGAGACTCTTAAAGGACTTCTGAGAAATAGTTTCCTCACTTTTTAAAAGAAAAAAAAAATGAAGGCAATGCCTCGATTCTTTCAAATCCTGTTTGGTAAGAACGTGATGCCCTAAAACGGTGACTACCAGGAAGGACAGACTTGCATGTTTACAAGGGCAGAGCAGAAAGAGGGAAAGAATCCAGCCATTTCTGAGATCAGAGTGGCTGAAACCTTTAACCCCCGGGCTTACCTACTCAGGTACTAATTTTACGGAGGAAAACACATTTTCCTAGTCGTTTCAGTCCCAAGCATTCTAACTCAAATCGCCAGGGGCCATGTTTACACATATTTTTACTCCACCCAGAACCTAACAACTGTCGTTGGGTGCGATGAGGTAGTTGGAAAATGGATGGGCTGGGTAGAGGAAAAAAAAAAAAAGGATAAAAAATGTTCTGGGTTAGTGCAGCCCAATTCTTCGCTGGCTTTTATCACTCTCAGCTGGGAGTACATTCTCCCGAAACCTGTGGCTCTCTCCCAAATGCCAATCAATCTCCCTCGTTGTCTGAACTTGTTACCCAAGTCACAAGCTGGCAGGCTGTTTCAAGGCCAGATGGGTTTTGATGATTTCTTTGGCGATATCCATGATTTCCCCTCCGGGTAGAAGGAGGGTGTGAGGACAGCTTATCTTTTTGGGGCAGAGGAAGTACAGGTGGGGTCTCTTATATAACATGGAATATATGGAAGTTTTCCTTGGGTTGGAAGTGCCGAAAAGATTCCTTAGAATTTTCAGCCACGGGGGTTTTTCTGGTGTGTCAGCTTAATGTACTGGTTTTGTAGGACTTCGGGGCCAGGGCTAGTAACAGAGGTTTGAAGCCATGTAGTTTCAAAAGGAAATACATATGAGGGTCAAGTATGGGGAGAGGCGGCAACAGAAGCCAGGGCTCCAGCTGTCACGAGGAGCACATTGGTCCTAGAGCAGCGGTTCTCAATCTGTGGGTCGTGACCCCTTTGGGGGTCAAACGACCCTTTCGCAGGGGTCACCTAAGACCATCAGAAAATGCAGATATTTACATCACGATGTATAACAGTAGCAAAATGTCATGGTTGGGGGTCACCACCACATGAGGAACTGTATGCAGGGGTCACGGCCTTAGGAAGGTTGAGAACCACTGTCCTAGAGGACAGAGGCAAGGACCAGCTCCAGGAAATCAGCTGGACTCGCTGCGGTGCCACACCCTGCAAGTGCTCGCCAGACATGGACACGCCCGTGAGGGTCTCAGCTAACTCTAAAGCCACAGAAATCACTGGAATGATCCACTTTTAAGGCTAGAAGGCTCCAGGAGACACTATCTCACTTATGTCCTTGCCTTTAGGCAGTAACATACCTCGAGCCTCTCTATTACAGTAGCACAAGTTTTATGGTTAAAGCCTGGAGGGGGCGTGGAGGGAGAAAAAAGATTTCACAATTTTCCCATAAACCCCTTTGTGTGCACGTCACCTCCTTCAGAGTGGAACAGAACCTTAACTCTTGTTCTAGACCTACCCATTCTCGTCAGTCTAACCCCAAGACCTGCCCCCACATGGGAGGATCCATAACTTGGGGCTCTAGCAGGCTGGAACTGAAGAATGAAGGGTGAGCCAAGGTCTCAATGACACCCTTCAAACGTCTTTGTCAGCTACTCAGATGCATTTAATGTACCCCACTTTCCTTGTGACTTTCCCTCTGCCCTCTTCTCTACCAATACTTTTTCCTAATTGGTCGTTTTATTTTTAATGATTTTAGAGAGCAGAAAGGAGAAAGAATGAAAGGTTGATTTGTGGTTTTGCTGATTTACACATGCATTGGCTGATTCATGTATGTGCTCTGACGGGACTGAACACGCAACCTTGGTGTACCGGGATGATGCTCTAAACAACTGAGCTACTCCGCCATGGCCTCATTGCTCCATGCTTCTGAAGGCACTGCAGCCTGACACAGCCCCTTCGCCTTCATCACTGGTGTTCTTAAAGACGAAGCAGGTCCTTCAGAACAGGAAGTTAAAATCTTTCTGTGGGCCACCATTCCCTGTAGGTGTGCTAGCATTACTGGTTCCGATGAAAAGTTCCCCATGAGACTTGTGAGGAGAGAACCTGCTCTTTCCTGGGGTTCTACTCTTTGGGCCTTCTCAGCCCTGGAGCAAGGGTTTCCAAAATTCCCTTTGCATATTTGAGCTGAATATGCAAACTGCCATGCGATTTTGTTGAAGGAAAACAGAGAGGCCATAAAGGCCCGAACTCAGCTGCTGCTGGGGAGGAGACTAGGAGGAAATAAAATCAGCAAAATTTGCAACCCAACTTTCTTTCAAGAAAGGGGGTGGAGGGGGGGCTGGCAGTCTGCTCTAAAGTCTTCACAAGAGAAGTAAGCCACCCAGGGAAGCAGCCTTCAATGACACCCTCCATAGGGCTGATGAGCTGGAAAACAGCCAATCAGCAAGCAGTCCCTTGAGAAATGCTTGCCCTCCCTCTAGAATTATTGGGAAACTAGGGGTCTGGCTTTCAAGAACGGTCCCGGCTGAACTTCCAGTTTCCTGGTGGGAACAGAGCGCTCAGAAAATTATATTCCCCTCCAAAGAAATCTATTTTTTTTTTCTTGGTTTATATAGATTTGTATATTGGTGGATTTGGTACATGTCTGCACAGGGCCGGCAAGCAATCTTATGGAGGAGGGCAAAAGGAACTCACACAGATTCCTTATTCAAAGGAAACAGAATCTATCCACCAGCAATGCCCCAAACACCACAAAAAACGTATGACACTTGGACATGCGTACAATTGATACATATATCCCTCCATCACCTGCTACACACGGAGCAGAACGAAGGGAAAGCAGTGCTAGTGAGCCCCATGCCTTCTGAGCCACAGCCCAGAGGGCAAGGCCTCCCATTGGTCCCTGGGGGCAGAGTGACCCTCCTTCCCAGCCTTCGAAGAACGGGTAATGACCGACGGCTACCGGGAGACACCCATCCTCTTGGGGTTGTCCGGGGTTTCTGAGGCAGAGGTGCTGATGGTAGACTCCTCATCAGAGGCACTGAGATCCAAGAATTCCAGGATGATGTCCCAGAGGCAGTAAATCAAATGCCTGAAACGAATGGACAAAACAACTCAGGGGAAGGGGTGGCTCAGTCCGGAGACGCCAGGTCTTGTTTATGACCCTTGTTTTCCCTCCCCTCACCCCCATTACTGATACATAAACTTCAATAGCTGGACCAATCCTCTACCATGGAACAGATTTGTTGTCCTAAAAAAGGCTATTGCCTCAGTAAAGAGAGAAACAATTTGAGGCTCGATTTTAGGAAATTCTATCCTTATTTGCATAGCTAAGCAGTTTCTGTGAGGGAGGGAGAGCGACTTTCTAAGAACTTCAGCCACCGACTGCTGCCGTTTTTCATAATTCACTCGCTATAGATTCACTGGTCACCTCGCTGGCAATGAGGCAAAGGCCCGGGCCCCGAGGAATGGGACTTAGTAAATGCTCTCTACTTGGGGACAGGGTTTGAGAGAGGAGTGGAAGTTCATACTTTTTCAGAAGCATTCTATCCCAAGGCACCAGCCAGGAGATACCTACTTCTTTTTCATTATTCTAGAGCAGCGGTTCTCAACCTTCCTAAGGCCGAGACCCTTGCATACAGTTTCTCATGTGGTGGTGACCCCCAACCATGAAATTTTGCTACTGTTATGCATCATGATGTAAATATCTGCATTTTCCAATGGTCTTAGGTGACCCCTGTGAAAGGGGCATTCGATCCCCAAAGGGGTCGCGACCCACAGGTTGAGAACCGCTGGTCTAGAGTATTCACTCAGTTTTTCTGGTCGCTTTACCAAAGTCCTACCTCATTATTTGATCTACCTCATAGTAAACAAAAACCATCCCTGATCCTAACAGTAATACAGCTTTGTAGTGAGGCCGAGAACCCATGGCTGACAATCGTCATATGGCCCACACTGCCAGACCAGGGGACCCTCTTGGGGTTCACGGATGGCAGGAAGAACCACCAAGCACACTGAACAAGCTGAGGGTGACCAGGCGTTTTTAGTCGCTCTTGGGGGGCCTTCCACCTGCAAACACAGAGGCTGGTCCAGCGCTAGCTCACTACACAGGACAACTGGCTCAGAGCCAGCAGCGCGGGCTTTACTCAGTGTGTGAGGACCTGGACATCGGTCTGCAGTTAGGCCCAGGGCAAGAAGAGGCAGCAGCAACCCGCTCTTAGCACGGGCACCCCTGAGAGCAGAGCCGGCTCCAGCTGTGCTGAAACTGGGGCTCACTCTTCGGCCTACCTGTTGATGAGGGGTTGCTGCAGTGACTCCAAGACGAGGCTCCAGCTCAGTTGGCATTTGTCCGCCCCAAGGATCTGCACTACAGTATCTAACGAAGAAAACGCAGATACGGTCTTAGTGTTAGGTAACATCTTCTCATCATCTCTTGGACTTTTAGCCACTTGTGAGGGAAGGGGGAAAAAAGGTCAGATAAACCTACTATCTTTCAAATGGTGATTTTTGGCATACCGCTGAACTACAGAGCCAAACTCAAAATTCTCAAAAAAAAAACAACAACAGAAAAGCTAAGAAAAAATATTTATTTAAAAGATGCTTTTATTGCCCAGCTGACATGGCTCAGGGGTTGAGCAATGACCTATGAATCAGGAGGTCTCGGTTTGATTCCCGGTCAGGGCACATGCCCAGGTTGCAGGCTGGATCCCCAGTGTAGTGTGTGCAGCAGGCAGCCCATCCATGATTCTCTCTCATCACTGATGTTTCTCTCTCTCTCTCTCTCTCCCCCTTCCTCTCTCTGAAATCAATAAAAGCGTATTTTATTTTACTTTTAAATACATATTTTTATTAGCTGCACACAGTTATTACTCTGGTAGCTGCGGGATTTCTGGTGAGGTCACAGTGATCCTTTCCATCCCCTCAGTACCACTTGGGTGAGGAGAGAAAGAATCCAGCCGTGATCATGTTCCTATTAGCCTGAGACTCGGTAGGTCAACAGGTTGAGTCTGGCCACATTTAAGGCCCTTTTAAAAATGGGGAAGGGTGTGAGATAACAGTGGCAAAGCCTGACTGGAAGAGAACAGTTATTAGCGTTGTCAATCTCACTGTCCAATTACCTGGCAGGATTCCCATAAGGCTCTGCAAAGCCTGTTTCTCAGCCGCCACCTTCTGCTCCTGGGTCCTTACAGGCCGTGGGTACTTGGGCAAAACCCCACCTGGCCAGATGGACTCCCGGAGAAGTCGGAGGTACCGCACCCAGCACTGTGGGCATGTCAGATTAGCCACCTGCACCTCTAGCCACCTGGGAGGACGAGAAGAGAAAGGGCAGAGAAAGCAGAAGGAAAGGGCGCAGCAGGTGTAAATTACGTGACCATCAGAACAGGGCAAAGCGACGTTAGCGCCCACTCTGGCAAATGAAACCAAGCCAATGCAACAACTTGGCTCACAGCAACTGAAGATGAGAAATAATGATGACATTATTTACCGAGTCTCTACTACAAGCCACACCTCAACGGGGTTTCACGGAACACAACCGAGAGCCCCTGTCTCTGGGCCAGGCTGCACGTCTCCAACTCAGTTCTGGTGCCGAGCACTGTAACTTCCCAGTAACGAGCACACACAGGCTTTGTAGTTACAGTTTAAATATTTTTTAAAATATATTTTATTTTATTGTATAATATATTTTATTGATTTTTTACAGAAAGGAAGAGAGAGGGATATAGAGTTAGAAACATCGATGAGAGAGAGACATCGATCAGCTGCCTCCTGCATACCCCCTACTGGAGATGTGCCTGCAACCAAGGTACATGCCCCTGACCGGAATCGAACCCGGGACCTTTCAGTCTGCAGGCTGACGCCCTATCCACTGAGCCAAACCGGTTTTGGCTATAGTTACGGCTTAGATGGCTTTACACAGATCCCTCGCCCTCGAGACCTTGTGCACCACCCAGTCGGTCTTCAAACCCCATGACCTGTTGTGGCACACCTGTCCTTTGCTCATAATATTCTCTCGCTGACAAGGCCCTCTCCTTTCTAGTGGCAAGTCCATCCTCTGGCAAGACCTGTTTAAACGCCTCCGCTCCATGAAATCCCTGACCACTCCAGACAGAGTGCTTCCCCTCCCTTAGACTTCCACCAGCATTTGGTTCTGCACAGGGTTGAAAGGAATAATTTGCTTTGGAATAGATATTATTTTCTCATGTGTTTACAGCTTTACTTTTCCAATGAAATTGTAAGCACCCAAGAGTTCTATGTTTTATACTTCTAAAATGTTTCCAACTGTGCTCAAGAAATATTGACTGATGGTGTAGTAATTGTTCTTAGAATGAAAATTCTCCTCTTTGTTTACATTTCAAGAATCAGTAACTCTGAGGGGCAAATATACCAAGTCTGAAGTTCTTGCAAGGCACTCCCACCTTATTCTTCCTTTGTCCCTGCGGATTTTTTCCCGAGCCGTGTGGTCACTAGCTGAAGTTCAAGACCACTGAGGCCTCCTCACTCTGTATGGTTGAGACCGGCATGGCTCTGACTGTAACGGATGGGCCATCAACAACCGCTAATCATGCACGGAAGACTGTCTGACACAGCACCACATGGCAGCTCATGCCACCGCTCCTATGCCCAAGCTACTGTGGCCCATCCAAGAGCAGAGGAGGCTTCCAAGGCAAACTTTATTTAACCTCCACTCTCCCAGACAGTCTGCATTCCACTCCAGCGAGGCATTCCAGCCTCGGGGGCTGCAATCCCCCAAGCCCGGGGCTCACAAATAATTCTAAGAATAGGAAGCCCGAAAGGTAACGGCAGGGCAAGAATGGCGCACACCGATGGAGATCAAGAGCGGCACAAAGCTGCGCTTGCCCAGAATAGCCGTCACGATCGTATCTGTTATTATTAGGGCTGCATCTCCTTTTTATAGGGCTTTCATTCAGCGAGCCTCAGACGCCCAATGAAAGGGATCCCGTGGCAAGAATTCCTGTTCCTGTTTATAGAAGAGGGCCACCAACGGGGTGGATACAATGACCTGATCGGGTTCTCTGCAAGGAAGCCAGTGACCCAACTGTCACCCCAGGTTCTCCTCCTCACCTCAGGCCACGTGTACTTGAGTGACGTCTGCACTGGGGTCCCATGTAGCTGACAGGAGGGAGAAAGGGCTAGCACTGAGAAACCAAAATGTGTAAGTCCTTCAAAGAGCCAGAATCCTAAACAAGAAACCTTCCGCTCGAATTGGTTCTAGCTCAGTTTCTCCCTCACGTACACCTGTAGTAAGTCAGTTCGCCCTTATTTTTGTGCTCTGGGGCCAATAATGCCTGTGACTCAATGCTTCACAAGTATCTCAGCAGTTGCTCAACCCTCCTGAGACTTAGCATAATACCCTCCGGCGACTCTGGGTGCCTTGGTCACCCCTGGGCCTGTGGGATGTCTCGATGTGTGAGCCTGATTACTTTGAATTCAACGTCAATTCCTCTGATAGGAACAGATAGGACTTACTTGCATTCTTTCACGGTAACTTAGTGACTCAAGCATACAAGTGCAAAACAAACATTAGCATGTGAAAAATATGAATGTATCCGTTTATACCAATCTACAAGACTCCAGCTTGTCAGACTCTAAATGGGAATGTTAGGAAGGAGAATCCAAGTGTGAAAGAGTAAAAATAAGCCCTTGATAATGAGGTGAGTCACTGAGCCAAGTCCAATTGTGGGATTTAACTAAGATAATATGCAGAGCTGACAAAGGTGATGGAAATCTCCCAGTGGAATGTCAACTGCTCACGCAACAAAGGCACCGTGTCAAGTTCTACAAGCCCGAGGCCAGAGCCGAGCAACAGAGGGCCTAGAAGAGTCAGGCCCAGGAATATAAGAAGTACGTGTGCAAACTGGCAGACAACAGACTTCATGTCTAAGAGGAGGAGAGTTAGAAAATGGCTTCTATTTGCTAGCTGCTGTAGTTTTTTCTCCTTGTTCTCTCGCATGTCCTGAAGGTTAAAGTTACAAACCACATGCACGTCTACCAGAGACTTAAACATTCGCTGCCCAGGATGCTCCTCTTCCTCGCCCTCCAGGAAAGCAGAGGCTTCTCCTGGACCTGCGCCTGGAATTAGCACCTTTCATTTCCTAGCTCCAGGCGGCCCACGGAGGAGACGAGGGCAATCAATCTCTCTGGTTCACAGAACTTCTGAGATATGGTATCTTGTCACGAATGATGAATATCCCAATCTGGAAGGAAATGCAATAAAACCCAAACCAAGAAAATCACCACCACCAGCAACTACTCCATCTGCCAATACTGCCCTGCCCTTCAGACAATACAAAAAATGGCTGAGCTGCAGACCAGATTCTAAGGCATGCCTTATTAATGCAGACATTGCCTTTCTGCAGTTGTCCATGGCCACATTCAGGACTTCTGGCTCATCTTCATGCCTATCACCAAGCAAAGAACCAACCAATTGATAACCATAAAGAAGCTAGGCGTTTCTTCTCTCCTCTCCACTCGACTCCTATTTCCCTTCCTTTTATTCTACCATCCTTCTCTCAAGTGAAGATCCATACACCACCAGTACTGGATCTAACTTTATTAATTCCTTTCATCCTGTTCTGATTTTTCTAAAGCTGAACTAGAACAGAAAAAGCAAAGAGATTAGGCACTGGAGTATTAAAGGAGAGACTGATGTCTTAACTCCTTGTTTTAATCTTCACCCAAATCAATATGTTTTCATTGATTTTAGAAGAGGAAGGAGGAAAGAGAGAAACTTTGATCAGTTCCCTCCTATACGCACCTGACTAGGGATCAAACCCATAACCTAGGTATGGCCCTGACTAGGAAGCGAATCTACAACATTTTGTTACACAGGATGATGCTCCAATCAACTGAGCCATACAGCCAAAGGCTCAACTCCTTTTCATTAATTTTCTTCAGCTCTCTACTCCACATGTTGTCTTTCTATACTTGACCCGGGAGTGAGAAGGTTAAAAAGGAATCTGTGTCCCTAGAGTTCTCTTGAAGAAAAAGAAACGAAATTTATGTGCTGAAATTGCTGGAATCTGTTGGTAACACTATTATGCTAACAGAAATCTAAGTTTCAAAGTTGATACACACACATATATGCCTGTGACAATGAATTATGAATTACTTATAAGAAATAATTTACTGCATGCATGGGAGGGGGGGCAATGGGAAGATATGTACACATGTAATGCATTAATTTAAAAATTGTTTAAAAAGAAAAAATTCATTAAATACAAATGTAATACAAAATGCATGGGGCAACTATGGTAGAGAAAAGCTTTAGATAGAATTGGTTTTATTTCTAACTATTATTCCAGTTCTGGGGATATCTTAGAGATATCTCCTTCCATCATCCTACATATTTTCCCAAACCAAAGAAGAAAAAAGCCAAACCAGGTCTGTTCGGTCAGGCCATCTGAATGGTTCAGAGCAAAGGGAAGGCTTACCAGTGGGCCCAGCAATAAAATGAGAAAAAGCAACAACAGATTGACACTGAGACATTCAAGAGCCTCTCTGATGGCAGGTGTGGAAGGAGAAAGGATATAGAGATTAGGGAGTGCTCACCTCATCCATGTTCAAAGGAACCTGGTCTAAAATAGCTACAGATAGAGGAATGTAGCAGCAGCTAAAAAAATGGAACAGTTTAATACTAGGCTTACGATGGCACTTCAAGGTTAGCCGAAGGTCATTTCCCATCCAAACAGCAGAATCAAATGTCATGGGTAGGGGAAAAAGCTTTAGGGACTATGTCTAATCTCATTAGCCAAATTCCCTTCACTTCTTTTCTAAGAGCTGCTATAGCTTACTAGAGGCAGGATCCTAAGTAAGTAGGGCTTCATGGGGAGGGTGAAGGGGCGAGGGGAGGGGAGTGAAATCAAAACACAGAAAATATTCCCGAGAGAAATAACAATATTCTAACAAAAATGCCTGGTGCAATCTCAATAAAAGAAAAGTGACTCATTCCTTGTACCCCTTGTATTCACTGGGTTGAACCTCTGTAGACAATCCTAGAGTAATTACGCTCCAACCTCATCTTATTATACCAAAGACTGTTTGAAGAAAAGGAGAGAAAAGTAAGAGCAGGTCAAAGCTGCTCTCATTCTAAATAGATGTACAGTAGGTTAGAATTGTCCACTAACCTTACTACCCTTAGACAGCTTTTCCAACCTTGACATTGCCAATTCTTTGTGCGAAAGGCTGTCCTGGGCACTGTGAAAGGTTCAGCAGCATCTCCCGTCCCAGTACTAGTTGGGTGACAATGCTCCGGACAGTGCCACAGGTTCTCTGTGGGATAAACCACTCTCAGTAGAGAATCACTGCCTTCGTCTTAGGACCCTTTGCATACAACCTGTCTGGCCATTTTTGAAGCCATTTAAAGCTGGTGGTTGCACCAGGATATTTTCAAATTTGGGATGAATAGCGGCAGAGGCCATGTAATTAGCTTTGTGGCTTATGACATTGAACTAAAACAGAAATAGGTTAGAACAGAAATTATGAAAGTGAATCTCATGTTTTGGGACCCTTTTGTTTCATATATGTATATAACCACTAGCTGGATATATCAGATGTGCATTTGTGTGTGCAGGTGTGTGTGTATGTGTGTGTTCATGGTGGGTCATGATGTAAAACATATTTCTAATTGTGGTATAAAGTTTTAGGAAAGTTTAAAAAACACTGATATAGGTATAAGAAATTAGAAATTCCAAGAAAAGGGGGAGGGGAGCACAAACCACCTTTTTGGTCTCCTGCAAACACTCCCCACCACCCAGCACCCTGCAGAATGTTTATAATGGCACAACCCACCGTCCTAACACAGCACTATGAGCACTTGCTCATTAAGTCAGTAGCACCAATGTACCGGGGAGAAACAAAGGAGTGATGGTGTGGATCCATGGCATTTCCCATTAAACAAGTTATTTTTGCCAACCTCCCACCTGATAAAAGTAACACCCCTCTTCCCTCTGATTCCTTTTGCAGGCCTCTTGCCTTCCTGCCATAGCCCTTTGTTGAGTTTAGTCAGTTTCTCCCTGGCGGCTCGCAGCTCTGTCTGGGCTTCTGAGCCCTGTAACTACCCAAACCCAGGCTCCTCAGCTGTGTCTGGGAAGTTCAGCACTGTGACCCTCTGACCATGTATCTAGGTCACCATCCTTTCTTGTTGGGAGAAGAATGAGGGGGAAAGGAACCTCAAGGGCAAGAAACTCCTATTTCTTTCTCCCAGTGACTGTTGTAAAATCTAACATGGCTCATGGGGTCTACATAATTTCTTCTTTGATTTTCGCTTTTATGTTTTAAATCACAGATCCACATCTTTAAAACATGTGCTTCAAGAGTAGACTAAATACTGCCTAAACACTACAATTTAAGAACCCGAGTTCCCTACTTTTATATCTAGCCGCAGAGTTTTTTGGTTTTGATTAGCAATGTATAAGTTATGGCTATAAAATATATACTAAGAATTGAAGCATTATTAATCAAGTTAAAGAAATTATCTGTTGGATCTTAAAGGTTATCCATTCCAATTTCATCAATTCACCTAAAAACATTGAGAACCTTTGAGTCTTTCATAGCAATAGGCTACTTTAGAGCTGGTAGACTATTTTGAGGTTATGCCCATAGCCAAGGGTTCTAGCCTGTGAATCCAGAAAGCTGAGCTTTTATTTTAGTTTCTCTACCAATTAGGAATGTGACTTTGGGGAAGTTGCTTAATTCCTGAAAAATATAATTTTAATTCATTAGAGATGCTTCTTAAATAATGGAACCAAAGTCTGCCTTCTTGTAACTTCTAGTCATTGCTCCTATCTGTACCCCCTAAAGTTAACACGAGGTACCTGTTACCACATTTAAATCTTTCATACGCCAACACTATGCATTTTTAAATACATCTATGATTGCTCCCTAACTTTTTCTACCAGTTATACATCTTTGACTCCAACAACCTCGAAGTTGAGCACACAGATGGCACTCAATAAATGTCTGATGAATGAAGGAAAGAGATGAATCACTCATCATCCTGAGTGGATGCTATTCTCTGATGAAAGAATTTAACAGGATAAATGAGGGCAATGCTCTATCACTAGAAATTTCCCTCTAGGTTGACATCAATTTATTAGATATTTTTGGACTAAAGACACTCAATTTGTCACGAATCACTTATAAGTACTATAGCTAAGCCATGTATACCCATTTTGTTCCTATGGATATTGTGAACATACAGCAAAACTTACTGAAATTCAGACATAATATAACCGCCAATACAGTCCTTGTGTTTAGTGTCTACTAACCCTGCTAAAGAAATAAAAACTATGTACAAGCAGGACAGGTTCCCACTGGATGCACACTGGTTTTGAGAGCTTGCCATCTACTTTGCCAAGTGTTCACAAAACAACTATTTAACTAACTTCTTCAGAAATTTCCAGAGATAAACGCCAGGTTCAATAACCTGCATCCATTCTTTTTAAAAGGCATGGCATTTGTCTATCTCCAACCCAACACATCTCCGTATGGCAATTTCCAGTGTAACCTTTGGCCACTAGTGTGCACATCCTATATTCCAAGTCAACCCTGACTTATTTGAGTAACACAAATATGCCATCTATTTTACCTTTAGTGCTCTATTCTTCAGTGTTTATTCTCAACTTTCTTTCATCCTTTAACTCCTATCTCAGATGTCCTCTCCTCTGTAAGACTGTCCCAGTCTCTCTCATAACTGATTACTGAGTCCTTTTTCTGAATCACATATAAAGTTCTTTTTAAAGTCCCAACTTTATACTACATGTCCTTATTTATAAGGTTGCATCTCCAAGAGGATATACAACTTCCTAGGGTAAGAATTTGCAGTCTTTGTATTTTGATCACTTACCCTAATGTCTGGCACAGGGTAGGTAATCAATAAATATTAGTTATTGAGGGAATTAATGTGTATGTGGGACAAACACTGGTCAAAATAAGCTTTGCAGAAGGCAAAAGTCACAATACTTAAAGCAGCAGCAACAGCACAGTGAGCTTAACTATTCATGCTTATGGAGGGTACTAATAGATTAAAGAAACAGTGGGCTATCTAGAAATCCTTTGAATCTGGCATTTTATAAGTACTTACGTAAACCTTTGGCAGGTTTATGTTCCTAATAATTTCTTAGTTAGGCTACGCTGTGTGCCAATACACCAGCTGTAGGGTGGATACTGTCAGAAGAACACTGGGCACTAAGTCAGCTGAGCTAGAACTAAGAATTCAGCAGGAATAACCCAGGCAATTCCACCTGGTTCTGCATCCCCCCAGAAGGGAAAAAAGGTGGAGGGCCAGGGAGCGGGTCGGCCATGCTTCATCTCGGACACTCTATAAATCCCTGGCAAGACTGTCAGCAGTTATGTTTTGGTCAGTTTTCCGGGTGAGTACGCCCACAGGACACAGAAGGGACTGAAAGTCAAACAAAAGTAAAGGGGTTATAAGGACCATGAGTCACACTTGTATTTTGGGAAGTGCTCCTGATGAATGGAACAGCATCAAACTGACTCCGGCCCATTACTTATAACTATTAAGAAGAAATGAAAAGGAGGTAGCAAGATGTTGGGGGGAGAGAGGGGCAAAGGAAAGGCCAGGCTACCTTTCCATCAAATACAGAAGGAAAGGGGTACACTTAGGGGTTCTGTGTTCAGGGGACAAATGAGACTGACTGCAAAGGGAGATCTCCGGAAATCTGTTCTAGATTTGAGTAGTAGTAACACCCTTAGGATCCCAACTTGAAAGTTTATTATAGCGTAGCTCTAAAGGCCTTCAGATTAACTTTTCTCAGAACCATACCATGTCGCTATCAATGCACCATAACCCAGCTCTAAAAACTCAGGGCGGGGAGACTTTAAAAGCTAGGCAAAATCAAAGTCATACTTTTTGGATGACTGCCTACTATTCATTTGATCCAAATAAAAGCAGCAGCTGGATATCTTCCTCACAATCAACAAATCCCTCAGAGTCTCTGGAATAGCCAGCGCCTCTGCTCCAAGTCCAACTGATGTCTCTGTCAGGACGAGGCCAGCACAGTTGTCACCCCAAAAGTGAGCACACAACAGGTTCATACCTCTCTGGGCAAACTACCCAAAGAGCTACAAAGAATTCGCACCGGCAGTGTGTAGTAATAAATGGAAAAACAAACAAACAAACAAAAAAAAAAAAACACTGAAAAGACACAAACAGTTTTAAGCCTGGTTCGACCACTTAAATGCTGAAGGGACTCTCCCGTATTCTGGCTTGCTTCTTAATGGAACAGGCTAATTCTTGCCTTCTTCATAAATGATCAAGATCAAGTGAGAACAATGAAGGCAATGTTCCGAGTCTTGTGTGGGTGTGCAAGTGTCCAGAAAACATTCCTTTGGATCTACTCGAAAAATCCTACAAGATCCAAGGAACTAAAACCATGGCAGGATCCCGAGCGAGCTTTGTATTTAATGCCTCCTTTTTTCCTTTTGTAAAACACATTCTCCTAGCAGGTTCAGGGAGATAAATATTAGCACAGTGAACCATTTTTGTCATGAGTGTTTAAAAAGATTGGGGAGAACTGATCCTGTGGAATTATGGGTAATTAGAAGACTGGCAAGCTCTCCCTCGGAGAGATGTATAGCTACGACTTTGGTATCCCAAAGGGCCTTGAGTACAGGACAAACTAGTGTGTAGAGAGTACGGACAAAATTTTTCACCTTTGGATGTTCAGGGATTTTATTACTGGAGACTGTCTGGTTCACTCTGGTTCCCGAGGCAAAACTGATCTCAGTGAATTAGCTTCAGCACTAAATCCCTGATGAATGGAATGCACCCTAAGGGACAATTTCTGGGAGTACATCCTGCTCAGAGAAGCAAGCGAATGCTGAAGACCGATCAGATCAGAGGGGAGAAGGGGAAAGGTGAAAAACAACTCTTCTAAACGTCAGTGGTACCAAGGAGAGGACAGATAACTTTGGAATCATGGAGCAAAACAAGAAGGATTTTGATTACTATCACTCCAAGGCAAGGGACCCATAATTCCAAAACGTGGCTTCCTCCACGATGAATGGGTATTATTTAAGCTGCAGCGCCTCCTGGTGCCCAAAGGGAGAATTCCTGTCTTAAGGCTCCCAAGCAGCAATAATAGCCTGACAGGCTTACCATAATACCTTTAACCAGACAAAAGGATCTGTCTTGTGTGTAAGTGCACACACATTCAGAAAGGGGCTGGCTGAAAATATTCAGAATACATTTAAAGGTTCTTTTTATTTAAAAGTAGAAAATGCCCCATTCTCCTCTTTAAAAAATGTTTTAGTGCCTGGAATATGCTTTATCCTAAACCAGTCTACATGATACCTATCTTATAAGCTTTAAACCCTTACTTCTTCGATAAAGCCTACCTAGCATTTATGCCATGCTGCTTGGGACAAGTATCAGGTCATCTGACCTCATATTGTTCAACATTTCTGCTTCTGTGGGTTAACCCTTCAAAGAGGCTGAAAGCACCTTAAAGTAGAACCTGCCACCCTAGGTCTAAAGAGCTAACACACAGCAAGTACTTACTAAGTACACATAGGCAGCAAATCTTACACGTTTCAAAAATTACTTGTAAAGAGGACACCATAACAAGAACTAGATAAAGTTGGTGTCCTGGAAGGCAAAGGCAGAGGGGCGGGAGTACCTTGGTTGTGAAGAAACTCAAAGTTTCTGCTCTGGATATGACCAGGAAACATTTTAAGGATGTATGTAGGTGTGCACAGACAGATAATATGAAGAAAGAGATTTGAAGGATGCAGCAAAGACGTGGAGGGCCAGGAAATAATCTGAAGGGAACATTTGAAGACATAGTTTGAGATAATTTTGTATCTGGGCCTCCAGATACAAAAGTCTGCAATTTTCTGCAGAAACTGTGTATTGAAAGAGATCAGGTATCAGTTAGCACAAGGCACCAGAGCTGAACTGAAAGAACAAGAAGTTTATGTAGCAAAGGAAAAGCCAGTGTTTTCTGAGAAACTATTCATCTAAACTCAGATAACTGAATGCAAAAGGACATAGACCAAGGGAGACTATAGAGTCTCTGATCCAGGAGTGCTTTAAGAACAGAATCAGAATATGCAGATGGAAACGGATCCACATGCGACCATCATATGTAAGTGGACAGTTGGATGGAAAGCAAGAGAGATTACATGGGAATGAGGCACAGGGACTTTCAAGTGAGGCTGGTTTTAGTGGCCACTGCTTTGTCATTCTACATCAGTACTCCATAATAATTGTCACTTGCTGAGAGGGAGGCAGTATAGAGTAGCAGCAAGTGCATGGGTTTTGAGGCCAGGGTGACTGAAGTGGGATGATTCTAAGGTGCTTATTTAAGCTGGATATCCCTTTCCTTACCTGTAAAACATGTCCCTGTCAAAGACATGTGCTGCGCATTAGTACAGAAAGAACACAGAAGCTTACCTGGTATAGTTCGTATTTAATAAATGTCAGCTCCTGTCTTATTGCAATCACTTGTGTGTTTTTTGGGTAGCAGGCCTGGAGTTTCCCTTAAGACAGAGGTGGGGAATCTTTTTTCTGCCAAGGGCCACTTGGATATTTATAACATCATTTTCAGGTCATACAAAATCATCAACTTAAAAATTAGCCTGCTATATTTGGTCAAACATTTCATTAACTCATCCCTAATGCCTTGGCAGGGCCAGACCAAATGATTTTGTGGGCCTTATATGGCCCGCGGGCCAGACGTTCCCCACGCCTGCCTTAAGCTATAACCACTGTCAGAGAGATCCTTTATCCATCTGCTACACAGCCATGCCCCACAGAGAAAAGCTCCCGAATGGGCTACACTTAGAGAAAAGCCAACAGTGGAGGCAAAAGAGTTCATAATCATGCACTCATAACTGTCCTTATGGAGGATGAACTTTCTACCTGGGAGTACAGTCTTCTCCAATGGTCCCATACTCTCTGCCAACAAACCTCCTGACCTTGCCCCGGAGTTGGGGGGATGTAAGAAAATAATTCCATGGCATAGTATAAGGTCCAGAGCTTGTCATTAACTTTCTCCGGGGTCCACAGCTTGTTGGACCTTTAGCAAAAGTCTGCAATTTTCTGCAGAAACTGTGTACCGAAAGAGATCAGGTACAGCACAAGGCACCAGAGCTGAACTGAAAGAACCAGAAGTTTATGTAGCAAAGGAAAAAAAAAAGTGTTTCCTGAGAAACTATTCATCTAAACTCAGATAAGCTCTGAATGCAAAAGGATGTAGACCAGCTACCCAAGGGAGACTATATAAGTCTCTGATCCAGGGGTACTTTAAGAACAGAATCAGAATATGCAGATGGAAACGGATCCACATGCTACCGTCATATGTAATTTTTCTCTTCTTCCTCTCTATTTACTTCCTGACTTGACATACTTTTTTACTTTTCTACTCTCCTTTACTCACAGGTCATGGAATCTTCTCTTTTCTCCCTACTCTTTATTTACTTATTTTTTGCCACGCTATTCTATCCCCATGTGTCTCCAACATACACACACACACACACACACCACAGTCTCTCTCTCTCTCACTCACTAAGAAATCCTGATGCAGATGCCAGGAATGTGTCTGCTGCCCTTTTGACACAGAGTCTGATGCCATCTTGGGGCCACGGGAAGGGCAGAGCCACAGGACGTGGCGTTCGAGTACTCCACTGCGAGCCTGGCTCGTATTTTTATCATGGCATTACTCTGGGCCGTGATAAAAAGGGAACGGGTCCAGCTGCTTCTCATTCCTTCACTCTGCATCAGTACTCCATAATAGTCTCACTTCTTACCTTGGCTGGCTGTTCTTGCCCATCCCTTCTACCATCAATGGAGCACAGTCCCTCTCCTTTCCCTCCAGCCTAGTCTGTGTCTACATACTTGTCCAGCTTCCTGAACCTGATTCTGCAGAAATATTGTCAAGTTCCTTCCTTGTGTGGATATGAGCAGTTCACACAAGCTGGATTTATTCCTTGGCATAGTCGGCTACCCCCACTCCTCTTCCCCCTCATTCTGTCTCTAAATCCAAATAAGGAGTGCTCCTTCTTACATAATTGGATGTTCCCGGCACAGGAGCTGACATAAGAGGTCAGGCGCGCATGTATGCAAGACTCCCCCTTTGACTTAACAATGCCTTTTTTGGGCATCTAACTTCTCTTCGGCTCCCCTCCCCCACTTTCTCCAAACCATCAACCATCAGGGGAGATTTATGAAGCTTGGCTCAGAACTGAACTCTTTCAACCCTGGCTTAGAAGGA
The DNA here is from genome assembly GCA_011751065.1 of Lasiurus cinereus. Classification (NCBI taxonomy): domain Eukaryota; kingdom Metazoa; phylum Chordata; class Mammalia; order Chiroptera; family Vespertilionidae; genus Lasiurus; species Lasiurus cinereus. Next base: position 21,862,922 of record JAAGEH010000417.1, read on the forward strand.
GGGGTCATGAGATTGAAGTTACTCTTTTTAATTTTTCCTTGCAGGGGAAGGAAGGAAGGAGGGAAGGAGAGAGAGCGAAGAAGGAAAGGAGAAATGAAGAGAGGGAGGGAACGAGGAAGGGAGAGAGGAAGAGAGATGGGGGGAGAATGAACGCTTAAGATCTGGCAGAAGTCCCTGGTATCCAAGGGAGTTATGTACATAGGTCTTGTTAAAGTAACCATAATTCTTTGTATGTCTGAGTTTCCTCTTTCATAGGGCTTTTGAGGGACTAAGTAATGTACATAGGTCTTTTAAGCAAGCAAGGAGAGTAAACAAAGCTGGAAACAGAAGAAATTAACCCATCTTCTCGGAGATGATAATGCTGCAAGTCAGAAACTGGTAACATTTGAAGGAGGAGATGCATCTAAATCCAGATAGCTGTACCATCCCTGATAACGCAGTGTCTTCAAGATAAAGAGTGGCAGTAGCTGCCTGTGGTATTAATACTGTCTCTGCTTCTCTTTGAAGTGCAGAGCTCAAAGACAGAGAAGCCGCGTGCTCTGCAAAAGGACCTGACTCAGCTGCTTGTGGTTTCAGAGAGAGGAGAATCACGCTGTCTCCGGACAGCAGTCACAGGGACCGTCTCGGGGAGGTCAGCAGTTGAACTGCTGAGGCCACACCACACCTCTTCTGGTAGGAGGAGTGGTAGTTTGGGGGTGGGGGTGCTACAGCTTTGAGGAGATATCAAATTCCATTTTATTTGCTTACGAAGGCAAAGCCAAAGAATGCGGCACTGCATGAACCTCTTTTTAAAAATAAAAACATGCAAGCTGTCAGGAACAAGTAACAGAGGCTGACTTCGGGCTACTGCAGGGTCTTTGGCGTTGTGGCGTGCATTACGTGAAAATGCAGTTTGGATTTACACACTGAAGGTCATATCCTCTTGGGGAATGTATACTACCCTGAGTCAAAGATTTCTGCATTGGCTTTTATCCCTTCAAATTACGGGGTAACAGTCTGATCCTGAGAAATAGCCATTAGAGCTGAAAATCAAACAAACCTGGGTTCAAAATCAGCCTGTGGTGTACTTATAAGCTCTGTGATCTTGTCTGAGTAACCACAATTCTTTGTATGTCTGTTTCCTCATCTTTGAATTGGGGATCTTCATTCCTCTTTCACAGGGCTTTTGAGGGGACTCAATAACGCACTATGCTTGTAGTCTGCACAAAGCAAACTCTCAACAAATGCTTGCTGGATGGTAAGTATCCTGAAGCTGGCAAGGTTATCAGTGTCTACCCACAAATCCTGAAATAAGCCCTATCATTCCATGTGTATCACGTACGTGGGAACTTGATGGTCTGAGACCACGGGCCAGAGGCATCAGACCCTTCAAGCCTCTGGAGGGGGAGCTGGGATTTCTCCTCCATGATCCATGACTTCTTCACCCTTTTCCCAAGGAAGCTTCAAGAACACTGTGAACCCAGGATAGGAAATTCGAGAGGGGGACAAGTATATTCTGTATAACTCAGAGGGACAGGCACAATAGGGATAGTGGTAGCTGAAGAAGGAGGCTGGCATGGGAGGGGTGGGCATTCTGTAGGCATAAAAAGTGGAACAGCCTAAAACGGCATGGCTCAGTGGATAGAGCGTCAGCCTGCGGACTGAAAGGTCCCGGGTTCGATTCCGGTCAAGGGCATGTACCTTGGCTGCAGGTGTATCCCCATTGGGGGTCGTGCAGGAGGCGGCTGATCAATATTTCTCTCTCATTGATGTTTCTGACTCTCTATAAAAGATTCCTCTCTGTAAAAAATCAATAAAATATATTAAAAAAAAAAAGTGGAACAAATTTGGGGGCACTAGCTGGAGGAATTAGAAAAAGGAAATACTCTTTACCCTTCCTTCCTTTTCCAGAAGAGCAAACATTAAAACCTAACATTTACTGGGCATGCTCCATGCACCTGAAGACATAGGATAGCATTATTATTCCTGTTTTCCAGATGAGGCAATCAAAGCTCTGGGAGTTTACATATGGCACACTCAATCTTTTGAAATTTTCCTGACTCATCTATATTTTTCGGTTCCTATTAAATTAACCAAAATGAACCTGTTTTGATTGGTCAGGGTCCACTTAGTTTCCCTGAGCTTCTAAGTGGCTTCTAAGGCAGCCCAAAGACCCCAGAGCTCTGGGAGTCCCTGGGAAAATCACTTTTGTTGGCAACAGAGAACCACTGAGTGATATTAAGTGCAGAATAAATGTTCATATTGCCCTTTCAGAAAAAGCACGGCAAGTGGAAAAGAACTAGGGAGAAGTAGCACAGTGACTAGTCAGCATTATATATGTGGCTTTCACACACAGCCAGTCTCAAGGCTATAATATGTAGTGAAAAGCACACTGGCTTTGAAGTTGTGTACAGTCAGCTTCAAATTCCAGGTGAGTCCTTAACTATGACCTTTGGCAGGTTAGTTGACCTTGCCAAGCTCTATTTTCTTATTTTGTAAATGAACTACCTACCTCACTTGGATGCTATAAGAAAATATATGCAAACAGGAGTCAGATGCTAGCCTCTGAGAAGCACTCAGCAATTATAAATGTGCACCCTTCCTCCACTTAGTCTCTTTCTGATTAAAGCTTATGAAGCCTCCCTGAGCCCATGCAACTTTGCATGTGAAAAACAGAGATTTAACTACTTGTTGGTGATAGGTTTTCTACATGTTGTAGGTTGAAGCCATATTTATTTTAAAAGAAGTTTTTATTTTTGGAGTGCCTATTTGCATGAGCCACAGAAGAGGTCAGGATTTGGCTTCTTACTTTGGGATGTGCCAGAATGTCTCATGAGAGGGAAATCAAAACAAGTGGCTAAACCTCAGGCACTAGGTGTGTCTGGTTCAGAGACAGTGTCTGGCCTTCTGCAGTTTAGCAAAGCTTGCATGTTTCACGGTTAGGGAGTCAGCAGCCAAAGACTTTGTACTCTGTGTACAAATCTTTCTGGAGTTTCACATGGTATTAGGATTATAAAGCCTAACTTATAAAGCCCAAGTTTTAAATCCAAGTATCCTAATCTTTACCATCCTGTGGCAGTAATGCTTCTTCTTCTTTTTTTTTTTTTTATCAATTTTTTACAGAGAGGAAGGGAGAGGGATAGAAAGTCAGAAACATCGATGAGAGAGAGACATCGATCAGCCGCCTCCTGCATGCCCCCTTACTGGAGTTGTGCCCGCAAGCAAGGTACATGCCCCCAACCGGAATCGAACCTGGGACCTTTCAGTCCGCAGGCAGACGCTCTATCCACTGAGCCAAACCGGTCTCGGCAGTAATGCTTCTTTAATTGTGAACATTTACACCCCTTTCTGAGAAAATAATCTTTGAGAGCACTGATCTGTTTTTTCCTCATCTTTCTTATTTTGATTGTCACCGATTACATATTATTAGTTAAGAGAAACGTCCACTGATAAAAGGTGAAAGATACAGGGCTTAGGGGTATAACTGGGTGGAGAATTGATTCTGGAGTAGGAAAAGTTTAGAAGAAATATTTTAAAATCACAGACAGTGTCTGTGACTCAGTGGATCAGATCAGAAGTCTTATAGAAGCAGTCAATTCAAACTTTAGACAACAAGGTGATTAATCCCAGCTTTCTGGGTACTCTCCCAGCAGTCTTCATTTCTGTACCTCTGTAGCAGAGACTCTACCTTCCTGTATGACCACAAGTTCCCTGGACTCTACCCTTCTCCTTCCTGGTGGAGAATGCAGTATCCTGCCCCCGCCCCCCATCCAATGTGAGACTCCAGTGGGAGGAACTCACCAGCCTTACCTCTGAATGAGGGTCCCAAAGGCAAGATGAAGAACTTTCTGCATGTTTTCGGTGCACAGCCATCTCCACTGTTCCATCAGCAGCAAGAGGAGCAGATCTAGGGCTGTGTCAGCTAACTCTGTCTCCGTTCCTGGAGCATAACAAGGCATCAAAAGTAACTCAGAAAAGACTCACACTTGAGGACATCTTTCAATGCGCTTTATCTTACCCTGTACTTTTGTAATCCATCAGTTCTTATATCATATCAAGAGATACTTCATATCTAAGAAGTTCAGTGATAGGCTCTGTGTTTTTTTTACAATTCTTTTGTTTACGTTAGTCACTTAGTAAAATATTTTGATCTTTTGAAACATATTTTGTACACAATTATTTTGCCTAGTTCTGTTTCTTTTGTATTTCCCCCAGGGAGGAGATATATTTTGTTCCAGATAAGTGCTCACAACTGGTGACTAACTGGAACGGGCAAGGTCCAGTCTCTTCCACACTTATATTCCACTCGCCTCCACAAGGCATCAGAAAAACGTGTGGGCAGCAGATTTGGGGTTCTTCTCCTGTTAAAAAGTGCTTTGAAAGCAACTCTATTACACAGAGCTGTTGGGTTGGGATCCAGGAAGCTTCAGTTTGATTTTGAGGTGACCATGTGGTAGTAGGAAAAGCACTACACCTTTGGGAAAATGCCAGGACAGTGACTGATTTCTTTCCTGTTCCAAAGACTGGCCACAAATGAGCTCACACCCATGCTACCCTGAAGTCTCCTGAACAGAAGTATGGAGGAAAGTATCTGTTCTCTAACCCTGCTCAGGCGGTCCCATGTCACCTCTGATTTGGTTCCTGGGAGACTGTCTCATGAGCACATAATACTCAAGGATGAATCTTAGCTATCTGATGCTACTGGTGTGACTAATATTAAAATGAATCGTCAACAATAATTCTGTTAGTCTAGAACCAATGGGTATTCTCTTAGCTTGCCCAAGTTTGCCTCCCTTAAGGATTCTTTAGAACACAAATGACTCCAGATTTGGATGAATCTATTAGAAATAAAACCCACTTTCTTAATCCCATCCAAAAATATTCTTTCTTCTGCACTGCATTTCAAGGGAGCATGAGAGACGATGTGTTTGCTTTCTAGTTGTTTGTTCAAAGATGGGCTATTGAGTTTCTTGGGAAATAGCATCATTCTGAGTCTTAGTCATCCTCCTGAATTCTGTTCCTTTCTCAGTTAGTATTTACACAGAGCTGCCACCATGTGGTGACAATTAGTCATAACAGTAAAAAATAAGAAAGCAAAACAAGGCACCAGGTGCTCTTGAAAAAAATGATAACATTTCTATCAGTGAGCATTTAGGGCTAGAAAAAGGCTGCTTAGGCATAAACTACTCCTTTAGACTTGAACTTAGCTAAAAGGATGAGAAGCAATGAACTACTCCTTTAGAGCAGTGGTCGGCAAACTCATTAGTCAACAGAGCGGCAAACCGCGGCTCGCGAGCCTCATGTGCTCATGAGCCACAGTCTGCTGACCACTGCTTTAGAGATATGGTGTTCAAAATTTACAGTAATGATTTGGGCTGATTATTCTTTTACCCATTCCCTCTTTACATTTTTCTAATGCTTTTGGTGTCAAAATACTTCGTTTATTTAACAAGTGAGATATATGTGAAGAGATGGGGTTGTAAATTCCATTTTTCACATAGCTAAGTTGAGGTACATAGAGCAGAGGTCAGGTGACTGTTCATGGGCACCCAAGAAACAATGATGAAATCAAACTTTTTTCTTTTCCTTCTGAACATAAGACTTTGTGATCTTTATTTTCAGTGGGAGCCTTTATCTTGAGGGAATGAAACATTTTTCTTCTTATCAATTCTAGTTTAGCAAACATACTTATCTCAGGACTCCCAATTTTTCCTCTTTATTCCTCTCGGAAGCAAACCTGCCCTGCCATGAGGAGAGAGTAATGTCCTCACCTCTTCTCCCTCCTTGCTCTTTCTCTGGTAACTGGGTGGTGTCGGTTGCCATGGCAATAAATAAAAGGAAAGGGATAGATCCAGGGAAAAGATGAATTCCATTTTGCACATGTTGTATGTCACTGCCCTATGGAATATCTCAGTGCAGATTTCCAGTAGGCAAGTGGGTGGAAATCCATCAGATACTAGGCATCATGTACATGTGTTAGTTAAAGCCTACAGTACTAATGAGATCATGAGGTAGAATGTGCGGAGTAATGACAGAGAGCCAACAATAAGGCTGGGGAAGGCTAATAAGGGAGCTAATAAAAGTGACTGAGAAGGGACCAACCAGGAAAGTGGTAGCACAGGTACTCAGAGAATAGGTAAAGGGAACAGTTCCAATGTGGCTGAAGCATGCTAAAAAGAACTTCAACAAGGCAATGATGCCATAAACATGGGTCTTATTTCGCTGAATGGAACTCCGTCTTTCTTGCCCTGTTCCTCTGCTTGGCTTAGCTCTGGGGACTGTGTCGTATTCTCTTTTGCATCCTGGCACTTAGCAAAGTTCCTCAACCACATGGCTTAAGTAAGAACAGAAGATAAATTAAAATGATGAATCCCACCGAAACCGGTTTGGCTCAGTGGATAGAGGGTCGGCCTGCGGACTGAAAGGTCCCAGGTTCGATTCCGGTCAAGGACATGTATCCAGTAGGGGGCGTGCAGGAGGCGGCTGATGGATGTCTCTCTCTCTCATCGATGTTTCTAACTCTCTATCCCTCTCCCTTCCTATCTGGAAAAACTAAATAAAAAATATATATATTTTAAAAAATGATGAATCCCAACCCCCAAGTGCACTGTGCTCTGGCTCCTTTCTCTGTGGTGAGATCTTGTCACTCACCCGGCTCACTGTTGCTGAGGTCTTGGGCTGGCGCGGCTGCATCTGACACGTCACCATCCGCACATCCTTTGGGGGTATGTTCAGGATCTTTTTCTGGGGCATCTGCTGACTGCATTTCTAGTAATTTTGTCTGTTTTTCAATAAAGGCTTCCATCCCAGACATGGACAGGACCTCTGACTCCTAAAGAAAGAGCCAGCAGCACATCACATAGAGGGCAGAAAGTAGAGGAGCACCAAAGCTCTTTAGGTTTTCCCCGTTCCTTCCCTGAAAACGTATCTTGAGCACAGACCCAACTCATGTTGTGACCACCTTAGCAACGTTGCAAGTGAATCAATGCACAGTGGTACCTCGAGATACGAGTGCCCTAACATACGAGATTTTTGAGATACGAGCCGTCGAGTGAGCGATTTTTGCTTTGAAATACGAGCAACATTTAAGATAGGAGTCATCGCGCAGATCGGCCGGCTGCACACGACCCACCAGTTTACCGCGACTCAAGCGTCTCATAGTTTCCCACGCCTCAAGGTTATGGAGCGAATTAAACTCGTATCTCGAGGTACCACTGCATTTGTATTTGCACTTGCCACAAACACTTCCGGGTTCTCTGATCTCTCCCAGGAATGGGTTCTCTTTCTCATTCTGTCCTACATTATCCCACACCCATGGCCCTTGAGAAGCCAACCTTGCAGAAAATATTTTTATGCTAAATATTAGAGGCCCAAAGGCTGATAAGCCCTTTAGCAGGCGCCTAAGTCTTTTCTGACTTTGGAGAAGGTCTCAAGCGCCTATAACTGCAGGTTCCACATCCTGGCTGCAGAATGCTCTCTAGGAGCTTCTCACCACAGTGCCTTCCTGGAGACCATAGAGAACCTTCTCTTGGGCGTTGGCCAAGTTCAGCGCTGGAGCGATCTTACTGGATGAGAACCTCAATCTGGACCTGGTAGAGAAACAAAGAGCAGAAACACAATGTAATTTATGATCTTGCCTTAGCAAATGAAGGGGTTACAAGTACAGTGGTACCTCGAGATATGAGTTTAATTCGTTCCGTAACCTTGAGGCGTGGGAAACTATGAGATGCTCGAGTTGCGGTAAACTGGTGGGTCGTGTGCAGCCGGCGGATCCACGCGATTACTCCTATCTCAACTGTTGCTCGTATTTCAAAGCAAAAATCGCTCGCTCGACGGCTCATATCTCAAAAATCTCGTATGTTAGGGCACTCGTATCTCGAGGTACCACTGTATTAATACTCAAAATGAATATGCCTACACTTATTTTGGGAGTTTTAGGACTCAAGAGATGTCAGAACGGACCTGGCCCTGAAATCTTCCAAACAACATAGGCTTTGGAAAGTCTGAATACACAGTGCAATTCTTGCACTAAACTGTCTACAGTACATCTATAAAAGGGGTTTAGTTAATGCTAAATAGACACCAGTCTGTCACGTCGTATTCCCAGAAGCTAGAAGAGTGTTAGCACACACCACACACTCATTAAATATTTGCTGAAGGTCAGACAAGTGGCATTCGTTGTTGTTGTCAGTACCTTTATGTACATCCCCTTAGCTTATTCCCCTGGTGTTCCAAATAAAACCGGGTAAGAGACTCCAAGAGCAAACCTCAGTGTTTCAAGGGATAGGATTCTCACGAGCACAGGTCCATGGTCAGCGTTCCAAGTACAGGCCCAGGAAAAAGAGGCTAAGAATTGTGTTATTGCTGGCCCGCAAAACATGAACAGAGACAGTCGGCCAGCCAAGCAGACACACACGCAAACACTCCACCCCCCACATTCTCTCTCTCCCCATCACGGCCCATATGCAGATGTGAAGTTTCCAGTGAGAGTAGGCGTGGTGCCCTTCCTTTCCATGTGGTGGCTGAGAACTGCCAGGGAACATCTGAGACCTGGTGCAGGAGAGCAATAGCCACAAGCAGTTACTAAAATGGGCACTGCAGGTGTCCATTCGGGACCTTCCCTGTTTATTGCTCGCATATGCAACTCCTGAGCCAAGATTTCCAGAAAAGATAGCAAACAGAGATCAGTTATAAGCCTTAGCTCTTAATAGGAAAGAACATCTCAGTTTTCCAGGGAAACACAAAAGGAGATCCACATTCTAGAGTTTTCCTTCTAGTCACATCTTCCTGATCAGCTGGGCCCTAGGTACTCATGGCAAGACAGACATTCTGCAGAGCTGCCTATGCAGGATCTCAGGCTCCTTTCAGTTGAGCACTGAAGAGTTCAAGGTCTAGCTGTGCAGAAAAACTAATATGTATGGCCTACCTCTTCTCTCCTAGAGCTTGAGAGTTGGGGATGGGCTTTGGCTGAGGACTGGGGATCAACCTGAGAACTGGGCAAGAGTCCCTGGGCGACTGAAGGGCTTCTCACTTGCCAGCCTTCTTGCCTTCTGTCTGGGGCTTGCTTTCTGTCTCGGCCTCACTCAGCTCCTCTGTGGGGCTCTGGGGTTCAGAGCGAGGGAATGCTGTCTTCAAGGTGTCCACGATAGCATTCACCACCATCTGCAGGGGTCAGAGGTGCAGAGTCAGACAGAAACCACCAAGTGAGCAGTTTTCCCATGGTGCTTTATGCGATCAGGATGGGGAGACAGCTAGGCATCTGGTGGAGCCCTCTCCATCAGCATAGTCAGAGATCAGCTAATAACTTAGTGGCAACTATTCTCTCTTTTCTCTATGGCCATAAGAAGCTTCTTTCTCACAGAGTAAGATAAACAATGGCATGGGGAAAGAGGCCGAAAACAAACAATAGGATAAATAAAAACCTAGGAGTTCTGAAGGCTGGTGAAATACTTTTCATTCAACTTCTTTCTTTGTATATAAAAGAATGATTTTTAGTTTCCAAATGGACTCTTTCACCAAGATGTGAATAAGCAGAAGTAATATAGGTGGAAATATATGAAGAACAGAAAGAATGAAGGTTATAAAAATACAAACTATGTCTAGAGACATGTAAAATGTAAACATGTTCAGTGTAATTCGCACAGAGTAAAGAGCTGGCTTTTCCAGTTAATTCAATTTTTCTTCTTTAGGACAGAAAGAATAACAAAAATCCCTCAGTTCCAAATTAAGAAATCTGAAATTGATATAAACTTCTCTACTCGGAAAGACTAATAAAACAATCTTCAATGAAAAGTAAGAATTCTATTTTTCAGAATGAGAAAATGACATAGATATCTGCTAGGAAATACACAAATAAAGGAAACCCTAAATGTTGAAGAAACATTTACTTTCCTTTTGGTGCCTCTCATCCGTTAATACTGCTGGCTCAGAGCAACACTGGGACTTCTTAACTCATTCTTGATTAATCCTCAACAACCAACTAGCACAGCTAAGACAAGGCTGTAATGGTTGAGTGAGAGCACAGTAAAGACTAGCGCAGAACAATCCAGGCAAAGAACACAGAGGGTAGCACGAATGTGCTTGACGTGGCTTTGACAATATAACTTGCTCTCTAGGCTCACAAAATTGTAGTCTATGGGAAAGGTCTGTTTGGTTCACTGTTGTATCATGAGCAGCTGGTACAGTACACAGCTTTAAACAGGCAAGAAGTATGGAGATGCTGAAAGAATCAATGAATGAACTTTGAGAATTTTACCTTGTGCAAATCTCTCTAGTTTGCAATTCTTTCATCATAGCAGTAAATGTCTCCCTACTCCAACCGTGTGAAATTCCACTTTATCATTTTAAACCCTGAAGTCTAGATGAGAGGAGAAAGGCCCCTCTTCTGCCAGCAAGTCAGTGTTTAGCATTTTAAAAAATATAAGACATCCTTAGATAAACATAAACCTCGGACTTTTGCCTTGGGGACGGTAAAATCAGTTGTAATCACTGCTTGCAGGCTCCAATGTGTTACTCAGATGTCCATCTTCAAAGGTCCTGAGATACTCTGCTCTCCAGCAGAGAATGACCACACCAATCTAAATCCAGGTTAGTGTCCTACTTAGGGGTTTCTTTCCTGAATGACCAACATTGGGAATGACTTTCACCATCAGGAAGGACCTTCCTGTCCCCACCTATCTATGTGGTATAGATCTATCCTTACATCCCGCCGTTAGAATAACGATGTCCCTAGCAGATATGTGTACATTTATAGTGTCAAAGATAATGCACCCTCCAAGTTGCGCACTGTAATTCAACAAGTTGGTAGCCAGCCAATATTTGGAAATAAGTCTTGAAAATCCTAGTCCATGTTCTTTACTGACTCCTCTGTGCTGCCTCTCGCCACCTTCTGCCTCTCTTATTTTGAAAGCACTGCCTCCACTCTGGAAAGAACTAAGGCTGAGCATACAGTACCTTGTCTATTCTGGAGACCATGAACGGTTTCTTGACAAAGGCAATACGAGCATCTGTGTTCAGAGCAAGGAACTCCTGCATCTCCTCACTGTTAGCGATCTCGGGAATGGCGCAGAGTTGCTGCAAAAGACACGAGAAGGACTTCAAAGAGAAATTCCAGACCCCTAGATCTCCCCACCCTGGCTTGGGTGTCTGGTGGGTGAAAAAAAGGACAGAGCCAAAACAGAAGGACGCTGACCTTTAGGAATGATTCCAGGAGGCTCTTCCGGGCTTCTACTCTGTCGCTATCCATATTTCCAAATGGGAGATCTGGAAAGAGCTTTTTAGGACCCTTCACATCTTAAAAAAAAGAAAAAGTATAATCACTTAACAGAATTTAACTAAAAAAAACAAAAACAAAGCAGAACTGCTGAATATATTTCCCTGAGATTTTTTTTTTTTATTTCAGAAGTTCCAAATATACCCCAGAGATATAATACATACAATCTATTCCCATTATTAATGTTAACATTAAGATAGAGACCACATACTACAATGAGGGCCCTGAAATCCAATTGCCCAGGTTTAAAGTTAGGCTCCAATTCCTCCTAAAATAACGACCTTAGGCAAGCTGCTTAATCTTTGACTTTTTTTGTAAAGTAGAGATAATGATAATATTTATCTCATAAACTGTTATGAGAAATTCAATGAGCTAATTATGTGTAAAATGCTTAGAAGAGAACCTGGCATATATTTTCAAGTTTGGCTCAGCTATTATTAAGAAAGAAAATGCATATCTGAAATCCACAACTTATGCCTAAGCTTATTAAAATGTTTATTTGGGTGATCGTTAGCTTTTTAAAATAAACACACTTTATTTAAAAAATAAACTTGCTGCTTATTAGCTTACTTTCAGAGTTAAATTTTATTACATTTTCTTATTGTCCCTGTGTCTCATGGCATACCTAAAAAACCTGGTTGTTAAAGCAAAGCTGGCAAGAATTTCTGGATATTTTAATATTTAAGAGCAATCAATGCATGAATCTGGAAAAGTTAATTTAATTCCTCATGCTACCTCAGAGACATAAGTGGAAATATGAAAGGTTCTTTATTAAGCTTAAACTAAAGAGACTCCAGAACAAAGAATTCGGGGGCAAAGGAATAGCTCAGAAACAGCGTGACCAATGCTGTCCAGTACTAAACCCCAAAGTGGGAGGAGGGGTGGCAGAGTACAGGACCCTTAATGCTGCCTTCTCTCCTTCCACCTTCCCCACAAACCAACAGGGCCCCAGCCTCTCAGATTAAGGGGGCTAGATGTGAAAGCAAGCAGGCAGTCCGGGCCTGGGGAAACTCCTGACTTTTGATGAACTTTCGGAGATCTGATTTCTCCTCCAGACGGGTCTGCAGATTCAGGAACTCGCGGTAGCGGCGATTAACGGTGTGGTATGCCAACTGCTGCAGGTTGCTGCTGTTCTCGCTGTCCAGGGCCGTCTCATACTGTTGAATGAATAAAGTTGTTTACTGCATCAGCTCATCAGCCACACAGTGAGAGGAGAGTAGGGGTAAGGAAGGGATCTATTCTCATTCTGTTCCCAAACCTACCAGATCTGATTGCTGCTCTAAGTTGTAATGAACAACTCAAGGTCCAAGGGTGGCTGAATTAAAGGATGAGATATATTTTCCAACATAATATGGCCTAGAAAGTGAAAAATGAGTTTTATTGCCTCTACTCCTTCCATCTCAAAGCTCCCTGCTGCAAACACCTTCTCTTATAAAAATGGCTACATAACTACTTTACAAATCCCAGAGGGTAAAACAGAAGGTACAACACTGATTAAAAAACAAATAAAAAAATACTACCTCTTCCACCCCTCAATTATGGGGTTGGGTGTTATAAAGAGATTACCATTTTGTCATTATACACATCAGTGATTATGTATATTAGTTTGGGGAAAAATAATTCATAACAACCGAAGAACAAAAATCATTTGTCTGGAATGCATTAAAGGGACAAGTGTTTTGATTTTTTGTTGTTGCTGTTCAGGGCAGATGAATTATTATTCTTGGAACTAAAGATTTTTTTCCAAGTACACGTCACCTGTATTAGAAGTCATGTGAAAATTGGAGATGTTGTAAGGAGTTAAAGTTTGCCATCTTCATATGCTAGTAGGGCCAGTATATGGGGAAAAAAAGAACTTGTACTGTATGCTTCCCAGAGCCAACACCCCGAAGAGCATGAAAGGTGCAACTTAGTGTAGGAGAAGACTTTTGGACCCAGTAGTTAAATTACAGTGAAACACTATGGAAGAACAATGTATGTGCTTATTCTCATTAGAGGCAGGTTACTGATGTTTGGTTGAGGTACTATACTGTGGGCAAGTGATTTAAGAAACATTCTCCCTTGTGGGTGGGATATGAGGCTGGTGTTTTAAAAATTTCTAGAGCCACGGAGAAAGAGAGAGACATTCACTACGACGAACGGACATGAGCAAAGCAGTCCATTAGTCCAAGAAAAAGTTTAGGTAAGAAACAGGTGGAATTCCAGGTAGAACTCTCAAACTTGGGATTACCTTGGAGTTATAATGCTTTCCATGGAACATTCTACTCCTTGAGGGACACTATCAATACTTACATTCCCCAAACTGGCTACACCTCAAAATCACTTGGGCTGCTTTTTAAATATATATATATTGTGACAAACTCTCACATATACTGACTAAGAATTTCCAAAGTGGGGTCCTAGAATTTTTTTAAAATTACAGTTCTCAGGAGACTTGGAGGAAACCTATCCTAAAACCCGTTTTAGGGAATTGTTGCTCTAATTGAACATCTGATACATAAACTCCCTTTATATCATTTCTGCAAATGAGGATTTTACTGTCTTCTGAGGAATATATAGGTAAGTAATCTTCCTTCCAAAACAAGAAGATACTAGTATCTTAAAAAAAAAAAAATTGCCTGGCCAGTGTGGCTCTGTTGACTGGAGCATCATCCCATTCACCAAAAGGTGACGGGTTCAAATTTCAGTCAGGGTGTGCTGGGGAGGTGACCGATCAATGTTTCTCTCTTAAATGGATGTTTCTCTCTCTCAAATCACATTTTTTTAAAAATTTGTAATTATTAAAAAAAAAATTAAACTAGCAGGGAAAAAATATGGAAAGAAAATTTCTGGACAAGGCTTTATACTTTGGGAACCACTCAAAAAAATACGACCCTCAGAAGCTTAACACCCTGAAATTCTAGGATTGTTTATGTGGGTACTGCACAGAAACCTGTTGTTTTACAGATGAACTTCATACTCATAGCAAACAAAGAGTAGCCTCTCTCCTTGAGAGCCTTAGCTTCACTGACGGCTTTCCAAACCCATTCCAAGCCTAGAGTGGGCGACCACATTTCCGGTCCTGTTACCTTCACCGTGTAGAGCGTGTACGGGTGGAATCCGGTGCCACTGTGCTCTCGGGCGGTAATGGTGCCAGTGATCCGCAGGTTCTGGATGACAACTGGGCCATCCGGGCTGCTCAGGGGCTCAAAGCTGAAGGTGGCTGAGCTGAGGGGACCAGCTGGAGAGGAGGAAAGCAGAACCGGTGGCAGACTAGGATCGAGGGAGCTCACGCCATTGGTCAGATCTTTCTCTAAGCAGGAGGGACGTGGTGGGCAGGTTCTTTCTGGACTTGCCAGCAAAGCTGTAGGAGAGGCGACATCTTGCTCCGCCTCCTTGTCTGCCGTGTCAATCTGGATCTCTGGGCAGGAATTCAACGTGGAGACCAGATCTGTCTCTTTTTCTGCTCCTGCGCCTTCCTCAGCCTCTGCTCCTTCGATTCCTTCAGAACCCTCCTCATCCTTCGGCGGCAGAGGCTGGGAACCCCCTAGGGTACACAGGGCATCCTGGAGCCTGTCAGACAGGTAGGTGCCGGGGGTCATGAGCATGATGGTCTCTTTGCCGAGCTCAGACAAGGGAGACTCCAGCTCTGTGTCTTCACATAGGAACAGAGGGCCTCGGATATCCGGCTGCAGGAAATGAGATGAGGTGTTTCCTCCTCTTGTTTCCTCCGGCACGCCCCCCAAATCTCCCTCCAGGGCTTCGTGGCCTTCTTCGACTTCTGGGGAGGCGCGTGCCTGTCCCTCTGGCTCGTCACAGTTCAGGAGCAGCTGGGCTGCCGCTGGGGAAGGGGCTCCTCTGGCTTCGGGCAGACTCTGCACCTCCACGGCCAGCGGCAGCGATGTGGGCACCGAGGGCTGCTCGGGGCCACTGGCGGGGCAGGGCGCTCCCACCGCTCCCCCCGGGGCGCTTCGGGCCTTGGAAAAGATGCTCGCCAGGATCAGGTGGATCCAGTCGGGGTCTGACAGCTTGCCAATCAGCGGCAGGATCACGTTGCACGTGATGAGCTCCACCACCACGTGGCGTCCCGTCCGGGTCTCCAAGTGGGGCTTCGGCACCAGGCCCCGAAGCAACGAACCCACCATGTCGCGTGTGTAGGCGACCTCCGCACTGGCGCTCTGGACCGCGGGGTGCGGGGCGGTGGCCCTGCAGTAAGCCTCCCAGAGCGGGGAGGGTTCCCCGGCACCGGCGGCGGCGGCAGTGGCCTCCTTGGCCCGAATGTAGCTCTGCAGGTGGCACCCGCAGAGCGTCAGCAGCCGCTGGGCGAGCGCGGGGCTGTCCACCTTGCCCATCCTTCTCCGCAGCTCCTGGGCCGAGCCCCTCATGGCCGCCTCCATTGCCTCCTCGAAAGCCGGCTCCTGGCTCACGGAGCGGTACCAGGAGGACACGAAGTCCCGGATGACCATCCGGATGGTGCCGTGGATCTCCTCCTCCAGCTGCCTCTCGGCCTCGGGGTCCGGAGGGCAGGCGGCCACGGGGAAGAAGCGCTCCAGGTGCAGCCGGCCCGAGGCCCCGACAAGGGCCCCCGAGCCCTGCCACCCGCCCAGCGCCAGGAGCAGCGCGAACACCAGGCAGAGGAGCCACACGTTGAGGAGGAAGTGCGTGACCAGGCAGGAGCCCAGCACGAGGCCCGCCACCATCAGCTTCCGGCCGCTCAGCAGCTGGCCCAGGTCACAGGCGGGCGTGGCCGGGGCCCCCGGGGCGCTCATGGCGGGAGGGACGGCTGCTCTCTTCTCTTCCTGTTTCGCCCCGGAGTCAGGGACCGGGCATAGCTGGGGCGCGGAGACGAGGGGAGCTGGGGCGCGAAGGGGCCGCGGGTCGGGGCCTCGACGTCGTCCTACTACACAGGCGCTACCACGCGATGGCGGCTCTGCCTCTCGCCCTGGCTCCCCGCGCCGCCGGCGGCACGCACGCCGCTCTCCTCCGGGGCGCCTCCTCCTCCTCCTCCGCGGCCCGCATGCTGCGTGCGGGCTCCTCCTCGCAGCCGCAGGGGGCGGGGCGCGGGGCGCGGGGCTCCCTCCCCAAACTCACAGGCGCCGCCGAGGCGGGGCGGGGAGCTCCCTCCGCGGGGCGCAAGGATGTCTCCTCCTCGGGCTCCCGCAGACGCCCTGCGCGGAAGCTCTCCGCCGAGCTGGGTGGGGCGGCCCCGGGTGGGCGACTGGGCTCCGCAGCCCAGATGCCCTCCAGGGAGGCCGGCCCGCGGCCACCGGCGACAGCTTCCGGGTCGCTGTGGGCGCGAGCAAGGCATTCTGGGAGAGCGGCCCCGCGGCCCCGGAGGCGCGGCGCGGCGCGGCGCCCCCTGGCGTTCGGGAGACGTCACGACAGCACTATGAGAAAAGGTTCTCGTTTTAAGCCCTCCCCTCCCCCAAAATTATCACCAAGTGCGAAGGAAAAAACTGACTTATGCCTCAATACCATTCGCATAAAATGTATTTTAAAATCCAACAACACACATTTTTAAAAAAATGTATTTTGTTGATTTTTTTTACAGAGAGGAAGGGAAAGGGATAGAAAGCCAGAAACATCGATGAGAGACATCGATCAGCTGCCTCCTGCACGCTCCCTCCTGGGGATGTGCTCGCAACCAAGGTACATGCCCCCCCGACCGGAATCGAACCTGGGACCCCTCAGTCCCCAAGCCGACGCTCTATCCACTGAGCCAAACCGGTTTCAGCAACAACACATATTTTCACACACTCCATAAACATGGACAGGTCAACTCATGGAAAGAAATCTTCAACACTACAAAGGTATCCATTCTCCTCAAATTGATTTGTAATGCAATTCCAATAAGAATTCCAACAGTATTTTGAGCGGAACATGACAGATTGATTCTATAATTTATATTGAAATTAAAAGGGTCAACGATAGCCACAACGCTAAAGGAGAAGAAGAATAAGGTGAAAGGACTTACCCTTCCAGATATCAAGTACTGTATTATCATACATTTGTGGTGATTATGACCCTGTGCTATTGGTACCAGGATAGACAAAATGTCCAATGAAAGAAGACAGCGTCCTGAAAGAGATTGATGAATACATATGGCCCAAGAAGCTTTCAGATCAACTAGAGGGAAGGAGGGACTATTCAATAATGGATATGGGACTATTGATTTTCCACAGCAAGAAAAGAACATCAGATATCTACTGTACAAAAAATCAATTCCAGATGGATCTTAAATATAAAAGTAAAACTTTGAAACTGTTAAAGAAAATGTGGGTGAATGTATTTCAGACCCTCAGGGTGGAGAGATATTTCTTAAAATAGACAAAAACCACTCATCAAGGTAGAAAAAATTAGTGAATTTATTACAATAGAACTTAGGATTTCTGTACATCATAAGTCATGATGAAGAGAGTAGAGAGCTATGTATTAGCAGAAGTTATTCGCAATGCATTGTGATTGAAAACATTCCTATATCTAAATATTTTTCAAAACTACACACAATAAGAAAACACCCAACTAACCTGATAAACAAACTGGTAAAATAAATAAATAGGCATTCTACAGAAAAGGAAATATGCTGAGAAAGCATTTAAAATTATTTTTAAACTTATTAGCAAATCAGAAACATCTAAATCAAGAGAATTACTCTTATACACTTTGGTGGGTATATGAAATTCAAAATACTTTGGAAAAGTTTTTGGCATTGTGAAATTGAACTTTTCTGTAGTTTATTTTCCCTCAATCCCACTTTTTGATATGTATCCTACAAAAATTCTTCACCTGTGCACTAGGAGATATATAAGATTGTTCAAAAATACATTGACATATTTTTCATAATATAAAATAATCCCTGGAAACATCCTAAGTGCTCATTCACAGAACCACACCTCCTTGTGCTGGTATAACAACGTAGATAAGTCTCAGTGACAAAACAAGTCTTTAGAACAGAGCTTCTGAAACCTGAACACGTGGGTATCGTGTTAAAATGAAGATCCTCATTTGGGGAACCCAAGCTAGTGCCCCAGATTGTGCATTTCCAACAAGATTCTGGGTGATGCTTCTGCTTCTGTCCAAAGATTAAACTTCGATTAGCAAGGTCCTAATACTAGTATTTGGTAAGTACCCTCTTTGTGGAGTTCAGAGCTACAGCACTGTGCTATTTAGGTAAACGGTACCTACATAGGGCACAAACTAACAAAAAAGGCAATCATACAATTCAGGGGAGTGATTATTATTTGAGGGAGCAGGACTTGGAGGACTGTGTAGATACAGGCAAGCTATTGGTAATGCTGTAGTTCTTAAGTTGTATGGTGGATCATAGATTTTGTCATATTGACTAGCTCTATAATCTTGACCTCAACCTTGTGATACTGATTCGTAATCAATAAAATGACAAGATTAAGTCAATGGGCATTTTAACCCCTCGCTATTCACCAGAATCACCTGGGGAATATTTAAAAACCACTTACACCTACTTCCAATTGCCAGATATTCTGATTTCATTGGTCTGCTTAAAAATGGGTATTGACATTAAGTAAAATGTTTCTGTGCGGTGCGAATGTGTAACTAGATTTGAAAACGATTGTAAGGAACAGAATGCCGTTGAAGTTCTCCTTCATGTTAGTGGTCTGTGATTTGCACACAAAATATCTTTTTCTTATGAATTGCTCTTGTTGGAAAGGGTTTCCCTGGTTTAGCTTAAAAATCATGTTACTCCGGCCGAGACGGGTTTGGCTCAGTGGACAGAGCGTCGGCTTGCGGACTGAAAGGTCCCAGGTTCGATTCCAGTTGGGGGCATGTACCTTGCTTGCGGGCACATCTCCACTGTGGGGCGTGCAGGAGGCGGCTGACCGATGTCTCTCTCTCATCGATGTTTCTGACTTTCTATCTCTCTCCCTTCCTCTCTGTGAAAAATCAATAAAATATATTTTAAAAAAATCATGTTACTCCGTAATTAAAATAGGGGCTTTGAAACTGTAATCTTCCTCACTAACTGGAGCTCGGTCATCTGGCTCACTCTTGTTTTCCTGTTCTCTGGTCCAATGCCCAGCAGAGCTGTCCCTTAATGCACATGCGTGTAACGGTACCAATGAATAATGGTTCACGGAGCGCTGGTTCACTGAGTATTAGCCAGAAGCCTCCTCCAGGCTAATTTTCATCTCTCCCTGGGCCCCCAGAGCAATTTACATTTACTGCATTGAGGCACTGCTACTTAGCACAATTGTGTATTTACAGGTCTCTCTCTCTCTCGCTACACGGTGAGCTCCTCAAGGCCAGGGTCAGGGTTGAATTAGTTTTAGACCCTTAGAGCTTAGTCTGGTGCCTCGGTAACTGTTTAGTAACGTGGTAGATAAATGATGGCTGAAAATATTGGTATAGTGTTTTCTTACCCTTTGTGGCTTCACCCCCGGTCATAATGTGATCACTCAGGAGTCTGGACTTTGGCAGCAGCATCTCTGTTTTCTGCAGAGCCTGTTCTGCAGAAAGTAGACTTAATATTTTATTTTATTTATTGTATTTATTCTTATTGATTTCAGAGAGGAGAGAGAGAGAGAGAGATACACCAATGATGAGAGAGAATCATTGATCAGCTGCCTCCTGCACACCCCCTACTGAGTTTCAAACCCTCAATCTGGGCATGTGCCCTTGACCAGAATGGAACCTGGGACCCTTCAGTCTACAGGCTGACGCTCTCTCCACTGAGCCAAACCAGCTAGGGCTGGACTTAATATTTTAGAGTAGTTTTAGGTTCACAGAAAAAATTAAGCAGAAAGTACCAAGAGTTCCCTTATGCTCTCTGTACCCCCCACATGCACAGCCTTCCCTACTATCCACATCCTGTACATGTGTTGTAATTAATTAACCTACATGGATACAGTATCATCACTGAAAGTCCATAGTTGACATTAATTAAGGCTCACTCTTGGTGTTCACTTTTAATGGTTTGATAAATGTGCACTGACATGCAGCCACCATTAAAGTATTATACACAGAAGAGTTTCAGTGACCTCCAATTCCTCTGTGCTGTGCACATGCATCCCCACTGGCAGCCACTGGTCTTTTTATTGTCTTCACAGTATTGCCATTTCCAGAGTGTCATGTTGTTGAAATCATATAGTATGTAGCCGTTCAAATTGGCTTCGTTCACCTAGTAATATAGTGAATTCTCCTCCAGACCTCGTTGTGGCTTGATAACTCATGGATTTTTTAGCACTGAGTAATATCCTACTGTCTGGCAGTTTTGAGAGAGGAGACTTAGAGTGCAGGGTCTGGGGTAGGTAGCTAAGGTCCAGTTTCAGTGCCACCAGCTGAAAACTCTGAGCCTTTGGTTAGGCCACCAAACCTCAGTTTTCTAATATGGGGATATTGATAATATTAGCTACATAGGATTCAAATGAGAGCTAAGCAAGTTAATAGATGTAAAATACCTTAGAATCTGGTACATAGTAAATTCTGTAAAATATATAAATGTTTGCTCTTATTTTTATTATTATTTTTTCCCTTTCTGTATGATTTTTTAAAATATTTATCATTGAAAATTAAAATCCAGTAAGTCCCCTTCCCCCCTCCCCCATGACCTCTTCTAGCCTGCCCCCACCCCTACACCAGGCTCTTATTTTTAACTAGAAACATGGTGCACGAAATTCGTACATGGGTAGGGTCCCTAAGCCTGGCCAGGATCAGGGCTGATCAGGGCCTCCTGGCTGCCAGCTGGGGCCTTCCTTCCCCAGCTGCCAGCTGCAGGTAAGGGCCTTCCTTCAGTTTGCACCACTCCCTGGTGGTCAGTGCACATCATAGCAAGTGATCAAACTCCCAGTAGAACTCCTGAGGGGTCACTTTGCATATTAGCCTTTTATACACTGAGTGGCCAGATTATTATGATCTCTGAACACATAATAATCTGGCCACTCAATGTATATTCTATATAGTAAAAGGCTAATATGTATATTGTCCCCTTGGCAAGAAGTTCGGCCAGCAGGCAGGCCAACCAACCGCCCATGTCCTCTCCCCCTGGCCAGGCTGGCTGTACCCCACCTGTGCACATGCACCAGGCCTCTTGTGTGTGTGTGTGTGTGTGTGTGTATACACACACACACACACACACACACACACACACTGAGTGGCCAGATTATAATGTGTTCAGAGATCATAATAATCTGGCCACTCAGTGTATATATAGACTAGAGGCCCAGTGCACAAAATTTGTGCTTGGGGTGGGGAGGTCCTTTAGCCCGACAGGCACCCTCTCTAATCCGGGACTCCTACACCTTTTTCTTATCTAGCTAACCTCTTCACATTTCAAAAAATTAACTGAAATACCACCCACTTTAGGAAATCCTCTTTGAACAAATCTCTTTACAATCTGTATTAAGTATTTTCATAATATATCATTCTTTTTCTTTAGCAGCAACTTGGAGTGGATGCAATTTTCTTCTCATTCTTGCCTCTGAATTCTTTCTTGTTGCTCTTATAATGGAAAAGCTTATCCAATTTACATTTGCCCTTCAAGGGCTTATATTTGGTTCAGTTTCTAGTTGGCTCCCTGTTTGTTTTTTTTAAGCAATAAATTTGGGTTGTGATAGTAAACTTCACTTGTAATCAAGCCTGTAGGTCTCCCTATCTGAATATTTCTGTAATACCTATCACTTTAGCATACCAGAGATTGTGTTCATTTATAGAAAATAATAATACATGTCACCTGACCATTTGATCTCCTAGTAATATTTTATAGCAAGATATATTATTCTAGTAATTTACTATTACAAAACTGAGCCATACAGAAGTAAATCACATTGAACAATAAAGAATGTCTCAAATATCAAAGCATGATACATTAGGGCCTCCCTTGTTCTGTGCCTCAAATATCATTGTGTAGTACACAGTTCACATGGAACTCAGCTTCCTTTAAAATAGGAAGGGATGCCATACTCATGAAGCAGCTTCCACACATTTTTTTTAAATTTAATTCATAGCACATACTCATTGTACTAATTGTTGGAAAATCACCCTAGCAATTGCCTCTGTTCCTCTCTGTATAGTTGCCTTACATTCTGATGTCATTACTGCACTTTTATCATCCACTCACTCTAGTAAGATTGTGAATTATTTAAGGGCAGAGACCAGGACTTTAGCATGTGTTTCTCTGTCATGGTGCCTAGATAAATACTCCAATGCCATCCAGTCCCAATGACTGTGATGAGAGAGGCCCACCATTGCTGGAGACCTCTGAGTTTTATTTAAGGGGCCTCATTTGTTCTGTGCCTTTATTGAGGGGTGAGTAGAGGCTGAGTCAATTTGGGGAAACCCAGACAAAATTCTCTTCCTGCAAGATTTTGCCAAGCTGGAGACCTGGACCACTGGACATTTGTCTAGTTAAAACCCAGACTCGCAGCAATAGCAAAGGCACTGGTCTCCCAGGGCTAAAATATGGGGGTCACACCTCAGCTGCAGGAACTTACCCCGCGGTCAGGGCCAGGCTGACGGTGGAGCTGGGCTGGTGCTCCTGACTCTGGGGAGAGGAGACTCCCGTGACCCGGGAATCTATCAACCGAAAAACCAGAGACACACAGAGGAGGTTCCAAACCACCAAAGTCAACGCTGGCGATTCCTTCCACCTCTGGGGTGCAAACCACCAAAACAAGACCCTGAACTTGTACATGCAACGCGGACAAACGTTGCTCAGGGAAAGCGATTCAGACCCAGGCCCGAGGCTGCGGGCTAGAGGCCTGGATGCTGCGCCCCCTGCGAAGGCGGAGGGATGCCAGGCCCACACTGAGGGGCCCCAAGCTGGCTGCCCATGCAGGGGCCGCACACAAAGGCCATGGAGGGAGGGAGGGAGTTGCCTGCAGCCCACGCTGGAGCAGAGCCCTTTCTTCCTAAGCAGTGAACAAGGTGGAGCGCTCCAGGGCTGCATTGCGCACCGCCATCTCCTCCAGCCAACCACCTTGCGCTCCATGGCCTCCAGGCTGCCATCAGCCTTCCTGCTTGCCCATTCCCCTCCCTGTAGGGTGGCCCCTCACCTACCAGCAGCCTCCGAGCGCCTGGGCTCTGGCAGGTCCCGGAACAGGTCCTTGGTGGAGGCTGGTTGGCGGAGCGGCTTCTTGTCCCTGGCCTGCGCGGCTCCTTCTGGGCCCACTTTGTCCGGAAGGACATCCGGAAGGTCGTCCAGAAGACCTCAGGTCTATTTAGCATACTACCCTTTTATTAGTATAGATGAGAAGCTAAAAACTTGTGTTTTTTTGTTTTTGTTTGTTTTGTTTTAGTTATGGGAGATTTTTTCAAAAATACTATATTTTATTGATTTTTCACAGAGAGGAAGGGAGAGGAAGAGAGAGTTAGAAACATCAATCAGCTGCCTCCCGCACACCCTCTACTGGGGATGTGCCCGCAACCAAGGTACATGCTCTTGACTGGAATCAAACCTGGGACCCTTGTGTCCATAGCCCGATGCTCTATCCACTGAGCCAAACCAGTTAGGGCTACAAACTTGTTTTGTCGCTGGACGTTTTTAAGGCGGTGGCCCTCTACATGTTCAAGCTCTCCCTTGTTAGGGTGGAAGAGGCGGGGAGAACTTGGATGAAGAAGGAGAAATCCTTCCACACATGACAGATGTGGACCACACGAGGTTCTCCACAGGGTTCCCGGGAGCCCCTTTGCCACTCCATCACCCCACAAAGCCCTGTTCCCGGGGCTCAGGTTTGTGCTCTGTAGCTGTGTGCACCCGGGACTTGTCAGGGGTGAAGTGAAAAATGTCATCCTTCTTGCTCATTTTTCTTGATGTCTCAGTCATGGAGGGTTTCACATTCAGGGCCATTTGGGGGTCATCAACACCTCCAGTTGAAAGAGGAAAGATGACGAATCGTGAATGTTTATGAGGAAATGGCGGCAATTATAATGATGGTAATGAAGAGGGAAGCGGAGAGACGGGCCCGGTGGGATGTTTCCGGGAGCCTAGGACAGTGGAGGGGACTGCTCTGGCGGATGGTGGTGTTACCACGGCACGGAGATGGATGGAACGTCTTACCCAGCAGCCCTTCCAGATTCATTATTATTATTATATATATATATTTTAGAACTTTGCCTGGTGGAACCAGGTTTGCAAGTTTTATACTGAGTGAACAGCTATTTCTTATGTTAAGTTATTTCAGCTGGGGAAGAGAGAATTGTTGAAATAAATGGCTGGAGAATTCGAATTGCATTCATTCTTGACATTGGTACTGACAAATAGCTTCATTCCTCCACTGAAATGGAAAGTTTACTGCACGGAGACGCGGGCAGGTTCTGGGGAGAGGGGGGGAGGTATCAGCATTTTATTTTTACTGTAACTCTTCTAAGATACCGTGAGAGAGGAAAATGAAATGCAGTTCTGAAACCCCACTGGAATCCATCCCTTGCCCCATCCTCCACATTCGACTGGGAATAACACCAATTAAAATGTTAATTTATAACCAGTATAAACCCAACCAGACAACTGGTTATAATCTCAGGAGCGTGGAGCTCTCAGGAGGAATGGAGCTGGTAGGTGGTGGAGGTGGCCTGAGAGCTCAGCACTCTGATGAGTTGAGCTGGAGCCCCTGCTAGTTTGAACCAGCCCACCAGGAGCTGGGCATCTTCATGGAGAAATGATTCATCTTGGGATCTGAAAACTGTTCATATGAAAATTATAGATTTCTCCTTGGCATTTCCTCGGTGCTGGATGCCTCTCTCCTGCTTGCCAACACAAATCACCGCAAGGAGAGAGGCAAAGAGTGTGGCATTCTATGAAGCCACGACCAGTGGTTCAAATGTGAAGTTCGTTGCTGGACATAGAGAGTCTGGCTGAGATCCTTGTGTAGTAAATTATTTGAACTTGGCTCTAGGAGTCTCGCAGAAAAAACTCGATTAGGTTTTCAATGTCCACATTGTCCAGGAGTTTTTGTGAATGCATGGTTCAGAGTTTAGACTCCTGGGACCGTAGTCCTTAGGGTACTAGAAAGTGCCAAGGCTCCTTATTTGACAATGCCCGTGACCCCCAGGCATGGATAAGCTTGCAGTTCCATGTTCTGCTTAGCCATTAAAAGTGGGTTAATGCCCAAACCAGTTTGGCTCAGTGAATAGAGCATCAGCCTGCGGACTGAAAGGTCCAAGGTTTGATTCCGGTCAAGGGCATGTACCTTGGTTGCAGGCACATCCCCAGTGGGGGGCATGCAGGAGGCGGCTGATCGATGTTTCTCTCTCATCAATGTTTCTAATTCTCTATCCTCTGTAAAAACTCAATAAAATATATATATATATATATATTTTTTTTTTAAGTGGGTTAATTTCAAAGTTTCATAAATAAAGGTTTTGAGCTCCTCCCACAAGACATGGGAGAGAAACATCTATCGGTTCCCTGCCAGCTGTGCCCCAACCAGGGAGTGAACCCGAAACCTAGGTATGTGCCCTGACTGAGAATTGAACTGGCAACCTTTTTGGTGTATGGCGTGACGTTCCATCCCACGGAGCCACGGTCAGGGTGCATGCCTTGTAATTTTTTTTTTTTTTTGCTAGATTTCAGACATGATGACTTTTCTTGGTGTTTGATGCTTCTGTACTTTTGTCAGTATTCTTGAGTTGGTTGTGTTTTTTTTAAATATATTTTTTATTGATTTTTTAGAGAGAGGAAGGGAGAGAGATAGAGTTAGAAACATCTATGAGAGAGAAACATCGATCAGCTGCCTCCTACATGCTTCCTACTGGGGATATGCCCGCAACCAAGGCACGTGCCTTGACCAGAATTGAACCTGGGACCTCTCAGTCCACAGGCCGACGCTCTATCCACCGAGCCAAACCGGCCAATATTCTTGAGTTTTGTTCTGGGATGTATTTAAGTTACTGGTTAGCAAGTTGACCTCCTCCGGTCTCACGTGTAGTTTCTGTTATGCAGGACCAGAAAAGCATTTCATTTGAAGCTGATTCCCCCCCCACCGCTATGCCAGCAAAACCCTTCTGAGTCCTCATTTCGGTGCACTATTAATTATGAAGCTTTCCCTGATGGCTCATGAGCACAGACATTGTTCCCATTCCTCTGGGAGCTTTGTGTCTGTTCTTTATAATCCCTTCTTTAAAACCACATTTTATTGGGGTGACATTGGTCACCATGAACATATGGTTTCCTGTGTGGATTTCTAAATGAGAGAATCTGTATACAGCACCATGTGCCCACCCCCCAAAGTCACATCTATGCCTGTCATCTCCTATTTGGACTCCCTCCTTCCCCTCCCCACCTCCCTCTGGCTTTTGTTTGCCTCTTTTCTGATCGTTCATAGCTTCCTCCTGTGCATGTGTCCACAGTATTCTTAGTTGCACTCTGTAAAGGAATTCTTTGCGGATCTCTGGACTTTTCCTTCTGTGTAACTCTCCTTTTGGGCACTCCGTCTTACTAAGTTCTAACTGTCCTTACATCTCTGGGCTCCCACCTTCATGTTCTCCAGTCAAGGATGCTGCTGGGCTCTGCGGGAGTCCCCCCTTCTGCATCTCTCTAGGCCAGTGGTTCTCAACCTTCCTAATGCCGTGACCCTTTAATACAGTTCCTCATGTTGTGGTGACCTCCCAACCATAAAATTCTTTTTGTTGCTACTCCATAACTGTAATTTTGCTACTGTTATGTATTATAATGTAAATATCTGTGTTTTCTGATGGTCTTGAGTGACCCGGGACCCACAGGTTGAGAACTGCTGCCTAGGCAGTAGACTGGGCAATAATGGGGCTAACTTTGTGGGAACCACTTTCACGTCCTGTGTGGTTCAGGGTTCCAGTTCAAGGTTCGGGTTCTGGAGGAGGCCGCATGCAAATGAAAAGAAAGACTAGAAAAGTAGTAATTTGGGAATATTGGGGGGCCAGGTGGGAGCCTTCCTCTAGTGAGAAGACTACCCTTTGCTCTGGCCTTGCTATCCCTTTTACTGAGACTTTGGGACACACCCATAGCCTTTAGGCAGGAGATTTCAATAACAAAAATACAAAAGACAGAGATGGAGGCCGCTTCAGCTAACAATGTCTCAACTAAACAGTGAGTGGTGAGAGCAATTAAAGTTGTTGACTAGCCTTCTGGGCTTCCTGTCCACATCTTTCTATTAGTGAGACCATGTTCGGTTTCCGGTACTAACTTTATTTCTCATCACTCATCACTGTCCCTTGGTACCCAATGTCTGCTGTCTTCAGGACTGTTATTTCATATAGATGCCTTCATTTTTAGTTGTTTGAGTGCCCATTTCCGGTTCTTGTTCCTTCTTCTTGGACTGGTGTTTCTGTTTTGACTCTTCTGGGGTATTGATAGACGTGCAGGGCATCTCAGCACCACATAGTGTGCTGCTCCCTCTGCAGAAAACACTGTTCCGCGTGTTGTGCACCTCATCAACACTATTGTCTGCTAAGTCTCAGCCCACACACAACTTGGTTCAAAAACCTGTCCTACGGCCATCTGTTCTTTTCTCACTTCCCCCTTTTAGGTGAGTTGTGGTATTCTGCACTTATTCACAGCTATATTTCTCTTCCTTGTCTTTCTTCACTGCAATATTATAAGCTCTATGAGGACAGAGGCTAGTGTTATTCCCCGCTGAAGCAAAGGAGGTTTAATAAACGTCTGATCAATAAATAGAAGATAAAGCAGTTGTTTGTGGCAGAGGCAATGGTACCTGTGGGGAAGGGGTACTCAGAATAAATATTAATTGTTGCTGGTGTAAATCACATGGTAGCTGATGAAAATTACTGACTAGACTTATCGATAAGCATATATGAAAAATTTAATTAAAAAGTCCAGAAATACTTTGGGTTTGGGGAGATTCCTCTACAGAGGAATGAGATATTTCCTGGCCAAATTGTTGGGGCAAGAAGAGTCAGTAAAATCTAGGTCCTTATTATGATGATTTTATAGGCTGGTGTGCTTGGGGATATAATACATTATATTATATAACATCATATACTACATCATAATATATAATTACTATATATATATATATATATATATATATATATATATAATGTGTAATATTTTATAGGAGAAACATAGATTTATATTTGTTTGCTGCTTGTTTTACCCTCGGATTTAGCTTTATGAAGCCAGGTCCTTGGTTTGTCCCGTTCTCTGCCCCATCCCAGATTCTAGAGAAATCTTCTGTACATGGTAGGTACTCAATACATTTTGGTTAAACAGGTGAATAAGATATCTTTGGAGTACTCCGTTTCAATTTTGTTTAAGCAGTATGCTGAACTGCTTTTTTTTTTTTTTTTTTTTTTTTTTGTTTGTTTCTCTAAACACAATCAAGTGGAAATCAAATGACATTCTCTCTTTGTTTTCTCGTGCCTATAGGGAATCTGGCTACTGAGATTACAGTGGTTTAACTAGGGCTGCAATGTTCACCTGGTGGCAGCTTAACTTAATTGCAGTCAAATTACCTCTGACGAAATTAACAGCCTTTCAAGAGCTGAGCTTGACAACGCAAATTCGTGGGAGCCCTAGGGTGTCCCTACATGTCCACACTGCGCCTGGCCCGGGAGACGAGAGCAGCACTACATTAAACAGTGGGGGGACATCATTAAGGTTGTGATGAAGCTGCCTTGCAGGGCAAAAATGATTCTGCCAAGAGGCGGCCATCGTCCTGCCGGAAACATCACTGCTTTGTGACTTATTACAAATTTCTGGTGATTTTTTTCTTCCTAAGTCAAAAATAGTCCTAGGAAGTATTACTGCCTCAACGTGCAGGTGGGCGGGATGAAGACTAGAATGTGCAGAGCTGGGTGTTACAGTAGCAGTGAATGATCAAGGGTGTATGTACACCTGAGAGTTGAGTGCTGACTCGGAGAGGATCAGAGATATGGCCAAGGACACCCGTAGATTAGTCGTCTGAGCAAGCATTTCTCAGATGTGGTACGGCGATGAGGGCAGTGTGAATCGTTTCCAGGGTGATCTGACTTCATAAGGAGGAGAACATCTTTCCCCAGAGCTGCTTTTAGTGAAAAGTTGAGCACATGACAACTCTCCCTGCCTAAGTTGGGTACCACCTGGCTCCCCACTCCACAGCTGTCTTGCCTCCTAATATCAGTGAGTTCCAGATGAGAAAGGCTTGACTCTTTCTAGGTATGGGATTTGATGTGTCTATCGGGGCAAAGCAGAGAATCAAATACCAGCGCCATCTATTCATGGTCGCTGTCAGGGCTCAGTGCACAAAAGACAAAACCACTTTGGGCATCTTAAACAGGAAGGGGCTTACTCTGGGAAAACAAGGGACTTCCAAAGAATTGGGATGACTGCAAGAATAGAATTAAGAGTTGAAATTATTGAGCTCAAGGGCATCATGCCAGAGCTGCAATCCAGGGTCAGAAAGCCACAGTCTTTGCCACAAATGCCTCTTGAGACCCATGACACTTGGGACTGGACGTTGAAAGGTCACATCTGGCTGCCAGTACAGTGTCTTGATTCTTATGTTCAGGACTTTACGTGCCAGGTTGCACAACCATGGAAAAGATGGACACTGCCTTTTCTGTAACTGCTGCTTATTTAGAAATGGACACATTTGATTCTCTTACAAATAAATGGGGGAGGGTCATGCGCAATTGGTAATAAATGTCTGAGAGAGTTGTTCAGTCACTGGCAGGTGTCAGACCAGCATCTCTGCGAATCTCTCGACCTTTGCTGAAAGCTTTTCATTCCTTGTTTTAGCAGATGGCTGCTGGAGATCCAGACTTCAGTCCACATCCAAAGGAGCAAGATATGAGAAAGGGGGAAAGATCTCGTCAGGCACATTCATTCCTTTTCCCAACGAAGTATCATCTTCCCCAGGAGTGTCCTGGACGTGTGTCATTAGCCATAAACATGTCCATCACGTATGAGCTTTCAAGGAGAATGCAAAAGCAACCATTCAACCAGACACTTGTGACACCCCAAATCAAACTGAAGTTCAAACAGCAAAGAAGGGGGATATGGATATTGAAAATGTGACTAACAGTAGCTAACACAGTAGGCTCCAACTCATTTTTCTTTATGTAGTGAACCAGTTTCCTGGAAGAGAAAAAACAATACTGATTTTACACAACCATCTTTATTTTTTTTTAATTTAACAAATCTTTATTGTTCAGATTATTACAATTGTTCCTCTTTTTTTCCCCCATAGTCACCCCCCCACCAGGTTCCCATTCCACCCTCTGCCCTTACCCCCCTCCACTGTCCTCATCCATAGGTGTACGATTTTTTGTCCAGTCTCTTCCCACACCCCTCACACCCCTTTCCCCCGCAAGAATTGTCAGTCCACTCTTTCTATGCCCCTGATTCTATTATATTCACCAGTTTCTGTTCATTAGATTTTTAATTCACTTGATTTTTAGATTCACATGTTGATATGTATTTATTGTTCATAATTTTTATTTTTACTTTTTTCTTCTTCTTCCTCTTCTTAAAGAATACTTTCAGTATTTCATATAATACTGCTTTGGTGGTGATGATCTCCTTGAACTTTATCTTATCTGTGAAGCTCTTTATCTGCCCTTCAATTCTGAATGATAGCTTTGCTGGGTAGAGTAATCTTGGTTGTAGCTTCTTGCTATTCACCACTTTGAATATTTCTTGTCACTCCCATCTGGCCTGCATAGTTTCTGTTGAGAAATCGCTGACAGTTGTGTGGGTGCTCCCTTGTTGCTTTTAATATTCTCTCTTTGTGTGTGCATGTTATAGTACCTCTGCCTCCTGTAGCTCCTCTGAGTTTCATTGTGCTTTTCTCTTTCCTTCTAGATGTAGAATTTCCATTCAGCCAGCCTCCCTGTGGTTCTGGATGATGTCCATTTTGTCTTTTAGTTGTAGGTTTAAAATTGTTGTGTGAGGCAGCAGTTTAGGTGTTTACCTATGCCGCCATCTTGGTTTCTTTAGACAACAATCTTTAAATCACAACTCTCCCAGTTCGTGGGACTGAGTGAAACAAATGCTAGCAATAAACCCACCCATGCCATCCTCAGAATCACTTTTTATTGCAGTGAATAGTGCTGATGGGTTGAGCTCATTTTGGTAGCTGAATGTTTCCTACCCTAACAGAAGTACTGTCTCAGGAGGCTCCTCAGCTACATATGCAAATATATTCCTGTCAAACCCTAACATTAGTTTGACATACATGCTTCACTATAGTTGAACCCCTGTGGAAATTATTCAGGTGAAGAGTAGGGCAGACAGAGGGAATGACACTACACAAATGTGGGCAAGAGCTGAAATCATAAAGAAATAAAAATTCAGTATAATTATAAGAAGCCATGGAGAGATTGGTGAGAGAGATAGGAAGGGGGCCATGTCATGCATAGGCTTGTAGGTCAACAGTAAGGATTGAATATTTTTCTCTAAGTATAATAGAAGCTGTTGAGAAACTTAGCTCATACAGAATGTGTATTTGTTTTCACAAACTTCACTGGTGCAGTCATCTATGGGAAAAAAACAATTTAAATGTGTTCAAATATTTTTGTACAGTTGTCAATTTCAATGTAGTCAGTGAATTACTTAGGTATCCCCAGCACCTCACACATCTGAGGAGGAAAATGCAGTTGTGTATACCAGACAAGCTTTCAGTGGACTTCTTTCTCCCTCTAACTGCACAGACAGACAGAACTCTCTGGCAAGTAACTATCCCTTTCATGGGGTCTGGTTTTTCTCTTGTGCCTTTATGCCATTACACTAGAGGCCCGATGCATGAAGATTCATGCAAAAATGGGCCTTCCTTCCCCTGGCTGCTGGCAACTCCTTCACTCTGGCCGGAGTCATCTTTCCATTCCAGGCTGGAGCCACCTTTCCATTCTGGTCCAGAGCCACCTTTCTACCTTCCCACACTGCTCAGAGGCCCAGACCAGCTGGGGTGGTGCAGAATGCCATACCCACAGCCGCTGGACGCCTGTGTATGCAAATTAACCTGCCATATTTGTTGGGTTAATTTGCAAACTCACTCCTGATTGGTTAGTGGGCGTTGTGAGAGGTATAGTCAATTAGCATGTTACTCTTTTATTAGGTAGGTAGGAGCTTCATCTGTGTGTTTCCTAAAGAACTGCACCTAGGATTCTAATGCTTGAAATTGATTACTTTTGATCAACTTTTTTAAAGAAAATATTTGGTTTTTTATATTGGTAATGAGGTGGAGGGGGGCAGAGTGGATGGGAAGACAGCAGTCTCTCCAAGGGAGGGATCATGGATGCTCAGGTTAGGTTGGTGCTGATAGACACAAAGAGCTGTGAGTGGCTTAGAATATATTTTGTAAAGAAAATAGAATTAATGATGAACTTGGTTCAGAATGGCACACACAGAGAATAATCCTGTATAATAAAAATGTAATATGCAAATTCACCGAATGGTGGAATGATTTGTTGCTATGACGTGCACTGACCACCAGGGGACAGACACTTAATGCAGAAGCTGCCCCCTCATTGTCAGTGGACTCCCATAGAGGGAGCACCACTCAGCCAGAAGCCAGGCTTATGGCTGGCGAGTGCAGAAGGAATGGCAGGAGCCTCTCCCACCTCCACTGCAGGGGGGCAGTAAGGAGGAAGGGTCCTGGACTGCTAGAGCCCCAGACTGCAAGAGGGATGTCTAACTGCCAGCAGGTGGACATCCCCCAAGGGATCCTGGACTGTGAGAGGGTGCAGGCTGGGTTGAGGAACCTCCCCCTGCAACTCCCCACACCCCTGCCCTAGTCCATGAATCTTGTGCACTGGGCCTCTAGTCTAGTATAATTGTGTAGTTGTGGGTAAAATAGTATGGGCAGAGCACTGATTACACCTTAATTATACCTGTTGCATGAATGAGAAAAAGGGGTACAACAGTCAGCACATACATGGCTTAACAGCTTTAAAATACGTAAATCTCATATCTTAGGCTATTGGTAGGGCAGGGTTTTTTATTCTACCTTCTTTACAGATGTGAAAACTGAGGCTCACTCTCTGGTTAGTGACAAACATGCGATATAGAAAAGGGAGAGGACATGGCTAAAGAGGGGAGGTTAAAGGAAGGTGAGAAGAGCTATGGGCATGGTGAAGCAAGCTAGCATTATTGGGCTGTGAGGGCAACATGGAGGAGGCACAATGGGCTCTTAGCAGTGTGGCTGTGAGTGATTCATTAAATGAAAGGCTTTTTTGGGAGTGAATACTTTGAACTGTTGGGGTATTTATGTTTCTACATGATTGTAGGCAGAGATTGAATTCACTAAGGTTCCAACTTTAATATTGTTCAGCTACTATCATTTCCTTGGGCATAATTGTGAAAGGTGACCTGTGCAGAGGCTGATTGGGAAAGCAGGGCATGATTGGGAGCTGTGAAAAAAAGGATTTGACCAGTATTAGGTTGGACTCTGTGAAAGATAAGGTTAGACAGGTCTATTGAATACAGGTTAGGAAAGGTCTGGGAAAAATGTGACTTGAAATTTACTAGCCAGATTTGTTAGAAACTGTCTCTCCCACTGAAAGAAATGGTATAAAATATAGAACATTATCAAGATGAAAATATCCATAGCTCATCATTAAATTTTTTAGTATTTTAAGGTATTGCTTTTAGTCTTGTGTATTGGTGCATGCATGTGTGTGTGTAAAAATAGCGTATTTGAAATTATACTATTAGCATTTATAACCTATTTAAAGTGCTCTGTGGAAAAAAAAATAAAGTGCTTTGTGAACACTTTTATGTTAAACTAGAGGCCCGGTGCACAAAATTCATGTACGGGGCAGGGGGGACAGGGGAGTCCCTCAGCCAGGCCTGCATCCTCTCGAAATCCAGGACTTTTTGGGGTATCAGGGCTAAACCAGCAGTCCGACATCCCTCTCACAATCTGGGACTGCTGGCTTCTAACCGCTCTGCCTGCCTGCCTGATTGCCCCTAACTGCTCGCCTGGCTGCCTGATTTCTCTCCTAAAACTCAAGCTTCTTCTGTTTTTATTTTTAATATTTATACTTCTTTATTTTAAAAGTCAAGCTTCTTGAGAACATGAGGCATTTTACATTATTCCACATTCCTTCTGGAGAGCTAAGCATGGTAAACACAGCAAATACTTAATAATTAAGGGCTTCTATACACTCTCCAACCAGGAATGTGTTCAGAGGCGGTCTCCAAAAACTTGAACTGGGAAACCTCCAAGGACCATCCCGCTGGCCGTTCAGCATTTCCTCAGCCTGCGGGCGCTTGATCTTGCCCACATACCAGGTTCCTTCCCCATGGGGGGGGAGGTCAGTACATACTGGTCTTCAGTCTTATTTTTTTTTATATAAATATATTTTATTGATTTTTTACAGAGAGGAAGGGAGAGAGCTAGAAAGTCAGAAACATGGATGAGAGAGAGACATCGATCAGCCGCCTCCTGCACGCCCCACAGTGGAGATGCGCCCGCAAGCAAGGTACATGCTCCCAAGCGGAATCGAACCCGGGACCTTTCAGTCCGCAGGCCGACGCTCTATCCACTGAGCCACACCGGCCTCGGCTTCAGTCTCCTTTTTGATTCCCATCCACTCGCTGGTGTTCTCCTGACGGCGCCACCCCAGGGGCCGGTCTCGGGTCCGGCGCAGCTGCAGGAGGCCCGGCTTCAGGCTGTCCACGCGCTAATCGATCCCCCGGTTCGTCCAAGGCCCGGGCGGCAGCTCCTGTCCCAGCTCCGCGCTGTGGTCGTGCATCTGGGCGATGGCAGAGCTGCGCCGCTCTGAGGGCAGCGGATCCTCGGCTGCTCCCCCCATTGCCCTCCGCAGCAAGGCCCCGGGCGCTCCTCGCTGCATTTCTCCCGAGTCTGGCCCCGGGCTTTGAAGATCTCCATGGCTTCATGGCAGGCTGCGTCTGCGGTCCTGGGAGAAGGGTGCACTCCTCGCAGAGCTGCTCACACTCCCGGCTCTTGTGCCAGCCTTAAACCAAGGTCACAAACAAATAATTTCCCGCCAGAAGTGTCCTCAAATATTGGAGACCGAGGACTGTAGGGTTGACTATGTACTTGCGCAATAGCAGGCTCCCTCTAGCGGTGGGCGCCCAGGCGTCCCCCACGATCCCACAATCCTCTGGTCTCACACTTCCGGTGTGTCTAGCTCCTCCTCAAGTAGGTGCCCGGGCGTCCTCCACAATCCCACAATCCTCTGGTCGCACACTTCTGGTGTGTCTAGCTCCTCCTCAAGTAGATGTCCGGGTGTCCTCCACAATCCCACAAACCTGGTCGCACAGTTCCGGTGTGTCTTGAGGAGGAGCTAGACACACCGGAAGTGTGCGACCAGAGGATTGTGGGATCGAGGGGGACGCCTGGGCGCCCACCACTAGAGGGAGCCTGCTATTGCGCAAGTACATAGTCAGCTTTAACAGTCCCCGGCGTCCTCCATAATCCCACAATCCTCTGGTCGCACACTTCCGGTGTGTTTAGCTCCTCCTCAAGTAGGTGCCCGGGCGTCGTCCACAATCCCATAATCCTCTGGTCGCACACTTCCAGTGTGTCTAGCTCCTCCTCAAGTAGGCGCCCAGGGGTCCCCGATATCCCACAATCCTCCGGGCGCACACTTCCGGTGGGTCCAGCTCCTGCTCAGGTGGCGTTTCCTGCCGTCGCCGCGCACGTCCGGGGCCTGCAGGTGCAGAGGCCTTTCCTGTCTGGGCGGTGGCCGCTGTTTGCCCTTTGGAGTCAGCGAGGTTTCGGGGTGTTGGCACGGGAGCCCCTAAGCACTCAGTGTCCGCCGCCGCCGGGAGCAGGTCGGTGCCGCGCCCTCAGGAAGCCGCCGCCCGTCCAGCCGCTGCGGCGCCGCCCGGGCCGCCGGGAGGAAGGTACTGAGCGGGGCGCATGCCCGTCGCTGCTCCTCCTCCTTCCCAGCTCGCCCCCACCTTCTCCGGCCGAGCACCCCAACCCGCAGACCCTTCAGACCTCCCCCCCCTATTTATTTGACTTTCCCCCATCGCACTCGCACCCTGTAGCATACCCCTAACCGCTCCTTGGGGGTGGGGCCAGCCTGGGCCGGAGGCCTCCGGTCTCTGGTCCTTAAGGTAGCTGACTTTTTATATACATACATAGTCTCTACAAAATAGCTTTTTAAGCGAGGGAAGGAGAGAGGGATGGAAACATCAGCATTGGCTGCCTCCTGCACGCCCCGCTCGGGGGCTGGAGCCAGCATGTGTCCTGACTGGGAACTGAGCCATGGCCTCCTGGTGCATGGATCGACCCTCCAGTGCCACCTCTGAGCCACAGCGACCGGGCTTTACAAAATAACCTTTGAGGGCAGCACAGCAGTCCCCCACGTGGGTGTGCCGTGGTGGCTCATTTAAATGCATTTCGTTTTAGACTTTATTTTAGCTCGTCTCTCATTCCCATAATGGGGCTTATTATTTGCTATTCCTTTTTTGCCATTATAAATTCAACGTCCTAAACCTCACATATCTGTAACTAATACATTTTCCGACGTTAGAGTTACTCATGGAAAGTCATGGACACTTGTGCCCACGTTGGCGGCACACGTACTGAAATTGGAATGACACAGAGATTAGCGTGGTCCCCGCACAAGGATGACACGCAGATTTGTGAAATGTTCCCTAGTTTCGGTGGTTAGCTAGACTTACTGTGGTGATCATTTTTGTGATACAAATATCAACTCATTATGTCATATGCCTGAGACTGATACAGTGTGGTATGTCAATTATACCTCAGCTGAAAAAAAAAGTCATGGGCCCTTTTAGAGCTCTTGGTTGATATTGCCGAAGGTTTGGATCCCTTCATATACCTTTCAGCAGATGACCAGATTTTCAATTTCACTGCCTCCTCCCCAATACTGGAATTAACGTTTAAAACACGAAAAATAATGTCTAGTGGCTTAAATTTTCATATCTTAGTAAACTTTGACAGTGTTCCTGTGTTTATTGGCTACTTTTTTCTCTTACAAATTAAATGTATGTGTTCAGTTTATCTTTCTGTCCTGTCTTCATCATTTAAGACAGCTTGGACCCAACACAGAGCGATAACTAAATAAATATTTTTACAATTGACTGAAAATCCATATGGGCTTCCACCCAGGAAGCAATAATGAATACAGTTTGTGGCTCCTCCTCTATTAATCTTTCCCAATTTAACGATTTCTCCAATAAAATATAGTATTCAGAGAAAAAATGATTCACCCCCCTCCACCCCCACTCCCTTTAATCCCAGGAGACGTTCTCTCAGTTGAAACTTTTCTCTCTTCATTCTCATTGGTCTTCATCCATCATTCGTAGGAACTCCTGGGTTACGCGAGGGCAGCACATGGCCTGGGTGCTTATTGAATTCTAATTGCGTGTTGAAATGAATGAACCCGCCACGCAACTACAAATGGAAGTCTTAAAAATAATAATTTGCATAATTAGCTGACAGGAAGGCCTGAGCTATTATTTAAGTTCACATATAACATGACACCATAAGTGTTCATTTATGCTCTGTTCTTTCCAGAATGATTGAGCTGTTTGAAAGTTTTATTCATGACTCATGCTTAGACCCATGTTGTAGTGCTGATAATGTTGAGATAATGGGGATTTATAGTTCGCTCTGACAAGAGGCCATAAAACAAGTGACGGGATGTTGTCTCTGTTGCTACAAGCTCAATTTGTAACACAAAGTACTTAATAATTGTTATTAATGAACCCGCTGTGGTTGGTATGTAGACACAGCTGGAAATCACATCTGTTATCAGAAAGCCTGGGTTGACTAAAGCATAGACACTGCAGGGAACTAAGAGCTTCAAAAGGAAATGACATCACAGACACCTAGGAAGTGGCCTTGGATGCTAGCTGCATGCAGACACAAGAGATTTAGGACAGATTTTAGGAGAAATGACAGGGTATTTGGTTCTTTTGAAACATTTTTTTCCCCATATTGACCCCATATGTCTTCAGTTGTAAGCCAGAGTTCCAGGGTCAGTCCCATCTGTTAAATATCAGTAAGTTTTATGTCTTATTTTTTAGATAAACACAAATAAAAACAGTTCCAGTTGAAGCCTAGAATACTACCTCTCCAGGCTTACCTTGTGTGACTCCTTGAAACACTCAGCTGTTCCACTCAAACTGGGTTCTTTGCCTTTGGGTTCACAGGCTTATGCTTTCCTCACTTGCTTTTCCTTGTTACCTTCATTGGAGGCCACTTCCCTCCAACTGTTTCAGAAGGGAAAGAACTTATTTTCCTTCCTTTGTCCTTTCCTCCTTCCATCTCTCCCTTCCTCCTTCCTTCTCTCCCACTTCTCACCTGGCTGGTGTGGCTCAGTGGTTGAGCATCAACCTATGAACCCGGAGGTCACAGTTCCATTCCAGGTCAGGGCACATGCCCGGGTTGTAGGCTCCATCCCCAATGTGGGACATGTAAGAGGCAGCTGATCAATGGTTCTGTCTCATCATTGAGGTTTTATCTCTCCCTTTTCCTCCCTCTCTAAAACCAATAAAAATATATTTAAAAAAATAAAAATAATAAAATATGTCACCCATTTTTGTTCTTTATGGATTAAGGCATCACAGAGGTGTCCTTATTCCCTCATTGCCCCCTCCCCCATCTTCCCACTCTTGCCCTCAGCCCTCTGGTGTCTGTGTCCATTGGTTAGGCTTACCTAACCTCTCTACCTTCTTCTACCTTCCCTCTGAGGTTTGATGGTCTGATCGACGGTTCTCTGTCTCTGGATCTGTTTTCGTTATCCATTTTTGTTTGAGCACTTCCATTAATAGAGCCCCCTCTACCAAAAACACAGCCTATTTTCTTTTGGAGAGCACTCAATATTGGAAAGTTCTTCCTGGACTAATTCTAAAATTGGCCTCTTGTAAACTCACACATGGTGCCAGTTCTGTGGACAAGATAGGAAGGAGTTCTGCCACGCTAATAGTCTCTATGCCTCCACTGGTAGAGAGGGGGCGCTGGGTCCTGGTATATCCCAGCCTCCCACCATTCCCAGCTTCAGCTGTGAGCGCCAAAGTTATTTCTAGATATTGCCAAATGTACCTGGGAGGAATTGCGACCCAGGTCCACATTCTCAGTTTATCAGCCTCCTTTTCCTTTACAGAAAATGTTTTTGGTATTACCTTTTTTATTTTCCTTATTTCCTCCCCTAAAAGCCTCCCTTCATAATGAAGATAGCCTCTCTTTATCTGCATTCTTCTCTTATTGACCCCGTCCAATCGTTAAATAACATCTACATATTATTGACTTCACAGTAGGAGAGCCAACTGGGCTTATTATTCTAACTTTATACTCTGATCCAGCTGCTGCTCATCTCAACTTGCAGATCCTTCAGTTTAATCATAACATGTCCCAGAACAAACTTCCAATTGTTCTCCTCTCTAAATCTCCTCTTTTTTGTTTTCTTTATCTCAGTTAAGAACACTAGCTTTCTATTTGGTAGTACTTCAGATCTCACAGTCCCTTCTACTTCATTTTTATTCTCACACTCTTTTATTTATTAGAGAGAAAAAAATGAGTCTACCTTAAAGCCATATCTGCAATCTTGGCCATTTTATCCCCCTTCACCACTACCACCTGGGTCAAAGCCATCGTCATTCTCCCCTAAGATGACTATAGACTTCTAACTAGCTTCCTCCCTTGCTCTTCCACCTCTACCCATTCTCTGCAACTAGCTCAGCCACCAGATTGACACCCATGAGGCTGTACTAAACAGTTTGTAAAGTTCAGTCATGTCACCTTTCAGCTTAAAACCCTCTACTGGCTAAGAATACTACTCAGAGTAAAACTAAAAGCCTTACAGTGGCAAAGAAGGCTGTATCTCCTACTACCATCCCCTCACTAATTTCTGGTGGTCTCCTTCTTAGTCCTAAAACATGATGGCCTCTCCCTGCATTAAGACTTTTGTACCCTCTTTTCCTTGGCTTATGATGCTCTTCCATAAATGTTCACATGGCTCCCTCCTAGAATTCATTTCAAGATTTGTCTAAACATCCCCCCCTTTTTTTTTTATTGAAACCTATTTAAAATCGCAATTCTTGCTCATCTATGGCTCTCTCTATATTCATGCCTTCTTTAAATCGTCTCCTTAGCATTTCCTGCCTTTAACTTGCTAGGTAATTGACTAATTTGTTTGGCTTATTGTCTGTCTTCCTTCAGTGGAATTGTAATCATCAAAGGGGAAGAAATATTTGCCTCTTTTATCCACTACTGAATGGCCGATTCCTAGAAAAGTAGCACTCATTATATATTGGGTAATTGGCTAGAATCACAGAGCAATTTCCTCTCCTTGATGATCCATCTAGAAAAAATTATGAGCTGAGTCTTGCATGTTTCAGCTGGTGTATTTAATCTTGATCTGTCATCTGCCTCAGCAGTAAGGCCACTAAGTTCTTTTAAACGGATACTAAGTTGACTTTTAAACCTACACTAATCAAAATCCTGAACTGTATATGATCTCTACTCCTGGTCTTCTTTGTGTTATACAAGTGAATTCTGAATCCAAGTGTCTGTGTGTGTTGTTTCACAAGGAATAGATGAGGGGAAACATTATGCAGAATCGTCACTGAGGCAGGTGACAGTGTAGGCCTCTGACGTAATGTGCAAAAAATATGTTTTAAATCCTGGTTGGTTTAATGATCCAGGATTATTTTAACAGGTTCCACTAGTCCATAAAATATTAAGAAAAAGGGAAGGTCCTATGGAAATAGTAACCATTCATATTTTGGTAACCATTCTTATATGCATTTCCTTTACCATTTATACTTATGTTAATTTAAGTAATGCGCCACCTCGTTATCCTCACTGGGATGATGTAAGAGAAGATCAAGTAGAGTGATAAAACTTGCATTCCTGCTGTCCAGGAATAAGGCATCCCCATCAAGGGGTCAATGGAGAGCATTTGGGGAGCCTGGACTTTACTCTTACCTGACAGGAATGTGGTACCCCTTCCTCTTCTCACTATGGTGGTGTCATGGTGGCCCGGTAAAAAGTCATCATTCCTGGACTATGAGGCCACTACCACTGTAGTGTCAATGGATAGCACTCCCACCTCTGCCCAGCAGTAATGGGCAGGCCCTTGCCTTAAGTATCCATGAAGACCAACTGGGGAACTTGGACTTCTACCTCTAAGTTGCAGTAACAAGGTGGTGTACACCCCTTTTCTCACTGGAGCAATATTAGAGAAAATCAGATAAAATGTAAGGTTTAACTAAGGTCCATTTCTATAACATAATGTAAATATATCCAGGTTTTATTTTTTTTTTTTTAAATATCACTTATTCCAAGAACCAGGAAGAGCTCAAATTGAGTTTTAAAAAAGCAACACATAGATAATGGAGATGTTAGAATGACCTGACAAAAGATTTTAAAGCAGGTATGCTATACATTCTTCACTGAGAAATTATGACCATGAATGAAAAAACTAAAGACTTAATAAAAAACAGAAAGTCACAGCAAAGAAATCTAAGATATAAAGAAGAACCAAATGCAAACGTTAGAACTGAAAATTATAACCAAAATAAAAAGCTCAGCAAATGGGATCCACAGCATAATGGAGATAATAGAAGGTAAAATGAGTGAACTTGAAGACAGAATGATAAAATCATCCAAACTGAACTCCGGAGAGAAAATAGATTAAAAAAATAAAACAGAATACTCAGGGATATGTAGGGCTATAGATAAAGTCTGTTTTATGTCATTGGATTTCCAGAAAGAAAAGATAAGAAGGCAGGATTTTAAAAAGTACCCAATACAATAATGCCTGAAAACTTGGCAAGAAACATAAACATACACATTTGAGAATCTGAGGGAATGCCAAGACACATTGTAATTAGAAAACTAAAGACACAGAAGAAATATCTTGAAAGGAATTGCAGAAAAAAATGACACTTTGGCTATAGAGAAAATTGCTTCAAATGACAGTGGCTTTCTTATCAGGAACTATATAGTACAGAATAAAGTGGCATAACATTTTGTGAGTGGTGAAGGAAATAAATTGTCTACAAGCATCTTATACTAAACAAATACAAAACTAAACAAATACATAAAAAAATAAAACATTAGACCTAAGCACTAATGTATCAGCAAATACATTAAATCATTAAAAGATTAAACTACATGAAGCAGACATTGAACTGCATGAATATGAAAATACAACATATCAGATTGATAGGGTGGATTAAAAATAGGATCTAACTATGGTCTACTCACATCCTATGTACAGGTTAAAAATAAAAGAATGAGAATACATAAAATCATGTAAACACTAATAAAAGAAAAACAAGAGTGGATATATTACTGTCAGATGCAGTAGACATTACAGCACAGAAGATGCTCAGAGACAAAGAGGGGCATTATATAAAGACAAAAGAGTAAATACCCTGTTGTATGTACCAGACAACAGAACTGCAAAATATATGAAGCAAAAACTTATAACTAAAAGGGGAAATAGCTATTTCCACAATTA
Source organism: Lasiurus cinereus (assembly GCA_011751065.1). Taxonomy (NCBI): domain Eukaryota; kingdom Metazoa; phylum Chordata; class Mammalia; order Chiroptera; family Vespertilionidae; genus Lasiurus; species Lasiurus cinereus. The sequence goes on from JAAGEH010000417.1 coordinate 21,905,508, forward strand.
TAGTTTGAGACTTTAACCTACTTTTCAACATTTGATGGACAACAAGACAGAAAATAAGTAAAGATATAAAAAACCTTATATGCACCATCAACAAACAGAATCTAACTAACATTTATAAAACACTCGACATGACAATAGCAGACACAGCTTTCTTTTTTTACAAGTGTCACGGAACACACTCCAAGATAGACAATATCTTGAGCTATAAAAAAAATTTAAAAATATTGAAATCATCCAGAGTGTGTACTCTGCAAGGGAATAAAATTAGAAATAAAAAATAGATAACAAGAAAATCTCCAAGCACTTGGAAACTCAACAGTATACTTGAAACTAATCTATGGGTCAAAGAGAATACCTCAAGAGAAATCAAAGCAGACATTGAACGGCATGAATATGAAAATACAACATATCAAATTTGTGGAATGCAGCTAAAACATTGCTGAGAGGGAAATTTATTATTAGAGAGGAGCACTAGCTTCATATATTACAAAACAATAAAAGTATCAAATCAATACTCCAAGCTCTCACCCCAAGAACCTAGAAAAAGAATAAAACAAACCCAAAGCAAATGGAAGGAAGGAAATAATAAAGGTAAGAGGAGATGATGCATAGGAAATTGAAAACAGAAAAACAATAGAGAAAACCAGATTGTGGAACCTCAAAGGAAGGCAGGGGAGGGTGAGTGGATGGAAAGAAATCAACCAGAGAACTTGTATGCATATCAGCATAACCCATGGACAGACAATAAGGTGGTGAATGCCTGGGGCAAGAATGAGGGTAGGGAAGGGCTAAAAGAGGTCAGTGAGAGAAAAAAGGGACATATATGATACTTTTCAACAATAAATATGAAAAAGAAATAGAGAAAACCAATAAAACAAAGAGCCCGTGTCTTGAAAAGACTTTTTTAAATTGCCAACCCTCTAACAAGACTGACAAACAGAAAAGACAAATGCTCAAAACCAGAAATAAGATGGATATTAATACTGACCCTGCAGATATCAAAGAGAAATAAGAGAATGAAATAAATTTGACAACTTTATTGAAATGGGCCATTTCTTAGAAAAACACAAATTACCACAATTCACCCAATATGAAATTGATGATTTGAGTAGTCTTAAAATTGTTAGGGAAGTCGAGTTCACAATTTAAAAACTCCCCCAAAAGAAATCTCAGGGCCCAGAATATTTTACTGGAAAATTCCAACAAACATATAAAGAAAAATTAACACCAATCTACATAGTATTTTTAAAAAAATAAAATGAAGGGAACCAATTCTTTTTATGAATCATGGATCACTCTGATACTCTACCAGTATTTGTAACATTCAATTCATATCTGAATATAGGCATGGATGGTACGTTTGTCTTTCCCTGAAATAGTTTTTGCAATAAGCACACTGCTTTAAGTTTTTTAAAAAATATATTTTATTGATTTTTTACAGAGAGGAAGGGAGAGGGATAGAGAGTTAGAAACATCAATAGAGAGTAACATCAATCAGCTCCCTCCTGCACACCCCCCACTGGGATGTGCCCACAACCAAAGTACGTGCCCTTGACTGAAATCGAACCTGGGACCTTACAGTCCGCAGGCTGACACTCTATCCACTGAGCCATACTGGTTAAGGCTGCTTTAAGTTTGAATGCTGAATTGCACTACAAGTTTGAAGATTTCTTTTAGTATACCTCCGTGGTTTGCAAACTGCAGCTTGCAAACCACATTCGGCTCTTTGGCCCTTGAGTGTGGCTCTTCCACAAAATACCACGGCCTGAGCCAGTCTATTTTGAAGAAGTGGCGTTAGAAGAAATTTAAGTTTAAAAAAGTTGGCTCTCCAAAGAAATTTCAGTCGTTGTACTGTTGATATCTGTCTCTGTTGACGAATGAGTTTGCCGACCACTGGTATACCTGACTTCACCTTTTCCTCATAACATATACGTACAAATGGGGATGTTTCCATGTTGTTTGTAAACATTTGGCTATTTTGGCCTTTGAGGGGCTATAAGAGGAAAATAGCCGAGAATCACAAGAATTCTGGTTGGGTTCCAGAAAGGGAGGGGAAGAAGGCTTGAGTGAGGGGTGCTGGTATGAGTTATGTGAACACCAAATGCAGGGGGCAAGCCCATTGCCATTGCTGAACAACCATTTTTGGTGCCATGGCAGGCCTGTGCCCAGCAGAGGGCGCTGTTGGTCCGTGTGAATCTCCGAAATTTCCCCAGCATCCTTTGATCATCACAGTTTTAAAATCTGGCCATTACTTTTAAGACCCACTCTGGTGAAGATAACCCTTGGAAAGCCTCGACATCTGAGGTTTGGGCAATGGTTCAAGGTTTTGTTGGGAAATACTGCATTCACGTTCTTATGATGGAAAGAGCTCTTTCTCATCGGCACCAAAAACCTGGGGACAGGGACTGAACCTAAAATTAACCAGAAAGCTTTCAAGGCAAACGGATCCGTCCCTTCTCCCAGACCCAGCTTCCTCTTCTCTTTGAACACTGGCTTTGAAATCAGACCTATTTTCTGCAGGTTGTAAAGAAATGGGGGAGCACGCAAGCCCTGTTTAAGGAGCAGTGTGCTTCCCAGGCGAAATTAGCTGAGCATGGGCGGCGATGACAGCCGGGAAAGACGGGAGTAATATATTTTTCATTTGACAGCGGGCTAAGAGACATCTCTGTAGCTCGCACAAGAACCCTGGGAAATGTTGGGCAGTCATGAATGCTAAAAAGCCTTGGGGATTCCTGCCAAGGGGTCGGGCTTACATGCTCCCGGCCATAGTAACAACTTCATAGGCAACACGGAGAGTGACAGGTTGGCTTCTGCGGAAGGTTTTACACTTTGTATGCTTGGAGGCACCACTTAGCCACCACCCTCCACCTCCGCAGCCACCTCCACCTCTAGAGTGATTGCAAGACACCTCCCGCGTCCACGGAGAGGATTCAGTTATTCATGTGAGTGCCACGGGGGAGGCTGTGCAAAGAATGACTGCAGTCTCCTACCACCGGCAGATGCTGGGGGTATTAAATCATTCATTCCTTGCTTTAAAAGGCCACGGCTCTTATTAATAACGGGGTGAATGGGAACCAGGCCTGTGGCTAAGAGCTGGCGTAAGACGAGGAAATGAACATTTATGAGCAGCTGTGATGTTGCAGGCACCTTTCCTCCTTGGGCGCTGACAGCCTTGTTACAGCGGGACTATTTCTTCTCTTTAATCAGGTGGGAGACTTCAGAAAGTTTGAGGACGCCATCGGAGGTCACGGGGTTCGAGCTAGGTTGGGCCCAGGTCTGTCTGCCTACAAATTCCTGGTTCTCTTCACTCATCCACAGGGGACTCTTCAGGGCTTAAAGAGGTGAAGTCTCTCTATATGTGTAACTCGGTTGCCTTCTGGGGAAGGTGCAGATTGTCTGTGGGAAACTGAAGGGGAACTGTTAGAGGCAAAAGTGGCCTAAGGAAGTGGATGCATTGACATCACAGCCTCTTCCTAGGTACCTAGGATGCAGCCTGAAACCCCAAATTGCTTCCCATGTGAGAAGGTACAGGTACAGGCCAGGCCAGTGGTCGGCAAACTTATTAGTCAAAAGAGCCAAATATCAACAGTATGATTGAAATTTCTTTTGAGAGCCAAAAAACAAGTTCTGCGCATGGGCCAAGAAGTTTCAATTGCACTGTACGTGCGTGCCCACACATACTATTTTGTGGAAGAGCCATACTCAAGGAGCCAAAGAGCCTCATGTGGCTCGGGAGCTGCAGTTTGCTGACCACTGAGCTAGGCCAATATGGTCTGAGATATGTACATATATATTTTCCTTTAAAATATGTCTTGATTGATTTTAGAGAGAGAAGAAGGGAGAGGGACAGAGAGAAACATTGACTTGAGAAGGAAACATCAGTTGGCTGCCTCCTGCATGCCCCCTATTGGGGATTGAGCTTATAACCCCAGGCTTGTGCCCTGACTGAGAATTGAACCTGCAACTTTTTGGTGTATGGGAAGACGATTCAACCAACTGAGCCATACCAGCCAGGGCTCAGTCACTTTTCAAGACCTCATTGTCACTTCTCTTTTTGTTCTTCCTCCTCATTGTCAAACACTGGCACCTGTTGAGAGGTCAGAGCAGAAGTTCTTGCTTACTGTACTAAAAAGAAACCCTAAGTGGACAGAGCCCTTGTACAGTCATGGTGGGTGGGAGGGCAAAGCCAGGATACTTAGGAGGTATTGAAGTCTCCTTTAAGATGGGCCTTCTAATGCAAAGGCTTTAGGATTGAGTAAGGATCATGACACCAGTTACCACTGGTAAATGCAGGGAAGGGAGGGTTTTGAAGACAAGATCAGAAGGGACTTGGATCATAAACAAGCAATTTGATGTTATTTATTGAAAAAATACATCAAATTTATCTTTATTTTATTTTATTATTTTATTTTGTTATTTAATAAATCTTTATTGTTCAGATTATCACATTTGTTCCTCTTTTTCCCCCCATAGCTCCCCTTCACCAGGCTCCGACCGCTCCCTCTGCCCTTATCTTCCTTCGCATTGTCCTCATCCATAGGTGTATGATTTTTGTCCAGTCTCTCTTTGCATCCCCTTTACCCTTTTCCCCTGAGAATTGTCAGTCCACTCTCTTTCTATGCCCCTGATTCTATTATATGCAGTTTATTCTGTTAATTCATTTGATTTTTAGATTCACTTGATAGATATGTATTTGTTGTTCATAATTTTTATCTTTACCCTTTTCTTTTTCTTCCTCTTCTTAAAGAGCACCTTTCAGCATTTCATATAATACTGATGAACTCCTTTAGCTTTTTCTTATCTGTGAAGCTCTTTATCTGCCCTTCACTTCTGAATGATAGCTTTGTTGGGTAAAGTAATCTTGGTTGTAGGTTCTTGCTATTCATCACTTTAAATATTTCTTGTCACTCCCATCTGGCCTGCATAGTTTCTGTTGAGAAATCAGCTGGCAGTTGTATGGGTGCTCCCTTGTAGGTAATCATCTGTTTTTCTCTTGCTGCTTTTAATAATCTCTCCTTGTCTTTTGTTCTTTGTATTTTAATTATGATGTGTCTTGGTGTGGTCCTCTTTGGATTCCTTTTGTTTGGGGTTCTGTGTGCTTCCTGGACTTGTCAGTCTATTCCTTTACCAGTTGGGGGAAGTTTTCAGTCATTATTTCTTCAAATAGGCTTTCAGTATCTTGCTCTGTCTCTTCTTCTGGCACCCCCATAATTCTGATGTTGGTACGCTTGAAGTTGTCCCAGAGGCTCCTTACACTATCTTCACATGTTTGGATTCTTTTTTCTTTTTGATTTTCCAGTTGAGTGTTTTCTGCTTCTTTGTATTTCAAGTCTTTGACTTGATTCTTGCCTTCCTCTAGTCTGCTGTTAGGTCTCTGTATAATATTTTTTATTTCAGTCAGTGTATGTTTAAGTTCTAATTGTTCCTTTTTCATTTCCTCTTGGGTCTTGCAAAATTTATCCATCTTTTTTAGGAAATTATTGAAAAACCTTATAACCATGGTTTTGAACTCTATATACAATCGTTTGTTTTCCTCCATTTTTTTCATTTGTGATCGGTTCCTTTGTCTCAGCATTTTTGCTGCTTCCCTGAGTTGATAGAGTGGCTTTGTGTACTAGGTGTCCTATATGGCCTAGTAGTCCTATATGGCCTAGTAGCTCTACCTCCCCAGTTACCTGAGGAGGACTCTCTTGGTTCACCCCTTTGTGGACTGTGTGTATAGCCTTGTAGTTAAGTCTTGATTGGTGTTGGTATCACTTGGGGGAATTGACCTCCAAGCCAATTGGTTGTGAGGATCAGCTGTGTCTATCCCAAGAGAACTTCTGTGCTGGAGTCAGCCTTATGATACAAAACCGAAAAGTAGATCAAATTTAAGTGGATCTGCAAAAACGTTTAGTTGTTTGCCAAATTTATCTTCCCAAGCAAGGATTCCCTAGAATACTAAAGTCATATGTTAGTGAGGAAAGTAGAAGAGTCAAATCATGTGAGTGTGGCTGATGTGGGTGTAGATGCCTCTGATTCTCACCATTCATGGCAAACATGGCTGTCTATTCACATTCCACTACAGCTCTCTTCACAGCAGATGCCACGTAAGTGTTTCTACTTGTCCCCACAGGTGAGCTTCTTGTGGTCAGAGCCAGAGCTTTCAATCAGTCAAACATTCAAACACTGACCATGCTTGTGGAATTAATGAAAGAAAATGTCCAACTGTCCCCAGGCCAGTAATTAGCTGTGTCACATTTTACAGAGAATATCTTCAAGTACACGTGCAATATTTCTACTCCCCCATCCTCCCTCCTCCTGCCCCACCTCTGACACTCAAAGAACATGGGAGAAAAATGTGAACCATGTGAAGACAGAAAGAAATATGAAACTAAGCCCCCTCCATCTATTTTTTTTTATCATAAGCAGAGCTCTCTGTTTCTGAGGGGGGCAAAGCCCCACATCAGCATTAGAAATGTGATGTAACTTGGTAACCTGGCCTGCAATGTTGGCAGCCTGCTCTTCGCTTCTGAATCAGTGCACACATTTAAAGCCAGGTTACCTCTGTGGCTACAACATAATGGCGCCTTCATTTTCTTGCTTAATCTTCCAGAATCAATCAGAATTCCGTGTCTGAGCTTTGCTACAGTAATTGCAGGGGAAGGAGCTCGGCCAAATGAATGTAGGTCACTTCATGAGTTTTCTGCTGGGCTCAGAACAGGCACTGGAAAGAAGACGCGGCTGGGATCCAGGGCCCCTGCTTTATTTTTCATTTCTGTACTCGGACAACACACAGGCACCTTCTGTCAGCTTTCTTTGTATTTATTTATTACTTTATTTCTTTTTAAAAAATAGTTTTATTGATTTCAGAGAGGGATGGAGAGGGAGAAACAGACAGAAATATCAACGATGAGAGGGAATCTTTGATCGGCTGCCTCCTGCACGCCCCCTGTTGGGGATCAGCCTGCAACCCTGGGCATGTACTCTTGACTGGACTCAAACCCAGGACCTTTCACTGAGCCAAACCAGCTAGGGCCCAGCTGTTTCTTACCCATCCACAACTCCATGAAGTATTCTAGTCTGCAGTTTTTCTACAGACTTATCGGTGACAGGGTAAATGGAGGTGGGGGCAGGGAGCTGAAATGACAGGATTTCAGTGGAGCCAGATAACAAGAATGCCAATAATGCACTGTGATAGACTCACATTTGCATAACAGCCTTGTCAATAAAAGCTCTTCCTGTTCTCACTGAAAAAATTAAAAGGCAACAATCAATTCACTATTCCTACCAGGTACTTGTCTACATCTCTTCTCTCCATAGCGGATCTAGCTGACCAAATATCAGGGGCATCTTTTGGGGGTACAGAGTCCTGAGAAAGGGAGGAAGGAAACAGGTAGGCATGGGCCCTGGTCAGAAGAGCTGGTCAGAAGACAGTGTTTAAAAGGGTGAAATTAGGACTTAGCAGAGGCTGGTAAAATCTGGGAAAAGGGTGAGGAGAGGTGGCAAGTGTTGAGTAATAAGTGCAAGTAAGGACTAACGTTTACAGAGCCCTTAAATACTAGCAATTTGTCTTACAGCCGGATATTACTTAGAATTGAAAATGAAGAGAGAAACTCTACACGGGAATGTGAATGAAGCTACCTCACAAAAAACAAGCCCCATGCATGTCCTATGATATTCTTTTTATAAAGTTTCAAAGCAACTAAAACTAAACATGGGTAGACACATACATTTTATAGGAACAATACAAAAAGAAGCTGAGGAGGGATTCACACACCATTTAGGATGGGAGCTGTTATCTCTTTGAGAGAAGGAGGGTAATGAGTTGGAAGGTTGATGGGTTACTGGACGTTGGTTACATTATAAACAAGGGCATCCAATAAAAGACAGCGCTCCTTCCACAAATGATTGAAGCCTGCCATGGACCAACCCAATGATTGCCACTAATTCCAATTCCGCAAACCTGAGGTAATTGCCACATTATGTTCTGTGCGCACAGACAAATAGTAAACAACTGAACGCAACACATCAGCTATTAAGCACTTACCGGGGGCAGACACTGGGCTCAGCATTTTGTACATCATCTCATTTAGTCCTGACGACCACTTTACGAGGCAGGTAACATTATAACCCTCATTTTACACGAGGGTGAAAGGGGAACAGCACACGCCTCCCCCAAATATGCCACTTGGCATATTGATTATTTTAAATTAAAGTTACTTAAGAAACAGCCAGTGCAGGAAGGGCACTCTGACCCTCCTTTGTCCCCTGAAAGCAGAAAATTAATCTCCCCGATGAAAGGCACCCTCCCTGTACCAGGAGGTAAAGAGACATCCTTGTCACCAGAGATGGAGAGTTCAGCGCCCAGAAGGCTGCCTAGACAGACTTTGTTTCTTCCTCATTAACCCCTCCCCGCGCCCAGCCCCTTGTCTTGTCCATTCTGTATTGTTTCTTTGTCTAAAAGGCTTACCAGCTGCCTGCCCTGGTCACTTCTGTGAGTCTCATTTTTCTATGGGTTCCTGTAGATACTAATTAATGTCGTTTTCTTTTCTTTTTTTTAATATATTTTATTGATTTTTTACAGAGAGGAAGGGAGAGAGATAGAAAGTCAGAAACATCAATGAGAGAGAGACATCGATCAGCCGCCTCCTGCACGCCCCACGGTGGAGATGTGCCCGCAAGCAAGGTACATGCCCCCAACCGGAATCGAACCCGGGATCTCTCAGTCCACAGGCTGACGCTCTATCCACTGAGTCAAACCGGCTTCGGCATTAATGTGGTTTTCTATTGTTAATCTTTCTCATGTCGATTTAATAATTAGTCCAGCCAGAGGGGACTAAGGGAAAGGCTACATTCCCCTGTAGGGGTATTGGGTACAGAGAGGTTACTTGCCCAAGGTCAGACAAAGGGCAGATGGCAGAGCTAGAATTTGAACTAAGTCCAGCAGCCAAGCTTTATTGGTGAAAAGTTTGAGCTCAATTTCTTTTCAAACCTTTTTTTTTAATTTAAATTCTTTATTGTTGAAAGTATCACATGTTTCCCTTTCCCCGCATTGACCTCTCCCCGCCCCCTCCCATCCTCTTCTTGAACCTAAACACTTCAAGGAGCCCCTCACTTTGGTTAGTACCTGCTGCTTAGAACCTAGCACAGTGGCCGGCAAACACATTAGTCAACAGAGCCAAATATCAACAATATAACTATTGAAATTTCTTTTGAGAGCCGAAAACCAACTTCTGTGCATGAGTCACGAAGTTTCAATTGCACTGTATGTGCATGCTCGCATGTGGTATTTTGTGGAAGAGCCATACTCAAGGGGCCAAAGAGCCGCATGTGGCTCACGAGCCACAATTTGCCAACCACTGACCTAGCATATTACACAGCATGTATGAATCACCCAACATCTCCTATAGGGTGACACTGCCAACCTGGGGCCCGTGCCCATTGGAGCAGTGAGGGGCAGTCTTTGCACACAGGGGACCCGTGATTGACTGACTGTGAGCACCCTGCCAAAGAGAGGTCTAGCCATAGTCCAGCTGTTATTCTATGAAGTGGTCTGAGGTCAAGACCTTGGCCAAGGAAGGGGACGTGCTAAGGTAGTCAGACTTCATCTTGCAGAATTCCGATGGTGGAGTGTGGAGAGCACTGGTGGCGGGTGCAGAATGGGGAGACAGACATTCGGAAGGAAGAGCTCTCACATAGGTCCTGGGAGATGCCAAGAGAGTGAAGCTCTGGCACAGGGACACAGAACATAATCACCCCCTGTGATCCTCTAGACATGTGTGTAGACTGCTCTTGCCCACTCTTTTACCTACCCTGGTGAACCCAGTACAAGACCACGCAGGAGTGGTTATGGATGAGACACCACAACTTCCCTTTTCTGCACAACGTGTGCCAAAGATGGTGGTGCAGGCACTTGATTTCCGCCAGTGCGAGATTTCCTCTTAGCAGCCCTTGCTTGGGGGTGACAGAGAGGCCAGGAGCGGGGCCTCTGGAGAGCCCCGGGAAGAAACCAGCTTGAGGAATAAAATTAAGTTGAAAACCTCCGTTGACATTTAAGAAAAGTCAACAACCATCTAAGTGATGAGAGAGACCAGAAATATAACGGGCTGAATGTCAGTTTTAAAACCAGAAAGATAGCTGCTACTTTATCTCGCCGAGCAGGTGTTTCCGAGCAGTAAATAACTCACGGAGGGTCTATTAAACTTTAATGCTTGTGATAACAGCAAAGAGCATGTCGCCGCCCTCCGCCAAACACACACACACACACAAAAACAAACAGCAATTTCCAACATTGATGCCTTGCACCATTTTCCTTTCACAATTGTTTCGCTGCATTATCTCCCGCTCTGATCGGGGCCGTAGGGCCTTGCTGCACGAAGCTGATTTGCAATCGTGGGCAGAACAACCTAATGTAATTAACTATCTGGCAAGTGTACAATGATCATTTCCACATAAAAAAGATTATCTCCTTGAACGAACACCCTCCCAATAAGGCACCGATTTCGCCGCTTGTGAAGCGGGTTGAGGTTTGCATACATATATATATATATTTTTTTTTTTAGGAGGGGAAGTGTGTTTCCTCCCGCTTTCCTCATTTAGTCTCCTCGCGTCTTGGTGAGGTTTTTATTGAAAGAGTAATCATGGCACTTCAAAGTGACTTTAAAAAATAGCCAGAAGGGGGAAAAAAAAAATGAAGCGACATAATTGGAAAAAGGTTAGCGATGGAGAGATGTGCAATTTGAATCAGCCAGATGAGAATTATTATGGAATAATGAGGCTGTGCACTCCTATTACACTGGCGTTTGTATCTGAGCCTTCACAAACCACGAGCTAATGATGCTTCCTGCCACCCGTGACTCTGAGGTCGCGGTGGCTGCTATCTGATGAATGGAGAAAATAAGCCACCAAGACCAGGTGAGCTGGGTTTTGCTTCAGTTCAAGCTGTTAATATTAACACTGTGGTTTGGAAGAAAACGCAATACCCAGGCTCTCTCGCTTCTCTGTTCCCCGTTGCTGGAGAGCCCAGACTTTCTGTTCCTTGCCCTGCACCTCGAGGCCCCCAACATGCAGAGGCAGGGAGACTGGGTGGTGATGTAGCTGGGAGCTGGATTTAAGGGCCCCGCGCCCCTCTCCCCACCACCACCAGTGACACGTATTGGACCTCGCAGGTGAGACTAAATGCTCTGCGGAAATGAGAAGGAGGGAAGGGAGAGGCACAGCTGTGTGCAAGAGCCCCCCGGTAAACGTTCAGGAATTTGCCAGCTGGTTGTTAAATCCAAGGGAGCTTGAAATCAATCATAATGGGAGGATGGCAAGCAGGTCCTCAAAGAAGATGGTTTTGTTCAATGTCATTTTGTTTTAATGTTTATGAGTGGGGAAAAATTGATTCCCAACCAGGGCTACTGTCTGAGTGGGGTGTGTATGTTCTCCCCATGTCTGCAAGGGTCTCCTCCAGTGGTCCAGCACACACACACACACACACACACACACACACACACACACCCGACCCACGTCCCAAAGATGTGCATGAGAGGTGAACGGTGCATCTAAACCATCCCAGTCTGAGTGAGTGAGGCTCTGGGCCTGAGTGTGCCCTGTGATGGAAGGGCATCTACCCAGGAAGGCACCCTGAGCTGTCTGCCACCCGTGACCCTGAACTGTGATAAATGGGCTGGAAAACATGATCTGACTTGTTTCTGTACATCATTCTTACATGCCTATACAGCTCACATTAATTTCAATGTTTAACATTGTAACTATTTGGGGTCTTTATTTGGGAGTTTGGTTATATTCTGTGACCAGAAATATACCATAGCGGCTTGACTCTGGGAATCTATAATTAGCCTCCAAGTCAAATTGGTTTCTATAGGACCTGACCTGATGTTTACTTAATGTTTCAGTTTCCAAGACTGCTCCCTACCTACCCCCCATCCTTGATGTTAAGTGAGGACTCACTGTATGGACACCGCAGATACCAGCAAATAAAGTGATCAGGGCCTCTTCACCCCCAAGCCAGTTCACCAGCACCCCGGAGAGTGAGCCAAGAGAACTGAGTCTTTTGTCTCCTGCATGAAAAGTAGTGTCTTAGAGCATCAAGCAGGTGATGGGTGATACTGTAACAGAGGGCAGGAGAAACTTCCTGGGAGTTCCATGAAATTAGGTTCATGCCACGTCCTTTAAATCAGTTACCGTATTTTCCGGCATATAAGATGACTTTTTAACCCAGAAAAATCTTCTCAAAAGTCAGGAGTCGCCTTATACGTCAGGTGTCATCTTATAGGGCGGGTGTATCTCAAACTCTATATCTTACCTGGAAAAGTCGGCGGTCGTCTTATACACCCAGTCGTCTATATGCCAGAAAATACGGTACTTGACTGTGAGAAAAATCAGTCACAGAAACCAGGAATGCCATTCTACCTTCTATGGGCAGTTTGCCTTTATTTCTGTGTCCTCGCCCATCTCCATTCAAGCTCCATCATTTATTCATTAATTCATTCAGCAACTTAGTGTTTGGGACCACTGGAGGAGACCCATGAAGATGTATTTTTATTTTAAATGGGAAGGCAGGAAGAAGAGGCCAAAACAACAATCTAACACTCAATTCAACATTTTGGGCAGCCGCTTTCCTATGCACTTTCTAATTATTTATCGAATTAATCCTCAGGCCAATTAAGTCATTACTATTATTATTACCCCTATTTTATAGATAAGGAAACAGGTTCAGAGGGTTTACTGTAAACTGTCTCTACTTCATCAGTGCCTGGACTGAGCTTGCTCAATGAATATTCAGAGGATAACCTTTACACGGACCTCAGGGAGCTTAGGGCCATGCTGGGATCTGCTCCCTTTCTGATTCTATGGAGGAAAGAATGAAACCTAAAGACCTGCATTCTAGAACTCTGCTACTTATTTTACCTCTTGGAGACTTTGTTTTCACAGGCAAATGAAGATAATATCTTCTTTGTCTTCTGTATTTGTTTTGGTGAGGACTAAAGAGATAATGTATGGGAAGGTATTTTGGTTAATGGTGAATTATTTTGCAAATGTAAAACCAATTCTGTTTTCTTTCTACTTGACTCCTGCCTGAATCCCTTTCTTCCTGCCAACTCTTCTTTCCTTATCCAAGACAGTGGTTGGCAAACTCATTAGTCAACATAGCAGCAAACCGCAGCTCGAGAGCCACATGTAGCTCCTGAGCTGCAGTTTGCCGGCCACTAATCTAAGAGATTAATTTTTACTCCAAAGAAGGCGATTCTTAAAGCTATTTTCTTAAAGCATGCTAAGATCCTTGAACTGACAAGTGGTATTTTCTAACAATGCTGAGTTATCATGCTCATGTCTAAATTTATGCCTGATTCCTGGGAAAGGGCTCTCGGGTCCTCAGAACCAGCATTGACCCATTATTCTTGCAGCTCTCCAGGTGTGTAATACACACATACCCATATATGCAGAACACTCATTTAAACCGATAATGCAAAGATGGAGATACACAAGACCGGCCATATGGCGAGTGACTCAAGCAGCACCAATGGCAACATTGCAAATCATCACCTCCTTTGCGCTGGAAGCTTGCCGCAGAGAGCAAGGTCACCTCAGCACATCCCTAGCTAATGCTGCCAGCATCCCGAACTCTTTTCTGCTCCACCCATACACCCTTGCCTCCCTCTCATGGCCTCATGGTCCTAAGTGCCTCTTCTCTCAAATCAGTCTCTGAATCTAACAGTCCGCTCATCCCAGGAGGAAAGCCAGCTTTCCTGTCCTGAGAGGTTCATTCTGCATCTCGGCTTTGCCTGCCCACTCTAAAGCAAATGTGCGTCCCCTCCTCCCCCTTTCCTCCCATCAACGGGCGGGATGAGTCAGCAGAGAAAGGGAGACCTTGGAGTGGAAGAATCAGGTTCAGAAAGCACACCTGGCTTCTACTGAATGAGCTTGGGCTCGGTTTCTCCGGTAGAGCCTGCAGATGAGAAGGCAGCCTGGGGAGAGCCTCAGCAGAGGGCCCAGTTAGGCCATGCTAGGACTCCTAACAGAGAGAGACTAATGCAGATGAAGAAATTGACCCAAAGTCACATCCTTCGTAAAGTTACAGTGAAGCATCCATCTTATGTAAAAACTGCTGTTGGAAATTTTAACCTTGCTATTTGGCTTGCTTGCTTAAATAATAAGGAAAATAAGACTACTCCCACGTCAGAAAGGCCATTAAACCTTCCCTGGACAAAATGATCAGTGCTGGCGCCAGGTCAGGTCTTTGGTTGAGGTCTCAAGGCCTCAGCACATAGGGGCCCTTTAAGAACTTTCAAAGGGGCAGGAAACATCCCATATTTGGGAGACAAAGAAGGTAAAAACATATAAATAGGGAAATTTTCTGCATGTTGGGGCCCAGGATTTGAGAAACATTTTCCTCTGGACCCACGCGAAATAAATGTCACTCCAAACTCTCCAAGCACGGTTTGATTATTCCGGTTTTCTGTAACAACAAAGCTGGGGTTGGATCCGGTTATCTGACACAGGAGTCACATTCTTAGCCATTTCTCTCCTCTGCCTCTTTCCAAAGTGTTTTTATAGCCGATTTTCTGTTCAGTATTGTAATTATTTCTTCAATTTTCCATGCTTTAGTAACTTATAGGCCATAATGCCCTTGACAGAAGAGGCTTTAGAAGAGGCTTTGGATATTTCTTTCAAACAGCTCATCTCCTCTTGGACTATCTTTTTGTTGTTAACACACTGCCAATTGCATGGGTCATGGTCCCAGGCCCTTTTAGACCTGCTCGTGCACCCGGAATATTTCCAGATGTTTGTGGGTCTGCACAATGCCCTACATCTATACTTCAACCCCCTAAATTACATACTATTACATAATACAAAAATTAGATTTCTATGGAAAAAGTCATGAAGATTTTAGATGTAAGGAAACATACAATGAAGAAGGATAAACTTAGCTAGAGAAACAAAATAAACAGATCAAATGTGGGGGGGAAAGGCGAGGGGTGGGGGAGGGGCGCGGGCGGCTCCATCAGCCTCCCGATAGGATGTCAAATCCCTCGCTAGGACTGATTTCATGACCCTTGCCCTTGAGTCCATTCAGAGCCAGTGACATAATTTTCAGGGCTCAATGCCAAATCAAAAGGCAGGGCCCCTTGTTCAAAAGATGGTGACAACATGGCCCTTCTGAGCAGGGAGCCATGTGACTGCACAGACTGCACACTCAGGAAGCCAGCCCCGAGCCCCGTTCACATAAATCCTGAGGAATATTGGACCTGGTGGTGGTTATTATTAGACATCTATTATTATTGTAATAACTCTTTTCCTCTTGGTGCTTCTGGCCTACATATTCAAAAGAGCTTTCAAGCGGACACCTAGAATCTACACCATGTTTCCCATCCCATCCCTTCTGCCCTGGGCGACACGGGGATGTTTAATTTGTGAGGTAGGGAAGGCTCTTGTCTTCTTGTTTTACAGATCAGAGGATTTAATAGCAAAAATGGTTAATGCCTTGATCAAAGTCACACAGGAAATGTGGTTCCCTTATCTCTCTGCAGCTTCTTCTAATAGGATCATAAAGCTAAGTGCGGGAAGATTTCCTATTCTTATTTTTACTTTTTTCTCTTCCCTCTCCCCACTCCACCACAGCGGAGTGTCCTAGTGTGTGTTACACTCAGGGTAGTGGCTTGGGAGATACTGATTATTTAAAAGATTGGTTTAAAGTTATTGGTAAGACCAGGAAAGAGACTTTTGGGGGTGGGGATAAAGAGAGGGAGCAGAGTTTTAAATGAAATTGACTTCCTGGGAGGTGACTTGTTTTAGAGTCAACCCTGCAATTCAATTCAATTCAGGTCTTCTTCATGGCATCCTTTGTTTCTCTCGTCTCATCAAGACCTAGGTGAAAGAATTGGGCATTTCTCCCATAAGAAGCTATGTCCTTAAGTCCCGTGACAACTCCTTTGATGACCATTGTAACTGTTATGAGGGGAATTCGGGGATTTAAGCCATGAAGTTGAGTGTATTCAATCTTTTCTATGCCGTCAGATCACCTGAGGCCTAGGTATGCTCAATCACCTAGCTGCCAAGGCAAGTGGTGTTTCAACCTTGAAAGGGTTCCTTTCAAAAGATGACATTCCTTCTGTCTAAGGCTGTGATGATTGGTACATCAAACGCCAATAAATAAATACTACATGGTTTGCTGATCTCATATTTATTTCATCCTTATTATCACTCAAAGCTCCCGTTCGAAAGAAACAGGTAACAAAACAGAGAAAGATAGTGTGGGCACATGTAGACTAATTTTAATTCATATTAATAGTCATTTTTAACACATGGTGAATTGATGTTTCATGCTTTTGAAATCTTACCATCAAAGAGAATACCTTGAAGGCAAAACTATTGGGACAGCAAGACAAATTCTGCAATAGAAATCATCATTTTGTTTTGTTTTATTTTTGTTTTAACCACAAGTATTTATTGACGGATTGGAGAATGCAGCTTTAGTAGAACAATAAGGCACAACTGTGGATGGGCATCGTCCTGCTGGTCTCATTTGTCATTGATTCAGCCTTCTCAAGCACAGGCTGCCTTCCATTTTCTTTAGTCCCTTTTAACTCCTCAGTCCTCTATCAGCATAGTCTGTGGTCTTAGCTCTCCTCTTGTTTCAACCCAGTTTGAGCAACAATGTGATTTTGCATATTTACAGTCATAGGGTGGTGAAGTCCAGTATGAAGTTTTAGAGTTCTAAGGGACATTAGAATATTTAACCCAATCTTCTCCTTTCTGAAAGAGGAAAATCAAGGTACTGTAGTTCTCAATATAACATGGCAACCACCAGAAGATCCACAGCCAGGATTTGTAGCTTCTAATTGTGTATCCACCTGCTCTTTTCTGCGTACTCAGCAACTCCTTTCTCTAAGAGTCATTTCTTACACAACTAGCTATGACCTCATATACTTTTTCTTCCACACTTGCGCTTGGTCATCAAATATAAATATCATTCTTCTCCGGTTGTGCTAATGGATTCTAAAGGCCATCTTCATACCCGACTCTTATATCTTGGACTCATGTTTTCTATCTCTTTTGTTAGATGCCTCCTTTCTGCAGGTGTAGGTGGGTAGTAGTGGTGGTGCATGCTCACCAGTTCCAATTCACTTATCCCTTCTCAAAACGTCATCTTTATTGATATTCAACCATTAATATTACAAAAATTCTTGCTGAACACATTTTAAGTATTTAAGGCCCAGCATCTTTAAAAGAACATAAAAAAAGCCTTTCTTTCCTCCCATTCCCTCCAGCTTCTTCTGGCCTCTGCTTTCTAGTGAGCCTCTCTCTTCAGTTGTTGAGCTCTAGTGGTGGTTTCTATTGCAGAATCTGCCCTGTTGTTCCTACAGTTTACCTCAAAGGGTTCAAGAGTTTGAAAGGCCAGTTGACCATGTGTTGGAAATGACTGTTAGTATATTTACAATGAGGTCTGCAAGTGCCCACACCATCTCCATTTTGTTCTCCTGTTTTCCTCAAATAAAAGCTTTGCATGAGAAAAAGGAATGAAACAAATATGAGATCAGCAAACCACATTTGATTTATTGCTATTTGATGCAGAGAATTTCACACCCCTATATGGAGGGAATGTCATTTGTGCGAGAAACATTTCTGTCACTGCTCTCTCCCTCCTAGCTGGGCTCTGGGACTCTGGGGTATTTAGCACCACAATTGCATCATTCCATAAGGTTTACTAATACCCCACGATAGATTCCCGAGGTCAGAGAAATAGGTGCCCCCAGTCAAGACTAGAAATGTTTACTTGTGAAGAGGCTTTGCACCCTGGGAAATGGCGAGGGGAGCAGAAACTCTCCGAGCTGCTGCCTGCAAGAGTAAATTTTAGGAATCAGAGGGAAAGTTGAAAGCAAGGGCCAATGACCGCTGACACAGCACAGTAACTGCCCGAGATTTGTGTGTGGAGGCAGATGAATGACAAATGAGACCAGCAGGGATGTGTCATTACTGGAAGCCATCTCAGAAAGCTGTTCACAGGTGGCTAATAGACAAGATGCAAACCTCAGTTGGTGGTGTCTCCAAACTGTGTTGTCTTTAGTTTCCCTGTCATTTTGCATAATCAAAGTTCCCAACTCACTCTTCCATACTTTTATTTTTATTTATTTCATTTCTATTTTTAACCTGAAGTTATCAGACTGGATATCAGACCCACAGAATTTTGGTGCACAATTTGATGCTCTAACCAACGGATCCACCGGCCAGGGCCATATTTTCATTTCCTATCCTACTTCTTCTATTCCTTCTGCCTGACCTTTGTCCAGCGAGTCAGTGGACTGCAGCTGGGCACATCTGTGCTGAAACCTGATTGGACAGAATGCTGCTGTGTCCATGGCTTTACTCTGTTTGAGCAACCCAGTCCAGAGCTTGGTTCTATACGTTTGCATATGTTGTATGATGTGGGATGTGTGGGTGTGTGTACACACACGCGCGCACATGGGCTGCAGGGTTGGCTGCAAGCCTTTGATAACAAGTAGAATAATACTGTTTATATTCGCATGGGGAAAGACTTGACTATCAGAAATGAGCTCTTCACAGCATAATTACAACTTGCTTTGGTGAACAATGAAGATATAATCAGTGTACCTATTTGTCCTCCTGGATTCCAGCTGCTAAAGCAATTTCTTTTTCACAGAACCTGACAATTTTGTGGTCCTTATGAAAATCCACCGTTTCCCTCCTGAAATCCTGTGAAATGGAGCTCGCGAGAGGAAACGCGCTGGAAACTGTCTGGCTCCTGCATCATCTCCGTGAAATTGCACAGATCACTTTTCCAGCTCCGCTCCCCTGATTGCATGTTTGTTTAAAATGACAGTTGATGTTGTGTATCTCTTTCATTAGGGAGGCTCAACGAGCCTGACATTATTAACTGACTGCAGCACTTGCTGCCTATAAACACGAATCCGTAGAGACACCTCAGATGGTGCTTGGAAAAAAAAAAATAAGGCTCTTGGAAGGTGAGGAACCAATAGAGGGATCTTGGCCATATTTTCAGTCTGGCAGGTATGTTATTAGCCATTCATAAGTAAGCCATTCTCTATGAGGCCTACACGCCGAGATGCAGAGGGCAAGCACTTCAAGTGGCCAATTCGAGTGGAGGGGGAACTGGGGACTCCTGGTGGAGAAAGGAAGCCAAGCCCGGCTAGTTTTTCTCCTCTCTTATTCCCTGAGCCCGGTCTGTGTGAAGCACCTGATGCTGGATCGTGAATCACCTGCAGACAGGAATGATCACTGTTTTCTAGCTGGTTTAAATTGCATGGCATACTGAAACCTTAATTCTAAATGGTCAGAATTTGGGGGGGCTGAGACATCTGAGGTGTTGGTGTTCTCTCAGCAAGTGTTTTTAGCATCTAGGTAGCCTGCTGCCCCTTGGGGGTTTGTCCCCTTTCATACGTAGGATACCCTCCATCAGAGGCCTTTGTGATGGGGAAATGGGTGACACTCACTTCTTTCCATCAAACCCATTTTTGGAATTCCCTTCTGGATTGAGTTCTTGCACCCTCATGCTTATACCAAGGCCCCCTGAAACACTGCTCTGCTGTGGGTGAGGAGACTCCAACAAGGCCTCTGATCCTGCTCATTTCCAGCCTTGTCATATTCCTGCTCAACTCGTTCCTCACCTTTCCCATTCAGTTACTGGCCTTGGTCTGGGTACAGGTCCCCACACATCTCCCCACTCCCTCACCCCCCAACTCTGACCGCCTGCCCGCTTCTAGGGCTTCCCTGAGGAGCTCATCAGCATGCTGTGTTCTTAAATAGTTGATCCCAAATGAACTCTGCTGACCTCATGTGGACATGGTTCACTGTGGTTCCATGTAGGCCTGTTTCTGACAATGACCTCCAATCCTCAATCCCATGCCTATATTGGGAATGGAACCAACAGCAGGACAGTCAGAAGAAATGGTTGGGGTAAAGGAGTAAAATTATGTCTAAGTTTATGTAAAAGGGGAAATGATCTTAGAATCTTAAAATCATTGCTTTTAATCCCCCTTATCCCCTTTTTCCTCTTCCTCACAGAAGTTGCTCCTTCTCCAAGTGGGGAATGGGAAGGCGGAGAGGTTATTCCTTCCCAGGGATGGGCTCTTGAAACCACCATACACCATATGGGGGCTGTAGACTGTCTATTGTAGATGAATAAACTCCAAATGGGGCAGATTTAAACATAATTACCTGACTGCCACTGATGGATGAATGTGCTCTTCACTAAACGTCTCAAAATGCTAGTTCAAAGTCAGCATGAAACTAAGAAAGCTCAGTTTCAGAGAACTTGCATTATATTATCAATTCACCCTGGAAATAGTAGTATCCATCTCGATATAAGAGGATTTTCTTTTTCTTTTTGCCCAGGACAGTTCCAATTTACATACAAAGTCCTGTGTTAGTTATTAATAGCACCTCCTTTCACTTTCCAAAAGTACTCAAATTTGGATGATAAATTATATGGTCATCCTTCCCATATGTTCTTCGGTGCCTTTAATTCCAGATGAGTCCAGTTGTGGGAATGACAGGAGAGAGCAACAGTAAAAAAAAGTTAAGGGAAATGATTTTTTTTTAATGTATTTTACTGGTTTTTTACAGAGAGGAAAGGAGAGGGATACAAAGTCAGAAACATCGATGAGAGAGAGACATCGATCAGCCGCCTCCTGCACACCCCCCACTGGAGTTGTGTCCGCAAGCAAGGTACATGCCCCTGACTGGAATCGAACCTGGGACCCTTCAGTCTGCAGGCCGACGCTCTATCCACTGAGCCAAACGGGTCTCGGCAGGGAAATGATTTTTATGTCTAAATGAAGAATAGGTTGGAAAGAGACAGGAAAAAACAAACACAAGACTATAAAAATCAAGAAAATACTAGAGATAGAAAAAGTGATGCAAACAAAGATGTCCCAGGAAGTAAAATTTGGAAATGCCTCCAGAGGTGACAGTTAGTAGGGAAAGAAGGTTTCATGGACACTACTATTGGGTGGAAAGAGAAATCTTCCAATTACTCTAGGAACTTGGACATTAAGGTGTTTATTAATCAGAAACCTTTGATCTTTCTTCCTAGACCCTTATGCCTTAGGTTCTCTTGAGTGTCTATATGGGTAAAGGATCAGCCAGGCCCCTGTCAAAGGAAATTACATATTTTTTCTTGTCTTTAAAAACACTCTTGGGGGAATTGTCAATTTCTTGAACAAGAGAATTGAACTGGTGTTTGATCAGACAGGGGAAACCCACCATCTGCCATAGGCCCTTTGTCCTTCTGGAAAATTACTGAACCGCAGTGTATTAAAACTATACACAAACAAAAATCAATAGCTTGAGATTCCAGCTCTGACCACAAAGTCATTAAAAATGACAAGTATAAGTTTGTTCTTCCCTGAAGTGCTCTTAGAACACAAATGGAGTGGAACTCAAATATGGAGATGTGTGCAGAGGGACATTTGAAAATTGAGATTAAAGTGTTACAGAAAACCGGAGAAGAACCAAGCAATACTTAGAGAGATGGAGTTACATTTATTACGTGCGGGTCCAGAGGAAAATGTCTCTCAAATTCTGGGCCCCAACATGGAGGAACTTTCCCTATTTATATGCTTTTACCTTCTTTGTCTCCCAAATATGGGATGTTTCCGGCCATTTTGCAAGTTCTTAAAAAGCCCCTATGTGCTGAGGCCTTGAGACCTCAAACAACGGCCTGGCCTGATAACTTTGTCCGGGGAAGGTTTAATGGCCTCTCTGAAGTGGGAGTAGTCTTATTTTCCTTATTATTTAAGCAAGCAAGCATTTACAGAAGCCAAGTATCAAGATTAAAATTTCAAACAGCAGTTTTTATATAAGGTGGATGTTTCAAAAGAAGGAATGAGAGAATCCAAAGAAGAATATGGTCAAGGAAAGAAAAAAAATAGAACAAAGGAATAGATATATATATAACAGAAATTAACAGAAAATAAACGTGAACTCTTCTTCCCTTTAATGTACCTCGAGGGTAGAACAGAATAAAGAGGCAATTGCTAATAGCTCTGATATATTTGCCAGAAGATGGGAAATGAGCACATTAATGCTCCATAGAACACAGTACAGAATCAACACATTTTGGCAAAGTAACAATGATGAAGATGATGTTAAAAATAATAATAGCTAATTTTTATTGAGCTCTTAAGATATATCTGGCATTTTTGAAGTGCATTATGTTTGTTTACTCATTTAACATTTACAGCTATTCTATGGAGTTGATCCTATTATTATCTTTATTTAAAAATGAGGATACAAGCACAGAATCTCTAAGTTAATTGCCCAATCACATAAGCTGTGAATGGCAGATTTGAGATTTCAGACAATTGATGGGCTAGAAATGAATGGAAGTTCTTGATTCAATGAGTGGATTGAGGAATGTTGTGGAAATTGTTCCCAGAGGCTGAATATAGACACAAAGGCACCTCAATCACACATGAATATTCAGGAAAGAAAACCAAGCCCATAATAGTGAGTAAGTGAATGGTTTCCAGGTATGTTTATAATTAATTCAGACTCTTTTCAATATTCATTATACCAGGTGGGGCAAAAGTAAGCCTACAGTTGTGAGTACACAAAACACAGAGTTTATTCTTATATTATTATTATTTTTTAATATATTTTATTGATTTTTTACAGAGAGGAAGGGAGAGGGATAGAGAACTAGAAACATCGATGAGAGAGAGACATCCATCAGCCGCCTCCTGCACACCCCCTACAGGGGATGTGCCCGTAACCAGGATACATGCCCTTGACCGGAATCGAACCTGGGACCTTTCAGTCCGCAGACCGACGCTCTCTCCACTGAGCCAAACCAGTTTCGGCTATTCTTGTATTATTTATTAATTATTGAATTATTGTCTGTACAAACAACTGTAAAGGACTTTTGCCCCACCCTGTATATGTTTCATAGCTGAACTTGTTATATTGTAACTGAGCTTTTTTTTTTAATAAGCATTCTGGCCTGATTATTTAGCATGGTGCTTAGAGATGCGGGGGATAGGTCAGACAATATTTTAGGAAACTAATTATCTGGAGAAGATTTGTGAAAGGCAACAAAAGTGACAGGAAGGAACTCATGTGGAGAAGGATGTGTGTCTTAGAGGATGGAGGACATTTACCCACGCTCTGACAGCAAGAACACAGGACAATTATTTGAGCCTGGCTGGGTTGCTCCAATTGGTTGGAGCACTGCCGTGTACACCAAAAGGGCAGTGCATATACCCATGTTGCGGGTTCAGTTGTATGTGTGGTGGAGGCAACCTATTGATCTTTCTCTCACATCGATGTTTCTTTCTCTTTCTCCCTTCCTCTCTAGAATCAATTAAAAATTACTTGAAGTTAAGCTGATCACTTTTTCCTAATGTTCTGCCTTAGTTTATCACTAGTAAAGCAGTTCTAGAGTAGCTCTTCCCTCAAAAAGCTTATAATTTAGCTGGAAAAACTAAAGTTATATAAACATGTATATGGTAATATTCAACCCAGGTAGACTACAGACTCTGCAAAGCCAAGGACTTGATCCTCTCAAGTAAAAGGAAACCCCACTAAAGACGGCTTGACCAAGAAGACATTTATGATCCCACAGAACAGAGTGCAGACACAGGGTGGCCATGCTGATTCATTTCCTGCCTGAAAGTGAAGCCAGAGCTTCAGAGCCGACTTCTCTGCGATTTTCTTGTCTTTTCCCTCCTGATTGCAAGATGGTGGCTGCAGCTCCAGGGGTCACAGGCAGTGCCAATGTGCCGAGTCCGAGGAGGAAGCATCTGTATTTTTATTTCCTTTTTAAGAATGTGAGACCTTCCAAGAAGTCTCTCAAAATGCCTACCATCATCAATCATAGGCCAGACTCGACTCCTATGCCCACATTTAAACCAGTAACTTGGCAAGGCCGATGGAAGTGAGGGTGATTCACTTCGACCAGCAGGTCTCCAGCTGTGGATCATGGACGTGGGAGGCTCTCCAGGATCCTTTCAGAGGGTTGGAACATCAAACTAGTAGTGCTAAGATATTATTGGTCTTTTAAACTTTGTAGAAATTGCACTTACAGTGCAATGCAATGGTAGGTAAAACTGCTGGCAGGTCAGCATGAATTAAGGTGAAGCCCAGACAGTACTGGTAGCCATTGTGTTCTCTATTGCCCAACTCGTAGTAAGAAAAATGCCAGTTTTACTTAAAAATGTCCACGATGAAGCACTAAAGAGGACTAATTTGATTAAATCTTGGCCCCTAAAACAGTTTGTAAAAATCCTCTCTATGACAAGATGGGAAGTGCACATGAAATATTTCGGCTGCATTCTGAAGTACAGTGGTTGTCTTGAGGCATAAAAAAATGTGATCATTTGAGTAGAAACCTGAAGTATTCACTTTTTTTGTCCCAGAAAACTGTTTTTGCTTGAAAGAACAATGAACTCTGGTTTTTCAGACTTACGGTCGGGAGCAAGTTTCTCCAAATTGGAGTGTCACTTTAAAACAACAACAGCAACAAAACTGACAGTATTTGTTACCAATGATAAAATGAGAATTAGAGTTTTGGAAAAATCTGTTTCTGCTACCATCAGCTTGACAGTTTCCCAATACTTACAGGCACTTCTGATGAAATTGGTGGTGATGCTAACAAATCTGTATTTTTTTTAAAAATGTTTGTAGTGAACTAAGTCAATATTTGGAAAAGCAGCATAATTTAATGAACCAGTATTTTCCAGATGAGCAAGGCATCCTGTTATAAAATACATGGGTAAATGACCCACTCAAAGAACAAGATGAATCAGTGATTTAAGTGCAACAGAATAGAAAAAGGTCATTCACTTGGCTTAAGAATCCACATTGCAACTAAGCTTGAAGAAACTACTACCATTTCCAAATTTTAGAATACCAAAGAAGAATATCCACAATTATCTGAAAAGAAAATACTCCTCTTTTTTTAAAAAAAACAACAACGATGTACTTGTGTAATTAAAAGCTAAGTTTTCTCCATATAATTCATCCAAAACAAATATGACAACAGATTGAATGTGTAGGCAGAGATAGAAATCCAGCTGTCTTCTATTAGGCTATACATTAAAGAGATTTACAGAAGTTAATCCAATGCCACTTGTCTCACCAAATTGTTTTGGAACATGTCATTATTTTTCATTAAAAACATGTTATTTATGTTAGTGTGTACTGATGTGTTATCACTCTCTCAGAACAAATTTAGAAACAAGTATTTAAAATTTTCTCAATTTTAAACTCTAATATGGTAAATATCAATAGGTATAATTTACATAAACAAAACTCCTTAAGGTCCTTCTGAAGAGTGTAAACAGATCCTGAGACCAAAACGTTTGGGAAATGCTGGTTTGAAGAAACACTATCCATGGGTTTGGCAGGGAACCTGTCTACCTGGCAGCACATGGCAACCTGAGTCCTGATCCAGTTAGAACTCCTGTTAAGGAGGAGCAGATGGAGGTTGGTGGTCAGCAGTGTTTGCCACAGGGCACATCATAGAGAAATGGAAGAGGAAGTCTCCACTACTCTGCCAAGCAGAGACGTCCATAGCTCAAGGGTGGAGACAAGGCCATGGATGATTCCTCCTCCGCTCTTTGATCTTCTTTAATTTTAGAACAGAGAGATTCAGCCCGGCCAGTGTTGCGCAGTGGTTGAGCCGACCTATGAACCAGGAGGTCAGGGTTTGATTCCGGGCACATGCCCTTTAGGGGGCATGCAGGAGGGAGCCAATACCTGGTTCTCTCTCATCGATGTTTCTCTCTCTCTCTTCCTCTCTGAAATCAATAAAAAATATTTTTAAAAATATATTTTATTGAGTTTTTACAGAGATGAAAGAGAGAGCTAGAAACATCAATCAGCTGCCTCCTGCACACCCCCTATTAGGATATTTTTTTTTCATGGATTCATAGATACAGTACATTGCACACAGAAATACACAATCTTTGGAAATATATACGTATATGTTTCCGAAAGCTGTTTCGCAGCAGGGCTATAACCCAAATATACTATGCACACACTACATAAATGTGAAAAACCTTTGAGGTAAAGTGTCTTGTTTCAATCTTTTGTTTTTATTTTGGGAGGGAGGGAGAAATGTAAGATTAAATTGTGTCTGTATTACTAAGCCAGGTAAAGACAAAGATAAAAGGATTAGAATTATTTTTAAAAGATGTGACTCTCCTGACTTGGCAACCATAGGGCTGAAGGGATGGGTGAGCTACTTTTGCTCAATCAGTGTGTGTGTGTGTGTGTGTGTGTGTGTGTGTCCACATGCAGTGTGCTGCTTGCAGGCCCATGGATTGCCTGTGGGCCACACCAGCCAGCACATGTTCCCGAGGAAGGTCTCTGACATGGGGAGCAATGTGAGTGCTGATTTCTGCTTTAAGAACCATGTTTGCTTCCAAAGAGGAAAAAAAGGAAAACCCAAGAAGCTGAGCTGAGATGGGGCTGAAATCTCATGCCTC
This sequence comes from Lasiurus cinereus, assembly GCA_011751065.1. Taxonomy (NCBI): domain Eukaryota; kingdom Metazoa; phylum Chordata; class Mammalia; order Chiroptera; family Vespertilionidae; genus Lasiurus; species Lasiurus cinereus. The sequence goes on from JAAGEH010000417.1 coordinate 21,931,964, forward strand.
TCCCGCCACCATCTCTGCTCTGCTCCCGTGAGAGAGGCAGGGGTCGTAGCCACTGAGATTGGGAGGGGCATAGGAGCGCATGCAACCCGCACTCCGAGTGCCTGCTTCTCACCTTGGGCTCATACGGGCTCCTGCTAAACAAAACACAGCTGTCACAGGGCAGCGGGAAGGCATTGCTGGCCTCACCTCCTGCCTCCTCGTCCTGGGGGCTTGCATATGGGCAGAGCAGTCCCATCAGTTCTACCAGCGATTCCCCTGCTATCCATAGGGGTTATCATATCAGTAGACCCACAAATAATTGCCTCTACCAAGCACTCCATTTCCCAGAGAAGCTAATCCCTCAGGGGGGAACAGAGCTAACAAACCAGATCAGAAGGGAAACCTCTCCCAGGAAGGTCAGGGCAGCGCCGGCCTCGCCAGGAGACGAGAAAGCCACGGAGCAGGGACTCGGAGAGCATCATTATCTGCAGACCAGACTGGAGAAGTAGGGAGAAAAGGCAGGAGAGGACAGAATGGGCTTTTTACCCTGTGTGCCTCATAAAATGAATGATCAAAAGTAAATTACAGACTTGCAAATGGGTGGTTAACGACTGAGACAATGTGACTGCGGAGAGAAGCTCATCAAAACACACTGGGCAAGAGCAGGAGGCAAGGACGGAATACAAATGACGCTGTAAAGCTGGGGCATCAAAGCAAACGGCCCCCAGCGGAGGCCGGCCCGGTGACTCCCCACACCTGTCCGGGCTCGGGGAGGACGTGCAGGGGCTGCTTTCAAAGGCAGAGGGGATGAAGAGCCCGCGAGGAGGAGAAGAGCAAGGCGAGCAGGGAGGAGAGGAGGGGGATCGGCGGAGGCCGGGGCCTTTGGAAGCTGCTGGAACAGCCCTTTCTTCCCTCCGGAGGGTGGGACTTCGGTGAACCGTGGGGCTTGGGGAGGGGCGGAGTGGCTGTGAAGAACCATTTATTCTTTGTAGCCATTTGCAGCCTCTCCATCCCACAGGTGCCCTGAGCTGCCGAAGTCATAGATGGGGGTGCGATTGGGGGCCAGGAGCCCCATATCCACTTACGATCTCTGTGAAGTTCATCAGTCCTTCAGCTGCTGCTCATTCCCGGGGGGGGGGCTTCAAGAAGCTAGGGGACTGAGGCTCTGGGAGTGTTTTAGCTGGGAGCTCAGTTGGTTAGTGTCATCCCATGGTGCCAAGGTTGTGGGTTTGATCACCCATCAGGGCACATAAAAGAATCAACCAATGGCCAAAACCAGTGTGGCTCAGTGGATAGAGCGTCGGCCTGCGGACTGAAAGGTCCCAGGTTCGATTCCGGTCAAGGGCATGTACCTTGGTTGCGGGCACATCCCCAGTAGGGGGCATGCAGGAGGCAGCTTATCGATGTCTCTCTCTCTTTCTCATCGATGTTTCTAGCTCTCTATCCCTCTCGCTTCCTCCCTGTAAAAAATCAATTAAAAAAAAATCAACCAATGACAAAATCATATACCTATGGATGAGGACGATGAGGACGATGATGGGGGAGTAAGGGCAGAGGGTGGGGTGGGAGCCAGGTGGAGGGGAGCTATGGGGGGATAAAGAGGAACAATTGTAATAATCTGAACAATAAAGATTTATTGAAATTAATAAAAAAGAATCAATCAATGAGTGCATAAATGAGTAGAACAACAACTTGATTCCTCCACCCCCACCCCCCATCTCTCTCAAAATCGATACATGAAAAATTTAGAGGGAAGGGGAATGCCAAGTGGAACTGTGCTAGCACATGTTCCCACACGATAACACCCCCACTAATCTGGGATGGATGGGGCACCTGAGCGAACCACTAGGGCCGCTGCTCGGAGGAAGACAGCTGCTGCTGCAGACCGCAAAGTCACTCACATCCACCGGACCATGGTTAATTTCAAAACAAGTGATTTTGACGCCCCAGGATGTGCCAGGCACGACGCTAGGTGCTGAGGAAGCACAAATGGTTATTTATAACTGTCCTCTGCACGTAAGAAGCTTACAGAACAGCAGGGGAGACGGGGAGACAAATAAATATTTGCAAGAGTAATTGCAGAAGGAGAACAGCTAACTGGGCGCAGTGGGGGGCTTCACAGGGGAGGTGACATAAGATCCTGGTCTCAAAATGCCAGGTGAGGAGCTGGGGTGAGGGCGACGTGCCAGGAAGAGGGAACAGAGGCAAGAAAAGGGCATGGCATGTTTAGAAGGTGGCGAGTAGCTCAGTGTGGCTTGAGAGCAAAGAAGAGGAAGGCGGGAAGCAGATCTGGGCAATGAGGCTGAGCATCGATTGGGGAGGATCTGCAAGTCAGGCCAGAGAGGTGGTTTTATTCTCTAGGGAAGCCACTGGAGGACCGTGAGTGGGCGAATGGCATGATGGGATCTGTAGTTGGAAAGCCCTCCCTGGCAGCGAGGTAGAGGATGCACACACACGTGGATGCCTGGGGACATCTGTACTGTGGTCACTGGGGACATCTGCTGTGCCAGGTGACCACCTGCTTACACACAGGGACAGGGCCCAGCCGGGAGGAGCAGAATTGGCAGGTGCCAGGATGAGATTTCTCTGTCCCGCACAGAGGAGCAGCCACCTGCTCTGGGCAGATTTGAGCCAAGCCACACAGTAGGCTGCTTTCCTACCGGGCCATTAGGCTCAGGTGGTAACTGCTCAGCTCAGTGCAGAGCACGGGAGGGCGAAGGCAAGCAACGCACCAGCACTGGCATCTGCCCAGGAGTGACCTTTAGAAGCCAAGAAGCCAAGAATCTTTCCAACAGGTTTGCATTTCTGATAAATTAGCAAAGACAACTAAGATGGTCTCTTCATCTCACTCCCCTGCCCCTTCTCCCTTAAGCCTGGCATTTGCCCTGATTTTAATTTTTTGACATTTCCCAAGGATTTTGTTTGGGACTTGAAGGCTCTTACCCCTCACCCTAATGTGTGTGTGTGTGTGTGTGTGTGTGTGTGTGTGTGTGTGTGTGTGTTTAATATTTTTAAATTGATTTCAGAGAGGAAAGAAGAGGGAGAGAGATAGAAACATCAGTGATGAGGGAGAACCATTGATCCCCCAACCTGGGCATGTGCCCTGACCAGGAATGGAACTGTGACCTCCTGGTTCATAGGTTGATACTCAACCACTGAGCCATGCCAGCCGGGCCCTAATGTTTAATTGAACTCCCTGGCTCTGTTTGGTGACAGCTGAAGTGTCACTTTCTCAGAAGAGCCTTTCTTTGCTTTATAGAATGGCTTTGGTTCTCTTGTTTTGTGTCTCCCCAAGACTCCCCTCTTTAGCAATAGCATTGTTTTGGATCTTTTATGCTTCTCACCCTTCTTTCTGCATTCAAACATGATACAGTCTCCCAAGGCCTAAGGACTTGTTAAATGACCAACTAAAGCCATAAATAAACCCACTGAAAACATAACATTTGACTGAATGTGGCTCAGTGTATGATACTGTTTTGCTAGCTAATGGGAGTGGTTAATTCTTTGAATTTCTGACATTTTGTACTAGATTCTGAGAAGTTCTCATCCCCCAATACAAAGGGCTACCTGGCTGCAAGGGAAAGAATGGAAATATGTTGACTTTGTGGACCTTCCCCATCATCTTACAAATCCCATTTACACTATGCAAGTGCATAATGTGTCCCAGGAGACCTTCTTACCTCTGGTAGCTCTACCACTTCCAAAGCGTTGGCTGGAATATAGGCCCCCATTCCTCAATGGACAGAGACTGGACAACTCCATTCTCCCCTTCTTCCTAACAAACAGGATTGTGTCAGGAGTGGGAACATATCCAAGTGTAAAGAATACATTTTCTAGCTTCCTCTGCTGTCAGAGGTGGACCTATGACATAGTCATGGCCAGTAAGATATCAGTGCAAGTCAGTGGGTGGGGTTCCAAGGTAAACTAGTATATAAGGGGACTCCACTCAGCTGGCACATACATCCTGGAGCAAGGAGGTGATGACAAGAGCTGGAACAGTAATCTTGTATTCATGAAGCAAAGACCAAGCAAATTCCAGAAACCTTAGCTTTTGACACTGTTGAGCAATATCAGCAACTGCCTAGATCTGGATTTTTCATTAAGTCAGAAAAATGAACCCTTATTTTGTTTAAGCTACCATATTTTGGGGTTTTCTGCATGTGCTAAAAACTCAGTTCTGAATTGACACACTCAGCCAGTGCTAGTTGAGTGCCTGCTGTGGGTGGAACCTTGTTGCCTAGGAGACCTCAGCTCTTGAGTGATAGGAGCACCAACAAAATAAGTGCACTTGCCTTATTGGTTCAGACCCTGGCAGACCAAGCTCCTGCCCCTGGGTAGCCCCATTTTATACCGTGTCTTCCTCTTCCCCTGCGATAGTCTCCAGTTCCACTGGTCAAATTTGTGGAACACACCTTTCCTGGGGACAGGGCATTTTTTGTGCTCATTATTCTTCCTGCTTTTTTGAGCTCATTATTCTTCCTCCTCCCTCCTTCTCTCTCCACCTCTCCCCCAACTTTGCAGGGCTTCTCAAATCTAAATGCTACCTGATACCTAAAACAAGCCTTTTCCAATCCCCCTCATTATTCCCCATCTCAGTACTTTTTCGGTTTTATTCATAGCACTATTATGATTTGCAATGGTTTCATTATTTTTGGGGGTGGGGTTATATGTTTTTGGTCAGTTTCTCTCTCTGCATCCTGCTCCCACCTCCCCACTACACGTGAAGCCCACGGATTGCACAGGCAGGGCCACGTCCGGATCACTCAGCATTTTATTCTTTTTTTAAATATATATATTTTATTGATTTTTTACAGAGAGGAAGGGAGAGAGATAGAAAGTCAGAAACATCGATGAGAGAGAGAGAAATCGATCAGCCGCCTCCTGCACACCCCACTGTGGAGATGTGCCCGCAAGCAAGGTACAGAACCCCAGCCGGAATCGAACCTGGGACCTTTCAGTCCGCAGGCCGACGCTCTATCCACTGAGCCAAACTGGTCTCGGCCAGCATTTTATTCTTGGTCCCCAAAGAGAGCATCTCAGAGGAGGTCTGCATATGGAAATTATGAGTGGCTTCCATATTTGTGGATTGACCTGCTTGAAATTAGTGTCACTTCCTTTCAGTTGTCCCCAGGGTGAGTCTGCAGTTATGCACAGACATGTCCAAACATGGACACTGAGTCACTCCACATCCATACTCCCAGGTGAGGTCAAACCAGGTGATGCTCTGCCTTCTGGTTTCAGCTCTCAGACTAAACAGACTCAGCTGGCACTGCCCTTCTCCTGGAACTGGGATGTGATGAAAGAGCTGGAGCAATAATCTTGTAATCAAGAGGCAAAGCCCCAGCAAATGCCAGAGACCTCCGTTTTGACACCATTGAGCAATATTGGCAATTACCTAAGTGAAAAACAACCCCTGATTGTGTTTGGGGGTCTGTGGGGTGCTTTTTCACACTTGTGTTGGTGATTCTGCTGTTTATGTGGCCCCCGTGTCGGGCGTAAGTACTGCAGTGCTGCCTCTGATCCCAAGAGCACAGAGGCTGTGCCGTGAGCCTGAAGGAGAAATACGTGTGTTAGATAAGCTTTGTTCAGGAGTTACAGTGCACTTGGCCGTGAGTTCCATGTTAATGGATCAACAACGTATATTAAATAAGATGTCTGTAAGCACAAACAAGACTTTGGTCTGATGCATTGGTAAAAATCTGTGACCAGCCCTAGCCGGTTTGGCTCAGTGCTTAGAGCGTTGGCCTGCAAAGTGAAAGTTCCCGGGTTCGATTTCAGTCAAGGGCACATGCTCAGGTTGTGGGCTCGATCTCCAGTGGGGGACTTGCAGGAGGCAGCCAATCCATGATTCTCTCTCATCGTGGTTGTTTCTCTCTCTCTCCCTCTCCCTTTCCCTCTCCCTCTCCCTTTCCTCCCTCCCTCTCTGAAATCAATAAAAATATATTTAAAAAAAATCTGTGACCAAAGACTTGCAGGAACTGAACCCTGCAAATGGATGGTTCAGTGTTTCCTAGCTCGGTGTTGTGGTGACCTCATAGAACATCCCTACCTCAAATGATGAGAACGGACCACATTAGTTGATAAACGTTGCAGGTTGTACGGGTGCGGGGGTCGAGTGGGGACCCTCAGCCTCTTAGCCAGTGCATGCTCAGGCCCATTTAATTCTGCTCACAAGCTGGCAGTTCTGAGGTTGTTTACTGTAGGTGGAGGGAGGTTTCTTCAATGCTCTTGGCGATGCCCTGCAGTGAGATGCCTCAGAAGGTGCCCTGAGGCGCTGATGTTTGTGAAGAGGGAATTCAGAGCCAGCACCTCTCCGTGTGCTCCTGTGTCAGAGGATTATAGAGAAGAAGAATGACAGGGAGCAAATGAAAAGGAAATGGGCTGACAGCCTGCAGAGTGGTATTTCAACTCCAACACAAAACATTCCGTGGTAATTCTAGAATAACCTTCATTTAAATGCAAATCAGCCTGTAATTAAGATAAGAGACCGACCATTTGCCAGCGTCTTTTGTTGTTTCTTTTTATTTTTTAAATTTGGGGTTGGGGGTGGGGGTCGAGATGACAATTATGGCTTTCAGAGATTTCTCCCGTTTTATTGACGAGTAGTCGTCATGTTTATGGATTGTGTTGGGAGTGCAATATTTGGATAAGCGCAGAATAGAAATGAGTGTCACTTGCTTTCAGTTGCCCCCAGCAAAAGAAGGAGATGTGCAGAGTGCATAATGTTGACATAAGCAAAACTTCCCCAATGGCACGGCCTGGGCGACATCACGCGGTGTGTTGCCTCAGGTCACCAGGAGCCTGAGACACATGCACCAAGGCCCCAAAGGGAACGGGACACACGTGGCTTTCCTGAGAAGCCCTTGCAAAGCCTCACTGTTGCACCGAGTGCTCTTTCTGGGTGGAAAATGGGCAGAACCCAGGATACACATTTTACACGTTTTCTCAGTAGGGTCTTGGGAGAGGGATGTGTTGACCTGGCCGTGGTCTGCAGGTTAGGTTGTGATAGGCGAGTCTGTTAAGGTCATTTGCCAAGTTTATATCGATCCCTTCACTTATTACCTGCTATTGACTCTGGCTGACTCACACTCTGGGTTAGGAGAAGCCAGATCCCCCGAGCTAGATTAGAACAAAAGGGCTATTTGGCAGGTAAGCAGTCTCTCATTCATTCAACAAAGACACTTCCATTTCTTTTATTTTTTCCTTCCTTCCTTCCTCCCATCCTTCCTTCTTCCCTCCCTCCCTGTCTCCTTGCCTCCTTCCCTCCCTGTCTCTCTTCCTCCCTCCCTCTGCTAGTGTCAGAATTATTCTAGGTGCTTGGGATATAGTAGTGAGGCCACAGGCCTCAACCTGAAACAACCAATCACGCTGTGACCTCTCCACAGGTTCACCTGTTACTGCTTCGGAAGACCTGAGCCAGCCACCCGGCCAGTCCTTGCTGCCACTTTGCCTTCACTGGGTAAGTCTTCTGAGATGGAACCTCCTCTTCAGCTGGGAAATGTTAGAAGCAGAGGGTTTCAGAGCGTCTGAAAGGTCCAGCAGGTCCAATTTATTCTGTTCATTAGCAAGGGGGTTGCTTTAATAGTTCATTAGCCTTCACTTAATGAAAGAAACCGCCCCCCACCTCCTCCCCCTAACAGATACAGACCTCCAGCTAGAACTTGCTAAGATGGAGTCATTTCCAGAGGTTTGCGAGGCAGGCAGCCTGGGCCCTGTGCTATATCCTACAGGCAGTGGTCAGGTAACTGCCTTCTCAGTTTGGTTTTTGTCAAGATGGTGCTTTGAAAGGACAGAGTCTTTTTCTAGGCTCCTTTGATGAAATGGAGAAGTTTGGAGCCTCAAGTGAGCAAAGACAAATTTGGATGGCATATCTAACAAGTTTGACACTCATACCATTGTTACCTTAAACATTAAAATAAGTTTTTTTAAAAATATATACTTTATTGATTTCTTACAGAGAGGAAGGGAGAGGGACAGAGAGTTAGAAACATCAACGAGAGAGAAACATCTATCAGCTGCCTCCTGCACACCCCCTACTGGGAATGTGCCCGAAACCAAGGTACATGCCCTTGGCCGGAATCAAACCTGGGACCCTTCGGTCCGCTGGCTGACACTCTATCCACTGAGCCAAACCGGTTTCGGCTAAAATAAGTTTTTTTAAAGGTTGTGAAAAGAGTCCCCCATGGAGAGACTTGTCAGTAGATTCCTTTTACTTTCTGTAGTTTAATTTCCTCCTAATTTTTAATGTTCTCAACCCCATTCTCAGGTATCCTCTGGTCCTCTTAACACCGAGAGGACTGTACAAATCGTCGCGTGCTTTAAAGGAACTCGCCTTACCTGGAAGGCGATTCCATACATAGCTTTCCGGGACTCTTTATCTCCGTTAAGTGTTATCTGCTTATCTGGCTGGAGATGTTTCGGAAGGGGGCACCAGATGCCCTTGATAGTTTACACACTGCTGCTTAAGACTGAGATGTGTTTGATGGATTAACTGAGGAACTTCCCAAACTGTAATGCCTTTTTTTTTTTATGGTCTAACTTTGTATCCTCTGGGGTGATTGCTAACTTCAAAAGCCATTTCAAGGTTCAATAAAACTAATGGAGGTGAGATGGGCCCAGTAGAGCATTCTGATTCCCATCCTCGCCCTTCTTTATCACCCCCACGATGGACCGGCTCGCAGCTCCGCAGTATCGCAGATAATGTGCACTTCTCCATTATTCTTTTCCTCAGATGACGCCTCCTCCATGCAGCCTTCTCTAATGTACCCTGAGTACGTTAGGATTAATGAGGTACTCCTTCTTCCATGTTCTGTAAGGAAGGCACCTCCTCTGCCCCAAATGCTATTGGAAGGCTGTAGTTACTCCATTATTTCTTGGGGGTAGAAAATGGATTTTCAGGTTGTTGATAGTTACCGTTTGGGGAATCATATGTAGCTTCTACATTTGAGGGGGAAACTCAGGGGTGTCTGACCAAGCTTCCTTTCCTACTGGGGGGAGTGGCTTTTTCAAGCATGGTAGCATGGAGCTTTGAGACAGATGTCACCTGAGTTCTTAGGAGACTTGGACCTGGGGAAATGACCTAAATTCCGACACTTCAGACTTAGATATTCTGTGTAATGGTTAAATAAGGCTTTCTTGTGTGTGTGTGTGTGTGTGTGTGTGTGTGTGTGTGTGTGTGTGTTTCATTCCTCCAGTTGGAGCCAGAGAGTTGGGAAGGGCGACCCTAGACTTGATGGAAGGTGGATAGTTGAAGGGACTCCTGGCCCGGGTGGCCAGTGAGCCTGTCACGTGGGAAAAGGTTGAGAAAAGAGAGATGTGTCCCTGGATGCTGGGAGAGTTATCTATCATAATTGAATTTCACTTTTACTTTCTGTAGTTTCATTTCCCCCTAAATTTCAGTCATGTTTTTTTAACAATTACAGTCATGGGTGCGCTGTGCCTACAGCCATAATGGAGGTATTTATGTCCTCACTTTGGAGGAGCCAGAGCTGAGGAGCAGCTGTGGGAAATCAGAGGTAACTCGCAGAAAAACCTGACGCAGTGACTTAGAAAGCAGATGAACAGTTAGTGATTTGTGCAAGGTTCAAGTGTACTCTTTCCAGGGCGGGGACGGGATTTCTTGCAGCTGTGCGGAAGAGGCCTCAGTACAACATTTTGGTTCTACAATTTGCTCTCCAAGTGAACAATAGATCCACCTGCCCAGAGGGGGAAGGGTTGGGAGGTTTTCTCGGAGAGAGAATTTATCCATTCCTCCTACTGTTAGGCTTCTAACCAGGTAGAGATGGATCCCAGAGCCCATACGAAGATAAACAAGCAGAACTTTAAAAAAATTTTACTACTGTACATCTAGATTGGAGGATACAGGGAAGCTTAGTTACCTTAAACTGTGGGGCAGGAAGAATCCTGGTGTGGGCATCTCCACACTGAGCAGGAGGAAGCTGAGATAAAGGAACCAAAGACATTTTCAAATATCTGTAACAGATACTGCTAATATTTCTGGGGTTTGTTGCATATGTTCCAATTACTGTGAAATGTTCAATGCCACTAGAGCATAATAAAAACATTTATTTTGCCATGGAAGTTCATGGACTCCCTGAATTCTGTCTTTGGACTCCTGCGAAGTCTGTATACCCCAGATCAGGTAGCTCTTCCTTAGGAAGAAATTTAATGAGCAAGAAAAACACCGGCAAACATTTTTAAGGGATTGAACAGACCGCAAACACCTTGATTCTTTGACTCCCCTTCTAGATGCATCTCCACAGAGGATTCAAGTCAAGGAAGGTGGGCAAGGTGTCTGTCCTTCTGGCCCCAGATGCCCCACTCCACCCCTTGCTCTGCTCCAGATCGACCCTGACTTTTTTTTTTAATATATTTTATTGATTTTTCTAAAGAAAGGAAGGGAGAGGGACAGAGAGTCAGAAACATCGATGAGAGAGACATCGATCAGCTGCCTCCTGCACATCCCCTACTGGGGACATGCCCGCAACCAAGGTACATGCCCTTGACCTGAATCGAACCCGGGACTCTTCAGTCCGCCGGCTGACGCTCTATCCACTGAGCCAAACCGGTTTCGGTGACCCTGACTTAAAAAAAAATATATATATATATATTTTAATTGAATTCAGAGAGAAAGGGAGAGGGAGAGAGAGAGAGAAACATCAATGATTGAAGAGATTCATTGATTGGCTGCCTCTTGCATGCCCCCTACTGGATCAAGCCTGCAACCTGGCATGTGCCCCTGACTGGAATTGAACGTGGGACCTTTCAGTCCGATTCTATTCTCTGAGCCAAACCAGCTAGGGCTGCCCTGACTTTTTCCCTCATCTCCTCATTAGCTCACTGTGTCCTTACCAGCCTCCCACGGTAGGCCCCATTCTGAATTTCACATTGTTCCTGAGTGAGAAGACTGTATTTAGTTTCTCTTCACTCTCTCCTGAAGAGAGGACAGTACACACACAAAATGAGGGCTATCTTTGCAGATGCAGACAAACCTGTCTCTTTTTAGGGCATCCTGTCTTCACTGTTGACAGCAGTGGTAGGCGTGAGCAGCAACCCCTCAAGGATGGTTTACTGGGGATGAGAGAAGGAGCACCTCCACAGTCACTGTCCTAGCCTGTCCCTGTGGCCGTGAAGGGTCAGCAGTCCACCCTTGCACTCTGGCTTTTAGCCACGCTAAACCTCCAATGCACGCGTCTTTCAAAACTCTTTGCCGTCACATGCTGTTCCCTCTGCCTGAAAATCCTTTTAGCCCTTTTTACTTTTCTTGGATAATCCTGTATTGCTTTGTGTGACTCCCTCCAGCCAAAGGGCCTCTGGTGACATCTCTTTCCCCACAACTCCATGCTTTCACAGCACCCCACATTCACCTCTATCATTACTGGCTTATGAGTCTCCTACATTCCACTATGTAGGTCCCAAATCCAGAGATAGTCCATTTTTTTCAATCTCTTATTTTATTCACAATGTCACCCAAAATGCTGGGACACGCAGTAGGTGTTTAATAAGTGCATGATCGCCAGGACTGGTTTGGCTCAGTGGATAGAGCATCGCTCTGTGGACTGGGAAGGTCCCAGGTTCGGTTCCAGTCAAGGGCATGTACCTTGGTTGTGGGCACATCCCCAGTGGGGAGCACGCAAGAAGTAGCTGATCGATGTCTCTCTCTCTTATTGATGTTTCTAGCTCTCTGTCCCTCTCCCTTCATCTCTGCAAAAAATCAACAAAATATAAAAAAAAAATAAGTGCATGATCAATGAACAAATAGTTTGATGCATTAAGTGAGTTTTGGGGAGAAAGAAGGGCAAGCTCTCCTTATACATTTTACCATATTTCACAGTTCTGTGGGTCAGGGATATTGGAAGTCTTCGCTTAGCAGTTCTTCTGTTTCCTGGGCATTGAGTGAAGTCACACAGTGAAATTTGGCTAGTGCAGTGGTCGGCAAACCACAGCTCGAGAACCTGGCTGGTGAGCCACGGTTTGCCGCTCTGTTGACTAATGAGTTTGCCGACCACTGGGATAGTGTGTAAGCTTGTCTGGAAAGTTGTTAGCCGCAGCTAAAAGATGGGGCTCAGCTGAGAGTACCTCTGTGTAGTCTCACCAGACAACAGCTCAGTGTAGTCTGATTTCCTAATGACAGCTAAGAGTTCCAGAAGAGCTAGTCAGAGGTGGAAGGCTTCTTTTGACCCAGCCTTGAGAGCATTACTTACACTGTATTTTTAAAAAATATATTTTATTGATTTTTTACAGAAAGGAAGGGAGAGGGATAGAAAGTTAGAAACATCAATAAGAGAGACATCGATCGGCTGCCTCCTGTATGCCTCCTACTGGGGATGTGCCTGCAACCAAGGTATGTGCCCTTGATTGGAATTGAACTTGGGACCTTTCAGTCCCCAGGCTGATGCTCTATCCACTGAGCCAAACTGGTTTTGGCTTACACTGTATTTTATTGGTTCAGCAAGTTAGAGAGAACGCCCTTGTCCCAAGAGAGGAGACCAGAAAAGGTCATGAGCAGCAGGTGGCATGGCTCATTGGGGAACTAACATTGCAGGATTATCCCCTACAGCTGACTGTCATCCACTACTGTCATGTTTTATCTATGCCGAGTCTCTCTGCTGTTATTCTGAAAGGGTGGTTTTCAAACATTTCCCTCCTCCCCTTATAAATAAGGAGAAAGGAGGGTTTGCTGTTGTACATTGAGGTGGATGTGTAGCTGCATGAAAATCATATCCATAGAATGTTCCCTTTAAAATGCACGTCAACCTTAAATGTAGTCTACAGTGTCATGACGAAGGGCTCTGTTCTTCATATTACAACATTTCCATAGTTTGATCAAAATTCTTAACTTCAGTGGGATTTCTTCCCTAAGGGAGTTTTTTGTTGGGGGGTGTATAGAATTATTTTGGGCTGTCACAATGACAGGCAAATGTTGTCACTAACACTTAATTGTATGCTGCACTACATGGAACAGTCCCTTACAACAAAGAATGATCCTGTCTAAAATTTTATTAGTGCTTCTGTTGAGGGACGCTGGATACATAAAGATAAGCCTCCCGTATTTGCTAATGTCGCAGCCTAAGATGATTATGATAAGAGAGAACGGGCTCAATAGCAAGCAGATGATGTGAAAGAAAAAAGCAGAGAGAGTTTAGTTGGAAGCAAGTTTAATAAGAGCCAAAATGATTGTTGTGGTTTTTTAAAAAATATTTTTATTGATTTTAGAGAAGAACGGAGAGGAAGAGATAGAAACATCAATGATGAGAGAGAATGATTGATCGGCTGTCTCCTGCACGACCCCTACTGGGAATTGAGGTTGCAACAGGGGCAGGTGCCCTGACTGGGATTGAACAGAGGACCACCTGGTTCAAAGCTCAACCAACCCCTGAGCTACACCAGCTCGGCTACTGTTATCTTAAGCTACCTTAAGGATTCCAACAGGAATTTCAGTCCACTCCAGTCATGTGCTCTTGGAGTCTGCTGGTCACTTCTGGGCACCTGGCTTTCAGAGTGGCATCTGTCTGTTAAGAGACTAGATAGCAGGAGGACAAGAGGCCGGAAGCCGAGCCTTATGGCTGGGACACGCAGCGCTGTCCTCAGACATAAGAACTATTGCGAGGAAGGAGGATTCTGCATATTCCTTTAGATTCCAGAAAGTAGAAGGATAAATAAAGGGGGACTTTAAAACAATTAAAACAGTTTGTAAAAAAATGGGATGTTCTGCCGAGACCGGTTTGGCTCAGTGGATAGAGCGTTGGCCTGGGGACTGAAAGGTCCCAGGTTCGATTCCGGTTGGGGGCATGTACCTTGCTTGCGGGCACATCTCCACAGTGGGGTGTGCAGGAGGCAGCTGATCGATGTCTCTCTCTCTCATCGATGTTGCTGACTTTCTATCCCTCTCCCTTCCTCTCTGTAAAAAATCAATAAAATATATTTTAAAAAAATGGGATGTTCTGCTTTGTGGGATGATAACCCCACTTAGGAGTGCTCCCATAGAGAACAGAGCTCCATGGGCCCTTTTAAACGAACTGAATGTCATGAAGGGGGCCCCTGAATGGAGCACTACCTCTAAGACACCTTGACTATTTTACTTTATTTTATTTTCTTAAAATATATTTTATTGAATTTTTACAGAGAGGAAGGGAGAGGGATAGAGAGCTAGAAACATCGATGAGAGAGAGACATCGATCAGCCGCCTCCTGCACGCCCCCTGTAGGGGATGTGCCCGAAACCAGGATACATGCCCTTGACTGGAATCGAACCTTGGGACCTTTCAGTCCGCAGGCCGACGCTCTCTCCACTGAGCCAAATCGGTTTCGGCCACCTTGACTATCTTAGTATTCACGGGCTCGTCTTCACGAACTGCTTGTGGGCAACACCTCCCCACACCCCCAGAGCCAGGCCTCCGTTCTTCCTTCCTGTCTCCAGCTTTGAACCCCAAAGAAGTTCCTGGAGCGATCTGAACTTTGATTTCTGTGATCATAAAAGAGGAAGCCATCTTGCCTGACATGTTTTTTCCTAACTAGATAGATAACCGTGGTAGGCAAATTACAGAAGAGTTATAAGCTGTGAAGTCTAATAAAATATTAGAGATTATGATTCCTTCTGCACACAAGCTGTGGACAGTCAGCGTGCATTCCTGTAACTGTCTTACGTCTGAGCGAAATGTTTTCACAGGTTTGAAAGGCCACTGGGATGACTGGTAGTTGTTTTCCTGTTTCTGATAAGGTGTGAAGGTCTCTAATGGCTGTCAACGGAGTGTCATGTGGAGTGACTTAAGTAGCACTTACAGCTCCTTACTGGGTGGCCTTTATTTGGTCCAATACAGAGAACAACTCTGAACAAGGGAGAGGACAAGAAGGGGTGAAGGGGAGATAGGCTATATCAACTTTTACTTAAATGATGTTCATTGGGGGGGTGAGGGGGCGAGAGGGAGGAGGGCATCATTATTATCTTCAAAAAACAAATGTGTATTGGCATCTGCTGTCTTTGAGATGGTTCTGTAGTTAGTGGGATTGTTGGAATCACCCTGCTTGTTATAAGAGATTATCAAACGGAAAAAAAAACACATTCACTTAAGCTCACTGGTTTGTTGTTGTTTTTAGGAGGTCCAGGTTAGCCAAATCAGCCTCCACGAGCCCTTCTACATGCCAAGAAGGCAGCCGAGACCGTTTTGGCTCCATGGATGGAGCATCAGCCTGTGGACTGAAAGGTCCCGGGTTCGATTCGGGTCAAGGGCATGTATCCTGGTTGCGGGCACATCCCCAGTGGGGGGCATGCAGGAGGCAGCTGATCGATGTCTCTCTCGGTGTTTCTAGCTCTCTATCCCTCTCCCTTCCTCTCTGTAAAAAAAAAATCAATAAAATATATTTTAAAAAATAAAAAGATAAATGCCAAGAAGGCAAACCACATTATTGTTCATGTAATGTATAATTAAATTATTGGAGCTGGTATGCTGATTTGCGGTTGAATTTACAGTATAATATTAGAGTTTTATGGGTGCTATGTACCCTTTATAGCACGTTGGGGTCTCTTGTCTAACCAACATACACAATACACTTATGCCTGTTTTATGTGAGTTGGAGCACCATTTTACTGTTTTAAATGAGTATGAGAGTATATTGTTATATTTCTCCCGTTATATCATGTGGTTGGCGCTGCCTCTGATTTATTGGATGCCCAATGTCTGATGTGGCACACAGTTCCCAACGATAGCAACCTCCCTACAGGGAAATTGGTATTTAGTTTATAGCTAACCAGTTTAGTATGAGATTCCTGGGAAGGTAGTTCCAAAATGAGGAAACCGTATGCATTGTTCTCTAGAAGTAAACTGCTGATTTTGTTGGCTTGTTTTCTAAAGATAAAGATAATAGGTCTGCCGAAACTGGTTTGGCTCAGTGGATGGAGCGTTGGCCTGCGGGACTGAAGGGTCCTGGGTTCAGTTCCGGTCAGGAGCATGTATGTACCTTGGTTGCGGGCACTTCTCCAGTCCAGGGTGTGCAGGAGGCGGCTGATCGAAGTCTCTCTCTCATCGATGTTTCTGGCTCTCTATCCTTCTCCCTTCCTCTCTGTAAAAAATCAATAAAATATATTAAAAAAAATAATAGGTCTTCATGGTAGAACTGCAGATACCACCCCCCTTGGAAGTGAAAGTAATTATGGGTCTCTTAGTGGACATGACCAGTGTCAGTCTCTAGTGATGCTCCATTTAGACTCATTCTTCCTTTCTCCTTATGCTGATATTCTCACCACAAGTAACACACTGGAAAGGAATTTTCAAAAACCTCTTGTCCACATCCAACCCTGCTCAGCAGAATGACATGCTTGGACCACAGGCTGGTAAAGGGAAACAGATCTGAATTGAAATCCACAGTGTTTTGTTTGTTTTGTTAAATATATTTTTATTGATTTCAGAGAAGAAGGGAGAGGGAGAGAGAGAAACATCAATGATGAGAGAGCATCATTGATTGGCTGTCTCCTGCATATCCCCTCTCCCCCACTGGGGATGGAGCAAGTGCCCTGACCAGGACTCGAATCATGATCTCCTGGTTCACAGAGTGGTGCTTAACCACGGAGCCATTCTGGCTGAGCCACAGTGGTGTTTGTTACCCACATTTCTTCTTCCCGTTATGAGGCCGGTGTGTTGCTGAAGCAAGCGGGAGGCACATTACTTATCTGATCCTGTTTCCCTGCCCTGGGCCCCCCTCCCGGCTCCCTCTGTCCAGGTGTCCTGATTGTAATCCATCGTCTTCCGGCGCATCCGGGCAAGTCTGGAAAACTCTGCAGCCTCTGCAGAGAAAGGAAAATGACATTTGAGGTGCCGGAGGGAAAATCAATGTGGCGATTCCCTTACCTCGGATGCAGTGCCTCTTTGTGATGATTGCCCCCTTCTTCTGTGACCCTCCCGGGCCCCAGACATCCCACACCCAGATGAACCGGCTGCCGCGCGCTTGTTTATGTGCCCTCCGCCAATATCCTGCGGCAAGAGCGGCCGCAGCCTTGATTTGTTTTCCTCCTTTACAGCTCTGTTGCTAGAAGAGGTGGTTGCAACATTTAATTTGGCATTAAATTCTATTCTGGGGCATCGTCCCCTGTGGCACAGGTGATGTGGATGGTTTGCATTTATGATTTTGCTCAGTTCGACTCATTTTTATGCCTAGGGAAGAGTTTCTGCTCAAGCTGCTTTTTTTTTTTCTTTTTCTTTTTCTTTTCCTTATTTTGCTTCTCTTGCAGTTTTATTTCTGATTTTCAGAGAGAGAAACAGTCTGCTTTCCTTTTGTATTCAGACTACCAGGTTTTTTTTTATTCAGGAGAAGTGTTGGCAACACAGTGCATTTTGCCTTCTGAGTGCTTGTTCCTTTCTCAAGTGGTGGCTGCGCCAGGGCAGACAGGTGTCGGGAGGGGCTCACCGCAGCTCCCTTTCTTCTTGCATTTTCGTCTCTGGGTATCCATGGTGCGGGGTGCCGTGGAGTGCCCACTTCTCTTCCTCATCTTTATCCTTGAACCACCTTCAGCTGGTTGTCAACCAACTTGCTCTGTATGTTAGCATGTCAGAAGCACAATGCACTGGGAATGATCAGCCCTTCTCCCCAGGTGAGACCTCTGAAAGCCTCACCGCTTTGCTGAATGGCTCCTGTCCCGCAGACCTGCCACAGTCCTTGTCTCTCTAGACCCCGCAGCGTTCCTAATCGCTGGCTCCGCTGACCGGACGCGCCCTCTGCTCTCTATTTCTTTTTAAGGCGTCCCTTGCTTCCCAGTCCTTTCTCTGCAAACACAGAACACGTTTGCCCCCAATTTCCTCCTTCCGAGCCAGCACTGACCACATCAGTCCCATCCTTGTTCTTCTGGCTTCTGTCTGGTTTCTTCCTTTGCAGAGCGTCCCTGGCCTGTGTAAGGATGCATGAGCCACTGGGGAAGAAAACCAAGGCAAGGTTAAGAGCGAAACTGAGGCAAGGAAACGTCTCAAGAAAACCTAGGCCTCGCTTTCCATTTCTTGCCCCTTAATCACTGATTTTTGTCAATCCCTTTTTAAAATATATATATTTAACTAGAGGCCCAGTGCACAGAATTCATGCACTCGGGGGGAGGGGTGTCTTTCAGCTCAGCCTGCACCCTCTCTAATCCAGGACCCTTTGGGGGATGTCCGACTGCTGGTTTAGGCCTGATCAGGCCTAAAACAGCAGTAAGACATCCCCTTGCAATCTGAGACTGTGGCTCCTAACCATTCACCTGCCTGCCTGCCTGATCACCCCTAACTACCCCTGCCTGCTGACCTGATCTCTCCTAACAGCCTCTGCCTTCTGGCCTGATTGCCCCCTAACTGCTCCCCTACTGGCCTGAACACCTTCTAACTGCTCCCCTGCTGGCTTAACTGCTCCCTTGCCTGCCTGATTGTCCCTAGCTGCCACTGACTACCTGCTGATCACTCCTAACTTCTCTGCCTGCCTGATTGCACCTAACTGCTTTTGCCCGCTGGCCTAATCACCCCCTAACTGCTCCCCTATCAGCATGATCACCCCTAACTGCCCTCCCCTACTGGCCTGATTGCTTCCTAATTGTTCCCCCCAGCTGGCCTGATCATCATGCCTCTGCCTCGACCCCTGCCACCATGACTTTCTCCAGAAGGATGTCTGGAAGATGTCTGGTATAATTAGCATATTACCCTTTTATTAGTATAGATGACTTTAGAGAGGAAGGTAGAGGGAGAGAGAGATGAGAGAATTATTGATGGGCTACCTCCTGCATGCTCCCTACTGGGGATGGAACCTGCAACCCAGGCATGTGATGAGAAATCAAACCATGGCCTCTCGGTTCATAGGTTGATGCTCAGGCACTGAGCCACACTGGCTGGGCTAGGTGAATTTCTGTACCTGGCACCCAGCCTGATGGAATCCAGAACCTTTGCTTCTGAAGGTGCTTTCTTCCACACCTTCATGACACGTTACAAAAGAACCAAGAGGATCAAAATGGAGTCACCTGTGCTAAGCCTCACATCAGCAAACTAAGGCTTAATATCTAATTTCATTGCAGCTTGGCCTCTCCAGGAATGTAAGCTGGAGCCAGTCAATCTGGAATCACCCGGTCAGCACTAGTGAGGCAGTTGGCCCCATAGACCTCTTCTTTTCTTCAACAAAAGGTGATCTTGCTGGGAACAGTCCACTCTTTGCTAGAAACTTCCTTTTCCCACCTTCTTCTGCCTATAAAGGCCTCTTTTTTTGGTATAATTCCTTGGCGCTTCCTTATATTTATTTGCTAGATGTGTTGCTGCCCAATTCGTGAATCATTAAATAAAGTCAATTAAATCTTTACATTTACTCAGTTGAATTTTTTTTAACAGCAGAAAAGAATAAAAAAGGAGAAAAAAATCACAATAAAACTGCCAATTTAAAACTGCCAATTCTCTCTAGAGCCGGAGGCTATTGGAGACAAAGGGGATTGTTGCAAAATATATTGCAAAAGGGAAACAAGGAAAAAGCTTACAGTTGTTCGCTGTGCCTTGCCTGTTTCTACAATTCCCCCTGTTAATGGCGGTTTGGTCTGTTTCCACCCGTAGCTCAGGATGTGAGTCGCCAGGAATCAGTCCTCTAACTGCACACACACCTTGCTTATCACACTAGAAAGCCCTGGTTGTGTCCCACTGGGAATAGAATCCTCCAGACCCTAGGGCAGTAGGCACTGTGAATGATTCCAGCATCCACCACTAGATGGAGCCCTTGCTATGCAAACATCCAATCCCAAGGGCCCTGGGGTAGCCAGTGAAGCATTTTAGCTGGGAGGGGTAGGGGGCAGCATGTTTTAAGAGTGGTACTTGAGTAAGAGAATCCATATCTCTTCCACTGGGCCGGAAGCCCAGCTGCTATGGCAGGTGCTCAAAAATTCTCAGTATGTAGATTTCTATACATAACATCCCTATTACCCTCTCCCCCTCACACACACACACACACACACACACACACACACACACACACACCTCCATTCATAAGGGAATGGAGGGCTGTATCTGTCCCATGGCAGCCTCTTTGCAGTAGCTGGAAGCTCTTCATTTTGGGGTGAGGCTCTCTGGCTTCATAAACATGCAGCTTCCACATAATTAACTGTCTAATTGTTCACCCACACTGAGCCCATGTGTGTGTTGCTAATTATGATTTATTTAAAAACTCTCTGTTTGCCATTCTTTGTTCTCTTGTTCCTCTCCGTTGAAGGGCCAAGGGAGGGATTTGATTTGTAAACTCTTCTGAACGGTGGGTTTTGCTTTCCTCTGCACTCTCTGGATGTCTTCTTACAGCGTCAAAATCCAGGTAGCTTCTTGTACCTGATCTGCAGTGTGCCTGCCTGCTTCTTGCTCCTCTCCCTCCAATAACAAAAGGCACAAGGACAGGTGTGGCTGTACTACATTGCAGAAGTAACTACTACATTAAATGCCATACCAACGTATCTGCTGCCTCTAATTATGTGTGAATATCTGTGTAACATGCCAAATCTGGTCCCCGAGCCTCCACCCCATGCCGCTCTCCAGAACATGAGAAATCCTGGGCCACACCACAGGTCCTCATTCTCTCCCTTTTAGTTAATTATTACCTAAAGTGGAGGCCCAGTGCATGACATTCATGCACTGGGGGTGGGGGTGGAGGGGTTCCTCAGCTTGGCTGGTGCCCTCTTGCAGTCCAGGACCCCTCGGGGGGTTACGGAACGAATTAAACTCATATCTTGAGGTACCACTGTATGCATAAAGTATACCGATGCCACACACAACAGATACGAGCCCTAAGGAAGGTGAGAAGAACATTTGCTAGAGAGACCTGAATAAGCAAAGGATCAGTAACCATCCAGCTTGGAGCTCAGACAGCTGGTCTGGGAATGCTGAGCACTAACCCAGGACTCACAGGTAGAACAGTGGAGCTTCACTTCTTGGCCAGCATTCTAAGCCAGACAGCTGAGTTCTTGGGCGGGGACCCTGGTTAATAACTGCTGCTGCAGTCCATCTTGTCTCGTAGATTCACTGTGGTTCTTTTATGGAATTTAAATTTAATTTAGTGGAGGAAGATTTAATCTAGTGTTTCTGTGATTGGAACAGAAAAAACACACAACTTCTGTTTAAGAGCAGGTGGTAAGAACATAGCAACTTGGTTGGCAAAAAAGGATAAGCGACATGTTTGGAAATGGTTTTTGAGAGATTTGACCACTTCTGCTATCCTCTCTCACCCAGGCCTTCCTAGTACCTGCCTTCCTAGGCCTGGGCCTGAGCTGACCGGGCACACAGAAAGAGGCCTGGTCCCAGAGCCCTGGGCACAGAAGTGATTTTCTGTGAGGTGAACTCTGCCCCAAAGGACTGGAGATAGGAAGGAGAGACAGAACAGTTGTTCAGTCTTTTTTAATGGCTTACTGGTAAGTGTGGTGGCTTTCTGGAGATGACTACTCCATTGACAACCAGCCTTTTCTTGTGATGCTGTGGTCATCTCGTTAACACATGAACTTGGATCTTGTGTTTGCTTTTCCTCCTTTATTTTTTCTCTTCCTCTCCCTCTCATCCTTGTACCTGGCATTTTTATCTGCCCCCTTCCTCTATAAAGTGTTGTATGAGTTTTGTTCAAGAACTGTTTTCCAGTAGACTTAATATTTACTGAGTTCTGGCTGAGTGTTGCAAATGATTCTCAATAATGTGAGGATTTCATCAATCCTCAGCATGATGAAGTAGGCACTGTTGCCATTTTCACTGTACAGATGAAGAAAATGACGCACAGAGGGGCTAGGTGACTGGCCCAAGGTTGCCAAACTAGTAAAACTAAGTACCGAAATTTAGGTCAGACATGGTGGCTCCTCAATTTGTACTCTTGCCTGTTGAAGAAGGAGCACTTTGAGAGCCTCGTCTAAGGTCCTCCTGTTTCGAATATCACATAGACTGGCTCTTTTAGACAGTCTTCCCTGATGAATAAAGTAGAGCTATTCTTTTGAGAGGACGTGAAACTTTTGTAACACACTCTGCATTGGAAGAATGCCATTTATTGAGTTGCTGCCATTGTCACAGGCTGGGTTCTGAAAATAAATCTATGCATAGATCTGTTTGTTTTTGTTGTTGTTGTTTTTGTAGTTTGGTTGTTGGTTGTCAGTTCTGTCTGTCAATGAACACTCAAATAGCAACCTTTCCCTAGACATACTTAATTAAAATTTTCTAAATTTGGATCCTAGGATTCTGAATTTTTTCAATCTCCCATGGAATTTTAGTAGAAGGCCATGTTTGGAAACCACTGACTTTGAATTTAAGAAGGATATGCGATTGACCGTGTTTAGCTCACAGTTTGCTGTCGCCAGTGCCCACCCAGATTTCCTCTTGGCACTTACCACTCTAATACATGCAGGTGGTGTCCTCACGTGAGCTTTCTAGGTAATTTTAATGATCAGTTTGTTTAAGAAACACGGCACTTAAAAGCCCATTTAATGTAGGTATGACTGGCTCTGTCCCTAGGTTTGTGGTAGAAGCAGAATTCCAAACCCAGTATGTCCTACTGTCTCTTTAAGGTCCTCTCTCCGATGCCACATCTCTTTACCTTCAGGGAAAAGCTGGGGCACAGTGTATGATGAGGCATAGAATCCTATGCCCGCTCGCACCAAAAGCACCTGTATTACCTACCAATAGAATGAAACATCTGAATGGTTTTTCAAAAAAAAGCTGCTTTCTTTTCATTTCCTCTGCCATGACCAGGTTCTTAACATCCCCTGCTGGGGTTATTGAAATATGTTTCTAACTCATTTCCCTGCTTTCAGTCATCACTTCTTCTAGTCTAGTCACTGCCAATACAGCCTTTATCGTGGGGTTCTCTTCTCTAGAACCCCATGGGGGCCCCTTATTCCTTATCTGTGAAATGGAGCAAAGCCCTCTTGATGGTGTACAAAGCCCTCCACAATCCATTTCCCACCCTGCATCTCCAGGCTTCCTCCTGATCTCTTGGATGATGTGTCAGTCAGCATTCAGGCAGGAAGAGAGAGACCTTTCTGGATATGTATTTGAAACTTTAGAATAGGGAATTGATTAGACAGTTGTAAATCCTAAAGTTCTGGAGTGTTTTCACTCCAATGGGAATTCCCAAAGACGGACAGTCCTTCTAGAGCCTAAAGTCTATATTGCTAGTGGTAGACTTTCAGATATTTAAAACAGGCTGGGAAGGCAGGTATTTTTGGAAGCCTTCCTATTCACACTTTTGTTCTAAACAACTCATTTAAATTCACATCCAGAGTGCGCGTATCCAGCATCAGTGTACAGTATACTAAGCATGCCATGAAGCACTTTTGCGTTCATTGTATGCTGCCCTTTAATCCTTGCAGCAACTGTGAGGTAGAAGTTATCATCTCCTATTTATACCTGAGGACATTGGAGATCAGAGAGATCAGTAACTTACCTGTGAGCACACAGCAAGTAAGTGACAGAGCTAGACTTTTGGATGCCTGGTCACAGGCATCCAAACAATTCCGCTTACATGTGGGCTCAGACCCAATGTGGACCCTGATGCAGAAGGAAAGGGAAGATCCCTGGGGACAAGTCTTTCTTCTCTGGGGAGCATCAGTATTTGGATACATATTTCTGCAAAGCATCACCCCAAGTTATGATGCCCGAGTTTCCTGCTCCCAAAAAGAAATTAATTCAAGGGGTGTGATCCAGAGCCAGACCCCTGGCTGGGAAACCAGGGGATTTTTCTACTGGGTCATTGGATTTTCCTGACCTTGCTGTCTCAGTTGTGAAATTAGAAATTACACGATCTCCATGGCCCTCTTCAACTCTAATTTAGAATGAACACCCTGTGTTTGAAAGATGGGGTCTCTCACCTCTGTTGACTCTGTAAGGACTCTCAAAAAAGGATGAGTCATCAAAAGGGTTGGAAATCTTGAATTTCTGGTTAAAAATCAGCTGCTCGGGGAGAGGATCCTCAACTGCCAATTTGTGATCTGTGCGGGAGATGAATTAGTGGGCACCAGGCCCCAGCATGGACAAGTGTCCCCCAATATACACTGTAGTGTCCCCCAATATACACTGTAGTGGTGTAGGCTGATCACTCACGACCAGCCCCTACTGATGAACCAACCCAGTCTCTACTTGCTCAGTACAGTGGTACCTCGAGATACAAGTTTAATTTGTTCCGTAACCTTGAGGCGTGGGAAACTATGAGATGCTCGAGTCGCGGTAAACTGGTGGGTTGTGTGCAGCCGGCTGATCCGCACCATTAACGGCTCGTATCTCAAAAATCTCGAATGTTAGGGCACTTGTATCTCGAGGTACCACTGTAGCTGGAACAGGCCTGGAGTTGCTGGGTTAGATGCTAAATAATTCATGACACTCTTCCTGCTATTGTTGCCTTGAACAGCTCTTGACTCTGCCCTTTGCTGCGGTTCCCTAGGGCTCCCGTGAATTATCGTTTGGGGAGGAGGACATGTGAGAATGCCAGACCCAGGGGGAATGGAGACAAGCATAGTCATGGTTTCTATGGCACCCCTGAGACCCCAAACTGCTGAGTCTCCCACATCTCTTATCGTAACATTTAGAGCTGCCTTGTAGTTCACCCGAGGACATGTTCCCGGGAAATCATAGAATATTTATTAGCATTATTACATTTTCTCCAGCACCTTTCATCCCAGAGGATCCCCAAAGGGCTTCGCTAACGAAATATCCAGGGAGATTTGAGCCATTTCTAAAATCGAGCTTTCGCTCTATCCTTTTTTTTTTCCCCCTCCTCAACCCACTCCCTCTATTTGCCTTCCCTCCATCCATTGCTACTGAACGTTTAACATTCCTCATCGCTGAACAGATAGCACTCAAATGTCTTGACCTGGTTGGATTAATTTCCTATGGTTGCCATAGCAAATTACTACAAGTGTGTTGCTTATAACAATACACGTTTATTCTCTTCAGGTTTTGCAGGTCAGAAATTCAAAATGTCTCCCATGGAGCCGCCATCAAGGTGTAGGCAGGATTATGTTCCTTCTGCAGGCTCCAGAGGACGGGCTGCTTGCCTCTCCCACTCCTAGGCCCCTGTTCCCACATTCTTTGGCTCATGGCTCCTTCTAGCATCTTCGATTCTCTCTATTCCATCTACTCTCAAACCTGCCATGACTGCTTAAAAGGACATTAGTGATTTCATTTAGAATCTCTTGGCTGACACCAGAGAACCTCATCACATCTGCAAGATCACATTTGCCATGTGAAGAACATTCAGGTTCCAGGGCTTAGAGTCTGGATCCCTTTGGGAGCCATGAGTTAGCCTGACTTCACTTGGCAAGGAAAGCTCTTTCCACATGACCAAAGTCAACATTTTTAATTTCCCACCGCTCTCGGCCACAGACCATATGCCTTAGTTCTCGGCTGCTTAATTCTCTTTAAAAGTATTGCTTCCGCCGAAACTGGTTTGGCTCAGAGGATAGAGCGTCGGCCTTCAGACTCAAGGATCCGGATTCGATTCCGGTCAAGGGCATGTACCTTGGTTGTGAGCACATCCCCAGTGGGGGGGGGGGGCGTGCAGGAGGTGGCTGATTGATGTTTCTAATTCTCTATCCCTCTCCTTTCCTCTCTGTAAAAAAAAATCAATAAAATATATATTTTTAAAAAGTCTTGCTTCTTACTGCTTCTGTGTCTGCACTTAAGATTTTCTCTTTGTTTGGACCGGAAATGTTTCCTCTCTCCCTTGATGCCCTGCCCTCTGCAATGTGTGTCGTTCCTGCAGTCTCGCTTACCTGTGCTTGTGTACAGTGCTAATTGGCTTCCCCGCTGAGCTGCATGCTTTCCACACATGAGGACTCTGACCCTCCGAGGACCCGCTGCCTGCCTTCCACATGGGGAGCCTTTGGTAAATGCCACATACATTACTTTGTGGGGATCATAGCACAGAGAAGGCTTCCAGGCTAACTCTTCAAGCTGTGGTCATTCAACAAATATTCATTGTTCGTGTTGAAATACTTATTAAGCCGAGACCGTTTTGGCTCAGTGGATAGAGCGTCGGCCTGTGGACTGAAGAGTCCCAGGTTCGATTCCGATCAGGGGCGTGTATCCTGGTTGCGAGCACATCCCCAGTGGGGAGTGTGCAGGAGGCGGCTGATCGATGTCTCTCTCTCATCGATGTTTCTAGCTCTCTATCCCTCTCCCTTCCTCTCTGGAAAAATTAAATAAAATATATTTTAAAAAAAGAAAAGAAATACTTATTAAGTTTTCCTCTTATCCCAGCCCAATTCATAGTAATGAACATGATACCTTAGTCATGAAGGAACTTAAGACCAAGAGGGGACTTTGAACACCAAACAAGTCAGTGTGACTCCAGCCACCCATAAGAGAAGAGCACCCAGCAGAGGGCCTGTCTGACTTCATGATGAGAATCAATGAAAATTAATTCAGCAATTAGAGATTCTACTAAAAGGACCATCAAACATCCTAGCTTAACTTAGCCTGCGCCAAACATGCTAAGAATACTTCCATTAGTCTGCAGTTGAGCAGTTATCTTGAGTTTCATTTCAAGAGGACTTGCCTTTCTCTTCTTTTCACCAGCAACAAGAGACTGAGATGGGGTTTTGTAAACATAACGGATGTGAAAATGCAAAACACAATATACCAAACCTGCTAGCAACACAGTACACTGTCGAGCAGCAGTTTTGAACTGTTGTGCTGCAAGAATTTTAAAAACATGCCATACCTGACTTTTTAGTCAGAGGCATTGACCTCTTTTCCATTAGATTGTAAAATAAAAAAAGCCAACACAATAGCCATCCAGCATGAATGCCCTGTCTTGAACCATATAATATATAGGTCATATAATAGAGTTGCATCTTTTTTTGGTCACATCACACAATAAGATTGTGTCTGATGGTTTAATTCTTGGCACCAGAGATTTTCATATATAAGTATAGGCACCTGATTTTTATAATACTCACTTTGGAGCAAAAAGAGTAGGCAATTACTGTTATTTTTTTTTTTTTTGTAACTCAATCAACATTACTATTGTATTGCCAGATAATCAGAAATATATTTTTGTGTGTGTTGCAGAATTTAGTAATTAGTTTATGTCTGCCATGATATGAAAAAGGTTGAGAATCACTGCTCTAGTGTATCAGTTGTTGACTCTCATGATTATATGGCTGACTGGGAGCATCATGAGAGAGTATCATATAGCACTTTGTTAGCCTGGGAAAATATCAGGATTTGAATGTGCAATGCTTTTGCACCATCATAAATATGATAAATCAAAAGTTGAACCACTGTAAGTCAGGCACCTTCTGTACATCTGTATAATCAACACCTCAGTGAAACTTTTGTTCTTCTTTTTAAGATTATCTAGGCTATTTTAGGATTTTTATAGTTTCATACATTTTACAATTGTTCATTTTTGTAAAATGTCTGGCTGGAATTTTTACCGATATTGCATTGATTCTATAGAAAATTTCAAGAGAATTGACACTTTAATAATGCTGGGTCTTCTAATCTATGAACTTAGTGTATCTTTATTTATATATTTTTAAAATCTCAACAATATTTTGTAGTTTTCAATGTAGCCTCTGACACATAGTTTAACTTTATTCCTAAATATTGTCTCATGGTGTTATTGTAAATGGTATTTTAAAATTCCACTATCCAAAGTTTGCATACTATTTGTATAGTGACTTTGAATCCTATGACATTACTTTAGTCACTTCTAACTTCTAATATATTTTTAGTGGATTTGTTAGGATTTTCTACATAAATTCTCATATTACCTTTGAATAAACAGAATTTCTTAACTTTCTATCTTGATGGTTTTTAAAATTTACTTTACATGCCTTGTCTTACTAGCTAGAACCTCTAGTGCAAAGTTGAATAAAATAAGTAAAAGAAAACACATTCTATTCTTTAGTTTGGATAATAAATAGGACTCTGTCTAAGCTCACTGACCCTTCGTTCTGCAATCTCTAATCGGCTCTTACATACGTTCAGTACATTTTATTTCACATATTGTCATTTTATTGTTAAAATTTTTGTTGAGTCATTTTTATGTCTTCTTATATTTTCACCTATTTCCTTAGTTATATTTATATTATCTTTTAAAATATAAATAATAGCTGTTTTAAAGTTCTTGTCTACCAATTCTAACATTTGGGTCATCTTAGGATCTGTTTCTATTGACTGTGTGCATGTTTTTTTGTTTTTTACTATAGGTCACATTTTTTTCTGTATTTTTACATATTAGTAATTTCTTATTGTATGTTGGACCATGCAGATGATATAACATAAGAAATAATTGTCCTTTTTAAGAAAATACATTTTTATTGATTTTAGAGAGTAAGGGCGAGGGAGAGAGTAATAGAAACATCAATGATGAGGGAGTCATTGATCAGCTGCCTCCTGCACAAACCCTACTGGGGAATCAAGCCTGCAACCTGGACATGTACCCTGACCAGGAGTTGAACCCATGACCTCTTGAATCATAGATTGATTCTCAACCACTGAGCCACGCTGGCTGGGTCAGTTGGCCTTTTTAAAGAAAGCTGTATTTTTTTCTAGTAAGCAGTTATGTTATTGGTGTGTGTGTTTGTTTTACCCTTAGAATTGTTTTTATTATTTATTAAGGTGTATCCATTTCATCTTTGTCTTTAGTTTTACGGTATAATTCTTACTTTAGGTTAGAGTATGATCCTTCCTCCTAAGGGATGACCTTTCTGAAGTCTGAACTGGATGCTAATATTCTCAGCAAGATTGCTTTACTCTGTCTCCGAGAATTGTGTGTAGACTTCTGGTATATCCATTCACCTCTAAGTCCCAGAGTATCCATTCTCTACCAGGCCTTCTCGACTCTCACGACTTTTGAGGTCACCTTCTGTGCAACTTTCTCAGCTCCTTTATTCAGCCCTGAACATTTAAAAATCTCCAGTAGTCTTCATCACTGGTATCTCTTTCCAGGTCTCAGAAAGGCTAATATTCTCTGTTTGAGCTGGAAGCATGTGCAAATGTAAAGCTCATTTACGCGTTTTCCTTTCCTCGAGGATTGTTGCTCTGTGCTTCCTGTTGTGCAATGCCTCTCAGAGTTTCCCTGTACATTTTACCCAGTTTTATGGTTGTATACAGTGTGAAGCTAAAACCAAAGTCTCACAGTTGTTTTTTTAAACTTCAGACTCTTTGGGATACTAATATAGGTTTTTCCTCCTCTTTCTTTTTTTTGCTCCTCTTTTCCCCCTTCCCTATTTCTTTCTCTTCTGTCCCTTGCTCCCAACCTCTCTCCTTCCCTTTCTTTTTTCCTGTTCTGCTTTCTTTTTTCTGCAATCAAAGATATACTATCAGCCAATCCCAGAATTAGTAACTTTTCCCACTGTTTGAAATTCATCAGCATATTACCCCCTTTGAATATTGAGAGCATGCATTGTCTTCCTGGACCCTCCACAGGTGAGGGACAGTGACTATTTGGAATGGCAACTTCTAGGTCAGCAGAGCATCCAATGCAGTTACATAAGAAGTTTCTTTGAAGTCATTTATTTGATGACTTGGGTCTCTATATTGCTTGACTGACTATGTCTCAGGAGACAAGTAAAGATGAACTAATGAAATAATGAATGTTGGAAGAGAATGTCTACCTTTATGAAAAAAGGAAGCTTTTAAATCAATGACTCTTAAAGACAAAGGGGTTAGAATTGTTATTTTTTATTTTCAGCAACTGCAAGGGAACATGCTTAAATAATTAGGATAGAGGAATAATTTCATTTTCTTCTGGAATTAGATCATTTCAGTTACCTTCAAGTTCTCAAGTTTTTGGGCACTAGCCTGTTACAGGTGCTGAATCTCCTGCAAATGAAACAAGTGAAATATATCTGCTTACTAGAGAAGAAAATTTCACATTCAGTGGTCATGGATGTCACAGATGCAATTATGAAAGTAGCTTATACTTCTGATTCATCTGCTTCATCCCATGTGAAAAAGAAATATTGAGCGTGTCATCTCTTTATTCTATCACGTTTCATCTTGTATTGTTTTAATGTAACATATTAGTTACTGTCTATTTTCCCCACTACAAAGTCCATTTGTTAATTTTTATTGTCTATTTTCCCCACTCTAAGGGCCATTAGAACAGACTCTTTGTAGATGTTATGTATTACTCTCCTTTAAGAGTCTAAATAGGAAATAGTATGTTCTCGGTTAGCTTTTTTTTTTTTTTTTGCATGTGTATCTACTGCTTCCTGCTAGGTTACAAATCCGTGAGGATATGCAGAGTGTTACCTCTAACATTTGGCTGCCTGGGAAAGGGCCTCAATTAATCGAGATTGAATGATTTGATGAGTGAATGGAACCTCTGAACATTTGAGTTAATGCCAATAAATATTAAATTGAAAGAGTGTTTGAATGCTCAGCATTGAGAAAAAGAGGCAAGAGGCAGAGCTAAGAAGGGAAGGAGGCAGAGCTGGATTTTTTTTTGCGCATTTCCTCCTGGCTGTGGCCAGCAGCTACAGAATCCCTTCCGGTGGTTTCTGTAGGAACACCGATTCCAGGCCGAGACTCACCGAACCACGGCGGTCAGGCGCCGGAGGTGAGAATTCCACAGCCCTTTCCCGGCTCCGTGATGCTGTTGGCGCAGAGTGACCTTGGAGAATCGCAGCCTCTTTGTGCCGCTCTGTCCCTATGGAGATGAGCGAGCAGAAGAGAAGAGCTTTCTTCTCCCTTCCCACATAAGTGTTTGTTTTTAGCCTCATGAATTTGCCAGAGCGCTTAGATACCAAGGTGACAGACGTCAGGGAAAATGTGACAGCAAAATAACTTGTTAGGAAGCCATATAGAAACAGAGTGCATTCCTAGCGGGGTATGGGAGCCGGGGGTCTGGAATAATCTAGGGAAAAGTTGGCAGATCTTTTTATGAATTCAGTAGGTCAGTGCTGATTCAGACACGATCTTGGCCAAACTTAAGGACAGAAGGTGGTTCTAATGAGCATTGATCTGGGTCACCCCACCGGGGTCTTCGGTAGGGCATGAATGGCAGATGCTGACGCCAGAAAGAATTAGAATTGAATGTGCCACCCACCTTCGCCTGACACACGTGGCCTGCTGTGACAATGGCCATTCCAATCCCGAGGAGCTGCCTCAGAGGGCATCACGTATCCTACGGTCCCACAAATCACAGCCTGCTCCTCCAGCTCCAGGCGCTCTGCAGTTCCATTTCCGTTACCGTATAAATAACACTGCCGTGGGCCAGCAGAGATGGATAGCCTCTTGCTATTTGTGTGTTGGCTTCTTTGTTGCTCGCGTGTAGGTGGGAAGGGGGTGCGGGAGTTTCCGGTGGAGATAGCAATGAGGCTGGAGAAGGGCTTAGGGAAGAGACCCTGGAGAGAGGAAAACCTGTTTTTATTTTGCTAATATCTTCATTGACAGTCACATCAAGAAAGAGAGGTACTCGGAGCAGCCTGGGGTTGCCATAACAACTAATAAACTGTAATTAGTCAAAGAAGAGGGGATTGAGTCAAGAGTACCAAAAAAAGTCAAAACGAAAAGACCCAAAAATAAAAACAAAAAATGCCCCCAAACAGAAAAGACAAACAACAGAAAACAGAAAGAAAGAAAAATGAAAAGAATAACTTTTCAATGTACATTGATATAATATAACTATGTTTTATAACACATTAGTGGGGGATATAAGATAATAAATAAAATATTGAAGGGGAGATGAAGAAAATGACAACAATTATTGTAAGATTGTATTTTTTAAAAATTGAAATTCTCAAAGGGAGATATTTGATTTGAGATAAAACTAGAGAAATCTCCCTCTCTTTCCCTCTTACACACACATGTACACATGCACATGCACACACTCCAGGAGAGAAGTATCTTGGAACCATCATGCAAAACCAGTGATCTATAAGATTTGTGCCACGATGCCGAAACCGGTTTGGCTCAGTGGATAGAGCGTCAGCCTGCAGACTGAAAGGTCGCGGGTTCGATTCCGGTCAAGGGCATGTATCTTGGTTTCGAGCACATCCCCAGTAGGGGGCATGCAGGAGGCAGCTTATCGATGTCTCTCTCTCTCATTGATGTTTCTGGCTCTCTATCCCTCTCCTTTCCTCTCTGTAAAAAAAAAAAAATCAATAAAATATATTAAAAAAAAAGATTTGTGTCACGATTTCATGCTTTCCCCCTTCACCTCATAGCCCACACTCCTGCGCCACCTTCACTGTCCCCCTGGCTGCCCTGAGAACCGTGCCAGCAGGAAGTGACCGAGGACTGGTGTCTGGGAGATGGATGGGAGGTAGCAGGCATGCTGGGTAGCATTCGTCAAAGCCTGGGCTGTTCAGTTTCAGGAGATATGTGTGATTATTCACCCAACAAGTCTTTTTTTCAGTCCCACATCCCGACTACATGTTGGGCACAAGGTGCGGGAGAATGGATCGCGTGGTTTGTGATCACAGTGAAGTTGCAATTGGTGTCTGTAATGGAGGGCGACATTTCAGGAGTTGGGCAGGGAAGAAACCTCCTTGTCTCTAAGTGCTTATTTACAAGCTCTGCTGGGAATCAGAGAGGCCGACCCAGAACAGGAGGAGGAGAGAAAGCTGAGGCTTGTGTTTTTTTTTTTTTTAATATATTTTATTGATTTTTTTTTTTACAGAGAGGAAGGGAGAGAGATAGAAAGTCAGAAACATCGATGAGAGAGAGACATCGATCAGCCGCCTCCTGCACGCCCCACAGTGCAGATGTGCCTGCAAGCAAGGTACATGCCCCCAACTGGAATTGAACCTGGGACCTTTCAGTCTGCAGGCCGACGCTCTATCCACTGAGCCAAACCGGTCTCGGCTGAGGCTTGTGTTTGAGGAAGAGGCGGAACAGGCCTGTGTTCCCGTGGCAGAAGGATCCAGGTGTCTGAATCTCAGAAGATGAAGATTTCCCAGTGCTTTTCCCATCTGCATCTTTTCCCCTTTGCGGAGAGACCCAGAGATTCCCTTGGGCTGCTGATTTCAGCCCACCTTCCTTCCCTCTTTCCAGCAGGGAGGATCTCCATTCCCTCCGTGAGCTGGACAGCTGTGCCTTCGGGAAGAATGAGCCTGATGAAGCATGGCTGTGTCTGTTTTCAGTGAGAAACATTAGCAAACTCGACTACAAAAGGCCACCTCGCAGAACAAAAAAACTTGTGATGTGCAAAGTACAATGGAAATCTCCCGGCTGCAAACAGAAGCATCGGGCTGCCAAGACAGAGGGACCTTGCAGAAGAGAGAGCATGAAAGGGATTCGGCACAAAACAGAAGTCAGAACACAATGGTATATATTTCAGGCACATGAAAGCGTGTGTGGCAGCAATACTAAAGAGACATGAATTTCCTACAGAACGGGGGCAGAGGGGGAGCAGAAACCCAATCAGCCAATACAATTGTGACAGAGAAACAGATCTGGTCCTAGAAAGGGGGAGAGGAAAAAGCGTCTTTTTTTTTTTATGAATTAATCTCTAGTCGGGTTTCAGAAGTTGTTCAGAAACACGCGAGCGTATGAATAATACATACTGTACACAGGCCGAGAAACGCAGAGCTCTCTCCAGTTGAGATTTTGAAAATGAAGGCATTCGGAGAAATCTAATTGAGGAAGGGGACCGACCAGAGAGAAGACCTCTGCAGGTGGGGGTGAGAGCATCAGTGGGGAACAGATGCCCCTTTGGGGGGGCTGGGGAAATGTTCATTTCTTATCTTCCCCAATTAGGTGTCAACTTTTGGAAGAGCTGGAGTAGTCTTTTCATCTTTTACAGACTTGTATTTCCCAGGTTGCATGCCACAATACTTTGCACATAATAGATGCTCAAAAATAGGAATAGATGGATTGATGCAGTGTTGATGGAGCGACGCATTTGTCTGGTTGCTAAGCTGGTCATGATGGGTAACATGGGTAGAAAGCCAGACAAGCAGAGACCTATGTTCTTGGAACCAACTCTAATACAGGGGAGGCACCCTTCAGTTGGTTAGGTTGCTAGGTGAGTCCAGGATGGTGAGCCTGTAGCGATGTTTTGTGTGGTGGTCCATTGCATTGATTAGCCAATCCCCCCCCAAAATAGCATGCTAACTTTATCTACAAGCTGCCACAGTGAAGCCGAAGTGGGAGGTCTTTATCAGCGCCTCCACAGAACAATAGTCCCCCCAGAAGCTCTGTGGAAAAAGAATTCCATGGCCAATTAAACGTAGGGAAATGCTGCTTTCTGTATTCCCCTCATTACCATTTAAAAGACTCAGAGATCCTACAGGAAATTGCCCTGTTGAACCTGGTTTAATCCAAAGCTTTCCAAGCTAAGTTGACCAGGGAAGGGTGTTTCTCCCCTCCCCCTCTCTTTTCCTCTTATTATTTTAAATACTCGTTCGCTTCTTTCGGAAGTAGTGTTCCATGGAGTGAACTTGGAGGAACCCTGGTTGGGGGGACCGCTAAGAAGCAGGGCATGGGCACAGTGTCTCCCGTGCTCTGTGAGTGGGGTGAGGCTGGGAAGAGGATCTACCACAAGGCCCATTTCCCCAGTTGCTTCTGCTATAGTAGGAGAGCCCTACCAGCAAGCATACTCATGCCCTTGTCTCTGACTAACATTAGGCTGTGATGTTGTCCAGCACATAGCAAACGAGATATCATCCAACGGCATCTTCTCACTCCTTCCACCTCACCCCCAATGATATATTATGCCTCCTTGGCTTGAGTCATGGCCTCCATCCCTAACCCAAACAGCCTTGGACCCCAATCATGGCCACGGTGGTGTGTGCGTAAAGCTATGCACATGCCTTTCTGCTGTGCAGACCTACTCTCCGAACTACTGCCACCCAGCGGCCTCAGAACAGCCGTGGAGGCCCACACCACATCTACGTGGAAGAGTGGCTCCCAGCAGCTTTTGTTATTCAAGCATGCAAGGGGCTGCTCCTGGTGACTCTGGCTGCTGACACTCTCAGCAGACAGGTCATATTGACCCTGTCATACATCTGTGTTTATAGCCACAACTCACAGGGAATGAGACCTACATTCCTGAGCATCTACCAGCAACCTGGACTAAACTAGAT
Source organism: Lasiurus cinereus (assembly GCA_011751065.1). Lineage (NCBI taxonomy): Eukaryota > Metazoa > Chordata > Mammalia > Chiroptera > Vespertilionidae > Lasiurus > Lasiurus cinereus. The sequence goes on from JAAGEH010000417.1 coordinate 21,966,923, forward strand.
GAATCTGCTCTCATTTTCCCCACGTGAACAGGTTCTGCCCAGCAACAGAGCCCATGGGGTATCTGGAGGACCTCTGTGCTGGGACATTTTCAGCCAATAGCGTTATCTGATCCCCAGATGCACTTCCCCCTCTGCTGGGCAGTGACCCCTTCATGGCTGCTCGGTGCTTCCTCCCGGATCAATGAAACAAGACTGACGTATCCATGGAGATGACAGCTTCCGCTTTTCCCCTTGGAGGTGCCTGGTGAAGAAGAGAGAGTTGACTTCTTCCATTAAACTTGGCTATTTGCATTTCTGGCCCAATCCTTCATTAGCTTCCACCTGTGCACCCATATACACTTTCATCTCACTCACTTTGGTCCCATCCTAAGACCTCTAGCAATTTTGCCCTGGCTGGTGTGGCTCAGTGGGTTGGGTGTCATCCCATGCACCGAAAGGTCACTTGTTCGATTCCTGGTCGAGGCACATGGCTAGGTTTCAGGTTCATTCCCCTGTCAGGGTGCATGTGAGAAGCAGCTAATTGATCAATATTTTTCTCTCTTCCTCTCTCTCTTTTCCTCTGTCTTTAACAAATCAATAAAAACATATTTTTTAAAAGGACTAAAAAAAGACCTATCGCAGTTTCCAGATTAGCCAGTCCTAGATGCACCAGCTTTGCCACCAGCTATGGGACCCTGGGTAGCTTAACCTGCTTGAGACTCCAATTCTTCATCTGGAAAGGGAGGCTGCTATAGTTTATCCTATAGATCAGTGGTTCTCAACCTTCCTAAGGCCGTGATCCCTGCATACAGTTCCTCATGTGGTGGTGACCCCCAACCATGAAATTTTGCTACTGTGATGCATCGTGATGTAAATATCTGCATTTTCCGATGGTCTTAGGCGACCCCTGTGAAGGGGTCGCGACCCACAGGTTGAGAACCACTGCTATAGATGCTCATAATGTAGTACAGAGATCCTCTTCTATGGCAGGCACTTCACAATCACTGGTTTCCTCACTCTTCTCAATTTTTCTCCAGATCAGTTCTGTCCAATAGAATTTTCTGTGATGAGAGACTTCTTTCAGATCTGTGCTGTCCAGCATGGAAGCTACTGGCTGCATGTGGCTAAGCTGAGTTTGGAGAGTGGCCAGTGCAACTGAGAACCTGAAATGTTATTTAGCTTTATTCATTTAAATAGTCACCCAGGACTAGTGGCTGCCATGTTGGATGGCACAGCTCCAGTTCTTTGTAAGCGAACCAGCAGTTTTTTTAAAAAAATATATTTTATTGATTTTTCACAGAGAGGAAGGGAGAGGGATAGAAAGTCAGAAACATCGATGAGAGAGAGACATCAATCAGTCGCCTCCTGCACACCCCACAGTAGAGATGTGCCCGCAAGCAAGGTACATGCCCCCGACCGGAATCGAACCCGGGACCCCTCAGTCCATAGGCCGACGCTCTATCCACTGAGCCAAACCAGTCTAGCCTGAACCAGCAGTTTTCAATGGGCCCAGACAGGGCAGCTGCCACGCCTCTGTGCCTTTGAGGCCTGAAGAGAATTCACAGACCTTTTAGGGCACATGCGCCTCAGGGAAGAAGGCCGGGTCTCGGTATTTCAAAGACCTGGGAGCCCGAAGAAAATGTTATGTGCCACAGAAATGTCAGAGGGCCATTAGACTCTGCGACATTATTCCGTACCACTGTATCCGCCTTTCCAGCCATTGACTCAGAAATGAAGCGACGATATTTGCCAAAAAGATGTTAGAACCTTGCCAGTGAGCAGGCTGCAGCACCTAACCTCATGTGAAGCCACTTCCCCCTCAGACCAAAGCCAAGTTTATAAAAGTCAAGGTCTCGGGAACATTAAAACCACGGGTGAAAGGGGGTTTGAGGACTGGGGTGGAGGGAGTGTAAATTTGGTGAGAAATTAGAATAACATGCACTATTATTTTTGTAGCCCAATTAACATATCTAAAATGATTTTGCTGAAGAAGAAACATCAAATGTATTATGTATAACGTGATTTGCTTATAAAATTAACATTTAAGTAAAATTAGAGACGCGAAGAACTGGAAAAACAAAACGGAAAAAATAGGAGAGAACAGATTTTTTACTGATTTATTTTCTTTACATATTTATTTAACACAAAGCATCCTCCGAGGGAAGAGTTCCTTCCTCATATTCCCTCTCTCTCTCTCTTTCCTCACTCTATCCCTCCCTTTGTCCTTTGTTTCTCCCTACTTTCCTTCTTGGGCCCTCACACCTTCATCTCAAACACCCCCTTTTCAATGAAGCCACTTCCTTGTTGTCAGCACTGCAGTGGAGAGCCGCGAATTACCTTCTCCTCTAAACCACCTCCCCAGTTGCAGTGATTTGGAGATTTCTCAGATGTCCCTCTTTTAGGGTTGAGCATCCGCATTTTTTTCCCATTTCCCTTTCACCCCCTTCTTATTCTATCTGTTTCTTGTCTTGTTCCCTCTGCTCTCAAGCCCGGGCCCCAAAGGATGCTAGCAGTGCCCAGCGGTCTGTTTCTCTTTGGCTTCTGTGTAGACTCATGGATCTTGCGAGTCTGGTCTGTGGGTAGGTTGTTGGTGAATGCGGGGAAATAGGAACTCTTAATTATAATGACTCCTACCTTCTAACTATTTATCCTGGGCCAAGGACTCTTCGGTTAAGCACATTGTATTCCTTATTCCAAATGCCGAAAGTACAACAGCTGTAATTACCCTATTTCCCGGGTGGCAAACGTGTGGCCTAAGGAAGGTTAATTTACTTGTCTGAGGTCATGCAGCATAAGCGTCTGAGCCAGTCTGCCACCTAAATGCACACCCAGTTTGGGTGACTCTGATCTTTGGCCTACTACCCACTACCCAGCAGTGCCCTAGAACAATGCAAAGCCTGTTTACAAAGAGCTTCATGGTTTAAACTTCTTCTCTTCACACTGGCTATTATGATATTCACTGAAACAACTTGGATGGGAGAGAGATGGGGAATCAAGGTCTCCATTCTAGAGATGTGCAAACAGGGTCCGAGGTTAAATGACCTCTCCAAGGTCGCACAGTAAATGGTGCTGCATGTGTTCAGATAGCACGTTCTGACCAGAAGGGTGTTTCTTGCTCCACACCACCAGGGGAAATGCCTTTGGGAGTGATGTGCACACGCATGTCAATCTTTGTGATCCGATGCCAATGGATCAGGGTTGGGGGTGAAGGGGAAGCTGGCATCACCAAGGAGATTGCCACGCGGTCCGGTCTGGTCTCCACACCGAGTTTACCATAAGGACCGCGGGCTTCTGGTCTACCTCGTTGCTTTTGTTTATTTGTTTCACCTTTTAAAATTCCTTTTTTTTGTGGTTGTTGTTTTGTTTTATGAGGCTGCCATAAAAATACTCATTAGGCAGTGTTGATTTTCATTAATGTTGATTCTCCAAGAGCTTAATCAATCTTCTGTGACCAATGACCTCAGTCCCGGGGGAGAAGAAGGCTGGTTAACAAATTAGCTTTACAGATTGCAGGTAAGGCATGCAGATGTGCGGGCGCCCGCGCTGCCAAAACAGGACGTGGATTAGTGGTTTCGTCTGCACAGAGACAACGGCATTCAACTGTCTGCGCGCTGTTAGCACATGCATCACGAGAAAGCAGCTGTCCTCCTTCCTCTCCCACCTCTCCCCTCCCCACGCGCCTTCCCTGCGCTCACTCTCGCCCTCCGTGAAAGCTGTGCTTGGAAGAACCTGCAGGCAAGCAGCACAGCTGTGGTTAGTGGGAGGGAGCGCCAGGCCCAGATGCACAGAGGAGGGTGGGGGGGGGGGGGAGGGAGGAGGGAGAGAGCATAGTTACTGGTGTCGACTTGGACCTGGCAACCTCCCGGGGCGCTCTAACTGTTCACGGGTGACAGCAGCAACCTGCACTCTCAGATGCGAGTCCCCACCCAGCCCCTGGTTCAGGGCCTCGAACGAAGTCTCCCTTCTCTCCGGGTGACTTTCCCAAAGGCAGACTTGCCCTGGACCCGTGGCCTCCTCGCTCGCTGGTGTCTGAATGGGAGGCACGGGCCTGGGGACAGAGACGGGGCTATGGCACGCTTTGCCCATTTCCCCGTGGCTGTGTCTCGTGGCACGACCTCCCCACGCACACCTGGAGTTCTGCCATCTGTGCTGGTCGTCTGGCCCTCCCTCTGCTGGGCATCTGGACGGGAGGTGTCCATCCTCCTGCAGATCCCGGAGGGGCTGGAGTTGGGGCAGCTGGACGCCAGCTGCACTTTCCTCCCCGAGGGCAGTCCCAGCTGCCACCTAGTTATACCTTCTTAATGTCCCTCTTGGGGGGCAGGAGAGACAGGGCTACTTTTCTCAAAGAGACAGCCTCCCTGGGCAGATGGGGAGAAGGAAAGGAGGTGGGGGGGTCTCTTCCAAGGAGACCGGCCGGTGGGCTGGGTGAGAAGTCCTGTTGGTTCAGTTGGCAAAGGCCCTTCCCAATCTCCGAGGCTTCTGTCCCCTCAGGCGCAGGCGCTGGGCTCGCCGCTTGGCTTACAGATCTCCCAGGACAGGACAAATTCGCATCCTGGTTTTCACCCGAGGCAGCTCTTTGAAATGCCCTCAGCCTCCAGGTGCTGGCACAGACAGGTGGGCTGGAGTGCCCGCAGGTGCTCACGGCCCAGTTTAACTGCGCTCCTGGCCTGGGCGGCACCCCAGATGGCCCGGCTTACACAACGGGGAGCGCCTTCCTCATCACGCCCACCCGCCTCCTGCTCTGCAGCCTGCAGTGCAGTCACATGTGTGAAACCGGGCCACTGGCCTGAGCTCCGCAGCCTCCCAGCGCGGTGAGCTGGGTCCCGGGGCTGCAGGAGTCTGCATAGTGGGGCGCGGGGTCAGGGTGGGAGCGAGTTCGAACCCAGGTGCCTGGGAATTAGCTCTCGTTGCCCAGGAAGAATTGGCGAGACCACAGGTTTTCTTTCTGCCTGCATCCCTCTTCATTCTTATTTTTAAAACGTTTAAATATACTTTTTATTGATTTCAGAGAGAAAGGGCGAGGGAGAGAGAAATAGCAACATCATTCAGGAGAGAGAATCATTGATTGGCTGTTTCCTCCACGCCCCACACTAGAGGTCGAGCCCCCAACCTGGGCATGTGCCCTGACCGGGAATTGAACCGTGACCTCCTGGTTCATAGGTTGAAAACTACTGAGCCACACGGGCCAGGCCACTCTTCTATAAATTGATCCCATTTATTGTGAGTACTGTTATGTGCCAAGCCTTTGAATAGGCTCCGAGGAGAGCCAGACAAAGATACGGAAGACCAAATGTCCTGGCTTTACTCAGGACCATGGTCTCTGACTTCGGTGACCTTCCTATGGATGTAGGATTATTTCCTAATTTCTGTAAGAGTTTACCGATGCAATGACCCCTTAGTTGTGTGCCCCATTCTTCACTCTGAGCATGCTAGCTATTTGGCTAGTAGCTAGCACTCTGCCTGTTGTTTGCTTGGTTCTCAATAAATACTTGCTGAATGACAAATAAATGGACCTCTTGGGTAGAGCCAGAAATATCCCTTTTTCTAGGTCCCGGGAGGAGGGTCCCTATAGGTCAGTTGCTATAATTTCTTTTTTTTTTTTAAATACATTTTATTGATTTTTTTACAGAGAGGAAAGGAGAGGGACAGAGAGCCAGAAACATCAAGGAGAGAGAAACATCGATCAGCTGCCTCTCGCACACTCCCCACTGGGCATGTGCTCACAACCAAGGCACATGCCCTTGACTGGAATTGAACCTGGGACCCCTGAATCTGCAGGCCGACGCTCTATCCACTGAGCCAAACCAGCCAGGGCCAGTTGCCATAATTTCTCAAGCTCCTATCATGTGTGAGCCACTGTGCTTGATGCCTTAAACACATCAGCTCTATCCTTTACAACAATGCTGCATGGTGCATTGGTTTGCCGATGAGAGAAGGGCAAGACAGAGAAGTTAGCTAATTGTTATAGGGGCACATAGCCAGGAAGGGGCACTCCAGGATTCAAAACCGCCTTTTTCAGTCCCCAGAGCCATGGTATTTCCCCCTCTGCTGATGGCCAGGTGCGGCGATCTGACCATTGGACCAGTGTTTCTACTCGCTGGTGAGAATATAAGGAAAGTCAAGTAGTGGAGGTAAAGTCACAGGCCAGAAGCCTGCTGGAACGGGGAGATGTCAATGATGCTTTGGGTCACTGCTGAGGAGAGTTTGGGGCTCTGGGTCCGACCAGGGCTCCCCTCTTCCTCTGTGGCCCTGGGTAACCCTCAAGCCAAGAGCTCCCGTTACCTTCTCGGGGATCACAGGTGCAAACGGCATAGAAACAGGCCTGCAAACTCTCTCCAGCCTTCACTTGGAACTCCGATTCCGATGTGTCCCAATGATCCTGGACATTCTCCCTAAGAGCAATGACTTTCAGCGGCAGCCGTCCCCTAGGCCTGACGAGAGAGGCGGTGACCTCAAGGTGAAAGTCTCCATATCCCATTACCAATCCAATTACCTGGCACTTGCAGGTTAGATGAGAACTGCCAGACCGTAACCCCACAATGGATCATTTAGTTCTGTGTCTTGTCTCTGACAGTGGTCAGGCCCGCGAGTCCCACTCAGACGCTGCGTGTCATCAGTCTGCAGACTCAGCAGCCGGCTTTTCTTTAAACGAAGGAGTAGAGCGAGTCGTGGGAATGGCGGGCAGCACAGAAACCCACCGCATTACCGCACTCCCAACGGTTCCCGCTCTGATACCCGTATTCGCAAGTTTATTGAATGCATATTTATTGAGCAGCTACTATATGCTAGGCATACTGGGCATACAATGGTGAGAGATTTCTGCTCTCATGGGCTTTCATTGTAATGGGGGAATACAGGCAATAAGCAATTAAACAGATGGATATATATTATGGTAATCTTTTCAAGTCATATGGAAAAGAAACAACATAGCATGATAAAGAGGTGGGATAGTGGTGGAGAATTGGCTCTCTGACTATCAGTGGCCAGGCGGTCTCTCCAAGGAGGTGACATTTCAGCTGAGTCTGGAAGGCATTGCGGGGGCAGGAGGAGGCTTTCTGAAGGAAGAGATGTGGGAGATACCTGCCTTTTGCCTTCTATATTGAGGGTTGGAGAGTCTCGGTGCCAGAAGCAGAAAAAGAACCAAGCGCGAAATAGAAATACATTTGGTTGCTCGAGGAATAACAAGGTGGCAGATGTAGCCAGGGAGGAGGCGGTGAAAGGAGGTAGAGATGATTTCAGGAAGATTGTAGGGGTCCAGATCACGGGGGCTCTCTGGACCATGACATGACTTTGGCTTTTATTCCGAGTGACGCGGGAAGCCACTTGGAGGTTTGTGAGCAGTATAGACACTAAGCATCCATTAAACAGGTCTTCAGACAAATATTGGTTGAGTGAATACATGAGATACTTGTTGGATGACTGAGAGAATAAATATCACCGAATTACACAAGTAACTCCTCAGACACAAAGGATTCCTAGAATAACAGACTGTGTCCATATTTGCTCAGGAGAAATGTCTTCCCTCTGAAAAAGTGATTAGCCGTCGGCTACTTTGCCCCTTATCCTCGAGTGGAGGGTAGATCTTGTTGCTAAGGCCCGAAAAGCAACAGCAGAGTGGGCAGGCCATGCAGTCCAGTAACTCTTGGGCATCAGCGATTCTCCTGCCTTCTCAGGAGTAGCAGTCCCTCCCTGCTCCAGTGCTGCTTTCTCTTGAGGGGTGCTCCTCACTGAGCTTGATCTGAGGCATCCTTCCTGTCTCTGCCCAAGCACCTACCTTGTCTCAGGGCTTGGCATTCTGCATTACAGTACCACCCCTTTAAAAAAAATTATTTATTTGTTTATTTATTTATTTCAGAGAGGACTGGAGAGAGAGAAAGACAGAAACATCAATGATGAGAGAGAATCATTGATTGGCTGCCTCCTGCATGCCTCACACTGGGGATAAAGCCTGCAACCCAGGCATGTGCCCTGACTGGGAATCTAACATTGACCTCCTGGTTCATAGGTCAATGCTCAACCTCTGAGTCACACCAGCTGTGCTCTTGCTTTTGTTAATTAAGCAGGATGATAGTCGTTAAGATAGCATGTTTTCGGTTTGGCGAGTCTTTGGGCACATCACACACTGGCCTAGCCTATCCCTTCTTGAGTTTAAAAGCAAGTTCATTCTTTAAGAGTCTTTCTCACACAGAAGGGGCAGCTAAATCCCCTACTTGGGCATCCCCTGTTGGCACTGTCTCCTGTTCGAATGTCACCTGGCAAAAGATGCCTTTCTTTCCTCTTCTCCCTGACTCTTCTCGCAGGATCAAAAACTCCCCTCTTCCCTTATTCACAGTTTGACCGCGGTGCCTGAGCCATGGTTGGCACTCATTGCTCTTCCAGAAGCAAAGTTTCTTGATGCCAAGCACATGATTTTCACCTTTGTCTTTAGCACCCAGCCCGGTGCCTGCACATGGTGCACACATAATTTTTTCCTTTCACGTCTTTCTTTTCTTTTTATGCTGTTTCCCTCCTTTTATCCTTGTTTTCTTCTTTTTAGGATTGATTTTAAGAAGAGAGAAAGGGAGAGGAATAGAGAGATAGGAACATTAATGAAAGATAAGCATCATCCATTGGCTGCCTCCTGCACGTCCCCTACTGGGGATCAAGTCTGACACCCGGACATGTGCCCTGATCAGTTATAAACCAGTGCTCTCTTGGTTCATAGGTCAGTGCTCAGCCACTGAGTTACACCAGCTATGCTCTTGCTTTTGTTGTTAATTAAGTAGTTTGATGGTCATTAAGACAGCATGTTTTCGGTTTGGCGAGTCTTTGGGCACGTCAGGTTCCGATCAAATGATTGGATTTAAAAATATATATATCTTATTGAATTTTTACAGAGAGGAAGGGAGGAGAAGGATAGAGAGTTAGAAACATCGATGAGAGAGAAACATCAATCAGCTGCCTCTTGCACGCCCCCTACTGGAGATGTGCCGGCAACCAAGGTACATGCCCTTGACCGGAATCGAACCTGGGACCTTTCAGTTCGCAGACCAACGCTCTATCCACTGAGCCAAACCGGTTTCGGCAGATGATTCGATTTTTTAAAAAGCTTTTGTTTTTGTTTATTATACAGGTAACACCATCAAACAATTACAAAATATAGGTACGCCCTCTGGGTATAAAAATTAGCTCTATTTTATCACCCCTGAAAAATGTTAATATTTTGATGGCTATATTTCTGAACCTTTTTTCTAAAATGTAAGCTTTTTAGAAGCCTTGATTGCTGAAACTAGAGAAGAGGAGGGGGGGAGGTTGAGGGCATGTGCTTGGGGAAGGCGGATGTAGTAGGGTGGCATCGATGAGGCTGCCTACACTCTGACTCTGATCCACCCATGGCATTTCCTCTCCTTGTCAGACCTAAGGCCCAGGCTCACCACCCATCACCATCCATCTTGTGGGATCAAGCTGTCAAAGCCACCAGCAGTGTGGCATTCTCACGTCAAACACTGGCACCTCTGAACTCCCCTTTGCCTCGTACCCCCCTTGCGTGTCACCTCCTGTCCCCGACTTCCCGGGTCCTTCCGTGCCTGCCCTGGCAGGTCCCAGGCATCTTGCCTCCAATCTGACACCCCTCAGTCACAGAATGCAACATGTGTCCGCCTCCACCGGCGCCTTCCTGGGCTTGCCTCGTTTTCCTACCCGAATGTTACTACTTAATTGACTGAACCCACAGAAAACAAACATGCGCTGATCGATAGAGAAATAATTTTGCAAATTGTGGGCATAAATCTTTAGAGATCTGTGTGCGCTGCCATTTGTTAACATGCTGAAGAGGTAATTCAATTTTCTTTATTAAAACACAATTGCTTTATCTATTACTGGTCCAGGCAGAGGCCAGCAGGCAGGGTGTGGGGAGGAGTCGGGGAGAAGGTGTGGAATACTTTTTTTTGCCTCTTCCTGCAGCAGTCATTTGCTAGTCTAACCAGGGTCAAGTGCTGGGAGGAGATGAGAGTTTCCAGGCTGGCACATGCTTTCACGTTAGAAGAAAGAAGCGGCCATAGGCTGGCATGAACATGGGGGAAAGACCAACTTGAGACCATGGAAGGGGCACTAGACAGAAAACAGGAGATCTTTTATCTCCATCATTCCAGACGGTATCGGCCAAGGTAAGTTAGATCAATGCTGTGGTAACAAATTCAACATCACAGTGGCTTCCAATCGTTTTATTTCTGGCTTATACTTCATAGCATTGTTCGTCAAAGTGGCTTTAAATAAAGTTTTATTTCTTGCTTTCACTGTATAGCATTGTCTATCAGAGGGGACCAGGCTGATGGAGGATCCCCTTCTCAAACTTGGCCGTTTCACATAGCAGATAAAGACGGGAGAGGTCAATCACATTTGAGTGAAATTAGTCTCTTCTGCTCTTATTTCATTGGCCAAGGAAATGGGGTTAGGGAAGGGCCATCTCACCACATGCCCCAATGGTGGAGAGGCAGAGCACTTGTGAGTGGTTTGAATGACGGCCTGCGACCTGGGACCTCTGGCTTAAGGTGATGTTGGGTCACCTTGTCTGTGAGCACTGAGTGGACACTACTTTTTTTAAAAATTTAATATATTTATATTGATTTCAGAGAGGAAGGAAGAGAATGAGAGATATAGAAATATCAACAGTGAGAGAGAATCATTGATTGGCTGCCTCCTGCATGCCCTCTACAGGGGATCCAGCTTGCAACCTGGGCATGTGCCCTTGACCGGAATTGAACCTGGGACCCTTCAGTCTGCAGGACAGTGCTCTATCCACTGAGCCAAACCAGCAAGGGCTGCAGTTTCTTCTTTGGATTTGATAGGACAAAATGACAGAAACAAAGACTCGGAGGACCGGGGGACACTGTGTGCTGTGGTGGACCAGGGCATGGGAAGGGGGCCAGTTCGTCCATTGCCACGTCCTGGCTGTCCTCAAGGTCCCTCCGACAAGCACGGGCATGCTCACACTTCTCAGTAACTCACTGTGTGCCAGGAGCTCTTCTCAGCTTATTTCATTTCATCCTCTCACCATCAACACTTTGCAAAAGAGAAAACCGAGGAGCGGGGCATTTAAGGAGCGTGTCTAAACACACACAGGCAAAAGCAACAGAGCCAGAACGTGCACCGAGGCGGTGACTTCACACCCTCCACACATGTTTGTAATCTGGTTGGGGCCGGAACACTTGGCAAGTCACATAAGATCGTGGGGTGCCCACATATGAACATCAAAACAGCACCCAGGAGCCACCAGGAGGTGATTTCCAACCCCCGGGTCCCAGGTGGCCCGCTGCAGTGATGTCTCTGGCTCTTATGATTGCGGGGCCCTCTTCCCCGAGGTCCTGGCAGGCAGGAGCTGTCTCCATCACGTCTGTTTCCTAACATCCAGTCACCCTCTGCATCTGGTACTCTAGTAGGGGCTTGGTAACTGTTTGCTGAGAGAATAAACATGGTGAGATCTGGACTCTTTTTATAAAGGATTTGAACAATCTGGGGCTAGGTCACTAGATAATATAAAGAATGAGTAACAAAATTCCCAAATTTGAGGTGGTTTGGAATAAAATGTAGTTTGATTTTTAAAAATATATATATACCTCAAATGTATTTTTATTGATTTTGGAGAGAGAGAGGAAGAGAGAAAAACATCCATGTGAGAGAGAAACATTGATTGGCTGCATCCTGCGTGCCCTTTATGGGGATCAAGCCTGCAATTTGGGCAGGTACCCTGACCAACAATCAAACCAGAGACCTTTTGGTGCATGGGACAGTGCTCAACCAATTGAGCCACACTGTCCAGAGCTAAATATATATTTTTTTATTGATTTATTATTTTAGGGAGAGAGAGAGAGGATGTGGGAAAGAGAAAGAGAAACATTGATTTTTGTTATTCTACTTATTTATGCATTTATTGGTTTCTTCTTATATGGGCCCTGACTGGGGATCAAACTTACAGCCTTGGTCAGGGCCAATCTGATGTTTTTTAACCAAGAAAAGAAGGCTGGGAGATGTAAGCATGGTTTGTACCTTCATGGCTTTTACAGCAAGCATGTCCAACTCAAAGGCTAACACGGGCCAAGTAAACAAGGTTTAAGTGTCTGTGGGCCGCAAAAAAACAAAAGCTTCAAGTTTCATAGAAACATAGTTTATTTCGATAGAGACATGCTGAATACAAAGAGCTGAAATAAATGAGTGATCATTAACATAAAATAATAGAACATTTTAATAAAAATTTTTCTCTTGAATGTTAGCTTATCAGACACTGAATAACTGCCCAAATTAATAAGCGTAATGCAATAAATCTATTTTTCTTGTTCTCCAAAAGCAAAATATTTCCTGTTGTGCACACCAAACAAGTCAGTCCAAGACTGATGATGTGGCAATCAGCTGCTAAAATATTCATTGTTAGTATTAGTGGAGAGAAATGTGCACCCGTGTGTAAGGCATGTAGAGAAATGAATGCAACAGGATTATGGTAATCAGTCATTAACGAAGGTTGTAGATCATTATTAATAACTAGAGGCCCAGTGCATGAATTTGTGAACCTTGAACTGTGGGTCACCAGGCTGTGGTGGGTACAGGGGGAGGTCTCAGCCCATTCTCCATGCCCCCACTGGGCCTCACCCACTGCAGCCACCCAGTCCCTTGTCTGCCAGCAGCCCCACTCTCTCTGCTGCTCCCATGTGCTGATGGTGCCAGCCCCACTCGTACCCACTGGCAGCGTGGAGCAATTGAGGCTGGGCCACAGCAGGTGCGAATGGGGCCAGCACTGTCAGTGGGTGTGAGCAGTGGCTGCTGCCCCAATTGCTCCTCAGGTGCATAGGGAGGTAGAGAAGCCCTTAGGGGTGATCGGGACCGGTGCTGGATGCCAGCAACAGGTGCAAGTGATGGGCAGGACTGCAGCATGTGAGAGCAAAGAATTTAAAAAATATATATATTTTGTTGACTTTTTACAGAGAGGAAGGGAGAGGGATAGAAAGTTAGAAACATCGATGAGAGAGAGAGACATCGATCAACCGCCTCCTGCACACCCCCGACTGGGGATGTGCCCGCAACCAACATACATGCCCTTGACCAGAATTGAGCCTGGGACCCTTCAGTCCACAAACCGACGCTCTATCCACTGAGCCAAACAAGTTTCGGCAAGAATTGTTAATAACCACCAGAGGCTCACCCTGATGGCGGCAAACCGGTGCCCCACCTTGATCTGGCATCCCCACTCACCTGCTTCACCATCCTGCCATGGCTGACGCTTGCCATGTTCCACATGTGCCCCCTGGTGGCTGGTGCATGTTATAGCAACTGGTTGTGTTCCACCTTTGGTCTATTTGCATATTGGGTTATATATATATGATATATGCCAGGATATTGTAAAAATTAAGTTACACAATTTTTATTAAAACGTTTCTAACATACCATTATATTGGCTGGGTCACAAATATGTTTGTTGTGGGCTATGAGCTTGACCTGCTTGTTTTACAGAATTTTGACCCGTTTGACAAATTTCCTGAGCACTCGCTGTGTGTGGAGCTGTGCTGTATGCTTAGAAAGTACTGGCGTAGGACTTTCGCCTTGTTTGTGTCTCCCTCATAAGCCGTGAGGCAGGGGAAGTTGCTTCTGGGAAATCGGTTGCTGCATTAATTCCTGAAAGCAAAACATTCTCTGTGCAGATGCGCAGGGGACAGCCTCTAGGTGGGCTGAGGGGAGATCCCAGACTCCTCAGCCAAAGAACGAGGAGCACATCAGAGCTTGGCGAGGGAGGGGATCAGAGCTTCCCTGCAGACGGTGGCTCTATCCAGTGGTTCTCGACCTTTCTCATGCCGGGACCCTTTAATACAGTTCCTCATGTTGCGGTGACCCCCAACCATAGAATTATTTTTGTTGCTACTTCCTAACTGTCATTTTGCTACTGTTATGAATCATAATGTAAATATCTGTGGTTTCCGATGGTCTGAGGCTCTACAGCAGTGGTTCTCAACTTGTGGGTTGCGACCCACAGGTTGAAAACCCTTAACCGGGTCACCTAAGACGATCAGAAAATACAGATATTTACCTTACGATTCATTAACAGTAGCAAAATGACAGTTATGAAGTATCAATGAAAATAATTTTAAGATTGGGGGTCGCCACACCATGAGGAACTGTATTAAAGGGCCGCGGCATGAGAAAGGTTGAGAACCACTGCTCTAGAACAAAGGGCAGTGGGTGGGAGAGGCATCAACAGCACACGGTGGCTGCTGGGGGTGGAGGAAGAGGCCAAGGGGATGGCCTACCCATCACTCTGGACTGATGAGCAGACAGACAGACAGACAGGGTGGGAAACAGCAGGCTCTGAGGCAGGGAACCTGGGTTCAAATCCTGGTGACATGATAACATGGCCGTGAGATGGCTGACCTTCTAAAACGCCTGCATATAGAAGCTGGGCATGTGTGTCGGTATTAACTGGCAGTATCAATAGAGGTATTGATCACAGGCTCAACGCGTTTTAGCTGAAATCATTTTGAAGCTAAACAAACAAACCTGTTGCAAAGAAAGTCATTGCCAGAAGGACACACTCCTGCCTTGCAGACGTGTCCTGGCTCATGGGGACAAGATCGGACAGGAAATGTCGGCCTGGAGAGCAGGGGTCATTGCAAGCGTGTGGGGAGGTGGGTAGAAAGGCCCCGGGTGGAGGGGATTTGCTCAGAGGCACAAAAGGAGGGACGTAGGAATTAGGGGGGTCTGGAGGCCTGGTACCTGGTGTCACGGGAAGCCGTCTCTGTCCATCAGCTGTGGCACGAGCATGAGCACCAATCTCAGAGGCCAGGTTCAGGGGTGGCTGTGAAGAATGGGCCAAGGCTTCGAAGGGCCTTTTTGGAGGGGGTCGGTGAGAGGTGATGGAGCGTTCTGAGGGAGTCGGTGGTTCTAGCTGACAAGATGATGGAGTATTAAATAAAAAACGGAGAGGAGGGAGGAAACCCGTGATAAATCCACCTTTGGCAGCCGGTGGAGACAGATAAGCACTCCTCCTCGGCATTAAAGATGATTCTTCTCCCCTTTGCTTCTTCAAGTTTATTGAAAATGACAGCAGGTGGCTTTTTCCTGCCTCCTGTAGCCTGGACTCTCTGAGCTTCCCTGCAGGGCCTTGCTCCACCTGGTTTTGTGTCCATGTACATGGACGTGGGGAACAGCAGTGAAGAACATTCTGGGCTGGGTGGAACCTGAAGATGCTGCGGGGACGATCTCTCCAAGGACCAGCTCAGGCCTTGTCCCTGGTTGGCTTCTTTCTTTCCTTTTATTTTTTTTAATTTTTATTTTAAAATATATTTTATTGATTTTTCACAGAGAGGAAGGAAGAGGGATAGAGAGTTAGAAACATCGATGAGAGACAGACATCGATCAGCTGCCTCCTGCACGCCCCCTACTGGGGATGTGCCCACAACCAAGGTATATGCCCTTGACCGGAATCGAACCTGGGACCTTTCAGTCTGCAGGCCGACGCTCTATCCACTGAGCCAAACCGGTCTCGGCTGGTTGGCTTCTTTCAACATGTGATTGCAGTGTCTACTCGAATCACTGGTCTTTCTTCCTCCTTCCCTTCCCTCTCTTTTTCTTCTTATCATTTCTTCTGTAAGTACTTATAATTCAACTTTACTCTTAATGCTTCCTTGATGTGTAAAGTAGCTCTAAATCATTCTCTGCACTGTAGTGATGAGAAACCTCGGATTCAGAGCATTACTGAGGATTAGTAACACAAACCCCCAATAATAGCTATTATTCAAAAAGGACATTTATTTCACTCTCGTTTTAAATAATGTTTGGAAGCAGGCAGTGCAGGGGTAGTATGATGACTAAGGAAATTGTTAACAGGCTCCGCCATTATGAGGTGTGGCCCTCATCCGGATGGGTCCAGGATGGCCACTAGAAAGAACTCTAGCCATCATGTAAATACTGTCCTGGAATAAGATAGCCTGTCATATACATGTGAAATGGTTCAGGAAGGGGTGCAATCTCACATACAACTGGGTCACACGCCATACCTAGCTTCACGGGGGACTGGAAAATATCAGGAACTGGATAGTTGGCAAGGCAGGTAGAAGTGTTATCTGAGAAAAACATGTCTTCCTGTTGCTGGGGATGGAATCCTTGTGAGATCCGGAAAAAAGGAATGTTCTGAGACTTACATGGGAGAACAGGTGATTTTTATTTTTGCATGGAATTAAGTCCCCGCGTTTCCAAAGTCTCATTTTCGTTAGTCCAGTCATAGGGTTTCAGGAGAGCTAGAATCAGAGCCAGTGTCTGGAGTTTCCAGTCCATGTTGGAGTCAGATACAGTCCAGCATTAGACTAGCTGCAGTCCTTTAGCCCATTGTGTGTGTGTGGGGAGGGGGGGTGAAAGGGGGGAGTCTGCTTGGCCATGGGCCACAGGGTGAATGAAAGGAAGCAGGAGCTAAAGGGCCCTGCAAGCCAGGAGCTAAGCACAACCCGCCAAAAGGAACCAAGAGAGTGAACTTCCTCTTTTTGGGTTGTTGTTTTTTAAAAAATATATTTTTATTGATGTCAGAGAGGAAGGGAGAGGGAGAGAAAATATCAATGATGAGACTCATTGATCGGCTGTCTCCTGCACGCCCTCTACTGTGGATTGAACCCACAACCTGGGCATGTGCTCTGACTGGGAATTGAACCATGACCTCCTGGGTCATAGAGTGATGCTCAACCACTGAGTCACAACTGCTGGTAAAGAAAGTGAACTTCTTTGTTCAGGGATTAAATATTTCAAATTTCTGTGTGCTTGCAGTGGCCATGCCCATTATGGCCACATCTCTGTCCCCAGGTGTGATTGACAGGCAAGTATCTTCCCTATATCATAACAACTTTACTGGGCATGCGTCTGTCTTCCTTGTCCATTACTCTTTCCCCAGTGTTCTTCAGAGAACATGCCTTTAATGTCTGGCCTCCCCTTTACTCCTTTCCTATCCTATATAATAAAAGAATAATATGCAAATTGACCCTAATGGCAGAATGACCAGTCGCTATGATGTGCACAGGGGGGCAGATGCTCAACATAGGATCTGCCATCTGTTGGCCAGTGTGCTCTCATAGGGGGAGTTATGCTTAGCTGCAAGCCTAGCTGACAGCTACAAGTGTGGCAGGAGCCTCTCCCATCTCCTCAGCAGTGCTAAGCCTTAGTCAGACAACCCCCGAGGGCTCCTAGGCTGGCAGAGGGATGTCAGACTGCCGGCTTAGGCTTTCTCCTCCAGGGAGCAGGCCTAAGCCAGCAGGTGGACATCCCCAGAGGGGTCCCAAACTGCGAAGAGGGCACAGGCCAGGCTGAGGGACCCCTTGAGTGCATGAATTTTCATGCACCAGGCCTCTAGTTATTAATAACTAGCTAATTATAATAGTACCATTAAGACATCAGGGGCCCAGTAGATCTAAACTGTCCTGTATTAAGAGATGCACATTTGGGTTTTAGGTGTATAGGCTGTGTCCTGAGGGAGGAGTGTCAATACAGTGGTACCTCGAGATACGAGTTTAATTCATTCCATAACCTTGAGGCGTGGGAAACTATGAGACACTCGAGTCGCCGTAAACTGGTGGGTTGTGTGCAGCCGGCCGATCCCTGCGATTACTCCTATCTCAAATGTTGCTCGTATTTCAAAGCAAAAATCGCTCGCTCGACGGCTCGTATCTCAAAAATCTCGTATGTTAGGGTCCCTGATACACCCCAAATAATTCCTAAAGCAGACATCTGACCTCTGGAGAAAGACTGCCCCGAGTCTCCGAGAAGGTCAACTTCCACCTCAGCTTTCTCTTCCCGAAAACTGGGCTTGCCGTTCGATACATCCATCATGTAATCTTCCCTTCACACCCTGGCCCCAAATAAAAACATTTGCCACTTCACCACTGGTCACTGTGAGCCCCTGACAATCAATTACCCACCGGAGATGAAATTATTGTTTAATGGCTCCTGGAATGGTCTCCCACTCAGACATTCATCACAATCAATAATGCATCAGCAGGGACAAAAGAAATTACCTGCCTCCTGCTAAGTGAAAGAGCCCATTTATATGCGGTGTGGCACCTTCATGCCTCCTGAGCAGCCACCACAGGTGGGTTTCCACACTGGGCAGCTCCTCACTCCGGGGAGACGGGAAGTGGCTCTTGGGTGAGTGTGTATACAGAGGCCAACTCAGGCTGGACAGAGTCAAGGCAGGTCTGGTGGGCGGGCCAGAGGTGGGGACGGTGAACATCTTCTAACGCCTGGTTGAATTACCATTGGGTGCTGACTATTGGCAGGTGCTATGTGAGGCCCTGGGAATACAGTGGTACCTCGAGATACGAGTGCCCTAACATACGAGGTTTTTGAGATACGAGCTATTTTTGCTTTGAAATACGAGCAACATTTGAGATACGAGTAATCGCACAGTTCGGCCTGCTGCACACGACCCACCAGTTTACCGCGACTCGAGCGTCTCATAGTTTCCCACGCCTCAAGGTTACGGAACGAATTAAACTCGTATCTCGAGGTACCACTGTATACATATCCATGGACCAGTTATCGCTCTCCCTCTCCATACTTCTTCAATGTATGTTACATTGTCTCTATGATTTTTCTGTAGAGATGGACAGAAAATATATATTTTTAAAATATATATTTTTTTATTGATTCCAGAAAGGAAAGGAGAGGGAGAGAGAGAGATAGAAATATCTAGGATGAGAGAGAACCATTGCTTGGCTGCCTCCTGCAGGCAATTCCGCGCCCCCCCCCCCCCGCCGGGACTGAGACTGCAACCCCAGCACGTGCCCTTGACTTGCATCGAACCTGGGACCCTTCAGTCTGCAGGCTGGTGCTCTATCCACTGAACCAAACCAGCTCGGGCAGAAATCATTTTCTTTTAGATATTTTATAGGCCACTAGGTTGGGCTCCTGATGAATGGTGGCTCTGCGGAGCGACCATTCCTGAGGAATAACCGTGGAGGACATTTTTACCTCTTCTATCTGAGTGTTCTCACCCATAACGCTGGGCTTAATAACGCTGGCCTTAGAGGATTGTTAGAGGATTAAATGAAAGACCTTATGTAATGTTCATAACAGGCCTATCTTTCCCTTCCCACCCATGTTTGGGAAAATATTCTATTGACAGCAATTTATCCTGATATTGCTGGGGAACCAAATTAACTTAAACAAGAGGAGATTACGAGAGGAATCATATTTAAATGTCAAGTCCCCAAATTTTACAGAACTTTTATACTATTTAGATGTTTATATATCAGCAAATAACATGAAGATATCATCAGTTCTATGATTAGATCAGCTCAGAGGCATTTTAACCAAGCCAGAACCCAAGATCCAAAATTTCCCCTGCTTCCCTCCCTCTGTCCATTCATCCATCTATTCGCTTGCTCGTGAATCAAATTACTATTGGGTGCTGACTATTATTGGCCAGGTGCTATGTGAGGCCCTGGAAATACACAGATACAAATACACCGCCTCCCAGGTCTCAAAAAGCTTGCAGTATGGTGGAGAAAAGGAGCTCTAAGTAAGCCATCACGGAGTAGAACTGTGAGAACCAAGTCTCTGAACAGGCATGGCAGGCTTCTGCAAGGAGGGAAAGTCTGAGCTCTCCCATTGGAGGGCAGGACTTTGCTGCCACACAGGGTAGGGAGGGCCTGACACGGGGGTATGTGTGTTCCTGCCTGCTTGCTCGCGATTTCCCTCATCAGTCCCTGACTCCCCCGCCGCCCATGTCAGTATTTTGTGCTGTGCCCACTTCACAGACGGGTAAACCAATCCCAGGGAAGCCAGCGATTTGTCTGAAGTCATGGCGAGGTGGAGCATAGCCCTGGAACTGGAATTCGCTTTTCCTGTTTCCCAGCCCAGAACTTTGCACCCTTTGCTATGCCTGTGGATTGCCTTAGAGCAGTGGTTCTCAACCTTCCTCATGCCGTGACCTTGAATACAGTTCCTCCTGTGGTGGTGACCCCCAACCATAAAATTATTTTTGTTGCTACTTCATCACTGTCATTTTACTACTGTTATGAACTGTAATGTAAATATCTGTGTTTTCCGATGGTCTTAGGTGACCCTGCTGGCAGTTCTCAACCTGTGGGTTGGGGCTCACAGGTTGAGAACCGCTGCTGTAGAGGGGTTGGGAGTCACCACAACATGAGGAACTGTATTAAAGGGTCGTGGAATGAGGAAGGTTGAGTACCTTGTATTAGAGAGAAGGAGCAGGTTTATTTAATAGGCAATGACCCTCATCAGGATCTGCACCTGCTAAGCTATGGGGAGGAAGGGCTGACAGTGAGGAGCATGCTCTCAACCTAAGACAATGGTTGGCCAACTCATTAGTCAACAGAGCCAAATATCAACAGTACAACGATTGAAATTCCTTTTGAGAGCCGAATTTTTTAAACTTAAACTATATAGGTAGGTACATTGTTATTAACTTAGTCAGGGCACGTGGTATTTTTGTGGAAGAGCCACCCTCAAAGGGTCAAAGAGCCATATGTGGCTTGCAAGCCACGGGTTGCTGACCACTGACCTAAGATGCAAATAAACGATAGCAGTGCCGTGGAATGGGTGTTTAGTGGAAGTATCACAAAGCAGTAAGGATGCACGAAGAAAGGAACAGTCAAGTTGATGGGGTGAGGAGAAAGCTTTCCAGATGTGCTGGCCTCTGCGAAGTTAGTCACAGCTGTCTCTCCTGGGATACACGTAACCCCGCTCCCGGTGGCCTGGAAGTAACAGCACATCCTAAGATTACATAATGTCAACATCACACCCGTTTGTTACCTCGCTGCCTCACCTTCTTGCCACGTGGACTTCCCGGCTAGAACAGAAATTTACTTCTTCAGCTACTACGTGTAATCCGTGTCTGAGGTTCCTTTGGAGCCGAGTCTGGGTACCTGGCAATCGTGAAGCGACCAGGCCCACGTACATGTAGCACACTCTGCCAGCGTAGGAGTGTTTTATTATGATTAAAAAAACGTTATCCCTTAGAACAACAATCTATACTGGTAATTATGTGCTGAGGCCCATCAGCTCTGTGCTCTGAAGGGTGCCGCATTATTGTCTAGAGCACTCGATTGCTTGCCTCTTGCTTTACAATCTGGTTTGCACATTAGACTCCATCCGAAATATTAATGGAGAAAGCCAGAGTGAGACGGGTAAATCCAGAAGCAGGGATGGGCTGCACCCGCAGATCCCTGCTCCTCAGTGGACACGGGCCAGGCGAGCCGCCACCCCAGCAGCTGCAGGCACCCCCAACCTGAAAGGCGAGGCTGCTGAACAGAGAGGGCGACGCACGGAGGGGCCGCCACAGCCGGGGCAGAGCCTCCTGCCTTTGATCATGTTTGATGCCTCCCCGCCAACTTCATTTTGAATTTATTTTCCCATTGGCTCACCATCCCGAGCGCTCATTACTTTCAGGTAATGAGGCCTCCTTCTTGCTCATTCACTTCCTTTTCTGCTCCCCTGTCTCACGCTCCCTTCTCTCCTTGGCTCCCTTTCAACACCAACACGGGGGCTTATTTCAGTTATAGTTTTACAAAACCCAAATCAAGGAAGTACATTTCTCTGTGACTTGTTTTCCTCTTAACCATGTATCACAGACATTCCTCCGGGTCGATAGCTATAGATCGGGTAAGAACACATTCATTTTCGTCGTTGAAAAATGTTTTGCAGTCTGAGTTCTACAGGGCGCCTCACCCTCCTCCGCCGAGGGCGTTTCGTTTCTTTCCACTCCGGGTCCCCACAAACTATGATGCAGTGCATGTCTCCCTAGCTCTCCGCTTTCATTCTTAGATTTCGGTGCTAATAAGTGTGATTTATGGGCAAAGTACACGTATATTTTGAATTTTAATGGCTCTTGAGCTTGCCAGATCATTATAGCTATTCACATCCCCACCAGCAATGTTTGAGAGCACCTTACCTCTGGGATTTTTATCAGGTTAAAATCTCTTTTTGAAAATGCAACTACTCTGAATTAAATAGAACCAGAGGCATGGATACAGACGGCTGGATATCAGAGGGGTGGGAGTGAAGGATTGGATAAAATGAGGTGAAGAAGGGAGTAGCCAAAGATCGTATATGCATAGTCCGTGGACCACCCAGTCAATAGTGTGGTGATGGCCAGGGGTGTGTGTGTGGCAGGGACTGGTTGGAGGTGGGCAAAGCAGGGTTGAAATGGGAGACAACAATAAAAAAAGAACTGGAGAATTGATAAAATATAATAAAGTACTCTAACGCCCCCTAAAAATTGCAGATACTCTGGAAAAGGGTTTAACTAGTAGTCAAAATAACAATGCCTACAATTTATATAATCTCTCTTCAGTTTATGAAGTGTTTTTATCACAATTATTATCTCACCCAACCCCCATAGAAGTCCTTCTGGATGGTTTTTATAGAAGCAAGAACTCCAGGATTGGAGTGCAGTGACCTTCGCAGACCAGATGACGAGTTGATGGCAGAGGGACATCAGAGCCAGACCGGATGACTACAGGGCACTCTTCCTGTATGCAGCTCTGTCTCTCCAGGTAAGTGGATCGGTTAACCTCAAGGTGCAATGAAAAGCGTTCTGTGTCTGTGCTCATGGTCTGTCCCTGCTACTGACTACCTGTATGGCTTTGGGCAGATCATTTCACTTCCTGTGCCACCAGTGACTTATCTGCGGAATGAGGGGTCAAGTGAGACACTCTCCCAGGTCCCTTCTGTCTCTGACAACAATGGCTCAGGCAGGACTGACAGGGTACAGGGGCCCAAGGAAAGGGGAATGAAATCTGAGGGGGCACAGGGTACAGCAGGGAAAAGGAGGAAAAAAATTCTTTAAAAAATATATATTTTATTGCCAAGACCGGTTTGGCTCAGTGGGTAGAGCGTCGGCCTGCGGACTGAAGGGTCCCAGGTTCGATTCCGGTCAGGGGCATGTACCTTGATTGCGGGCACATCTCCAGCGTGCGGCGTGCAGAAGGCGGCTGATCGATGTCTCTCTCATCGATGTTTCTGACTCTCTATCCCAAAGAATTTGCCAGAAACTCCCTTGGACAGAATGGAAATGTGACCATGTCCAGGGAAAATAGCTCAATGGATTTCAAGCTCCGTCTGACAGGTATGTCTTTAAATGCCAGGGTTTATAAGTAACTGTGCACATGCGCTCCAAGATCATTTACATATTTTCCCCAAGTCGCTGAAAGAAGAAACCAAGTGTTTCCCATTTCTGGTTCTTGCCAGCTCCACTGTAAATTTTTAATTTAAAATATATATATTTTTTTATTGATTTTTTTACAGAGAGGAAGGGAGAGGGATAGAGAGTCAGAAACATCGATGAGAGACAATGACGAGCCGCCTCCTCCACCTCCCTATTGGGGATGTGTCCGCTACCAGGATACATGTCCTTGACCGGAATCGAACCTGCGACCTTTCAGTCCTCAGGCCGACGCTCTATCCACTGAGCCAAACTGGTTTCGGCGAGGAAGGAATTCTTTAAAATCATAGAACATGGTACAAGTCCCAAGTTGCATATCATGGATTAAGGCCATCAAGTTTGAAATGTCTAGGGCAGTGGTTGGCAAACTGTGGCTCACGAGCCACATGCGGCTCTTTGGCCCCTTGAGTTTTTAGCAAAGGCCAGCTTAGGAGTACCCTAATTAAGATAATAACAGTGTACCTACCTATATAGTTTAAATTTAAAAAATTGGGCTCTCAAAAAAATTTCAATCATTGTCCTGTTGATAGTTGGCTCTGTTGACTAATGAGTTTGCCCACTACTAGTCTAGCGTAACGCCTGGCCCACGGCACCTGACACTTGGGATTGTTGATACTATTTACAGTGGAGCTGGCAAGAACCAGAAATGGGAGACACTTGGTTTCTTCTTTCAGTGACTTGGGGAAAATATGTAAATGATCTTGTAGCACGTGGTCACAGTTACTTATAAATAAACCCTGGCATTTAAAGACATACCTGCCAGATGGAGCATTAGGAGCTTGAAATACATTGAGCTATATTTCCTGGACATGGTCACATTCCCATTCTGTCCAAGGGAGTTTCTGGCAAATTCTTTAGGACAGATAGACTTCCAATCTGCTCAGTTGACCATGGAGGCGACTTTTAGAAGCCGCATCTTGAGGTGAGGGCTTTTTTATACAACCCTCTGTCAGTCCAGTGTCACCCATTCTGTTGATCATATTTTTCTGAATATAGAAGTCAGA
This sequence comes from Lasiurus cinereus, assembly GCA_011751065.1. Taxonomy (NCBI): domain Eukaryota; kingdom Metazoa; phylum Chordata; class Mammalia; order Chiroptera; family Vespertilionidae; genus Lasiurus; species Lasiurus cinereus. The sequence continues at coordinate 21,991,091 of JAAGEH010000417.1, forward strand.
CATAATAATTATCAAGGTCAAAGTTACCATCAACAGGAGCATCAATGGCCTCTAAGTCATTAAAAACAGTTTTTTAAGACATAGTTGAGCCCGTTCAGCGTTGCTCAGTGGTTGAGCATCAACCTATGAACCAGGAGATCCTGGCTCAATTTCCAGTTGGGGCACATGCCTGGGTTGTGGGCTTGATCCCCGGGGTGGGAGTGGGGTGCAGGAGGCACCTGGTCAATGATTCTTTCTCATCATTGATGTTTCTATTGTTCTCCCTCTCCCTTCCTCTCTGAAATCAGTAAAAAGATATTAAACACACAGTTGAGGTCATCCTATGTGTATTCTTGTGTGTATAATTTTAAGTCCTATTTCTCCAACTAACATTATAACATCAGCATTTTTTTTTTTTTACTCCCTCCACCTAGATTTTCTATCCAGCTTCTTCCATCTGGGGCAGGTAGAAAAGCTGGGAGAGGAAATACGTTTACAGCTGCCCATTGTCTTTCAAGGCAATGACTGTCCTTTCCCTGTTGAAACCAGTTTCCCTTGGATCTGGCCTGTGAACAATCTAACGAGGGGCAGAGCTGAGGGAGGGCAGATGGGAGTGGTCCCCGGATTGAGGCTGGTCTGGGGAGAGGGGCGCCAGAGTGCCCACTCCCTGCAACACGTGTCCCTTATTGTCTTGGACAAGACAACATGATGAAAGGGAGACTGTTGGTTTACAGATGCTTTGATGTGCTTTATTTCCCCCTGAAAAATTTATCAAGATGTAGGAGGATTGAGCTGACGAGGCATCTTTTAAAATGTCTGCATATTCGCGCAATTGAATTTTAAAACTCTATGTGCAAATAGTTGAAAACTGTAAAGTGACACCCGAATAACACTGAGATCATCACTGTCGTTCAATTTCATTTTGTTGTTTGGGGACCTCACGCTTCGTCTGTATTTTAAATACTTGAGAATGTTGATGAGGTCACCTCTGTTTCTTTATCTGTAAAATGAGTAGTATTATTCATGCCTACTTTTTAATTTTTTTTTGAGGACCTAATGGAATAATGTAGATAAAAGTGCTTTGTAAATTATAAAGTAGTAATCAGATGTCAATAATAATAATAATACGTTATTAGTAACTTAGCTGTCCTTTCTACCGTTCCATTATCTGAAACTATTCAAGCAAGCCTTCTGTGTCTTCAATCAATTTATACTGATGAGTATTGGAGATGCCCCACACAGTGAAAGAATGGGCCTGGCTCTGTGGTTCACGCCGACTCCTTCCTTACCCATTGCTTGATGGATAAAGTGGAGGGACCAGTGCCATCCCTGGACACTTCGTGACTTTATGGCTCTGACACTTAGAATATGTAGTGTGTGTGTGTATAATGTATAGTATATGTTTAAGTGTATTGATTAAGTGGTATAATGCTTGCCATATTATCCTGGCTTATTAATGATTATTGTTAGTTGAAGGTCACCTTTTGCTCCATGTTATAAGACCAATTATCACATGTTTTGGCTGACCAAAGAGGACAGGTTCCGATTGGCTAGTGGGGCTGCTAGCGCATGTTTCTCTCGAAAAGCCTGATGGAGTGAATGATAGTAAGGCTGCTAAAACACTTCTAAATATTATTACCTGTATTAATAAGCATGCAACTGAGCAAATGCATGATTTTCTCAGCCCGTGGATTAGATTATGGGACACAGATTTTTTAAACTCACAATAGCAGGCCATGCATCATCTACCAAGTCATTTGAGGGAAAACTAAGGCAAGGAACAGGTTTTTGGTTCGGGTTCTGTCTCTTATGCACAGGGTGGGGGAGGAGCAGGCATCTTGCTCCACCCCCCCTCCCTCTTCTCCTCCTCCCCCACCGACTTGCATGGAGCTGGCATTGAACTTGGGATTCACCTCACAGTGCACTCCTGAGCTGTTATCCCACTCAGCCTGCTGCAGACTAGGAGGGGGCTGTGGGGAGGTGAGGGGGCTGCCCTTCCACCGCAGGAGGGCTCTCCAGGCAGGGGGCTCAGTGAAGTCTCGGGGAGGGAAGTTCCATTTGAGGTCATGCTTCTTACAGACAGGCCGCGGCGCCCTGGGAATTGAAGCCACGCTTCTGAGCAGTGCTGCCAAATGGAGCTGGCGATGGCGGGGTGGAGCTGAGCAGGCACCGAGGTCAAACCTGGGAGAAGAGAAGAAAGAGAGCGAGGCAAATAGAAATCGCACCGTGCCTGTGTGTCGCTGTAATCTAACATGACTTTCCCCTCTGTTGGCGAAGGGGGGCACATGATGTTAACATTCATTATCATGTCATATTCGATTGACTGCCAGAATTTATTATACTTTCTGCTGTTCCGCACAGAATACTGACAAAACCCATTCCCTCGCCCAAGAAAGGTCTCTGCTTTCTAATCTTCAGCGAATAACAGGGAGGTGGAAGGCCATCAATACCAGAATAATGAGTGTCGGCGTGAGGCCGGGCCCCGGCACCTCCATTCCAGAAGCAGAGGGAAGAGGAGGCAAGGAGAGGTGTGTCTGCCGCGGGAGAATAAAGCGCGCAGGTGGGGCTGTTTAACCAGGTGCAGAGCCGCCGCTGATGGGGTCACTGGCTGGGGTGGGGTGTCCGTGCGGAGGGTCAGCCACGTGGCTCAAACAGCGCTCCGGGGAGAGCTGAGGACAGAGATCCGGGAAGGAGGAGAAGCCATTTCCCACCGTGAACGTAATCCAGTTTACCGGCGTACGAGCCTTTGGCTGAAGTTCATTAATTAGCTCAAAAATTATTTATCGAGCATCCCTCCGGGGCGGAGGCATGGTGCCAAGCTCCCCGGGAAACGGGAACAGACAGGCACAATTCTTCCAATGTCACAGCCTCCTGGGGCCCGGGGACAGGCAGTCTAACAGCTATTGGACAGGGTGCTAAATGGGGTAATGGAGTTTCCTGGAGTCACTCAAACACTTATTAAAACGATTTGTTTAAGACACTGAGCTAGTCGCTGGGAAATCTGGGAACACAGAAACAGGCTCTCTGTCCTCCGGGACGGCACGGGGAGTGCTGGGAGCACAAGCAGGGAGGCCTCTGGCACAGATCCCACGGGAAGGGGAAGGACACAGGAACACGGCTGGCGTGGACGCTTGGCTGGTAACTAGCAACCAGGTAGATGTGGGGCGGCAAGGGTTCAGGAAGAAGGGCCCGTGTGCCAAAGGCTCAGAGCAAGGAAGAGGACGTCTGGTGGAGAAGCTTGGGCAAGTATGGGGCGTGATGGAGCACAGGGTGACTGAGCAGAGGTGGCTGGTGAGTCACAGGTCCCACCCTGCAGAGGGCCACCCTCGGAAGGTGTGTGGCCTGGGGAATGTCCCTTTTTCAGGCAGCGTTTGCTTTCTGGCCTATTGCCCCCTAGTTAGGGTTCCTTTGCCTATTTCCACCCTGCTTCCTCTCTACCTCATCCTACAGTTTATTTCTTTTTTTCTTTTTCTTTTCTTAAATATACTTTATTGATTTTTTTACAGAGAGGAAGGGAGAGGGATAGAGAGCTAGAAACATCGATGAGAGAGGAACATCAATCAGCTGCCTCCTGCATACCTCCTACTAGGCATGTGCCTAAAACCAAAGTTGCCCTTGACTGGAATCGAACCTGGGACCTTTCAATCTGCAGGCTGATGCTCTATCTACTGGACAGTGTGCTAAATGGGGTAACCGGTTTTGGCTACAGTTCATTTCTTTAAAAAAATTTTTTTTTAATTGATTTCAGAGAGAAAAGGAGAGAAAGAGAGAGAGAGAGAGAAACATCAATGATGAGAGAGAATCATTGATTGGCTGCCTCCTCCACCACGCCTCCCACTGGGGATTGAGCCTGCAACCCGGACATGTGCCCTTGACTGGAATCGAACCCAAGACCCTTCACTCTGTAGGCTGATGCTCTATCCACTAAGCCAAACCTAGAGTTAGGGCTCTACAGTACATTTCAAACAGCATTTTCCTCTGAGATAAATATCAGGTAACAAAAACTGATGAGTCCCAGGGGGCTTACATGTTAATGGAGGCACTGAATCTTGGTCAGGCTCCAGACCCGAGGCCCCAGAGAACTGAGTGGGAGGAAGGGGGCGGCCGGAGTTTCCCCAGCCTCTCCCAAATGAAGCTTCCTGCTAATAACCCTCATCTGCATATGGGAGGTGAGAACAGAGAAAGTGAATCCTGGGTGCCCAAAGTTCAGGTAAATCTGTGATTAAAGAAATCAGGCTGCTAACGGCCAGAGCTGTGTGGGGGCCTGAATTCCCCAGGACAGTCCCCAGGCGTAGATTCTTGCCTTATTGTTTGGAGCCAGAAAATTCCTGAGAGATTTGGTTTCGAACATTTATCTTAGTCCTGAGGAACATCACGAGGAGCCTAACTCCCCTCCGCGGGGGCCAGAGACTCAGGATTGTAAATGCTAAAGGGATAGCTCTCAGAGGGACAGCTGGGGTTATTTATATTAGGGTGATTCAGATTTTTCTGGAGCTGTAAGGGTGGGTCAACTGAGGTAAAGTAATTTTACCAGTTTCCTGTAAACCTACGGCTGCATTTGCATCTTTGTTTGTGTAAATTAGAATGATCATTTACATATGCATTTGCATACTGTAGAAACTGTGTACATAAGATGAAATTAATTCGTTGCTCTGATATGGAAGTTGTAACTGACAAGTACAGCGGTGAGTTATTGTGGAAATGGCTCAGGCTTTGAAGCCTCTCCCTGCAGCCACCGTTTATTAACTACATGACTTCTCTTGGAGTCTCTGCGTTGTGTGTTTACAAGTAAAAATAGATAAAATGACATCCACCGTACTTATCTATAGTTTAATGCTCAGAGACTTGAATAATAGAGACAGGTGCCTCGCACAATGCCTGGCACAAGGAAAATGTGCAATGTCAGTTTGTCCTTTTGAGCTCCCAGGGTTGTGGCCCAAAGTGAGAAGATCATGAAGAATAGTCTTCAGCGGCAGCCCCTCTCTTCCCTAGTCTAGTTCTGCAGGGAAGTGGGAGGGAGGGTTGTGAGATAAAAAATAAGCCTTCCTGACTGCATGGCTTGACTCCCCCACCATTTTAGGAGACATCCCCATCCTCAGGGTCTTTTTTTTTATATAAATATATTTTATTGATTTTCTACAGAGAGGAAGGGAGAGGGACAGAAAGTCAGAAACATCGATGAGAGAGAGACATCGATCAGCCACCTCCTGCACGCCCCACACTGGAGATGTGCCCGCAAGCAAGGTACATGCCCCCGACCGGAATCGAACCTGGGACCCTTCAGTCCGCAGGCCGACGTTCTATCCACTGAGCCAAACCGGTCTCGGCCATCCTCAGGGTCTTATTCCTCTTAACCAGTGTGGATTCCATGTGCAAGGTGAATCTGCATATGCCAGGAACTCTCCATTCCTTTGCTCCTTTATTATTTCTTCATGCTCACCTGGGAGAGTCCGCCCTGAGCCCACTGCATGCTGGATCATGACTGACGCCACTGAAGAAGCCTGGAGGAGAAGACTCGTGACCACGGGGTGGTAGGTGGAATCTCTCAGAAGCAGATGCCCAATGGAGTTTGAAGTGGGCAGGGGAAAGAGTAACCCGTCTGAAAGATCAAGTTGAAAAGGGACCAGGGTAGTCCAGGAAGACTTTCAGAACGAGGTGAATTTGATACACATGGAGGGCCTTGGATTCTGCTGCAATTCTGGCCAGCCTGGTGAGGAGCATGGTGCAGAGCGGACCCATGAGAAGACCTTTTTCTGTGCTCAGTTATGGGCTAGGATCTGCCAAGAAGAGCATGGCTTGGACTCAAATGCCTGTCACATCCCACTGCATAGGGAGGCTGTTGGCTAACTGCCCTCCTCCAGCTGATTCAGGTTCTCTCTTAAAAGGGAGTCTGAGTTACATACCTCCATGGCTACTGAACACACTACTGGGGTTCCTTTAAATTGAGACCAAAAATATCAAATGGATATTTAGCACTGTTGGCCAATCCTACAATTTCCTTAGTCGAAAAGTTTTCCTCCATCTGAGCTGACTACTTCACATCTTCATTTCTCGCCTAAAGTAACAATACTTCCTCTTCTACCCTCAGATAATTTCATACTTGATTTCACCGAGACAATAGCAGGACTCATAAATAATCCAGCACCCTAACCCTTTCGCAATCCCTTCATCTGCATCCACATATTCTGTCCTTGTTCCCATTAGAGTTGATGAGCTTTGTGCTTGCCCCCATCGAAAGCAGACCCTCCCAGGTGTGTATTAGATTTCCCTCCTGCTTCAGTGCTCAAGACCCCTGCTCACACCTCATCACCCAGCAGGGATGTCTAGTTAGCATCTTCCTTCTGCATTCCTCTCACTAATATTCCTTTAGAGCAGTGGTTCTCAACCTTCCTAAGGCTGCAACCTTTGCATACAGTTCTTCATGTGGTGGTGACCCCCAACCATGAAATTTTGCTACTGTTATGCATCGTGATGTAAATATCTGCATTTTCTGATGGTCTTAGGCAACCCCTGTGAAAGGGTCGTTCGACCCCAAAGGGGTTGCGACCCACAGGTTGAGAACCACTGCTTTAGAGGATTGTCTGTGCTCCATTTCTTTATTTCCAGATTTTTATTGATCTCAGTCTACTAAAGATTTTGTTGTCTCCACCCACGAGTGAAATTGTCTTGTCAAGGTCATCTCACGTTATATCTTACTTCTCATCCACATTTTGCAGTGTTATTTTGCTCCTCCTCCTCTTTTAAAAAAACATTTTACTGATTTTTTACAGAGAGGGAGAGGGATAGAAAGTCAGAAACATCGATGAGAGAGAGACATCGATCAGCTGCCTCCTGCACGCCCCCCACTGGGGATGTGCCCACAACCAAGTCCATGCCCTTGACCGGAATCAAACCCGGGACCCTTCAGTCCGCAGGCTGATGCTCCATCCACTGAGCCAAACTGGTTTCGGCTGCTCCTCCTTCTTGGAAAACTTTCTTCACTTGGTTTCACAGAGTCTGTGCTTTTGGTATCCTCCTTCTCCTTGGTCATGTCTGAGTTTCTGCTTCTCGTATCTCCTAATCACCACAATCTCTTAAATCAGTTTTCATACCTCTGTCCTACTTAAATTAACTTCCCACTTCCATGGCTTTAAAGACAACCACTTACTGATGTCTTCCATCTCTAGCCCTGGCCAGGTCTCCCACTCCCCATAACCCACACGATTGCTCTTCATAGCCCTAGTCATCACCTGGCCTATGTAACCTAGGTAACTCACCACTGAACCTCCAGCTCCTAGATTAGTGAGGAACACTTAGAAAGGCCCCAGAAAATATTAAATGCTGAGGAAATCAAGTCACTTCTTCATCTTCAAGGAGCTTAGCAGTCACATTTGGAGACCAGGTAGCTAAATAGCGTAGTTTCTTTAATCCCTTCAGGCACCTTGTTAAAAATGGCTTGGTTTGACTTGTATTTATTTGCTATAGTTACATGTGGGAATCAAGGGAAAAGAAAGTCCCAAATGTAGAGTCTCCAGAGGGCTTCCTTCCAATCACTGAAGCTGGCAGACCCCAGTGCTTTCTGCTTGACTGAAGTATATCAACATAGTCAAAGCATATGGAGAGGGGGAGAGTTTTGGGGTTGCAAATGCTCTTGTCTTGCAGTGGTGGTGTGTGGGTTGAGGTAGAGTGTTCAGTCATAGGGAACACTTCTTCCTGAGAATTCTATGATAAAAATGAGTTTGAAATATCATGGCTCTACCAGCAGATTGTTTTATTCTTTATTAAATTTCCAGCACAGAGCCTAATGCCTGTCACACGGTAGGCACTCAATATATATCAGCAAAATAATCAATTCTATTGTGTGCTACACATGCAGCTTCTGTTGAAGACAAATAGTACATTAGCCTCCGTTGAGGCTAATGCTATAGATGAGAATACTGGCCAAGTCTGATTAGGGCTGCCGGCAACATGTAAATGTGTGTTCTGGAGAAGTCTTCTTGCCCCTCCTGCCTATTCCTCTCTAAGACGGCTAAGGCCACTGTGGTTGAAAACAGCAGAGACCTAATAAGAACTGGTTAAAGCAAAGTGACCACCCTGAGGTAAGTACCTTGGGGTGTCTTATGGGCTTCATGAAGTCTGAATAGCAAAGCAGATCTGGAACGGCAAAGAGGCAGCTGTGTCTCTAGAGGAAGCATAGCTAGTACTTGAAATGCTGGCAGGAGCCCCTTAATCTTGCATATCAGTTTTTCCCTGCTGCGAGTTGGCATCTTTGTCTCATGTTGGATATCAATTTCTACATATGGCAAAAAAAACATGGCCACCTGTAACATTCAAGATTTATGGCTTTAGTGAAATGAAGGAGGCCCATATGAATCTCTCATAAACTCAACTTCAGTAATCGAGGAGAAGGGAACTGTTGGTCCAACTGGTTCTATGTGTAGCATCCTGAGCACATCAACTGTGGTTAGCAGGTGGACTCAGACATGAGCACGGTAGCTCACATGGAACTGGAAAATTTGGGAGATGGGGTGTGGTTCTCAAAGAAAGGCAGTCACATACCTGTTCGCCTCATCCACCTTTTAGGAGAAGCTAATCCACATATAATCCCTCTGAAGGGCAGCAGCTGTGTTTTTCTCCAGGTGGCCACTCCTTCTATCCCTGATTGGCTTTTGCCCATGGACAACACATCCATCCATATTCTTAATAACTTTTGCATTGGTTCAGAAGGCAATGTTGTGTTTGACTAGTTTATTTTCTAGGTAACTTGAGGTTGGTAAAGTTGAAGATTGAAAGAGATAGCGGTGGGGGCAGAAGCTGAAAGGGTGCATTGGGAAATGACACAAGGTAAATATGAGCTCAGAAGAGAGCAGAAGTCATGTGTGGCTCAGTTTTAAGGGCACAATGCCATGTGTGGGCAAAGGAAGGTGCCCAGTGGCAAAAGACTGGAAGTGATGCCCAGGCAGAAGCTGATTGACATGACAGAGGTGGAGGTGGGGATGGGTGAGAGATGTGATTCTCAGAGAAGGACTAACAGCTGGTTCCCAGAGCTTCCTGGGTTCTTTTTGACAACCCAGTCTCAGTTCCGTTTTCCCATCTTATTAGAGTGAACTCTTTTATAGAAGTAAGCTTGGCCTCCGGTTCTCAAACAGAAGACTTTTGAAGGAAAAGATTGTCGCTATGGTTTTCCATCCCACGTCACTGGTGGTGTGCTCTGTCCCCCTGGCTCAGGCCAGTTCTAGAGAACAAATTAGGAATTCAAGGAACTGGGTATTTATGGTGAAAGTTAAGAAGAGAAAGAGGATTTTCCCCCCTGCCACCCCCCACTCCCCGTTTTATAGATGAGGCAACTCTAAGAGCATGAGATGGTTATACAGTGAACACTTGGCTAGAGGGTAGTCAGTGAGTGAAGGATTCCTTACCAGGTCCTTCGATTCCAACTCCAATGACTTCCATCACAGCGGCCTCTTTGGTTACTTGGACTAAAACGGTGATGGTCCTAAGACTCTACCTTATCTAATAGATGACATTGATAAGAAAAACTCTAAAGAGACAGTGTACTTTTACTTAGGCAACTTAAGCATCCTGCATTATGAAGTTTACATGTTTACCTGTTAGGTGCCACACACACACACACACACACACACACACCCTCAAGTAGAGAAAAACAACACAGTTCTACATTAAACCATTATTGCCCTCTGAAAATATGTTTTGATTAATATAAATATTTTCCCACAGTGATTGACTAACTTTAATGACTACTATTGAGAATATTTTTAAAGATGATCTTAACTAAATTTTACTACTTAATTTAAATTGAACAATAATTGCTTAATCAACACCCCTGCAATGGGTTGGATTCTGTCTACTCACTCTAAGACACCCCCCCCCCAAAAAAAGGTATATCTACATCCTCACCCCCAGAATCTGTGAATGTGACCTTATTTGGGAAATGTGTCTTTGCATATGTAAAAGTTGAAGATCTGATACGCCAGTATCTGGGTGGACCCTTGATCCAAAGACAGTATCCTTTTGAGAGATGGCAGAGGAGAGGACACTCACACAGAGAGTAGGAGGCTGTGTGAAGACAGAGGCAGAAACTGAAATTAAGCGGCCACAAACCAAGGAACACTCAGAGCTCTCTGAATGGGGGAAGAGGCAGGAAGATTCTCCCCCAGAGGCTTCCAAAGGAGCCAGAGCCTGTGGACACTTTGATTTTGAACTTCTGAATTTCAGAACTGCGGGGGAGTACATGTCTGTTGTTTTAAGTCACACAGTGTGTGCTAATTTGGTACTGCAGCCACAGTACTAATACAGTGCACTTCCTTTTGCTTTTAAGAAAATCTTTCATTTCTTTTGCCTCTACTTCTTCAGGCTAATTCACAATATTTATTTTATGATTTGGCCACATTTTTTAAAAGCATGTATTAAGTAATTACTATGTGTCAGGCATCATGTCAAGTGCTTTACAGGATTATCTCCTTTAAAATTCACTATGAACTTATAAATGTACTAGAGGCCCAGTGCATGAAATTCGTGCTTGCATCTTCTCACCATCTGGGATCTTTGGGACATCTCTCTCATAATCTAGGACCGATGGCTCCTAACCACTGGCCCGCCTGCCTGATTTCCCCTAACCACTTTCTCTGCCTTCCTGATGGTCCCTAACCACTCACCTGCCTGCCTGATTTCATCCCTAAAACTCAAGCTTTTTCTTATTTTTAATATTTATGTTTCTTTTTTATTTTTTATTTTAAAATTCAAGCTCCTTGAGAACATGAGGCATTTAATATTATTTCATATTCCTTACAGAGAGCTAAGGATGGTAAACACAGCAAATATTTAATACTTATGGGCTTCTATACAAACACTTTTCAACAGGAATATTTTATTTATTTATTTATTTATTTTTTAATTAAAACATTTCCAATTTTTACACATAAAATTAATACAAGCAGCAACAATAGACATACAAGACACATATCAATAACTAGGAAAGAAACAATATTCCAGAGACATGTTGAACAATTTTAATCTGGCTAAAAACCTATAGCTAAACTGTCATTACACAACAGGTTACATTTATTCCTGCATTTTCTCAGTAAATTCTTCCTTATATTTGCTTTTCTCTTTTCCAACTTGTAAAGATTTGGCTTTGCGTTCAAGAATTTCTTTCCAATCTTTGTCCAGTTTTTGGTGATAACCACTTGCCAGGCTGAATGGCCACGTGGACAGGGGTGCTGTTAGCCTTCCCACGCTGCACCTGCTGGAGGTAGATGACATGTTTCTTTCTATACACCTGTACTACCTTGCCGGCTTGGTGATCTTTGGCATGTCTTCGAACGTGTTCATCGTCCTTGCAGATGGGCATGGAGCAGACACTGTACTTCTGCTGCAGCTCCTTGGAGCACAGGCCAGACATGAACTTGCGGTGCCTGTGGGAGGGGGCGTTGAATTGGCCTTTGCAGTTTTTGCTGGGGTCCTGGTCACCTTCATGGTGACCGTCTGGTGCTAGAAGTGCTGGAAAACCTCCGAGTAGAGTGCTCAGATTTCAGGCATCAGGTGCTGTTAGCAGGATTCCTATCCCAATTAAACTCTAATTTGTAGCTCTCAACAGTCTGGACAAACTGCCCTTCACTATCTCCAGACTTTCTTATTCGTCACTATCCTTTTTCCTCTGCTTCAAACCAAGACCAGAAACCTGTAATTCTGATCTTCCTCGCAGCAAGGGAACAGCAAACCTTAACAGAAATACGTAATTTCCCGCCAGAAGTCAAATCAAATACTCTAGAGACTGAGGACTGCAGGGCTGACGATGCACATGCGCAATAGCAGGCTCCTGCTGGCGGTCGGCGCCCAGGGGTCCCCGATATCCCACAATCCTCCGGGCGCCCACTTCCGGTGTGTCCAGCTCCTGCTCAGGTGGCGTTTCCTGCCGTCGCCGCGCGCGTCCGGGGCCTGCAGGTGGAGAGGCCTTTCTGTCTGGGCGGTGACCGCTGTTTGCCCTTTGGAGTCAGCGAGGTTTCGGGGTGTTTGCACGGGAGCCCCTAAGCACTCAGTGGCCGCCGCCGCCGGGAGCAGGTCGGCGCCGCGCCCTCAGGAAGCCGCCGCCCGTCCAGCCGCTGCGGCGCCGCCCGGGCCGCCGGGAGGAAGGTACTGAGCGGGGCGCGTGCCCGTCCTCCTCCTCCTCCTCCTTCCCAGCTCGCCCCCACCTTCTCCGGCCGAGCGCCCCAACCCGCAGACCCTTAACACCTCCCCCCTATTTCTTTGACTTTCCCCCATCAAACTCGCACCCTATCCGGTTGCCTAGGGACACCCCTAACCGCTCCCTGGGGGGCAGGCCAGCCTGGGCCGGGGGCGTGGTGTTCTGGTCTCTGGTCGTTCTTGTCGTTATGGTGTTACGATGGCTGGCTTTTTATGTTATATATTTAGCATTATTGCCTTCTTTTATGTGCAGGAAACCTTAGTGAGACAGGCTAGACTACCCTCCAGCAATCTCAAAGCTGGGAAGTGCAAGGATCAAGATTTGAACCCAGGCCATGTGAGTCAGAAGCCCACAGATGTACCGTCTAGTAATGACTCTGGAATCGAAAGACCCGTTTTGGCTGCTTCAAGCCTGTAGAGACCTAGGCATTTCAGAACACTCTGCTTCTTTGGCTAGTTACTTAATTGCCTGAACTAATCTGCATAGGATGTCACCTGCTACCTGTCCCTGGCATCCAGGTGCCTCCCTTCCTCCATGCGTTTCAGCCCATTTCAAGCTCTCCCCTGTGTCCTATGCCTTTATTCTAAAATTACACAGGAGGGGGACGCAGCGATGGTTCCAATGTGACTTACCCTGACCACTCTTCTTCGTCACACTGAAGATATAATGCAGCGACCAGCCTTCTAATCTCTCAATAGACAGATGGAGTTATTATTATTATTATTATTTCATATAATAGTAGAAATCCTCCTTTAGATTCTCCAGCGAAGGGCTTCTGGCACTTGTATGAAAGGGTTAGGGCTAAGCTTGCTTTTTCTCTCTTAAATTTACTGAACATTTAACATGGAATTTGAGTTTGGGAGACTTTTGTCAAACGTGCTTACCCAGCAGTTTTCTTGCATCAAACATGGCTGGTTAGGAGGAGTCCTTAACTGATGGTTTGCTTCGCACAGCCATTATCTCTGGTTCTAAGTAGATAGGAAACGGAACAAAGCAATTAAACTTTACCACCCCTTCCCTGGCACTCTACCACGTTTGTTATTATTTGTGATATCTAAACCGGCTGGTTTATCACTTACAGTCTCCTTTCCACCAATACCCTTACATGTGATACAAAGGGTATTGAAGACAACCTAGCAAACCCCTAAAACATTGAAGAAGCAGGAGAGTAAAGTGAGCATCGTGGCTAAATGCCACTCCCCCTCCCATCATACAGGCACACACATACACGCACGCACACACGTGTGTGTATACGTATATCACTCCGAAATATTACACACATATACACACTCACACCAGACAGTTTTTTTTTAAAGAATAAGTGTATATCTAGTCAGGATTATTTATGTAAATACTTTCAAGAATGGGGGCCTGGATTTGTTTTTTCTCAGCAGCCTTTTGAGCAGTCTCTCTCTTTTTCATCTGTTTCCATCGAAGCAGTGCTTTAATGTCTTTTAACCGTATAGTTTTACGTGTCACCACTGATGTTAGTCATCAGATAAGCACAGCGGAGCGCTGGCATCGATCTTCTTTATAGGGCATATATATACAAAGTTGCTTCCACATTTGTACATGTGCTCCATATTTTTGGGACCTGAAACTGACAGGAGAAATAATAAACCAACTTGGTAAAGTAACAGATTCCCACTAGTTTAAGGCATTGAGGAAATCTTGACAACCCTCTTTATTATGATGTATAGGCCGCATTCATACAGCAGCGGACATTTATTTTGCTGCTACTAAGTCCTAGGCGCTCTTGATAGGCATTGGGGATACCACCGTGATTAAAATACGGGCTCTGCTTGCGACTCTTAGAGTCCTGAGAGGCAGGCCGGGGGATAAATGAGATGAAACAAAACAATGCGATGATTTAAATGGAGCATCGCGGGAGCAGAGAGGAGAGAGAGCCACCGACATTTTCCAAGAGGCGGGCCAGCGAAGGCTTCAGAGCCTGTGCACATGTGGTGGCTTCCTGAGAACAAAGAGTTAACCGAGGTAGGTTCAGAGCTGAAAATAGCATTTGTTCTACCGAAAAAAAAAAAAAAAATAGGACAGTAAGTGGGTGACAAATTGCTCCATGTTTATTTCTTCCTTAAGAAATGGAAATATTACAAGTCACTGTGAACAATTTTTCCTGCTTGCCAGGGTCTGACCCTATCTCATGTGGGAGAGGAAAATAATGAAAAGGAGCTATGATAGCTGTCTTCAAATATTTGAGGGGCTGTCATGTGGAGAAGAAATAACACTTGCTCAGGGATCCTCCGGAGGGCCCTGGTTGGGACCCAAAGGCAAAAAAATTAGGAGGAGGGCGATTTTAACTTCCGGTGAGAAAGAACTCTCTCTCTCCCGGAACCGGCTATCTTGTGAGTCAGTGAGCTCCCCGTCACCTGAAGGATTCAACCGGAGCCAGAAGAAATAACCAAGCCCAGGTTTCTTCTCGGTAATTGATTTCAGAGAGGAAGGGAGAGGAAGATAAAGGTAGAATTATCAATGATGAGAGAGGATCATTGATTGGTTGCGTCCTGCATGCTCCCCAATGGGGATCGAGCTTGCAACCCGGGCATGTGCTGTGACCGGGAATTGAACCATGACCTCCTGATTCATAGATCAGCTCTCAACCACTGAGCCATGCCGGCTGTGCTAACACAATGCTTTTATCCTTGGATACCTGGATTTGTGCTAGATGGGCGGGTAGAAAGAGTTTTGGGGGGAAAGGGTGAGGCAAGAAGGCTCAGAGGTGGTGTTTAGAACAAAGGATTCTCACTTCTTTCTCAAGACCTTCAGGTGGAATAATTCTACCTTAATATCGGCTTAGACTTCTTTACATTTCTGGATCGGAAGAGGTACGGGTATTATCGCTCCGATCCTATAGAGCGGGAAGCCTCTGAAACGCAGCAAGGATAACATCTACCTTCCATTAAGCTGGGAGCAGGGGACTTATTTCATTTTGAGATGGCACTGCTTGCTGATGCTCAGAAGGAAGGAAGGCAGAAGGGCAAGGTAGTGTTTACTTCTAAAGCCCGATTTTACATACAGGGCCCGCCAAGGATTCAGTGCGGCGCTTCAAGTGAATAAATCCCTCCAGTGTCAGAGACATAAGACGTTGTCAAGCTGCCAGTGAGACAATGTGATCATAAAGTCTCAGAACTGAAAACCCCCCCTAGTCACCTTGGTAAGAAAATAATCCTCTCTCAAGTGATGCTTTGTAGTTTAATGGAGTTGCTCCCTATCTGGGAAATGAAATCTGGGGTTGCGCTGCGGGAGGGGCCGGGCAGCCGAGGAAGGATGCTTCCTGCTTCCTCTCTCACTCCCGGCCCTCCCTGGGCTGACCCCAATCTGCTTTTATAGCCCCAGTTCCCATCGCTGTCCTATACGAAAACGCATGCCGCAGCCAAACTGGGGATGCAGCCTGCCCGGGAAGGCCGTGGAGAACAGCTCCAGCCAAGACAACGGCTTCAGTGGGCCAGGGAGGGGGCCCACCTCTTAAACTTGGACTTGGCTGTGTAGGCAGGGGAAAGTTAAAAGGAAGGCCAGGATGCCGAGACTGGTTTGACTCAGTGGATAGAGCGTCGGCCTGCGGACTAAAGGGTCCCAGGTTTGATTCCGGTCGGGGGCATGTACCTTGGTTGCAGGCACAACTCCAGTAGGAGGCGTGCGGGAGGCGGCTGATCGATGTCTCTCTCTCATCGATGTTTCTGACTTTCTATCCCTCTCCCTTCCTCTCTGTAAAAAATCAATAAAATACATTTAAAAAAAAAAAAAAAAGGAAGGCCAGGGTGGACTTGGTGAGAGAGCCAGAGAGGGATCTAGGAAGGTCCCTGGAAGGTGACTAGGGGCAGAAACCCAGAAGTAATGCCCCTTTCTCGGCAATGCGGGCCTGGCCATTGTCCTGGACCTGGGGAGTCCGTGTGAGTACGGAGAATGGAGCAGGAAGAGAACGGTGATTAGGCTGAGGCCAGGAGAGGAGTCTCAGGGCAGGAGATGGGGTATCAGCCAGCCCAGGTCCTCCCCGCAGACAGAGAAGTTTCCCTGAAGGCGGTTTGCAACACGAGAGGACTGATTGAGACAACCCTGTGCAGAAGCGGTGGGCACACCTGCTCCCGTGGTGCTGTGTGCTGGAATCTTAACGCCGGTCATCAGGAAGGATCTGACCTCAGGGACCTGGCAGTTCCATGTTACAATGGCCCGAGAGATGCTCTGCGTGGAGCTGTGTGAAGGCAACAAAAGGATTTAAGTGGGACAGCACTCACAACATGTAATGAGAACTGTCTACAGTCCATTTTCCGCTGCAACATGGAGCAGAGGAAGTGCAGGCTTTCAGCTGCTGTTCAATAAGGTCTTGCTGGTAATCCCTCCGGTGGTTAACCCATTTGGTTCTGATTAGTCCAGGTACTCCTGGAGTACCTCCCATATTGCTCTTAACTCAACACACCTTTGCTAGTGTAAGCATTACTTGCTAAAGTCGCTCATTTGCTGATGCACTTTCTTTTCAAAGAATGGTTTTTAAGACCCGAGTCGTTATTAACTTATTTCTACGGAAAGCTATACTTCCCCCTAATATGCTCCTCAAGTAGCTGGTTGTGCTGACATGTCTGTGAGGTACACTCCAGCCTGAGCACCCTGACTTTTATCTGGGGTGGATGAGGCCAGGTGGATAGACAGGAATCAGATCAGAAAGGGCTGGTCATACGTGTTGAAAACGTAATCTTGAGCTTTATACTGTGGGCAGGGTGTGTGTGTGTGTGTGTGTGTGTGTGTGTATTGTCATTAAAAGGCTATTAAAGAGGACACTAGATGAGTCTAGAACAGTGGTTCTTAACCTTCCTAAGGCTGAGACCCTTGCATACAGTTCCTCATGTGGTGGTGACCCCCAACCATGAAATTTTGCTACTGTTATGCATTGTGATGTAAATATCTGCATTTTCCGATGGTCTTAGGCGACCCCTGTGAAAGGGTCATTCGATCCCCAAAGGGGTCGCGACCCACAGTTTGAGAACCGCTGGTCTAGAAGTAGAACATTGAGTGGATGGCAGAGAAGCTAAATCCTCAAAACCTGTGGGCTTGTTATCGGGTTTATCTCTGGAGGCCCGTCTCCCAGGTGGAGCTTGGAGATACAGGGTACAAATGAATGAAAAAAAAAATAGAGTTAGAGGTTATAGTGGCACTTGGTGATGAAAATGGAGTTAACTTTATTTTTGGAAGGTTAGATTAGAAGAAATGACTAGAGAATCGAATCTGTCCTTTATCTGGGAATGGAGGCTTTTTTACTTGAGTCCAGTATAACCCTTTGGCCTTCGGAAGCCTGTGAGCCCACATTAGTAGGAGGTTTTTCAGTGGCTGGGCCACCTCCATAGGGGAGGTGACTCACACACAGAGCTCAGCTCTTCTGTTGTGTGAAGGCCCAGGTGACCTGGAGAGGAGCCTCCCAGCGGTGGGTGGAGTAACACGGGAAGCTTCTTCAAGGCCTTTGGCCCTTTCTGCCTGGCAGGATAAAAATTTAGGGTTGGTGACTGAAGTTGCAGTGAAGACAAAGTCCTATCGAAACTAGAACCCAAACGGGGTCTCTGCAAAGGTGAGGGGGTGCGTGAGCTTATGGAGGTGGAATGCTTCTTGGATAAATAAGCAGAGTCCCTTGGTCAGAAGAAAGCAGGACATTTTATGAACGTTGCAATGACTATAAAACTGTTATTGCTAACCCTGATATGGGTGGTGTCAGTGATAAAACACACCATCCAGGAAACAGGATCAATTAGGTTGGGCAGTGATTGGAGAAGATTTTCAGAATTCCTAGTTCTTCCTTTGACACAAACAGATGTGGTGCAGATATCTCTATACTTTGGTATCATCATGATAATCACCAAATTTCTGTGGCTGAAACCTACAAGGGATTATGTTGATAAGTTAAATCTAAAATATTCCTAAGAAAGAGAATACTATGTTTGCCAGCCCAAGAGAAGGAAATGCCACATGGTTTTCAACACGTTAATTTTATTATGAATTTTAACACAGTAGGGGAAGAGGAATCCTAAGAAACAGGTTCGTGAAAATTGTTATAGGCCATTTTAAAAGATTTAAAGTGAAGCCCATTAATACATTTAAAACTGGAGGATTAAAACATGTTCATACTTGGAGTTCAGGCAGGTAATGATGATATGGAAGATCTGAGGTAGAGAGACTTGTTCAATGACAATGAGATGATGCAGACAAGGAATAATGAATAACTAAGGCCTTGGCTCGAAAGCATGAAGCAGATGAAAAGAATTTTAAAACTAGAAAGTACAATTGGTCTGACTTAGCGATTGTATTGGTCAGGGTTCTCTAGAGAAACAGAACCTATAGGATAAAATCCGATATATAAATTGGCAGCAGTGATTTGTTATGGAAATTAGGTCATTGATTCTGGAGATCGAAAAGTCCCATGATCTGCATCTACAAGCTGGAAAACCAGGACAGCCAGTGATGTTATTGGGTCTAGCTCTGAAGGTCTGAGAACCTGGGGCCCTGGGATAAGGCCCAGCTGAGTCTGAAAGCCTGGGAACAAGGAGCATCTTTGTCCAGTGTCTGAGGGCTGAGATGACAGATGTCTCAGCTCAAATGAACGAACTCTCTGCTTTTTCTATTCTGCTTTGGCCCTCAATGGATTGGGTGATGCCGGCCCACATTGGTGAGGACAGTCCACTCAGGCTACTGATCCAAATGCTAAATCTTTCCCAGACACATGTCCCAGACACACCCAGAAATCATGCTTACCAGTTACCTGGGCATCTTCTAGCCCAGTAAAGATGGGACATAAAGTGAACCATCACAGTGATGAGTTAATATGAAAAGTGACGTTAGAGGGAAGAGAAAAAGGTGACTGTCAGGTTTCTGGTTGGGATGGTGGGCCTGTCAAAGTAGATGGTGGCACCATCAATTATGACAAGACACTTAGGCAAGTTTTGGAGAACGGAGGGCACCTTTTAGATATGCTGAGTGTGAGGTATTGTGAGACAAGCAAGAAAAATGATCTGTCTGAAGCTCTGGTAAGAAGTCAAGGTGGAAATTTGGAACTAGGAGACATTAACTTATGGGTAGCAATTAAGATAATGAAAGTGGATATGCTGGCGTAGGGAAAGCCATAAGCATACATGAGGTAGAACACATTGGACCTATGGGGATCAGGTGTTCTCGCCTGGAGATTCATTCCTCCCTATTTTGACAGCTCAGCAAGATGCCAAGTAGGCAGTCCTGACTTAGCTCGGTGGACCGGCTGGACTCCAGAGCCTGTCCCTCTTGCTAGTACCGCCATGTTTTTTGGAAAGGACGTTACCACTGTTAAATTGTTGACTGCATTCCCCTGCCCCTTCTCAACTCTCCTGAACTACATGTGTAGAGGGACATGAGTTTTCACAAAGTGGCAGGGTCTCTTCTCAGGGCCCTTCCCAGGATGCATGTAGCCATGTCCGGCCTACACAGAGCTCTTAGTGGGTGAGCTCTCAAGACTGCATGTTCTCTGCCACTACTCTCTAGCAGGTTCTCATATATATATTTACATTTCTAATGCACAGCACTGGTGTGGTGATGGTCATGGTGGGTGTGTTTCTGTGCCCTTGTCCTTGACCTCTGCCCTTACCAGACTTGAGGGAAGTGGACCCGGATCAGTGAAATGACCTGAAAGCAAGGTTCTTGCTAAGATACCTAGACGCTCACTGGAAATTAGCTAGAAAGATAGGTGCATGTAATTTATTCCCCTCAGAAGTCAGTGCAGGATTTTATGCAAGAGAATGATATGACTTTGAGTTCTCCTTTGTGGTATTAGCATAAAATTTCATAATAAAATTAAAAACCAGACCCTTTCCGACCGTCTTTGAAAGTAAAATCTCGGAGTAGAGAAGGGGTCCTGGACTCCGGAATCTGGTTCTTTCTCTAGAAGTGCTTTGGTATAATTTCTTCCTAGCTCCTGTTTTGGCCAATTCAGCACAATGGGAAGATTTTTACTTTTTTAAAAATATATTTTATTGATTTTTTTTACGGAGAGGAAGAGAGAGGGATAGAAGACCAGAAACATCGATGAGAGAGAGACATTGATCAGCTGCCTCCTGCACGCCTCCTACTGGGGATGTGCCCACAACCAAGACACATGCCCTTGACCGGAATCGAACCTGGGACTTTT
Source organism: Lasiurus cinereus (assembly GCA_011751065.1). NCBI lineage: Eukaryota > Metazoa > Chordata > Mammalia > Chiroptera > Vespertilionidae > Lasiurus > Lasiurus cinereus. Next base: position 22,011,406 of record JAAGEH010000417.1, read on the forward strand.
TAGTCCCCAGGCCGATGCTCTATCCGCTGAGCCAAACTGGTCTTGGCCATTTTTACTCTTAAGACTTCCTTTTAGACCCTTTCAATATACCACTGCAGTGCCCAGTGTTTCCACTCTATTTCAGCATTTTATAAATGCTTACCTACTCAAATGAGACTTTACTGAAATTAATGTTTAAATGACAAATATTTTATAGCAAATAAGTATTGAGCGTTTACTCCATGCAAGGGATTGTCTAGAGTGCATTACATACAAAAAACATATTTGATCTCCATAGCAACCCCGTGAGGTAAGTAAGCCCTGTGATCATTCCCAGGGCTTCATGAAAGACAATGAAGGAAGGTAGTCAGAGAGTCAACAACTTTCCCAAGATTACTCAGCCAATCAGTGGTGGCGTCAGGATGTGACTGGGGACAGTTGGCCTCCATGGCTCTCGCTGTAAATGCTCTGACCTGTTGCCTCTTCATAGTAAACAGAAAGTAACACACTTACAGTCTGTGGCCTACCCTCTCCAGTTCAGAGTCCTCTCCATAAGTACTTCGCGGCACGTAGAGAGTAATTTCTCTCTTTTGGCTCCTCGACTGGTTCTTTGTTCCAGACATCAGTTCGGCACCCAGTGCCCAGGGGTCCACACTTGAACCTCTTCCACTGAAAACCTGGGCCTAGGGGTCTATAAGCAAAGAGGGAGCTGACAGGAGTCCTTTCCTCTCCAAACCCCATTTTCTATAGTTCAGAGTTCTGGCTGAGGCATCTGCTCTCTCTGGGAAATTAGTAACAGGAATTCTGTCCTTTATCCATCTCCACTAAGGAGCCGGTCTCAGCTTTGTATTTCATGAACAGAGAAACTCAAAATATATACGAGAACTGCTTGCTTGTTCCACCCTTGTGCAGGCTGCTGTGGGGGGTGGTTGGCAATTTCTTGATTCCTCTGGAACTCAACCTCTCTCCCTCTGTCTCTATATTTCTGTTTCTGTCTCTGTATCTCTCTCTGGTTCCCATTGTGACCTGCCTCTGATTTAATTAATCACTAGCTTGCCGCTTTCCCCTCTGGCAAGTCCGTAGGCACCCTGGCACAGTGATTTGCCCTTTGTTCTCGTGGCACCTTTCACTTGCACATGGCGGGTTCATACACGTAAGCGTTTGATGGATGAATGAATTAACTTCCTGGAGTCCAATCCTACTTTTTAGTACCCAGTTTCCTTCCTTCAGATTCCTTTCCCTCAAAAGGCCTGCTGAATTGTTTAATTTGTTGGATATTAAAAACAAAACCAAACCAGATCATGCAGTTCAGTGGTAACTTAATATATTCCTCCAGAATCTTCTATTAATTAACTTAGTGATTTCACAACACAGAACTTTGTCATTTTATAGCGCTTTGCGAATACTTCATTTTTATTCTTATCTTATTTCCACACCCCCTAGGCTGAGATAATTTTTACTCTCTCCCATGCAACACTTTTTATCCCTCATAATCAATATTAATTCCATCCCTGGATCATATTTTTTGAGAGGGAGCTGTTTTCTTGGTTCAGGTTTGGAGATCAAGAGGTAGTTTGTAGAGTCTGTGTTTTCAAAGAAAATTTCTTATTACGATCATTATCTGGCAGGCTGGCAAGACGATTTCAGTCTCGTTGGTGCAGAACTCACACACTGATGTGTTGCTGCTTCAAGGTGACTGGGCCACTCTTCAAGGTGGGTTGCCACAGCTTGGGTGAAGTGGGCATGGCAGGTGCGAGGGAAGGAAGCCAACAAGCAGGTGGTGCTCGCCCCGTCGCCCTGGATGCCCGTGCAGTTGGCACGGTGGGGCTTGGCGTGGGAAGACTGACGCACGCCTCTCCAAGCTCTCAGCAGCGTTTGACACTGTATGGAATGAAGGTTCTAGGAACGAAGCCATCAGTGGGAGTGGGCCAGCAGGAAAAAGGTGGGCAAGCCAGCGAGCAGATATGAAAAAGTAACTTTGAGGAGAACTTGCAAGTGATCAGAGAACACATCTCTGGTTGTTGGTAGGGAATTTTTTGCTCCACGTTCCAGGCACTTTGTTAATTCAAGGCATTTCATTTGTCAGAACACTTACAAGGGTTTTGGTAGGATTTTGTGTTTTTTTATTCGGGTGAATAAAAGGATTTACTTGTTCATCATTTAAAAAGCCACGAAGCTGCTATATAATTGCAGAAGGGGAACAAAATAAGAAATCACTTTTGTTCATTTTGGAATCAGCATCCTGAAAATTCAGAATGAGTCTTTATTTGCTTGGCTTGTTTTTTTCTTCCTCAGAAGAATGTTATCAACTGAGTAATTATGCAGCGGTTCCCATGGCAGAAAGGAAGACAATGGAGGTGGCTTTTTAAACAAAGGGAAGGAAAGAGCATCATGGCTCATTCACAGAGGAGGCCATCTGATTCATAACTAGATCCAGAGATGAGGGAACTGGAGGCAGAGCACATCCAGAGGGTGGGAATGAAGTCTTTGTATTTTCTTTCTTTCTTTTTTTTAATATATTTTATTGATTTTTCACAGAGAGGAAGGGAGAGAGATAGAGAGTTAGAAACATCAATGAGAGAGAAGCATCTATCAGCTGCCTCCTGCACACCCCCTACTGGGGATGTGCCCACAACCAAGGTATGTGCCCTTGACCAGAATCGAACCTGGGACCTTTCAGTCTGCAGGCCGACGCTCTATCCACTGAGCCAAACCGGTTTCAGAGAAGCCTTTGTATTGTCTCTACATGCACACATTACTCTGTTTCATTTTCCCACTCTCTATTTTAAATGGCTAAGTGAAAACTGTCCTAGCACCCTTTCTTGCCACTTTTCTTCTGCTCCCTCTCTCCCTTTATATTCTTCTTCTTTCTCATTCTTCTTTTTTCTCCTGTTCAACATTTTCTCCGAATTTCTCTCTCAGATACCCCCCAAGAATACATGCTCAGTTTAAAAAAATGACCATTCTTGCCTGGCTGGCATGGCTCAGCAGTTGAGTATCAGCTTATGCACCAAGAGCTCACAGTTCGATTCCTGGTCAGGGCACATGCCAAGGATGTGGGTTCAATCCCCAGTATGGGGTATGCAGTAGGCAGCCTAGCAATGATTTTTCTCTCATCTTTGCTATTTCTCTCTCGCTCCCCCTTCCTTTCTAAAATCAATAAAAATATATTTTAAAAGAAATCAGTAATGACCACTCTTTTCTTCAGGTGTTCCTTTTGGGTGGGCTTACATACTTGAAGGTTCCTACTCCCCGATACACACATTTCAATCGTTTCTTTGCTACTAAGGTCCTTACGGTCTGTTTTGTATTTGCATTTTCCTGATTTTATTTAATCTTCAAAAGCACCTGGAAGGAGGCAAGAAAGTATCTTCCCAGTTTTGCGGATGAAAAAAAGGAAAAACCGATCCAAGACAATTCCCATGCTCAGGCTGCCTGGACGAGCAAGACAGGCTTGAGAGCCAAAGCTTGTTTATTGCTTTCTTCCAAGCCCATTGCTCTTCCTCCCCCTCCAGCTTCTCGGGAGCGTTGTAGCGCTCTCCTACCTTGTCTCAAGTTCTCTCCTGCTACTCTGTATTGTGTTCTTCAAGGAGAAGCTCAAGTGGTCCTTTCACCGTGCAGATCTTGCCGTATCATGCCGTCAATGGCTTCGCTTTGTTCATGGGACCAAGAGTAATATATTTCAGGTACCCAGAGGTCAGTGTGTGGCCCACCTGTCTCTGGGCTCCGTCTGGCCTCTGCCTCCCAGACTCTCCCCTCTCCAGGCACATTGCTCTTCTCCAGCCACTTGCCTTGCGTGGCCCCTCCTACCACAGCCTCTTGTTCTGCTCTTCCGGTTCCTGCCTTCAGGTTTTTGGCTCAAGCATCCATTCTTTGAGTCACCCTCCTTGTATATCTTTCTTGCCCATCCCACCCAGATGAGATCCTTTTCTTCTGTCTTCTCAGGGCACAGTAGAAATTTTACACTCATGAGTATGAAATGGTGCCTATACTTTACAGATCTATGATTAACATTTATCTCCTCCAGTAGACGTTAAGCTCCATGAAACCAGAGACTAGGTCTTTATTAGCTCACAATTTTAATCAATAGGTGCCCTAAAACATTCATGGGACCATTTCAGTGCTAATAAAATTGTCATTTTTATTATCAAGAAAATAGGATTGTACTATGTGTCTTGTCCTGGGATGGTGTGATTTTGGGGTGTGGCCAACATAACAGTTTCTTTGGGGATTGGGTGTAAGACAATGGTTAAATATGAAAATTAAAGGCAGTTCGGGATATCCTTGAAAAGTAACAGAAACTATTAAAGGAGGTGATAAGTAGTACATAATTCTCTAGTGTAGCGTTAAATTCCACATCTCATCTTTGGTGAAGTCTTTCTTGATCAGCTCAGGTCCAGTGGATGTTTCCAGCTCTTTTCCCCTGCACATCTAATGTAGTCTTAAATGTTTAAATACACGGATCCCCAACTTACCTCCAACTCTCTCATGGCAAGGATCATCTATTTCTATTTGCTTGTCCACCTCATCACATGATTTCTAAAACCCAAGAGTTTAACTGATGTTTGTGGAATGAATGATCTTGCAATTACTAGGAAAGCCAGACCGCACCCCTCTACCATTAGAAAGAACTGACTGAACTAGTGTTACCCCGAGTTAAAAGGGTAACATTGGGTCACAAGCCCATGAGGAGTCATTTCCAGCTTTCTTTGTTTTGGCTCCCACCCCTACATCTGCTTCACTGAAGAATGATGAGAAATAGATGATATGAATCTTGTCTTCCTGGTTATCATCCCAGCTTTATTATATCTCTTCCACGGGACACTTGTGGTTTGGTGGGGAAATGGTGGGCTTTATTGTCATACATACCCTGGATCTAATTTGGTCATCTGTAAGGTTTGTGACCTTAGACAACTCACTCGGGCTTCCTATCTCTCACCATGGAGTAGAGAATAATTTCTTCTCGAGGTTGTCGCGTGGCTTTTGAGACAGGTACCCATTTTACCAGCCTGTGCGCGCTCCCTCCTCTTCCTGCACCCCAGGAGCCTTGGCCCTCTTAAGCACGTTTTGTCTGTCAGAAGCCTCCACAGTTTCCCTCACTTCCTCCTAATGAGAACTTGGTATTTGACAGCGAGTTCTTCATTTGTGTGTGTGTGAGATGCAGAATCAAACAAATGAATAAAAAGGGTCATGACAAGAGAAGTGGGAGGTAACAGAGAAAAGAATAAAAGAGCAGGGCCTCCAGCAGGAGCTTGAGGCATCTGGGGAGAAACGGGGCGGGGAGGGAGGTATTCAGGGAGGGCTCCATAGCTCTGGGGCAGGGGCAGCGGTACACTTGAGAGTCAGTGTGTTAGGATTGTCTGTTAGTGGAAAGGAAATACTGCTCTGGTTTGTTGTTGTTGTCGTTTGTGTGTGTGTGTTAACTGGATTCTCTTTATATAGTTTAAGAGAGTTAAACTTGCAATTTCTTTTAACCTTAGTTATGATTTCCAGGCTGTGGTCCTTTGCATGAAATACTACTCCTTGAGTGCAGACCTAGTGGATGCCCGGAACCTAATGGGCACTTACTAAACTACCATATTTTCCGTCGTATAAGACGACCCCCGACTTTTCCAGTTAAAATATAGAGTTTGGGATATGCTCGCCCTATAAGATGATACCCGGCGTATAAGACAACCCCCCGACTTTTGAGAAGATTTTCCTGGGTTAAAAAATCGTCTTATAAGCCGGAAAATACAGTATTTCCATTCTTCCTCCATCCTATGGTCTTACTGACACCATCTGGGTCAGGTAGATAAAGCGAAAAGGCAGATGAAGCAAGTTATTGATGTAGGTCCCCCCGAAGCCTCCTTCGCTTCAATTACAGTGGTACCTCGAGATACGAGTGCCCTAACATACGAGATTTTTGAGATACGAGCCTTCGAGAGAGCGATTTTTGCTTTGAAATACGAGCAACATTTGAGATAGGAGTGATCTCTCGGATCGGCAGGCTGCACACGACCCACCAGTTTACCTCGACTCGAGCGTCTCATAGTTTCCCACACCTCAAGGTTACGGAACGAATTAAACTCGTATCTCGAGGTACCACTGTATTTGAGTGTTTGTAGGAGAAATGTGTTCGAAGCTCAAATTACTCACAGAATTGATCTGAGTCTCCGTTTCACTTGCCCCCGAGTCAGAAAACATTGTAGCTGCAAAGTTGGCTTCTGGGGTTCACTTTCCTTTCCTAGGTTGTTGGTTGAAAATGGCGAATAACATCTGAAGCTCTCCAGCCAGCTGCCAATCACCAGTGAGATGCTTGGGTCCAGCTGGCTAGAGGAGAGCTGGCAGGCAGGTCAGTCTCTGGGGCTCGGGCTGTGTGATGATTCACACGCTCCAGAGCCCGAAGACCTTTCCGATTGACGTGGGCAGGTTCAGGGCTCTGCAGGGAGGACAAAGGCTCTGAATGGCCGTTTTCAAAAAAGGAAGAAAAAGAAGTAAAAAAACAAACAAATAAAACCCAAGTAGAGAAAGGAGATTTCAGCATCAAAGGAAATAAATGTTATGAAAGATGGAGAGAGGTTTCTGATGATTTAAACCTCATTGGCTCCTGCCTCTCCCTCTTGCCTCTCTTGTCTGCGTTCTGGGGAAAATGGAAAGAAACATTCTTACTGATTTTTGTCAAGTGGAAGACGCTTAATATGGTAATCAGCCCCTCCTGAGGAGAGTGGTGTGGCAGCTCGCAGCCCCTGGCAGCAATGATTATGCAGCCCCAAATTGGCTCCGGTCTTGGCTGAGACCACAAAGGTGAAGGAGAGAGGGGGGAACCAGAGAGGACATTTTAATCAGACATCAAGGGACATCCTGGGCTGCTCAAATCATGGGGAGCAAAGCTGATGGTGGCAGAGGCTCTACAAATCTGGGCTAGCTTTCACCTTGATACTTAACTGAACTTGGGTTTTGGTCATTCCTTCTGTCTTTAATTTCCACCGCTCCGTCCCCCCTGCAGGGACTGGGCACTTGCTTAGGAACCTGTGCTGAATCCTAATCGGCTTCTGTTCTCACATGTCCGCCGACCTTGACATCAAAGGGTGTGAGGGACAGCCGGAGACCAGGCGGGCCTGCGCCTTTAGCCTAGCCCTCCTGACTGGCCAACAGTGGCTGCCGCTCTCCCATTCAGTAATGGTTTATGGTGTTCTCGAGGCCCACGGAAGCAAGCTTTTACCCTCAAGGTGTTTTGGGGGGGAGTCCCTTTAGAGCAGTGGTTCTCAACCTGTGGGTCGTGACCCCTCCGGGGGTCGAACGACCCTTTCACAGGGGTCGCCTAAGACCATCGGAAAATGCAGATATTTACATCACGATGCATAACAGTAGCAACATTTCATGGTTGGGGGCCACCACCACATGAGGAACTGTATGCAAGGGTCGCGGCCTTAGGAAGGTTTAGAGCAAGCCTGGCTAAGGACCCCTGTCATGGTCTCTTGCTGTACATCCATCACCTGCCTATTCAGTCCTTTACGTGGAGGCGACCTGACACGATGAAAATGTGAGCTTTGGAGCCAATGACCTGCTTGCTCGGTTACCTGCCAGTTGGACCACCTTGGGAAGGGGTGGGATCACCAGGCAGAGTGCAGATCACCAGTCAGGAGAGAGAGACAGATACAGAGGCGGAGCGATGGAAAGAGAGAGTGGCAGGAGCTAGCTCACTGTCTGGCTTGTCGCAGGCCCTCAGGCCAGGGCAGCCAGCGAGCTCAGCCATCCTGCAGCCACGGACCTGGCTCTCTGCCTGACACCGAGCTGGGTCCCAGGGTCCCAAGAGGGAAAACCTCCATCCCACAGAGAACTATTTGGGAACCTGAGATTATTTTGTAATCGCTGGCATAAAGCAACTACAGACCACGCCACGCTCTTTGAGGCTGCGGCGGCCACGCCTGAAGATCGCTGTGCAGTACAAACACCAGGCAGGCATTCTGACATGTTAATGATCTCTCCCACCAGAAGCCACCTCAGCGTGCCTCTGGGCTGGTTCACATCACTGGTGATTAAGGAAACAAACACAAGGGCTTGTAATAAACATTGAGAGAGCTGCTGTGCGTGGACTATGAAAAACACCCCGTGGGTGAGAAACAAAGGCTTCAGGGAAAGTCTCACCCTCTCAGTCACAAGGCGCCGAGGAAGTTTGTGGACTCCCAGCGAGGGGGAGGCGCCCACACTGAGGCCCGAACCCCAGGGAATGAGGGCCTAACTAGAATTTGCCATGCTCTGTCCCCACTGCCTGCAGAAGCAGAGCCCTATTGTAATAAGGGCTCTATAGTGCAAGCTCTTAAAAATGCTTTTTTTCTCTCAATGGATTCCTGTGTACATTGCAAGCCTCTCTAGCAGAGCTTCAGGAAGGAGATACAGTGGTACCTCGAGATACGAGTGCCCTAACATACGAGAGTTTTGAGATACGAGCCGTCCAGCGAGCGATTTTTGCTTTGAGATACGAGCAACATTTGAGATAGGAGTCATCGCGCGGATCGGCCGGCTGCACACGACCCACCAGTTTACCGCGACTCCAGCGTCTCATCGTTTCCCACGCCTCAAAGTTACGGAACGAATTAAACTCGTATCTCGAGGGACCACTGTATTGGGGATGGGAGAGGAGAGAGGTCTTTAGTGAGTCCCATAGCCCAGGCCCTCTGCACCATTTTTGTACAGGGATTACTCAGGAATTTCGTTGATTTGGGGCAGGGCCTGAGAATCTGAATTTCTGAGGATCCAGGGAATTGCACCAGGTACAGGCTTTCCGCAGTCGCCTCTGCCCCGGTGCTGAGGGCCAGGAGCACCGGGCTTCAGTCAGACCCAGGAGGGGCCCGATTCCATCGATTTCCCTCTTGGACCACATTTACACCCCGCTGGTTCTGCTGCAGCTGGAAATCACAATGGATTTGTCAGGTGCTTCCCCCCAGCCTCCTGGAGGACCCCTGGAAAGTCAAACACCCGCTGCACGACTTCCAGGGAACGAGCCAGCAAGGATTTTTACCTCTGATGGCTGCCGCTCTTCCCGGGTTTCAGCGCTGATAATTAAAGGCCCACATGTTTCCAGCTAAGTGTTGGCGATCGGCTGGCAGGCTTGAACCCGGCAGCTTCCTCGGAGGTCGATAAGCATTGGGGAAATATTTGTCATGCTGAGCAAGGCTCTACAAATTGCCTGGCATCTGGAACAAATTGCTGTCTGGGTACCTGGGCTGCAGAGGAGCGGGCGAGAAAAGGTGATTAAAGGAGAAAAGCGGAGGCTCCTGGCTCTGCAGGCAGGAGAGGTGCCCTGCAGGACCAGGGGGAGGCTGTGCAGCCTCCGTGTCCAGGATTGGGGAGCAGCCTGCACTTGGGAGAGCTGGGGAGCAAGTCTACTCGCCAGCATCCAAGAGAATAGGGTTTGAGAGAGGCAGACTCCTGAGAGGGGGAGGCAACTCAGAGTTCGGTCCAAGGCCCAGACCCAGGCAGTGAGGGCTCATCTATCACCTGCTGTGCTCTGTCCCACACACGTTACTCTGTGAATCCTCCTAACGACCCTTTGAGGTAGAAGGCTATTATTTTTTAAACGTATTTTTATTGATTTCAGAGAGGAAGCAGAGAGAGAGAGAGGGAAACATCAGTGATGAGAGAGAAACATTGATTGGCTGCCTCCTCTATATCCCACACTGGGGATCGAGCCCACAACCCAGAAAAAAATGTGCTCTGACCGGAATCAAACTATGACCTCCTGGTTCATAGGTCAACACTCAACCACTGAGCCATGCCAGTAAGGCAAAGTAGGTAGGTTCTTTAAAAATATATATATTTTATTCATTTTTCACAGAGAGGAAGGGAAAGGGATAGAAAGCCAGAAACATCAATGAGAGAGAGACATCGATCAGCCACCTCCTGCACGCTCCCCACTGGGGATGTGCCCGCAACCAATGTATGTGCCCTTGACTGGAATCGAATTGGGACCCTTCAGTCCCCAGGCTGACACTCTATCCACTGAGCCAAATGGCCTCAGCTATTCCCATTTTATTGGTGAAAAAATTGAGCCTCAGCAAGGTGAAGCAAATTGTCTGAGAACACACCCCTGGAAGGTGGAGTGGTGGTGACTGAGGAAAGTGGGCAGCAGACACTGATTGCAGACTGAACATACAGGTCAGGGTGCTACCAGCCATCTCTCCCCTCCTCTCAATGCCAACCTCCTGGCCTTGGGCACTCCTGCAGGGCAGAATCCCCCCTGCTCCTAACCTTTCCACCCACTTAGCAGCCCCAAGTCCAAGTCCACATCACACTCACTCCTGCCCCAGCCCCTCCCTCTTGGTAATACCATCCTGATTGCCACTGGAACTCTGCATGTCCCACCTTCATTGCCTCTTATCTGTGTCCTCTGAAATGACCAGGACGGCAGGTGGCAGGGCTGCCCAACCTCGCCCATGCTGGCCCGGCACCGGGAGTGGGCTGGCTCTAGCAGCCCTGCTGTGCCAGTCTCCCCACAAGGGGCACCTACAGCTTCGAGGCTGGCAGCATACCGCCCAGCAGAAGCTTAGCCCGGAGTTCATTACCCACAGCTGCTCCCACCTGGGCCCACAGGTGGAAGGAAATGACACACTAACCGGGCAGCCATGACGCTTAATGCCCTGGAATTTAGCACGACTCGCCAGCGTCCTCACTGGTTCTTGGCCAGTGCCACCCATGATGCTTCCCGCCATGGAACTGGTCCACGATAGTTTCTCTCTCCCCACTTCTTGAACTACTTCTTCCCTTGAATTTCTCCTCCACTGGAAGTATACTGCTCCCCCTAACAGCCTGACAAAAGGCCACTCTAAACATATATTCACCAGCTAAATCCTGGAACCTGTGGCTGTCGCGTTAGATGGCAAAATATGGGGTTGAGTTAAATATTTGAAGGAAGAAGTTTATCCTGGGTTCTTGAGATAGGCCCTGCCTTCAATCATAAGTGACTTTATCAGAGAGAGATGGGGAAGTTTTGAATCAGATACACAGAGGAGAGGCAAAAACAGAGACAGATAATTGTACTAGTCAGGATTTTATATATCTATATCTATCTATCTATATATATATAGATATGAACGAATATGATTATACATGTATATGTGATTATATGCTATAGATATATGAGAATCTGTGGAGAGAGAGATTGAGAGGGGAGTTACTATGAAGCACTGACAGTGGTTCTCAGCCTTCCTAATGCTGTGACCCTTTAATACAGTTCCTCCTGTTGTGGTGACCCCCAACCATAAATTATTGAGAGCCGCTCTATAGCAGCAGCTCTAAACCTGTGGGTCTCGTCTTAGGTACCCTGCTAGCGGACCCACAGGTTGAGAACCGCTAGCAGGGTCACCTAAGACGATCAGAAAACACAGATATTTACATTACTATTCATAACAGTAGCAAAATTAGTTATGAAGTAGCAATGAAAATAATTTTATGGCTGAAACTGGTTTGGCTCAGTGAATAGAGCGTTGACCTGTGGACTGAAAGGTCCCAGGTTTGATTCTGATCAAGGGCATGTACCTTGGTTGCGGGCACATCCCCAGTAGGGGGGCGTGCAGGAGGCAGCTGATGGATGTTTCTAACTCTATGCCTCCCCCTCTCTGTAAAAAAATCAATAAAATATATTAAAAAAATAATTTTATGGTTGGGGGTCACCACAACAGGAGGAACTGTATTAAAGGGCCGTGGCATTAGGAAGGTTGAGAACCACTGGGCTAACAGGATGATGGAGGCCGAGGAGCCTCACCTGATCTGCTGTCCACAGCTGGGCAGCCAGTTCCATCGGGGTCAAAGGCCGAGGACCAGGAGGACCGATGGAGTGACTCTTAGTCTAGGGCAGGAAGCGGCCCATGTCCCTGCCCAAAGGTCAGGGGAGAGAGCAATCTCTCTTTGGCCTTTCTCTTCTCTGTAAGCCTCCTGGGGTTGGAGGAGGCCCCCCACACGAAGAGGGTCTGCTTTACTCAGTTCAGGATTCCAATGCGAATCCCACAGGAGCATCCATTTGGGTGGAGTCTGCTCAAACCTCGTTTTAGGAACTTCTAGAAGTAAGATATAGGCAAATCCCGGGGCACCCTGGGTCTCAGTGAAGTGGAGGCATAAAGTGAGCCTCCACAATGTCGGGGACTGCCAGCGGCCCCAGAACCTGGGAGAGGCAGGGACCAGGATGGCCGCAGAGCCTTTGGGCGGAGTGCAGCCCTGCCCCAACCTTGATTTGGGACTTCTGGCCTCCAGATCCGTGAGAGAATACGTCTCTAGTGTCCTAAGCCACCCAGTTTGTGGATATTGGCTGTAGCAGCTCCAGAAATGAATACACCCCGTTAAATAAAATCATCCTTTTAAACACGGTCTTTCCCCAGCAACTTGTGAATTTCTTTCCCACCCTTATTATGCCCATTTGACAGTCTGTACTCCTGCCACCTCCTCACTCGGTGTACTCCCCCTCATTGCCATCCAATCAGGCTTGCTAGCCCTAAGTAGGTCACCAGTAACCTCTCCAAGGTCCGGCCCGCTGTGTTCCGGCTTCCTGCCTCTCTGACATCCTCTGGGCTTTGTCCATCCTTTCTGTGTGCTGGCTCCTTCCTTTGAGGCGTCCCTTCCTCTGCCAGTCTTTGAAACGCCGTCTCTCATCTGGATGCTCTCCTTGGTTCACCTCTCCTCTCAGCCCACACGCCCTACCCGTGTGACGGTCCGTGGTCATTTGGGAGGATTCTGCTCAAACCTCATCTCAGACCTCCATCACGGCTCCCCAGCTAAGCCGACTGTAACTCCTCTGGGTTTGCTGGGATCACAAATAGCCATCACACATCGCCAGTAAACCAAAAGGGTATTGGATTCATCAGAAGAGGCCATTGACACCGCGGGATTCGCACGCCCCAGCTTTCAGCAGAGCCCGTGCGGCCGGCTCTCCTGGCTTTGCAAACATTCCTTGTCTTGCTCTGTGATGGCACCGCCTGAGGAGGAGTGGAAATAGCTTCTCTGCAGCGGGGGGTCGTGCAGGCCTGCACCTCTGCGCCAGGCAATTCCATCACAGGTGGTTTTTTATTTTCGTGTCTTCTAAGCTCATTCAATAGTTTCAGGGCCAGAATGAGAGGCCATCATTTGGCATGAGCCGAGGTCACTTGCCAGTGGCTCGTCTGGCCACGTGACACGGTCACTCTTGCAGTTGCTATCACACGAGAAAGGATCAGCCAAAGGCCTTGGCGAAGAGAAAGCGAAGGGGTTGGTGGCTGCCTAGCTCAGCCGGAGAGGTGGCCCAAGGCACTGGAAAGTCCAGTGGTTTGTACTAGGCTCGGCCCGGGCCTTTCCATTTTGAGGAACAGCCAACAGCTGTGAAATCGGGTCACTTTCCTGATGACAGTTTCTCAGGCAGAGGTGTTTTCAGCTGTTAGACACGCTTCTCTGAGAATCAAGCTGCCAGGCCGGTGTGGACAAGCCCCGCTTTCTCCTCTAGCCTCGGCAGCTCCTCTGCTTTGTCTCGGCATCAGCCTGGCTGGAATTATTGCCTTGAGGTCCCAGCTACACCTCCCGCTCAGATTCCACACTGAATGTGTGAACTTTTCCCTCTTCCATTTAAATTTTTCAGTTGCCCTTCTAAATCTTCCTTGAATCTTCCCCCTCTCCTTCCTCCCGAAACTCCCTTGATCGTACCGCCTTGGACAAGCTCTTGACCTCCTCCGACTTAATTTGCTCTTCTGTTAAATATAAATTTTAATAGTGCTTTCCTAATAGAATTACTGTAAAAATTAAATATGTAATACTTTGAATTGGAATGAGGCCTGGCGCATAACAAGCCCTCCATAAATATTAGCTCTATTGTTATTGGTTAAGATCTCCATCATCTTGGCTACATAAAATGATGATGGTGTTATTGACTAACAGGCTTTCTTATTTTTGTCCTGCTCAACACTTATTCTTCCCAGAGCTCCCCGAGTGACGGATGATTTGACACCCAAATCTAAGTGTATCATTTCTCTTTTAAACTCTTCAATGCTTCCCCGTTACCTACAGGATAAGACAAGAGTTTCTTAAGAAGGTAAATGAGTTCCTCCGTGACACAGCTCCTGCCTAGCTCGCCAGCCTTGCCCCTGGCATTTTCCGGCTCATATTTTATTCTCTGTCAATACTAAACTGTGCAGGTAATAACTTCATCCGGAGATGGAGGAGTGGGCGTCTGTGCGCGTGTTATTCTTTGTCTCTGATGCGCCCTGCCCCCACATGGAGCCCGCCTCTTTGTTCACATGGCCAGCCCTAGTGGATTGAAGACTTAGTCTGTGGGTGTCCCCCTGTATCCCTCGGCCGCCGCCTTCACAGACGGTGTATGTACCGGACTCACAGCCTCTGTACATGCAGAGATCATAGAACTGAAAAACCCGAACCTGTGCTTGCGTTTCTCTCCTCCACACCTTTTCTTCTTCGCATTCACCGCGTGTGGCACAGCGCGCAGTCATGTCTGAGAGGGCTCGCTGTGCCTGTTGTCCCTTCTGTGGAGCCCAGACCCGCTCTGCGTGGGGCTGTGGAGGGCATTGCTTTCCACGTCCCGTGAAGTGGGAAGGTGAGGAAGAAGACCTGCACCATTCGGAGGATTCCCTTTTGGTGGAATAAACGTGGATGGTGTCTCTCTCTCTTTTTTTAAAATATATTTTATTGATTTTTTACAGAGAGGAAGAGAGAGGGATAGAGTTAGAAACATCGATGAGAGAGAGACATCGATCAGCTGCCTCCTGCACGCCCCCTACTGGGGATGTGCCCGCAAGCAAGGTACATGCTCTTGACCGGAATCAAACCTGGGACCTTTCAGTCTGCAGGCTGACGCTCTATCCACTGAGCCAAACTGGCTTCAGCTGGATGGTGTCTCTTGAAGCCGTGTAGCACACGAGAGGCCATCCCAAAGTGAATATAACCACGAGGAAGTGATTGCGCTGAACACACAACACATAACATGTGAAGCCAGTTGAGGCAACAGGACTGGATATAAAACGCAGAAGACTAAAACGCCAGCTGGAGACGGGTCTAGGGGAGTGAAAAGACTGGGTGGCCACATGCACAGTTTTTGTAGTGGCCCCCTCTAGAGGCAGGCTGAGCAGGGAGAGGGGGCTTCAGTTGGGTTGCCTGTCACTTAAGGAAACTCTTCGGCCTCTGGGCAAGTATCTGAGGCCAGTCCCCCAGTCCAGGAAGGACCGGGAACCGGAGCGAGCCGGTGTCAATGCCTCTCCGTGGCTACACGGGGCATGGAGAGCTGGTTCAAGTTCTGCCATGAAGAATGCTTGGCCAGACCAAGGTGAGGGGACTCGGGCAGGATCCAGTGGTCTGAACACAGCATGACGGGGAGAGGGGTAGAGTAGACATTTCACAGCCACGGTGCGGATGCCTAGTGCTGTCCTTGGCACTGTTTCGCGGAAGAGACTGGCAGCCGGAAGCCTCTGGCCCAGGTGCCAGGGTCCTGGTGAGGAAGGTGTTCATTGCAAACTTACTGGGCCTTGCTGGCCACGCTGTGTGCCGTAATTTCTCCTTCTTCGATGCGGCACCGGCTCAGTGACAGCATGCTTCATCGTTGTAAAAGCGCACACTCCACAGGCAACCAGCACAGGGATTGGGAGAAGTGTCCCAATTCCAAAAAAAAAAAAAAAAGAAAGAAAGAAAAAAAGCAGCAGCTTCTGCAGAGAGGAACCGTTTTCATTAGCTCTCTGAGGACCCTCTCTGGCAGGGGGCATGGCCATCCCACAAGGAAGTGGGGGCAGAGCAGGCAACCTGGGAAACAGGATGCCAAGACTGGGGAGCGGGGTGCTCAGGTGAGAGGGGGGGAGGGGCAGGGAACCCTCTCCGGCCTCTGAGACCTCCTGCCAGCCACACCCAGGCCCCAGTCTCCATTGTCCGGCCACCGAGGCCCAGCGGGCTGCCCTGTCCCTCCTCCCGCCCCTCAGAGGAGCAGGCCGGCCCCGTGCTCCCTTTTCAGGCTGTCTCCCAGGATTTCTTAGGAGATCCCGGCTCCTCAGTCTGCTGTCCAAGGGCTCTGCGTCCTTCCCTGTCAGGGAATTGCTGCCCCATGCCCCCCCCTCCCTGCCCCGAGCGCAGGGCAGGTGGGGTTCTCTCAGCTGAGGAGCCGAGGAGCAGCTGTCTGTCTCTCTTGCGGGGGTTTTGTGCTGGTTCTTCATCTTTCCCCGGGTTTGCCGCCCCAGATGATGGATATTCCATATGCGCCCTCTTCACCTCCTGTGCCTGGCAAGAAGCAATTTATCACTGAATTTTTAAAATCCTCATTAAGGCAAATTAAGGCAGCAAAGCTGGCAACAGAGGGTTTCTGGAAAAAAAAATAGTGTTCATGAAATATTTATTAAAACAGCCATTGTAATAAATATTTGAAAAGCAGTTATTAACGTTAAATCATATCAGTGTCAAGCATACGTTAGACACCGTCTGTTCTGCTAATTGAGTGTCAGGGTCAGACGAGCAGGTCGGCGTGGCAGCGTGTTCCTGCGCTCTGCCGGCTCCCGGGATCTCCAGCCAAGGCCGCTCCAGAACCGAGGTCACCCCGACCTGGGGCTCCCCCAGAACCAAGATCACCCTGACCTGGAGGGGCTCCCCCAGAACCAAGATGGCCCCAACCTGGAGAACCTCCCCCAGAACCAAGGTTGCCTCCACCTAGAGCTCCCCTAGAACCAAGATAACCCCAGGCTGGAGCTCCCCCAGAACCAAGATTGCCCCAACTTGGAGGAGCTCCCCCGAACCGAGGTCACCTGAGGAGCTCTTGGGAGCACGGCCTCTAACAGCTCCTGGTCCACCTGGAGGAAGAGACAGGGAGGTTGGAGCAGCGGGAACTTGACAAATCAGCCTTAGGAGGGAACTGCGAGGTCCCTGAAACTGGGAAGCGATCAGGCAAGTTAAAGATGTCTTCGGGCCGGGACCAGTTTGGCTCAGTGGATAGAGCGTCGGCCTGGGGACTGAAAGGTCCCGGGTTCGATTCCGGTCAAGGGCATGTACATTGGTTGCGGGCACATCCCCAGTGGGGGGTGTGCAGGAGGCGGCTGATCGATGTCTCTCTCTCACCGATGTTTCTGGCTTTCTGTCCCTTTCCCTTCCTCTCTGTGAAAAATAAATAAAATATATTAAAAAAAAAAAGATGTCTTCAGAGAGGAGAGCAATAGACTGAGCATTAGTTAATCGCAGGAAGCACTGATGGACCCGGGACTAAGCCCTGAGCCTGGCCAGGGTTGGCCTCCCCGCACCACGCTGGTTTTGTTTCTGTTTGTTTTGCTTTCCCTCTTCACGGATGCAATCTGCCTGTCCATCTGTGACCCGCCTGTCCCAGCGCCTCCAAACCCCACGTCTCCCCATGACAGGCACTGGGTGTGTTCATGAGAGACACAGCACATGCCCGTCTGTTTGACCGCAGTTGAGACTTCTCCCTAAATTGCCCTCTGCATGTCCTGCTCTTGATTTCGCCGGCCTCCATCCTGGCACATGTTTTCCCATTTCACACATTAACACATAACATGCTACATGTGCCAGGGCAAATACCTTGGCTACTTATTTGTCTTTTCCTTTAAACCAAAGAAATTGTAAAGGGGGAAATGCAGACAGCTCAGAAACTCTTCGCCCACAACCAACACTGCCATCTGACCCTGCTCCTTGGGCCTCATTGGTGGGGCTGCTGGCTCCTCCGTTCTGGCCACTGTCCCATGTGCCCCACCCTCTGCAGGGACATTGCTTCTTCGTCAGTTCCCAGTGTTCTCCGAGCTCCTCCTGGCCAGGATGCTGCTCTGCATGCCCTTCCCTAGGCCTGGAGTGCTTTTCTTGCCATCTTAGCAATAAGCTACCTTTTCCTCCTAAAATTCTCTGCTTAAATGCCTACTCCCAGGCTTCTCTTCCTCTGCTGGGTTTTGGTAGCTCCTCCTACTTGTCCTCAAACCTCATCCCAGCTGTCGTTCTCTGTCAGAGGGACGGTTGGACCCGTGCCTGCTTTCCCAACCTGCTCTGAGATCCATGAAGAGAAAGATGTCTGGGCCCACTTGAAACGTTAGCACCTGGCAGAGAGCCTGGCCATCCACAGAGCAGCACCGAGCAGGTGCTAAATAAATATTTGTTGAGCGAATACATTAAAGGAGGAAATTAATAGGTGGATCTCCTCACAACGGTGTTGCACCAACTCCTACACGTTGACTGCATAGAAACACGTATTTATAGATGACTGCGTTTATGAACCACTCCACACGCTGCTGCTTATTTAACACAGCGACCAAAGGATAGGCATGTCGCCATGCTCTTGTTCTGGTGAAAACAGGACTCGGTGGAGTTAGGTAATGTGTTTAGAGCCGCACAACCGCTCCAAAGCAGGTCCCAGGCTCATTGACTTCTGATTTCATTCTCTCTCCAGTACATCTCGCAGCTTCCTCTAAAGGTTAGCTTCCTCGTGAAACATCCCAGCGCAGAAGCCACAGCGAATATATGAATATAAAGGTTCGCTTTCCTGGTGCAATCCTTTCCTCCAGTCATTCCCTGTGACCACCACCCAAGAAAGAAACCTTCTATCTGGGCCGAAGGTGGGTTCTGTGCATCAATACGTACAAACACATGCGCAAGGCAGTGGTAAACATCGGATCTGGGAAGTGGAGCATCCGTGTGCTTAGGGCTGCCGCTCCAAGCAGACAGGCTCTGAGCAGGCTGCGAGGCGGGGGGCCCCCACTAAATGGATTCAGGTTACTGAGTCCCTAACAGTCCAAAGCCTGCAAGATGATATCCGCGTACCAGCAAACATAAAAATAATAGAGCTGTTCAAACCTGATGAGGGTGCAAAGCCAATTATTATTTTTCAATACAGTATAAGCAGAATGATTTGCCAATGGGGCAGGAGACTTATCCCATGAATTCCCGGGAGAACAGAATAAATGTTAATTCTATAAACTACAATCTCATGCAAAGCAAAGCGAGGAAATAAATCTGAATGTCAGGATAATAACAGACACAGTAAAATCAATATTGATTATTTTGAGAAAAAGGCAGTAAAAATGTTAAGTTCTCCGGCTAAAATTATACTAAAAGGCTGGAGTTTAAGCACAGGGCATGGCTCAGGGATGCATATAAAGCATTATGTGAGCATCAATACGATATTTTATTTCTCGTGGCGGCACGCTCTGCTTTATGGGAGGCTGCGGCTGCGTGGCTAGGACCCTCCGAAGCGGAAGGTGCGGAGAGGCCCGGCGGTCGCTATTCATTAGGATCTAGTGGGGCCGATAAATCTCTCGCCTTTGTGTTTGGCCCTGTCATGCGTCCCGTGGCTGGAGGGAGAATGATGGAGATCTATGCGTCCTTCACACTCAGGTGGGTGAGAAGAAGGAACCCAGAGCGGAAACAGCCAGGCAAAGAGGAAAGCGGGCTCCCGCTGAGATGATGTATCACACCAGGTGGTCCCACTGCTCGGCTCAGCTCTTGTCTCTGCAATGAGGTCTGGGCCGCCAGGATGAGGAAACCCTCTCCCCCTGGAGACTGGCTGGCCCCGGGGAGAGGAAACTGAACACCAAGCGGAAGGAAAAGGCGAGATCATTTCGTTTTATTTTGAAAGAGACCGTGGCCTAAGCAGACGAGGCAACGAGAAAACGCGTTTCAATGAAGTCTAGCGGCACCATGTTCCCTGGGAGGAGTGTTCTCTGTTCTTCACCCTGCAGTTCCGAGAAGGGGGTCGGGGAAAGGCTGAGGAAGAGCAAAGGGTGTAAAGGGTGCATTTCCAGGGGAGGGAGAAAGCGAGAGGGAGATGCTTAAACAGTGGGAGTCCCAGAGAAGTGGGCTGGCAAGGTGAGTCCTGTCCCTGCTTCTGCATAGTTTCTGACCCCAGGCAGCCCATTACTCATCTCACCCTGCTCCCCATCCTCTTCTGTAAAGGAAGGGGGGAGGGGAGGATGGGAGGATGCTGCCAGCTCCTTCACCCCAAGGCCCAGGAGGCTCCGATGCTCTGGAACCACCATGATCTGCCCTCACCTGGGCGCTGGGCCTCAGTGATGTTCCTTCCCCTTTATTAAATCTGTTTTTAATGTTGTCAGTTAAATTTCTACCAGGAGACTAGATGCCTGTGATGATAAACCGTACAACATAGAGCAGCTGATGATGCAAATAAACCGTCCCTGGCCCCACCCTTACCAGCCTCTAGTCCCCATCCCACCTTAGCCCCTTCAGGCCAATGGATTTGAAAAAAATCTCAGAGCTCAGTCTCACTCATCCCCAGGGAATGATAGCCCAGTTTGGTGGGTCTGGGGTGGGACCCAACACCCCTCTTCTCCAAAGCTCCCCACATCTCTGTGACATGGAGCAAGGTGGAGGCCGTGTTTTAATTTAGGGCCTAACAGCAGCCTAGGACAGATGTCGGCAAACTCACTGGTCAACAGAGCGGCAAAATGTGGCTCACGAGCCACAGTTAGCCAACCACTGGCCTAGGAAATCAACTGAAACCTCCATTTCTTGATTTTTAAATTTTAGTCAATATCCATATAATAGGACTTCAATATTATGAATGGTGAGAATTTAAATTATTAATGCTCCCTTCTCTCACATGCAAGATCTCTCAATATTTGAATTTTTTTTATTGTTTTAAAAATATCCTATTTGATTACATTACATAGACTTACATCCTTATTTTTGCAGCATCAACTTCTGATGGCATCTGCTGCATATTCTCTGGTGATGGTGAGGGTATTAAAGCCCGAATTTGCTCTTTTTTCCTTTCCTTCCCTTCTCTGCCCTGCCCCTTCTCTCGCATCTACACAGCTAATCCATCATTTCCAGCCTGGTCTGTGGCGAAAACAAGGATTCTGATTTTTGTCCATGGATTTTTCTTTAAAAGTTTAAGACTAGCCCTAGCTGGTTTACCTCAGTGGATAAAGCGTCAGCCTGCAGACTGGAGGGTCCTGGGTTCGATTCCAGTTAAGGACACATGCAGGCTTGATCCCCAGTGTGGGGTGTGCAGGAGGCAGCCGATCAATGATTCTTTTTCATCATTGATGTTTCTCTCTCCCTCTTTCTTCCTCTGTGAAACCAATAAAAATATATATTAAAAAAGTTGAAGACAAATAGTAGTAAATAGCATTTACATTATTGTAACCATGAAAAATATTGCTCAGTGCCTGGCAACAAAGAGGCCGGGGCTTCCATTTCCCTCTCTGTGGGAGCACCCTCCGAGAGACTGTTCCCAGAGCCCCAGCCAAATAGACTCTTTTTCTCAGACCCTGTCACTTGCTTAAAATCATACCTAGTTTTGCATTGTTCCTAATGTAGAACGTGAATTTCTTGTACAATATTTTTTTTCATGGTAATTAATTAACTTTCACTTGGAACATTGCCTTTGTCATGCCTTCAATTATTTTTCAAACTCTCAATTACACTTTCTACCCTCAGAAGTCCCCATTTCTTCCTGCTCACCCCCATTCCAAAGCTTCATCCTCCATCCTTCAATCCACTGGTTCTCAACCTTTCTAATGCTGTGATTCTTTAATTCAGTTCCTCATGTTGTGGTGACCCACAACCATAAAATTATTTTCATTGTTACTTCATAACTGTAATTTTGCTATTGTTAACAAATCGTAATGTAAATATCTGTGTTCTCTGATGGTCTTAGGCCACCCTGCTAGCAGTTCTCACAGAAACCGCTGCTGTAGAGCCTAATATGCAAATTAACTATTACTCCACTACACCACAAGCCACACCCACAAGCCAGTCAGGAGCAAGTATGCAAATTAACCCAACCAAGATCACTGTGGCCACCGAGTGAGCAGGAGGCTTGGGTTTCCCCAGCAATGGAGGAAGCCAAGCTTTCCACACACCCTGGCAGGCCCAGGCCTCCACTCAAGGCTACAAAGTTTCAATTATAGAAGATAAATAAATCTCAGATACCAAGGCCTCCGTTTGGGTCACTGGGTAGCATGGCCAGCCTGAAAACCACAACAGGCCCTTCTCCCAACCCACCCCATGCTCCAAGGGAACCCGCACCCTGATCTGGGTCATCCTTCAGGGAAAACCAGCCATATGGACAAAGATGGCTGCCCTCAGTTGGATAAAAGATGGCCAGCAGGGGAGGGCAGTTGGAGGGACCAGGCTTGCAGAGAAGGGCAGTTAGGGGGGACCAGGCCTTTAGGGGAGGGCAGTTAGGGGCAAACAGGCTGGCAGGGGAGCAGTTAGGCATCAATCAGACTGGCAGAGGAGTGGTTAGGGGATGATCAGGCTGGCAGGCAGAAACAGGGGAAATCAGGAAGGCAGGTAGGCAAGCAGTTGGGAGCCAGCAGTCCTGGATTGTGAGAGGGATGTCTGACTGCCCCTTTAGGCCCAATCCTACCAGGTGCGGGCCTAAACAGGCAGTCGGACATCCCTTGAGGGGTCCCAGATTTGAGAGGGTGCAGGCTGAGCTAAGGGACACACACCCCGGGAAAGGAATTTTGTGCACTGGGCCTCTGGTCCTATCTAATAAAAGAGTACTATGCAAATTAACCATTACTCTGCTATACCCACAAGCCACACCCACCAGCCAAATCATGAGCGAGTATGCAAATGAAACCAACCAAGATGGCTGCCGCCACTGAGTGAGCAGGAGGCTTGGGTTTCCCCAGCAATGGAGGAAGTCAAGCTTTCCACATACCCTGGCAGGCCCAGACCTCCATTCAAGGCTACAAAGTTTCAATTATAGAAGATAGATAAATCCCAGATATCAGGCCCTCCACTTGGATTGCTGGGTGGCACAGACAGCCTGCAAACCACCACAGGCCCCTCGCCCAGGCCACCCCACACCCCAAGAGAACCCCCACGGTGATATGGGACACCCTTTAGGGCAAACCAGCTGGCCCTCTCCCCCACCCATGCACCAGTCCTCTATCCTATCTAATAAAAGAGTTATATGCAAATTGACGATCACTCCAACACAGAAGATGGCTGCCCCCATGTGGACACAAGTTGGCCAGCAGGGGAGGGCAGTTGGGAGGGACCAGGCCTGCAAGGGAGCACAGTTGAGTGTGATCAATCCTGCAGAAGAGAGCACTTAAGGGTGACCAGGCTGGCAGAGGAGGGAAGTTGGAGGTGACCAGGCCTATGGGGAAGGGCAGTTGGGGGGGACCCAGACCTGCAGGGGAAGGCAGTTAGGAGGGACCAGTCCTACAGGGAGGGCAGTTAGGGGTGACCAGACCTTCAGGGAGGGCAGTTAGGGGCAAACAAGCTGGTAGGGAGCAGTTAGGTATCAATCAGGCTGGCAGGGGAATGGTTAGGGGATGATCAGGCTGGCAGGCAGAAGCAGTTAGGGGCAATCAGGAAGGAAGGCAGGTGAGCAGTTGGGAGCCAGCAGTCCTGGATTGTGAGAGGGATGTCTGGGAGTGATTAGGATTGGGCCTAAATGGGCAGTCAGACATCCCTAAGGTGTCAGATTAGAGAGGGTGCGGGCCAGGCTGAGGGACACCCCTTTCCCTGCCCCCCGTGCACAAATTTCATGCACCAGCCTTCTAGTTTTAAAATATTTTCCTAACAAACAATGGTCTAGAAGTAAATTTTTTAGCACTTACATTTTTTAAAATATATTTTTATTTAGTCTAGAGAGGAAGGGAGAAGGAGAGATTGAAACATCAATGATGAGAGAGAATCATTGATTGGTTGCCTCCTGCATACCCCCTCCTGGGGATGGAGTCCCCAATCCGGGCATATGCCCTGACCAGGAATCCCATTGGTGACCTTTCAGTGCATGGTACAATGCACAACCAAGTGTGCCACACTAGTGACCAAGGCTGTGAGCTCATTTTTATGAAAAAATGGAGAAAGTATCTTCTTGCATCTCTCCTAGATGATTATGATGATGGTAATGATGATGCTGATGAAAGGTATTTTTTGTTTTCAAAATTATGACTTTTTCTTCCAAGTCCTTTACTTTGTTTGTTTGTTTATCTAACCACTTTCCTGCTTCTGGTTCTCATATTTCCAGCAATCCTTATTTGTATATTAATATTTAAGGAGGAATTATTGAGAATTCTAACCTTGGCTTCTGGGTGGCATGGGGCAGAACCATACAAAGAGTACCAACATGTTTAACTAAAGGTCTTAGCTTTCCACAATTTGTTCCACTTCTTTAGAAGACATTTCTCCCTTTTGTTTTCAGTTTGACTTTTCATTTTCTCCCTCTGCTGTGCCTGCTCACTCCCAGCCCAGACCTCATCGGGCTCCACGGGGCACGCAGGATCCCACCTCATCTGTTCGCCCCTCGGAGGGCTTTTGCTT
The DNA here is from genome assembly GCA_011751065.1 of Lasiurus cinereus. Lineage (NCBI taxonomy): Eukaryota > Metazoa > Chordata > Mammalia > Chiroptera > Vespertilionidae > Lasiurus > Lasiurus cinereus. The sequence goes on from JAAGEH010000417.1 coordinate 22,035,613, forward strand.
TCTGTTTCTAAGCAATGCACTGAAGTGCCTGTTTGTAAGCAACACCGCACACCCAAGCTCCTCTTCTCATAGCTTTTGCATATTATCTTTTTCCTTCCTGTACTTCCGTTTTAGTTGTTTCTTAGGAGGAAGTGGAGGCAAATGTGCGTGCTTCTAATCTACCATTTTAACCCTAGCAGAGTACTTTAAGATGCTAAGTTATTGCTAGATAAAAGGTCCTCAGCCCCAATTCATCCTTCAGTCTTCTGAATTTATGTTCTGGATAAGACAGCTATCTGAGCAAGAAAACATTTTCTGGACCCAATAGTTGGGTAGCCAAAGAATATTATCCTCATCTAGATAAAACCTAGTCAAGGACCAGTGGTTTATATCCTTTGTGATAGGCACACTGGTCATAAAAGCCCAATCTCAGAGAGCCAGGCAGAGTCCGATGCACCTCTCGGATGATCTGGTAATAGCTACTCATTTCAACAATGAGGAAGCCGCAGCTCAGAGAAATGAACCTGCCCAAATCATTCAGCCGATGAACCTACCGCTCCTCTCATTCCATTGTTCTTCACGTAATTCCACCCTTAATTTTCATTAAATTGGTGTTGATTGGAATATAATTCAGATCTTTTAACGCGTAGTTAAAAGGCTGTAACGAGTAGACATAGATCAAAAAGGACAAATGCGATCAGACTCGAGAACCGCAACACCTAGCAGCGACTTCAGGACGAAGCTCCCGCTATTTTAAGACATTTCTGTGAGGACCAGCTGGTGGACTCATGTTTTCTCCCTGGCATGTTGGGGATCCGGTGCAGAGTTAGTACTGGTCATGGCCCCACCAGAGCGAAGCTGGGTGGCCCAGAGGTCCTGGCGATGTCAGGGGGAGCACCGTGCCTGAAAAAAATGACTCCAGGGGGTACCTCCCCAAGCAGGTGGCTGGTCACATCATGCCAGGGGTGCCAAGTATCCCTGGAGGTTTTCTCTGAGGGAAAGTGAATGTGTGTTATTTACAAAGCAAATGATCTGAGTCGGTTGGAGATTATATTTCTTTTTAAGTCAAAGAAAAAAAAAGAAAGAAAGAAAGAAAAAAAGACGATAATGAAGCCCAGCCCAGGCCCGGCTCCCATAAAAGCTGATGTAAAACAGATTTACGACGGGGCACCGCTGGGCTTTTATGTGCGGCTGAGCTTCCGAGGGGGGCGCATCCATCTCGGAGGAAGCGGGAGTGAGTGAGATTTAAAAGGCAGCCTTTCTTTGTTCCATAATAGGTTGAACACTTCAGAGTAAAAAGAATCAAAAGGTGTTAAGCGTGATATTTATAATGGCAACATTGCACACCTATTTTGGTAATAAGCTTTAAGTACTTAAGACGTAGAATCATCTTATATTTCACACGCGAGGCTGTGTCCCGTTCTTTGTAAACGTGTCACACGGGATGGATGTCAATGCAGCTGGCACACACATGGCTGTGGAACCCGAGAGATGATGTCCAGGGCCTTCGTTAGCTGAGTGCTCAAAAGGCCTTAAATTCTCGGGATGGTTCCGAAGGCATGGAAATGGATTATTTCACAGAAGACAGGAGTTTATCTACATAATCAGAAAGCCCTGGGGAGTAATTACAATGTTTATTTCGCCTTTCAGAAGTTGTTTGTATGTCATGAAATATTCAGAAATTGAACACACCCAAAGAATCCCCCTCCTCACCTGTGTTTTGGTCATCATGCCAGCAGAGTCAGAAACATCCCTGAGAGTTTTCGCAAGAAGGCCATGGCTTTATAGGTGCAGTTAGGAGTTGTTAGGGAGTTCTCAAGGTCTTGGAGGAGTTGTCACCACCACCTTTGGACAACATGGTTTTCACCCAGATGACTGGGAGGCGAGCAGGGGTGGTTGAGTGCAGCCAGAGAATGGAGAAGTGCCACTAATGTGACCAGGTGGGAGGAGAGGCCCCAACATTGTACTCATATCAGGAAAGAAGGGCCGAAACCGGTTTGGCTCATGGATAGAGCGTCGGCCTGCGGACCGAAAGGTCCCAGGTTTGATTCCAGTCAAGGGCACGTACCTTGGTTGTGGGCACATCCCCAGTAGGAGGCGTGCAGGAGGCAGCTGATCCATGTTTCTCTCTCATCGATGTTTCTAACTCTCTATCCCTTTCCCTTCCTCTCTGTAAAAAATCAATAAAATATATTAAAAAAAGGGGGGAGGGGCGGGGGGGAGGAAAGAAGGCCAGGAGCTTCCCAGATGTACCTACGTGAGGAGCTGCCGCAGACTCTAAAGCAGGTTAGGCTAGAGGAGGTGAGGATGCGTTTTGGAGTCAGATGAGGACAGTGAAGCTTGTAGAGAAAGCTGAGACGAGAACCATGTCTCGGTCCATATCGAGTACAAAATAATTAGGGGAGACAGCGAAGAAGAGAGGCGAAGACGTGCAGAGAGGGAAAGTTGATTAATTTCCCCACGTCTGGTGTGAAAAGTTCATCAACTGAAAAGCCAAGAGTGCATGAATAACTAGGTAACAATGCACTTCACTGTCACGGCGGCTTCCTTAATTCATTCCTCCCCACCTCCTCCCGGCTGCTGTCTTAGATGTATCATACGAATGTACATATTTTTTTGCATCTCCGTGGATCTCAGAGTTCCTTTTTGAACTCCCGGGGAGGGTCAGTGACAAGTCCCCGCGGTTAGACAGAAGAACTTAGCACAGAGCAGCGGGTCAGACTCTCCTGGGCATGCGCTGGCCCCCTGCGCAGGGGCAGAACCGTCTACGAGCTCCAAGGTCATGTTGAGGGCCTCGGTGATCTCTGCACACCCGAGAGGGAATATGAGTTAATATTTTCGGCTTTTTTTTTTTTCTCTTTCTGTAAGAATCTTCAGTGCACTAAGCTTTTAGTTTTCAACAAGAGCCACACATGTATATTAATAAATATGTATGCTTACAATTTTGCATAAATTTCATGCCCTCTTCCTTCCTTGTCAGTCATGGACCCAGTAATAGCAGCCGTGGGTATAAGAACAACGTATGCATTTTTATGGCCACATCCTCGTTTTCTGGAAGATTTCTGCAGAGAGAAGAGAGCTGTTAGCTCTCAATTTATGTGGATGTTTCTCCAGGGTGAGCCAAGTCCAGATGTTCGGAACACCAAGCTGAGCGCACATTTGGCAGCTCTCTGGGTTTTGTTCGGTGGGCACAGCCCTGACCCTCAGGAGCCTGAGACGCGTTGATCTAAGCCTGTCCAGTTCCAGCCCCGAATCTCTCACCCGATCACCCCCAGGGTTCACCCCTCATCCGTTCACGACTGGTCTCTCTTTTGCTCTGTGCCGTGTAAGTGATCTCCCGCTTAGGTTGTTCCTCACCCCCCTCCCCGGCCTCCCAGAAGCCTCCCTGCACACTCTCTGCAGTGTAAATGACAGGGGGAATTTCATTAGAGCGATGGAATTTAATTATCCATTTTTAGAATTGAGCGAGGATGCAAGGCTAACAGCTCAACACTTGCCAGAGGCGCCTGGGGGACCATCTTCTGAAGACGAGTGTGCTCGGCGGTGTTCAATGCCCGGGTTTTCATGCTTCCTCCGCAGCCCTTCAGAGATGCAGCTCCGTCCCCCCACTGCCAGGCTCACCTCACACCCTGCTGGGTTCTGAGCCCGGATCCTGCGCAGAGAAGCCCAATCATTAGATCTCGCCAAAGGCTTTATTTTGATCATGTTTCCATTTATCTTGTTTTTGTCGCTTACTCTTTATTCCCTCTCGTACAGGCGACCCGGCCAGTTTATTGCCTTCTTCAATCACGGAGTGCTCTGCCTCTTTGAGTTATTTTTTAAAGTTGGACGAGCCAGGTGGAGGAGGGAAAGAGAACCGTTTCAGCTTCGCCCCCGTTTGAACCTAGTGCCTGCGCCCCTCCCTCCCCCTGCAGAAGTGGGAGGCTGTGTGCTGTGTGAAGCCACCTTCAGGCCTGAGTGGGGGGGATGGAGAGCTGCCAGGGGCCTCTGGCCGGGGATGCCGCCCTTGGAAGCCTCTCTTCCCCAACTTCCTGGACGCCCTTGGGGTGAATAATTCATGATATGGAGGCACAAGGGGCATTTAAATGTGAAGAAACATGTCCAGGTTTTCTTTGGTTTGCTCCTTTCTCCTTGACATCTGGTTTGATTTACCTAACGTTCAAGCTTTGGAATATTCCAGGACCCAGGGAAAAGAAAGAACCTTGGCATTTTCCAGAATCTCTTTCCCCAATATCTTCCTCTCCCTTCTGACAGTTGGGAGAACTTGCCGTTTTATAGCTCAACGTCCTACACTCTCTCCTGAAGTCCAGGTGTGTCTCCGCTCTGAACCCACATGTCCATTTGAGTGCCTAAAGGCCTCTCAGATTAAACATTTCTCAGCATCTTGATTCCCATCCCCTAAACCTATTTCTGCCCCAGTCTTTCTTATTTTAAGTGGTGAGAACACCATTGATTTAGTTGCCCCAGCCACTATATTTAATTACTTAATTGAGGCTGTCTCCTTGCTTCCCCTTTTTCTTAATTGCATCACCCTAAAAATAAACTCAAACAGCAAGTTCTACCAACTCTCTAGCAAAAACAAACCAAAAAAAAAAGCATCTTCTTTTAATCTCTACTGCTATCCTTCTAGTCTCAGCTACCATAAACTTTTATTGGACTTCAAGATCCTCTCATCTCTCTTGCTCACTCATCTATCAATCAACTAGCTACCTAAATTTAAAATAGGGTATAAAAGAACATTTTCTGTGGGTTAATAAAGCATAAAAGAGCACAGAATAAAAAGTGCACTTCACAATCTGGTACCGCATCCATAACAAATAGCAAATAAAAAAAAAAACAAAACTAAATGACCTTTAGGCCAAACCATATGCAGTTGCCAATGTTTTTTTTAAATCATTTTGACCTCCAAAAGTAGCTTTTTAATATGGTTTGACCTATTGGGTTCTTAGTTCTTATAAGCTCTTTTAAATATTTTGCAATGTATATACATGCAAATAAATACAAAAAACTGTAACTTCTGCACACCTCTCCCAATCCCCATTTTATACAAAAAGCAACAACCTTTACAATCTGGTTTGTACCAACTCTTTTTTTCCCATTTAATAATATATTTTGAAGCTATTTTGTTGACTGTAAGTAAAGAGTGTCTTTAATTTTAATGATGGTTTAACAGTCCTATTATATAGATAGACCCTTCTCAATTCACCTTCTCTGCTCTTGACAGACACTTGGGTTGTTTTCAATACTTTTTTCATTATACAATGCTACAATGAATAGCCTTGTACACACCTTGCTCCATAATAACAAAACTCTTAGCTAAGTTATTTTCTGTTACTCTACTCTTTCTCTAACCCATTCTTTAACAACGAAGGTGATCTTTTAAAAACATAATTCATGCCTGGTGGGTGTGGCTCATTTAGTTGCGGGTCATCCCATGTACCAAGAGGTTGCCAATTTAATTCCCTGTCAGGGTACATGCCTAAGTTGCTGGTTCAATCCCCAATGGGGTGCGGAGTGGGGGGGTGCAGGAGACAGCTGATCAATGATTCTCATCATTGATGTTTCTATCTCTCTTTCCCTCTCCCATCCTTTCTCTTTAAAAAAAGTCAATAAAAACGTATTAAAAATATAATTCAAACCATGCCATCCTTATGCTTAAGATCCTTCAATTACTTGTTTAAAATACAATCCCCAATGTCATGACAAGTGTCCAGGGCCCTAAGTGATTTAGCTTCTGCCAAGATCTCCACGCTCAACCTGTCCCCCTCCCCCATCTCACCAGTCTCCAGCCTCCTCTGAGTCTACCCTGCAGGGCCTCTGCCTGCTCCCTCTTGGATCCTCACAGTGCAGTCCCTCTGCATTTAGACTTTAGATTCATGCGGCGGTGTGCTGATGAGCGTTCACTAGCCAGCTCTCTGGAGGAGAAGAAGCCATTGTGATATTACACAGCAGTTGCTAATTGGTGTAAATACTCTGCCCTACCTCCTTAAAGCTGCTAATGTGACACCAAAGTGCTCGCAAAATTGTGTAAATCTTAACATTGTTTTCTGAATTGGTAGCCAGCCCTCCCATCACGGTGCTTCGGAGATTGCTCTTCCTAAACACCTAATTTAAAGTAGGCCCTCATCACTCTTAAATCCTCTTTTCTCTTCCACTTCAACCATTATCACTACCAATCTCATCTTTTCTTGTTCAATTACTTACTTGAGTGGAGTTCCAGGAAAGCAGAGACCTTGTTTGTCTTCATCAAGGTTCCTATTTCCTGGGTGTAGATTGCTACCTGGAAAATAATATGCACTCAGAAAATGTAGAATGGGTGTGTGAATGAATGGATTCCAGTCACTGATGAATTTCCAGCCTAACTTCGACGCCAAAACTTTAAACATTGTTCTTCCTAGTTTCCTACCGAAGTGTGTTCCAAAACTCTGATGTGACTCTCTCATATGACCAGCCACAGTTCAGGTTTGTTGGTGGGTGATAACTGGTTCCTTGATTGCTTAAACTCCAAACCTCCCTGACTCTGCCTCCACTGCAGCCTCTGTCCAAGGTACCACCTCCAAGTAGAAGCCATTTTGGTTCCCATTTCTGTGCCTTTGCATGTAATACTCACCTACTCCTCTTTGAATATTTCCTCTTTCCTCCCTTTTTAATTATCAGTCCTTCACAGTCCAATTCAAATCCCACTTCTTTCTGGAAGACTGCTCCTTGCTCTTCAACCCTTATAGATATTTTTCTGCCTGAACTTCTATTCTATCTACAGTTGAGAAAAATGTCAACCCTTGACCTAAACACAGAGGGTGCACTTAAATATCCATTGTATATCTGGTGATGTTAACAAATTAATATTAATTTTCTTATGGGTTTTATAGAATGTTCTTCTTTTTGGAAGGAATAGGTTAGAAATATTTAAGAATGAAATGTAATGATGCCTATAATTTACTTGCATGTTATCTTTGATAGGGTGTGAGAAAGAGAGAGAAATCGAGAGAGAAAGAACGGGGGGGGGATGTTAATAATTGTTGCTTCTAAATGAAGAGTGTGTAGATGTTCATTGTTATATTATTTTCTGCTATTTCCGTAGGCTTGAAATTTTCAAAATAAAATGTTGAGAGATAAATGATGCATTGGAAATATAAATTAGGCTTTAACACATATAGTTGTCGACCCCACCCATGAAAACCTACCGATTCTGAGCCAGCAGATCTAGGTGTCTAGGTCCAGGTGCAGGTATTTTTGTACAATTCCACAGATGACTCTAATGTGCAGTGTCTTATGTCTGGCTTCCTGGAAATCTGGCTGAGGCTACGCACTTCACTGGGGAACAGCCCTCAAACAACCCTGAAAGCAGGACAGGGCAATGGACAAAACCTGTGCAAAGATGTGTGCTCAGCTGGAGACCAACTTCAAGCTGAGTTACCCACCAACACTTTGTCAGGGGCCCAGAGGCACTATCCATTGGGGGACCCAGGCAGGACACCTGCAAGCCTACTGCATGCAACCCGAGTGTTGAGAAGAACCACGCCTTTGAAAGCAGCCCAGGTTAGAAATGTACTGCTTCTTATTTTGTGTGTCTTACTTCAGTAACTTGAGGGCAGGGACTGTGTCTTCTACAGAGCTTAGCACAGTGTTAGGCACATTATAAACAACTGCTAAATTCTTGCTGGCTAATGGACATGGCTTATCTCCATACTCTAATAGAAGCACCTGTCCAGACCACTACAGAAATTTGCTTCGGAGAGAAGATTCTTTGACTCTGGTGAGGAGAATGTAGGATGAACTGTAGAAGATAAAAGGAAATGGTTTATCATTACACAAAACTTCCTTATCTAGCTGCCAGCTCTCTCTTATTCTCTGCTCTGTATCAAACACTGTATTCAGAGCAATACCTATTATCTTAACGGGTGTCTCCTCAAAAGCAAACCTAAAGAATTCAAGTACAAATACATAGTTTACTTGGGAGGTGATTTCAAGCCACTTCCCTAGGACAGTGGGGACAGAGATGGGAAAAGGAGCACAGCCAATACTTGAAATCATCAGAAAGGTGGCACCATGGGTGCCCACAGCTTAGACTCCTGTGAAATGCTGGGCTCAGTGTGGAATTGGCTTTTTTTAAACCCCAAAAGGTAGGGAGTTAAGATATTTATATGCTAATAACATCAGTCATTGCTTGAGGGCTATTCTTGTGGGGTGGGGAGGCCTTGAGTCCCTGGCTTCTCCTGCCAACCCTTGGTGAAGGCAGAGCAGTCTCCAGCCACAAAAGAAGGCCCGCAGGCAAAACAACACAGAAACCTAACCCTGGTGTGGGGAGAAGCGGCAGTACTCATCTCCTATCTGCCTGACATCCCTTGAAGAGCAGCAATGATATCCTCATTTGCAGACAGGAAAGGGATCCTGGGAAAGGTCTAGCGGCTCCCAAGCATTGCCTATTGAGTAGCTGGCAAAGCAGAATTGGAACATAGATGCCCTGTCCCAATGGTCTGTGTTCTTACATCTGCCTGAAACAGTCCCAGGACATGGAGCGGCAACGTGGATGCTAATAGAGACTTGAGTCGATGGTGATCACATGATTGCTCCTGGCTGGTCTAGGATGTTGGCAGCTCTCTTTAGTCCAGAGCTCAATGGTGAATAAAAACCCACCAGGGCTGAAACTGGTTTGGCTCAGTGGATAGAGCGTCAGCCTGTGGACTGGGAGGTCCCAGGTTCCATTTCGGTCAAGGGCATGTGCCTTGGTTGTGGGCACATCCCCAGTGGGAGTTGTGCAGGAGGCAGCTGATCGATGTCTCTCTCTCATCGATGTTTCTAGGTCTCTGTCCCTTTCCCTTCCTATCTGTAAAAAATCAATAAAATATATTAAAAAAAAAACAAAACACCAGGGGTGAGTAATTTGGAAATGGGCTTAGAGGAGCGTGCACCCTACTAACTTACAAAGGTCAGCCTATCTAGAGAACCATCCGTGCAGTAGGCAGCTGCACTGAGTGATTTTTCTGGAACAGCCTAGGCTCTAAGAACACCTGTCCTTTCCCTGTCGGTCACAGCTCTAGCCTGGGTGAATTTCCAGTGACTGCCTCTCCAGCCTCACATCAGCAAAGTCCCCCGCTCATGTTGCTCTGCATCTCCACCAGCTCTGCAGGTGCCCTGACAGTTCTCTTTCAGAGGGGCAGCCCAGCTGTGCTGACGGAAGGCTTGTGCAATTCAGAAGCACAAGAAAGAAACCCAAGGTGAAGGGGCTGAGGTTGGAAAGGAAAGGCAGCCTTCAAGTTAGCTGATCGGCCTCGCAGCACTGGCTGCAGAGCATTTCCATTGCAGGCCTTCTGTGCTCACAAGAGTGTTCACGAGGCTGAGACTCTCCTGATTACCGTGGTCTGGTTCCCCAGGTATAGATGTCTAGCCACCATGTGGGCCAGTCCCAGGGCACATTTGCATGAAAGGCTATGACCAATACATCCATCCCTTTTGGTGTTTGCCCAGTCATCTGGGGGCACAGCATCTCACTGGGGCTAGAGCTGGGCTATGCAGATCTGAGTCAGGAAAAAGGTGGTTGATGTCTCCATTGCCACGAAGTTGTGGCAGAGAGAACCTCCTGGAAAACTGTAAACTCGGAGTGTTTAAGACAAGGTTGGCCCAGCTGGCGTGGGTCAATGGTTTCGTGTCCACCTATGAACCAGAAGGTCACGGTTTGATTCCGGGGCAGGGCACATGCCTGAGTTTTGTGGGCTTGATGCCCAGTAGGGAGTGTGCAGGAAGAAGCTGATGTTTTTATCTCTCTCTCCTCCTTTCCTCTCTGAAATCAATAATATCCAGTATAATAAAGAGCTAATATGCTAGTAGACCAAACAGCCAAAGAACCTTCCTGACGTCCTTCCGGGTGACTTACTGGACGAAGCTGTGGCTTCAAGGACTGGCCGAAGCTTCGAGGGGATGCGAGGGCTGAGACCCTTGCACAAATTTTGTGCACTGGGCCTCTAGTGTGTGTATGTGTGCGTGTGTGCGTGTGTGTGTGTGTGTGTGTGTGTGTACACACACTAGTATATAGGCCTTGAGGTTAATCCTAGCCAGGGTAAGTAGGAGCAGGAATTTGGATTATAAGTTATCTAAAATTTCTTCCCAATTTTATGGTTCTACAATTCTATATAGCTCAAGACAAAGAATGATTTTTATCCCTATATGTAAAATAAATTTGAGAAACATCCTATATATTTTTATATATTCATTTATAAATTATGTTTTATTGTCCTAACGTGTTGCTTACATTATAAAACTCATACATACAGATTTTCAAAGGGAGACATTACTTATACATAGACAAGCTAATATTTTCTTCTAGGCTCCTGTTGGGTAAACTTACACCCCCCGTGAGGGGCAGCTTGATAGTTTGGAGACCTCTGCGCTACACACAATGCTTCCTTTCTCTGTTTCACCCAGTGCAGCTTCGCAGGCCCAAAGGGATTGGGACAGAACCAAATCTCCAGGTGGGCAGTTTACAGAGCCGTTCCAAGTACAGGCGCTGTGGACTCAGAGTCACCTAGTTTAAATCATGGCTTCTCTAATTTCTAGCCAAGTGACTTCACATCGGATACTTTATTACACAAACCTCAGCTCTCTCACTTGTGAAATGAACCTAGTTCTAATAATAGTACCCAGCCCAGACAGTGTGGCACAGAAAAGGTCACTATTAGATTCCGCTTCAGGGCACATACCCAGGTTGTGGGCTCAATACCCAGTAGAGGGGTGCATGAGTCAGCCTATCAGTGATTCTCTCTGATCACTGACATTTCTCTCTCTCTCTTCCTCTTCCTTCCTCTCTGAAATTAATAAAAATATATTAAAAATAATAATAGTGCCCAACTTGCGAGGCTGCTGGGACAAATGGAGATAAAGCATGTAAAATGCTCAGTATCATACTCATAACAAGGATTCTTCACATATGCCACTGAGATTTGAAGATTGATCTACACTGTTTCCCCATCAATCGTCTCCTTCCCTAGCATATAGTTAATTGTGCTTTCGTGGGAAAGTCCACACATCTCAGTGCACTAAAGCTCCCAGCTACAAAGCTGGTTGTGCCTGGGCTGAGGCGACTGCTGCTTCTCCCCGAAGGCCTCAAGGCCCCTAAAAAGTGCCTCTGGGACAAGTTCCCATGGAGGTGCCTTACGGTGTGGCCCCATCATGGAATTCAGTGCTGTGGGAAGACCTAGGAAAAGATTCTCCTTATAGGAGATTGCTCAGAAACAGAGAGGAGGGATACAGCGTGCCCTGATTTTGGAGATGGCCTGAGAGGTTCTTGTGCCTCTCTTCCTAGACATAAAGCTGCTCCTTCTCATTATCTTCCTTTTGTTGTTGTTTTTAATCCTCACTCAAGGATATTTTCCCATTGATTTTTATTTTTTTATTTAATATATTTTATTGATTTTTTACAGAGAGGAAGGGAGAAAGATAGAGAGTTAGAAACATGGATGAGAGAGAGACATCGATCAGCCGCCTCTTGCACGCCCCCTATTGGGGATGTGCCCGCAACCAAGATACATGCCCTTGACCGGAATCGAACCTGGGACTTTTCAGTCCACAGGCCGATGCTCTATCCACTAAGCCAAACGGGTTTTGGCTCCCACTGATTTTTAGACAGAGTGGAAGAGAGTGAGAGAGACACAGAGAGGAATATTGATGTGAGAGAGACACATAGATTGGCTGCCTTATTCACTGAGGCAAACCAGCTTGGGCTCTTTTTTTTTTTTCTTGAATACAGTGTATTTCATATTTTCGGGAATTTTTCTCCTCGCTGAGATTTAAAAAATAAGAGGTGGAACTGTATTAGTTTTGTGACATTGGGGAAATCATTCATCTGAGTATCAATTTATTAATCTGTACTGGGCATATAAATTAGAATAAAAATGGGTGATGGAAGGAAAAGTGCTGTGTATATATTTCCCTACACATGTAAGGGACTATTTTTGGTGTTTCCTTTGAGGGGAGATGGTATGATAAAATTATGAACCACAAAACAGAAACTCTATTTCGAATCCCATGCCTCTATTGATCCTATCATTGAAAGATCCTATCATTTAGAGCGCATGCTAAAGCAAGAGCAATGAGGGAGAGAAGGAGAGCTCCCAATGTAATTTAAATAAGCAGACTCAGAATTAGAGGGAAGCAAAATGAAGGGTGAGGAATTTAACTATTATAATTCTGATCTATTGCGCCATCTAAAAAGACATCTATATGAACTCCTGTACAAGCAGCAATTACCTGGAAAATAAATGTAATAAGAATCTCCTACGTTGGCAGTAAAATTAACATTGCTGAATTTTAATTAATAGTCGAGCCTGGAAGAAATATATTTCTCCTTAGATAAAAAGAATGGCCTTAACCATGGAGCGAGCTCAGTGCTTTTGGTAGTTTTTTTTCTTCTCCTTAGCTTCCTGGAGGTTTTTTGTACTCCCTATAACACCGGCAAATTCTTGAGAGTGTGAGTATATTAGAATATAGCAGCTCACTCCACAGAAATGGTGAGCACTAGCCTCCTTTGTGGGCCTCAGTTTCCTCACTTAGAAGATGGTGGAAGGGTGTTGTGGGTGGGGCAGAAGTGGATCCATGACCTCTTGGTTCTTTTTACCTTTAATGCTCTTTGTGTTTGATCTGGACACACACTCCAGGCTTCTCTGTTTTCTGTTGGAAACATGCCCTCAATGGCGATAATGGCAATAGAACTGGGTGGGGGGGGTTTGCCAGGCACCGAGTGAGGAGCTTTGTGTTGTTAACTCTGGTCTTCATGGCAACCCTTTAAGGTAGCCATTATTTATGTGCCCATTTTATAGATGGGGAGACTGATGCTTGGCAAAACCTCACCCTTGGCCATCCAGATGGGGACCCAATGGCCATAACAGAGATGATAAAAATTACGTGTTTTCACTGCAACTATTAAGAACCCCAGTGCTGCTTTTGAGAATCAGAGAAATGTCCCACTTAGAGGACCCTTACACACAGCAGGGTCTCTCAGAAGGTCCATGAACCCCGTAACCTCCCATTCCCCTGTGGATTTGCTGTTCCTCCCAGTCCCATCAAAAGCAATGCAACTCCTTCCTTATTCTAGTACTTCAGACATTTTATGATCACCTTCGGTTATTTCTTCTTCTTTCTCTAGATTCCAGCATCCATCAAATTCCACTTTTCTATTACTTAATTAATTAAGTGATAATGTGTCAGATACTGCACGAGAAACTTAATAATAATGGCTCCTTAATTTATATAGTGCTTGAGGGTCCCAAAGGGCATTCACATGCATTATCTCATCTTTAATCTCCACAGAGGCCCCTTAAATGCATGATCGGTATTTTACAGATGAAAAGCTGAGGCTCAGAGAGGCCCACAGTCAGACAGGACAGAGGAAGATGTAAATGGAGCCCAGGGCTTCCCCACATGGAAGTCCAGTGCTCCCTGCAACATGCTTCTCCTCAGGATCTCCATATTTCCTCTTCATGTTTTATTTTCACAGTTTCTCCCAAAGTCTAAGTCCCATCAGTTCACCTCTGTTTCTGTGATAGCTTCGTAGCTGGGGTCCTGGATTTCTGTCTTCTTCATTCAACCCAGATTTAAGCTCTAATTCCTTGCTTTGAACCCTACATGAATTCCTTTTGGCTTAGATCTAAGTTTCACTCTTCACTGAATCTTCCCAGGTTCTCCATAATCTACAATTACTCTACAATTACAAGTGCATGTCTGCCTTCCACTCTTAGCCTGTAGGTCTTCTTATCATCCTCCAAGTAGAGCAGCCCACTGACTGTAGTGAGCTATTGAAGATGTGCTCACCAGCACCTCTGGTTCATCATTACATCTCCAGCATCTGGCACCAGGCCATGCAGATGGTAGGCACTCAACACCTTGAACAAATGGTTATGATCCTTTATATTCTACTAGTAGCCCTGCACAGGAATCCCTGCGCCATAGGTCACTGCCGCCCTCCTGTAGCTCTCCGCTGCTGCCCCATCCTCCTGTAGCCCCCCCCACCTAGCTTGCCGCCTTCCCCCTCCTGTAGCTCTCCGCCTCCCGCTTGCTTGCTGCCCTGCCCCCTCCTGTCGATCCGTGATCCGGTTGTTACGCTGTCGGTCTTTATGCCTCATGGAGTAACAGATAATTAGCATATTCCTCTCTTATTATATAGGATTCTCATCACTGAAGTCTCAATTCTTAGAGGCCCGATGCCAGCACATGGGGATAATCCTAAGTTCTAGTTAATACTTAGAGTCTATATCTTTGCTATTCAAAGTGTAGACCAGCAAGATAAGCAGCATCACCTGGGAGCTGGTAAGAGCTGCAGGATCGTCGGGAACCTCGGGCTTCATTAAGATCTGCATTTTAACGAGGTAGTTGGTATGCACATTAGGTTTCGAGGAACATTGGACTGAAAGCTCCTGATGAAATGGGCCAAGCAGAAGCTTTACTTCATAAACGCCCAGATTTGAATCCCAGCTCTGCCACTCATTAGTTATGTGACCGCGCGAAGAAACTTGTAAAATCCACCGGGCCGCTGTTTCCTTAACACCAAATGAGGATCGTAATAGTTCACCAAACATGAGTGAGGCCTTCTGTATGCATCCTTACTCATTATCACAAGCACATAGGCTGTCCTTATCCCATTGTAGAGCTCAGAAAACTGAGGCTGCGTGGTACTAGCCACGTGACACCACACATCCTCTGGCAGCATTGCAATTCAAACTCAGTTTGATGATGCGTGTCATTTGTACTCACTCCGCCATTCTGTGCTCTCTGTCGTCAGGTAGATCACCTGTTGCGAAGACCAGAGAGGATTCAGGCTGTTATGTGCTTGGAGGCCTAGCAAAGCTGCATACGAATGTTAACAGGCATTAATTGCGTTACTACTTGGAATTCTATTTGCTTTAAATATTTTCCTTTGTTTCCTGGAAGTTAATGGTGTCCGTCTTTATTGTCTGGGTCGCTGATGAATTTGAGGTATCACTTCTTGTCACAAACAAGAAATACCAAATAGACGCTGAAGGTACATGTGGATGCTTGCACAAGCTGCTGATTAGTGATGAGCCAGAGCTGAAATGAAAGGAGGCAGAAAATAGGGGAGAGGAAGATAAATTGGCATCTGATTTATCGGAGGAATAGGAAAGTGTGAAAGAAAATTGATTAGAAGTCAGACTAGGAAAGCAAAAAAGATGAGCCAGGTCCTGTTTTAGATTATTCAAAGAGGAGAATATCTTAGTTCTGCAAAAGCAGGGAAGGAACTGATTATTGGGTTTTCGACGTGGATTTCCATAAGCGGCGCAGTGAGTGTAGTGGTTTTTCAAGGAGTTGGGCTTTCTCTTGCCTTGCTTTTTGTCCTTTTTGTGTTTTAGGGGATTATTCACCTACCGCTGCCGCTGTGGGAGTTTTAACATGTAAAGGTTATTCCAGCCAGCATGGCTCAGTGGTTGAGCACTATGAACCAGGAGGTCATGGTTGGATTCCTGGCCAGGGCACATGCCTGGATTGTGGGCTCAGTCGCCAGGGTGGGGCATGCAGGAGGCAGCCGATCAGTGATTCTCTCTCATCATTCTCTTTCTCTCTCGCCTTTCTCTGAAATCAATAAAAAATATATTAAAATGTGAAGAGTAACAGGGTGATCAAAGACAGACCTTGGCAATATCTAGAATCTAGAGAGAGTAGGGATAGTGCCTAGAAGTATGAGCACGATTTGTAATATCACCAAGTGCATCAACTGTCACCACTGAACTGTCCTCTTGCCATGAGAACAGAGCGGTCACCACTGGATCCTGAGCACAGCTTTCATAGAGGGACCCAATTAAATTTAAATTTCCGGTGAACAATGCAGAATATTTTTTTATAAACATATTCCACAGAGAATTTGAAACATACTTGTCCTAAATATCATTGGTTCTCTTTTTATTTGCTAAATCTGGAGCCCCTAAGCTAGGAAGTAATTGGTCTCAGAATTGTTTAGAACCTAAACCTGTGGCTTGGTGTCAGGGCTGGGCTGGAACCTGAGCCGAGTTCCCGGAGGGGGAGAGAGGAAGGTCAGCGTGATGAGAGGAAACAGGCCTGGCCCAGGCCTCCGGACATCTGCATCCCAGCCCCAGCGCCGCCCTGCCTGGCTAGTCTGCCACCTCCGCCTGCCCGCTGGCTGTGTGGCCCCCATGTGTCTCGCCAGAGTTCCTGGCAGCGGTGTGGGCTTCGTGCCTGGGCTTTGGAGCAGAGGACACTGGAGTCATTGCAGCCTACACAGGTGGCGTTTCCAGGAAGCGAGGGTCTGGGCAGAGCGGCGGCAGTGAGGCGGGGATGTCGGGGGCCTGTGCGTGGCCGTGAGTGTGTGGAGAGAATTTACATGTAGAAATGGAAAGCCTCTCCATCCAGGGCCAATTGCAGCGCCGACCAGGAGGAAATTGCCGTTCAACTTGGCATTTGCATTGCCAGGTTCACTGACAAAATGAAAGAGAGGGTAAAAAAAAAGCCTCTTTGTTTTAGGAATTTGTGGTGGAGGATAAAAAAGGGGGGAGTGGGCTTTGTGCTCCCCGCGTGGGGGCGAACTTGGTTCTGCCAGGCCTTTGTAGAAACGTGAAGATGCTGATGGGTGAGCCCAGGGCATCCTCGGTCCAGGAGGAGCAGTGTGACTGGCACCTGTGAGTTCTGCCCTCCCCTGGACCCTGGAAACGGCCTGTCCTCATTTCCGAACTGGGAACGCAGAGGCCAGGGAAGGGGAGTGCCCGTCCCAAGGTTACAGGTAGACGAGGTGGCTGCCGGGCAGAGCGGAGGCAATTCTCTGCAGCCAGACCTAGACTCTCACCCGAAAACCTCCTTCCACGCCTGATGGGGGAAACTGAGGCTGCCTGGATGGCCTGGGAACAAACACGTGGCCTGTCCCACCTGCGGCAAGTCCCTCCCCCCCGTCCCCACCCATCCGCAGCTGCCCGCAGGCCCGGGAGCCAGCTCGTCCGCCGCTCTGTGGCCTGCCGTCCCTCCCAGCTTCGCTCCGTCGGATGCGTGTCGGGATCAGAGCTCGCGGGGTCGAACAAGAAGCCGGCAGCTCTTCCGTAATTGCCGCTGATGTGGAAACGCAGGAGCAAATGAGCAGCGACTCAGATGTCGCCGTGTGACAGAACAGAAGCCGCTGCCGAGGAACGAGAGCCATCAGCATCCTACCGGGCGCCTACCTGGGAGCGTGTTCCCGGCATCTGGAACGACAGCTCGCGGCTGTCGGCGGGCTGCCACGACGGGGCTGCAATTAGGCGGGGAGAGCAGACGGGACGGCAAGGGGAAGGAAGGAGGGCCTTTGCCAATGGGAACCTGGTGACAAAAAGGCCCCGTGACCCTACAGTGACCACGATGACGGAGAGGCCCCTCCCGCCCGCCCCCGTCCCCACCCAGAAAGCCAGCTTGTGACAAAAGGCCCCGTCCTTGCAAGAGGCATCAGCAGCTTTGCGCCTGGGCTCCCATCTGCTTGACAGCGATGTGACAGCTCCGAGTCGCAGCTCCTGGAGGGGAAAGAACGGGAGCCGAGACGAGGAGGGGAATCGCGGCCTGGGAATGGCCACATGGCTGCGTCCGGGCATGCTCCAGCGGGCCGAGAGAGACAGCACGTCGCTGCCAGGGATGAGTGAAGTGGGCAGGAACCTCCAGAGAAAGCCAGGCGCCGGTCCTTAGCAGCGGGACAGTTTGCAGTGCCGATGGGGGTGTCTTGAGCCAGATGTTGGCTCTGTCTGGGGGTGGGAGGGAGGTGGGCGGGGTGGGTTGCAACTTGGGCTAACAGCAGCTGGGCAGAGTGACCCTCTACTGCAGCGGTTCTCAACCTGTGGGTCGCGACCCCTTTGGGGGTCGAACGACGGTTTCACAGGGGTCGCCTAAGACCATCGGAAAATGCAGATATTTACATCATGATGCATAATGGTAGCAAAATTTCATGGTTGGGGGTCACCACCACATGAGGAACTGTATGCAAGGGTCGCGGCCTTAGGAAGGTTGAGAACCGCTGCTCTACTGGGACGGGATTTCCCAGGCCTGGTGCTTCTTGCTGGGACCAACTGTGCCGCTGAGTGAAACGGATCCTGAGTTACAATTTGCAGTGTTTTGGGGGCCTTGAGCTGAGCACTGATTGGAAACACCCCACCTTTCCTTCCCTGTACCTCTTCTGCCCAACGTCCCAGCCCATGTGCTCCTGTGGGGGAGCTCTTGCTTGCACATGCCCAGATTTCAGGCTTGATCCCCTATGCAGGAGACAGCTGATTGATGTTTCTCTCTCTCTTCCTCTTCTTTCCTCTCTCTCTAAAATCAATAGAAGCATATTAATATATCCTATCTAATACAAGAATAATCTGCAAATTGACCATCACTCCAATACACAAGATGGCTGCCAAAATGGCTGCCCCCATGTGGACACAAGATGGCCACCATAGGATGACCAGCAAGGGAGGGCAGTTGTGAGCAATCGGGCCAGCAGAGGAGAGCTGTTGGGAGGGACCAGGCCTGCAGGGGAGGGCAGTTGGGGGCAATTGGACCAGCAGTGGAACAGTTAGGTGTCGATCAGGCTGGTAGGGAAGTGGTTAGGGGGTGATCAGGTTGGCAGACAGAAGCAGTTAGGGGCAAACGGGCAGGTAGGCAAGCGAGCAGTGGGGAGCCAGCAGTCCTGGATTGTGAAAGGGATGTTCAACTGGCCCAAACAGGCAGTCGGACATCCCTCAAGGGGTTCCCAATTGAGAGGATGCAGGCTGGGCTGAGGGACATACCCTTCCCCTGTGCAAAAATTTTGTGCACCGGGCCTCGTGTGTGTGTGTGTATGTGTGTGTGTGTGTGTGTGTGTTCAATTTTAGTTAATAACTAGAGAAAACCACCTAACTTTGCATCTGTTACTGTCTCCCCAAAAGTGAATGCCCAGAAGTAACAGCATTACGTTACCTTATGTGTGTCTGTGGATAGTGAGCTCACCTGGTTAGGGCTCAGCCCCAGTGAAGCTGAGGTCTTGGAATTGACTGGCAGGTGACAATGAACTCCGCTCTGTTCAGGGGGCACAGATCATGCCCCTCATCCTGATCAGCTGACTGTGAATGAGGCTGTTGTCCTTGTAGGAACAATGCTGAGTACAGGTCCGATGAGAGCCCCCTAAATTCGCTGCTGATTAGAAAGACAAGAAGGGGATCAGAGGTGCCCATGTAAAGGTGGAGGCAAACAGAGCAGGTAGTGTCAAGGTGAGAAGAACTTGGGAAATACAACGGGATACGTGCACACATGTATTCCTCTGTGGCCGGAATGGGTCTGACAGGGCACAGCCTAGCAGGTTTCATCAGTGATCAACCACCCTCTCCTTCCATTTCATGAACATGCCCTTCTTCTACTTCTATCTGTGATGCTTACACATGATGGCCAGGGTTGGTACAACTCCATAATGTGTTGAGATGGGATAGAGATGAGGCTGACGTGCCTAAAAAGCTTTACTAGAAGTTCAAACCAAATGTCTGAACATATTGTGGGGAGCCTTCAGACCTGTCATTAATTCCTCCTCTGATTTCTGCCTAATAGTTATGCATGAGAAAGTTTTCTGAGATTGGCATGCAGAGGGCATGGGGACACATGTGGGAGGGAGAAGCAGGCTGAGAAGACTTGACTTCCCTTTTTAGTGCTGGAAGTTTTCTAGATTCCACTGAGGTGGGAGTGGGTTGAGTGGGTGGGGAAGGTTCTAGTCCCTGTCTAATCGAATCTGTCTCACCTGAAATTTCCTACACAAGATTCTCAGGCCTCCATAGTGTCAGGCAGGATCATAGTTTACTTTTTACATTTCTAACTCCGCCCCGCCTCCAACTCAAGTGTTTTAATCATTGGACAGAATAAGCCCTTGAACTAGACCAGTGGTCGGCAAACTCATTAGTCATCTGAGCCAAATATCAACAGGGAGTGCAGGCTCGGACCAGCAGAGGAGTGTAACAGTACGACAATGGAAATTTTTTTTGAGAGCCAACTTATTTATTTATTTTTTCTTCTATATTTTATTGATTTTTTTACAGAGAGGAAAGGAGAAGGGAGAGGGATAGAGAGTTAGAAACATCGATGAGAGAGAGACATCGATCAGCTGCCTCTTGCACATCCCCTACCTGGGATGTGCCCGCAACCAAGGTACATGTCCTTGACCGGAATAGAACCTGGACCTATCAGTCTGCAGGCCAATGCTCTCTCTACTGAGACAAACCGGTTTCGGCAAGAGCCAAATTTTTTACACTTAAACTTCTTTTAACGCCACTTCTTCAAAATAGACTCACCCAGGCCGTGGTATTTTGTGGAAGAGCCACACTCAAGGGGCCAAAGAGCTGCAAGTGGCTCGCGAGCCTCAGTTTGCCAACCACTGAACTGGACTATCTCCATTTTTACAAGTAAAGAAACCAGGACTAGTCTCAAGTGGGTCCCTTAGTGCCTGGTATCAAGATCCAGACAGAGCTCTCCCGATTCCTAGCACAGCTATTTCTCTACACAAATAAGATGTCTTGGAACAGTTAGCATCTGTGCTTTGAGGTCTAATGAAAAAGAAACCAACCAGGAGGGCTTGCGGGTCATAGGGAGTTTGCTCCCAAATGAAGTTACAGCCCTGGAACAAGGTTTTCATTAAAGCCTGGATTTAAGGCCACGTCCGGGCTCGTTCTCCTTTCATCTGAACTTGGTCCTCACAGCTACCTGTTAGTGTTCATTTGTGCTCACCTGGCAGAAAGTTATTGGTAAATATCCTGTGTTTTTCCCAGTAATTACACCCCCATGCAGATCAGTCACTAATTACACTCAGCAGGTGCGAAAGTCATTAGCACAACCCATCCCGACACCGGTGGTAAAGGAGACACGCCGTTCGGTATTAATTCGGTAATTGTGTATTATTTTCCATATCGGGGGTGATTTTGCCAGCGAACAATCACAGAGGGCTGTGCGCTTCACCTGCTGCAGCCACCTGCCAGTGCCAGTCAGGGCAGCGCCATTGCTCCCTCCGACCCTCCTGGGGTGAACTCGGGGACAGCCGGACTGGGAGCGATATTGGGGTTCCCATGACCCCGTGTATGTCTGTCCTAAGCAAATTCAAAATCCGAGGCCAGCATCCCGGGTGCCCCACATGTTCCTGAGCTGCTGTGTGCTCAGGGAATTCACACTAATTTTAATATTAGCCCTAAGCAAAGCATAATTAGAGAGATAAATCTTCAGCAACTCTCTCCTACCCAGACCTCTCTCCACTGCCGCCTCCCCCACCCCCATCCCACCTCCTGCCGTTATGAAGGCACATAGAAATGGATTGCAGAGTGTGTGTGACAACACTCCGCACATTTTTTCACCTCCTTGAAACCGGTTCCAATGTCAGGCAGACACCAGGGGTGTGGCACCTGGGAGGGTGGGACTGTCCCTGCTCATCTCTCCGCTGGCCACCAGCACATCATCGGTTCCTAGAGCCACCGCTCGCTCCGTGTGGCCACATGAACTCATAAAGGCAATGGTGAGATATTTCTTTCACTAAATGATGCTGCCATGGACTTCAAAAGCGCATCTTCACCTCCAGAAATAACTGTTGGTCTTTCCTAGCTGTTTGTCACCACAGAAGACTCTCCTTGTTTCTCCTTGAGGGGCACCTGTAGGAAAGCAGGCAGGTGTCTGGTCACTTAAGGAAGGAGGGACCATGATGGTGATAGAGTTGCCCCCTGAAAGGCAGGGAGTGAGCTTCTGTCCACCCGGACGTGGTGGGGAGAGCCGAGCCCTCGTAGACATGGGCTCAGTTATGGAGAGAAAGGAAGGTATGGGATGTAGGGAGAACAGGGCATGCGGAGTGGATAACGTGGAACCCTCCTCTCTTTGGAAATGGGCTTAGCTGGTGATTGCAGGGCGTCCCGGTTTAGAAGACAAACGCTGTTTCTCTTTCGCGTCCATCTTTCTTCAAGGGAACACTGGGCAACCAGCACGATGTGCCTCCTAATCCAGGGGTCTCCGGATTCCACTGGAGGCTGCTTTTAGAGTGCTTAGTGCTTTGCTGAGAGCATTACCATCACATGCCAGAGAGACACTGGAGAAGCCAATCTGGGGACAAAAGCCAGGCAGCCCCAGTGTGGGACCCCCCATGACAGCTGGGGCCCCCCCCTTCCTCCTGGGAAGGCAGGAAGGATCAGGTCCAAAATCCTCCAGCGCCGACCCATTTCCTCGGGGGTCTGTGTCTCCAGCCCCACCCCCAGCTGATGCGGTTTTTCTGGGGACACCTCAGGAGTTACTGACAGCAGAGCAGAATCTGAGCCGTCTGTTCCTCGCACATTTTCCACACCTTCTTTACCCTACAACTGTCATCTTTGGCTTTCTTTTTAGAATCCTGCTCTTTATGTTGCAAGGTGTTAAAATGGGGGAGGGGGCAGCGGATCACAGCTCAATTAGAGGATTATAGAGTTAGCTCCCTCCCTCCACTAACGCCCACCCATTTCTAATCCTGCCCCAAGTTCTAAACCGGAGGGTCCCCTCAATCTGCTTACCAGCGCCCCAAAGCCTTTTCTCCCAGGCCTCCCTGTGATCCTCGGTTCCATGCGCGGTTAGCACTCTGGAGCAGTGTGCTGTCTGGCCGCCTCTGAGAAGCGCAGGTCTGTGAAGGCAGCTGGGGCTGGAAGAGGGGTACACAACCCCACCCCCATTCCTGCTCCCTGAGCTTCTAGTGCTCCTCGAGACTTGCAAATACACCCCACACAGGTGTCCCTCCACACCCTTTCTCCTGCTCTTTCCTCGTTTGGAAATGTCTTCTTTATTTTTTGTCTGGACTCATTCATCAACCAGCTCCACAGTCAGCCCCTTTACTGAAGCTTTTCCCGGTGACCCCTCGCTGACCTGGTCCCTCCCCCACGGAGTCCCTGTTGCCCTCAGGCAAGGGCAGAGCATTCTGGGGAATGATGCTTCTGTTACTTTGCAGGCTCCTTGTGGAGAGCCGGCCTCCTTTCCATTCATCTTCACATCCTCAGTGCCAAGGGCAATACCTGGACCAAGACAGGCCTCACATGGGACAGGAGTGGGCCTAACTCCCAAGGGAAGCAAAGCTTTCCCCTGATCGAGGGTCGCCTTGACCTTCCTGGGGGAGCCATGGGAGCGCACTGACCTCTCTTAGACCTACTATGTGCTGAAGGCAGTGACAGGTCCTTCCATGGTGACACTGATTCTCAGAATAAGGGGGGAGGCACTTCCATCCCCGTGAACAGAAGGGGAACGGCTTTGAGAGGCTAATAAACAGTGAGCCCTCTGCAAACCGCTGCTTCTCCTGCTCTAGTCTAGAGCACAGGTGTGTTCCTCCGCTGTGTTGCCTCTGCAGGGGGTTCCCCTCTTTGCTGGGAGCACCCTCTCCTGAGACCTCCGCCTGCCTTCCTGCCTCATCTCCTGGGGGTTTGTCCGTCTTCCTCTGCAGAGTCTGTCTGACCCTGCAGTGGGGAGAGCCGGTGACATTCCCCTTCTTCTTGTGTCCCGCCTTCTGATGAAGGGTCTGATTTTATCAAAGCGGTTCTGACCACATTTCAGGCCCGCTTTCTGCTTTCTGCCAGATCTGTGTGCCATTGCATGCGAGAGTCAGCCTGGCTCTGGAGCGGCGAAACCACGAATTCACGTGGAACGTGGGAAATTCACAACGGCGGCTTGAAAACAGTTTAGTTTTCCAAACACACTCTCCCCCAGCCTCCCCCTCCTTCTCGCTCTCTGTAAAATGCCACTTATTGGGCCTTTCAGCCATAGAGAGGCTTTATGTGATCTATTATCCGCCGCCTGGATTGCTGCTGCTTATTTATTATGATTGTATTTGAATTGCTGGGGAGAGGCGACAGTGACTTGGCAAAGGGCACCCAAAGACAATGCCACAATATTGCTGCTTTCAGGAGGCAGCGGCCTGGACTGCAAAGCGGAGAGTCGGGGCGCAAGGAGCAGAGGAAGGGACCGGGGTGGCCCGAAGGGTTTGCCAGGAGTTGCTCAGTTAGGCTCTGTGTGAAGTCCCCGAGACCCAAGCAGCTGAGAATCTTCCCCAATGTTGTGTAACACTTGTGGGGGGGTGACTTCAGTCAACATGCGCTGACCTTCCTGTACCCAAATCACACTCCCCACCCAGGCACAGGCCTCGCTGGGATCCGGCTACACACCCTCTCGCCCAATCCCCACTGCGATTCGTGGCCAAGCACCGAGGGAATGCGGCCTCCTTGCTTTCCACTCACTGGTCAGCCTCACATTCCAAGTGGCCATGACCTGTGGGGCCCACCTGCCCTGAAACTCAATCCTGGTGAAAGGGCTGTGTTCTTGCCCAGGAGCACCCAAGCTGGGCCATCCCACTTCATTCATTCATCAGAGCTCTTTAAAAAAAAAATTACTGGTTTTTTACAGAGAGGAAGGGAGAGGGATAGAGAGTTAGAAACATCGATGAGAGAGAAACATCGATCAGCTGCCTCCTGCACGCCCCCAACTGGGAATGTGCCGGCAACCAAGGTACATGCCCTTGACCGGAATCAAACCTGGGACCTTTCAGTCCGCAGGCCGATGCTCTATCCACTGAGCCAAACTGGTTCTGGCCATTCATCCAAGCTTTTAACATAGCCAGCCCTGTGCTCCCTCCTCCCTCCTCCACTCCATTCTTGGGAATGGCATTAAACAGAGCCTGGTAGGAGCTACAAGAAATGATAAGACCCAGTTTCTGTCTCCATGGAGCTCAGTCTAGTGGGGCGAATAAGGGGGTGATAGATATGCACAGCCCTCAGGGTAACATCATGCAGCAGTGAGCAATGTCATCACCAGATGGCCCACAGGGTCATCCACCTGTAGACATGACCTCTGGCCTCAGGGTCCTGTGTTCCTTAGAAGGAAGAAGGAATGGCAGCTCTTGAGGAAGCAATCACCCATGTGCCCGCTGTTTCCGTGATGGCTCCGATCTTTCTTCATCAGAGAACGCATCATGGATCTTCCTTCCACACCTTGGGCTTTCTGGAGGAAAGGAGACAGTAGGAAACGGTGTTTCTGCCTCGATAGGATGAAAAGCGTCACCCGAGAGGCCAGGGAGAAGCGGGGGGAGGGGGAAGCAGTGGGCAGCCCCAGCGGGGAGATCCAGCTTTCAGTGGTGATGAGTGACAGGGGGAGCCAGGGCATGATCTGCTCCCTGGGGGCTGGAGGAAGCGGGCCGTCTGCATGCAGAATGGCCGGGAGCCAGGCGGGCACGGGGAATCTTCAAGGGGATAAATACTGAGAGATTTCCATCCCTTTGGGACAGGTGCCAGGGAATGAGGCCAAGATTCCAGGGAATGCAGCCAGGACAGGGTTATTCTAATCCCTGGGAGGATTCATTTGCCAGCTCCTACAGCAAAAGCAAGCAGTGCCCTGAAATGGAGACTAGCTATTGCAGAGCAATTAGCCATCGGTGCCTGCTGCTGTCTTTGGAGAAACTCCAGAAGCCGGCGAGGTAAGGAGGAGGGCAGGAAGCTGGGGTCCTCTGTGGAGGAGATGACTCCATCCTGGGTGTCTCTCCCCACCTGACAGCTCGCTGCCATGCTGGACTAGAGGGTTCCAGGGGCTCCGGCGCCCCTGGGCTCCACACCCTGCCCTCAGAATGACACCGGCCACCACAGCCTCAGCCCACAGGACACTCCACAGGTGCCCGGGAGTGTAACATCTGGGATGTTCGACCAGGCCAGATTCTCAGCTCACATCAGGCATTCTCAGCCCAGGGACCCAGAGGCATTTCAGAGAATTTGCCTGTGGAGGCCAGTGAATCACTAGAAATGATTTATAACAACAGAGAAAGGCCCCAACTCCTCGCATACTGTTATGAATGTTCCAAAACCATGTCATTCCCCAACATGGACTCTTTAAGAAGAACCAGCAAGACCCGGACATGTCGGGGGTGAAGGTGGAATTGGGGTATAATCTGCACTCACGATGATTTGATTACGACTGCTCCATACAGGAGTAGCCACTGCCTTTTTCTCTTCCCACTGCCTGTTCTGGAAAATTCCCAGTCTCTGGTGTTACTGACTTCTCTGCCTTGGGCTTTCTGTCTGGCATCTGGCCCTCCTGGTAACAGCTTCAGCCCATCTGCCTGGGCCTGGGACCCTGCATAATCCCGGGGTGTGCGTCTTGTGTCAAATGCCTGCCTGTTTCCACCACCCTCCTGTGGGCCATGGCCACGCCCTGGAAAGAAATCCACTGGAATAGAAGGAGATTAGATGCCAGCAGAGCGGAAGGAAACAGCAACAGAGTCCGACTTCACCAAGCTATGGGACTTGTTTACTGGGCATCCCTGCACTGAACACAGTGAGAACTGATCAGGAGGAGCTGTCCCAACTGCCCTCATAAATGAACACCAAGAAGGGGAAGCTGAGAGGAATAGGGGTGAAGATGAGCCTCCAAGCAAAGTCAAGTGTGAATACAGAGTCCCCAGAATTCCTTACGCAAGGACCTCTTTTGTACATTGAAAAATTACTTTCAGTTTCTCATGCGCATTTGATCATTCTAGGTCTTGGTCCATTTCCCACCGCACCCCACGGACAGCCACCTCCCAACACAGAGGTATGGTCAGGCACCACCCACAGCCAGGACTGGCTGGCACCTCCATGCCCTTGCCCCGAGCTAAGAGGACATGCATTTCACACTGTCCTTCTCAAGTATTTTGTGATAGGACCTTTGGGGGTGCGTTAGCATCTTACTAGCTTGAAGTTGACCTTGAATAACCTTTGGAGGAGTCACATCTCTGTGGACATTTGCTGGGACGATATGGGAGTAACGGAGAGAAAAGACCATGATCCCAGCCAGAGTCCTCAGGAAGGAGCCCAGCCAGTCTGTGCTGGATGCTGATGTGGATGAGGGACAAGATAACATCATAGAAGAGCTTGGGCGGCTCACCCCAAAGGGCCTCCTAGGGGTCCCCACTCCAACTACTAAAGAGTAACAGAGTACCCTGCTACTCTGCCCTTCATGGGAGGACGGGCTGGGAGCTGCGGATGCCTGGCAGATGGAGACTGCCAGCCTCCAAAGCAAATGTGGACGCTTGCGTTTCTGAGAGCCTCCAGTCGCTCAGGATTGAATGTGGAAAGAGAAGTCGGGGAGGATGAGGAATGACTTTGTTTCAACTCGCTGTGACCTCCATAGAGAACGGCAACTGACCCCCTATGTCTGACCCTCATAGGAGGCAGAAACGGAACCCCTATTTCTTACCCCCATAGGAAGTGTCACTGACCCCATATTTCTGACTCTCAGAGGGAGCAGTAAATGTGCAGGTGACACCATCTCCCCATCATGGATGGGCTTATCTTTCTTTAATTCCCCAATCATGTTTCCCAAGGACTTGGACATGTTGGGGGTGAAGGTGGAATTGGGGTACAGTCTGCACTCATTAAACAAGCTGGTATTTCCAAAGCACCTGCCTTTTGGAAGGCAAGCCCGGGGCAAGGCAGTCTGGGATTCAATTTTTTATTTTCTTTCAGGTCTGGTGGAGGTGAGGCCTCTGCCTAGGGAGCTGGTCTTTCTCTGAAATCCTTTGCCTGAGGCCCAACTCATTCCCCACGGCACCTAGACGCACCATTCGGGAGCCAGCTGTCCTGCTGGACCCTAATTTCCTGGGTGCAGAGGCCCTGAGGGGCCAACAGCTAGGTAGCACAGGAACAGGGGTGAGCAAGTCTTGGGTCCATCCCCATGTGCACTCCCCCTGCCCCACAGTCATATACAGGTCACAAAGGAGATGATAAAAGGATGCCCACAGGTTGGGTGGCAAGGAAGGAGAGGAATCTCATTTCTTGGCTCTAAAGATGGTAGTCACTGTACCCCTAGGATCATCATGTCCGCCTGTGTTTATGGTGGTTTCAGCTGGCTGGCTGGAGCGTGCTTATCTCGCCCCTGGGCCCTGGCCAGTTCACCTGGGGTGCCTTCCCTGCCGGAGCCGTAATCAAGAGGGCTCTGGGCTCCGGTCATGCCTCGGTGGGTACATTAGCTCGCAGACCAGCAGGGAAGGCATCGCTGCCAAGCCCCCTGTGAGCCTTGGCTGTGACTCAGGGTCATATGGCCGAGCCCCAGGCCAGAGAGGCAGCCTGCTGGGGGTTGGGGGGGACAGGACCTGGCACTCCTGTGTGGCCACAGACACCCTCCCCCGCCACCTGGGGCTCCCCGCCTGCTCTGCCTCCACTTGCCAGCAGGGGGCTCTGCTAATGGGAGGAAACCTGTTGGCAGGCCCCGCTGAGCCCCCGCTCTGGCAGAAGGGCCCTGACAGCCTGCAGGAGCCCAGCCAGAGGGTAAAAAGGACTTGGAGAATTCAGAGTGGGGACTGGCGCGCCGCTGAGAGGCCCACAAGGCCCACGGGAAGTTGGGAGCCAACCCAGGCGCAATCTGCCGGCCTCGGCGGGAGGTAGGGGGCTCTGGCTGGCCCGCTGCGTGTGGCTGCACCAGCTGAACATCTTGCTTTGCTGCTAATTGAACAGCCTGGCACCCGCAAGACCACGTGACCCGCCCCCCCCCCCCCCCCATGCAGCTGAGACCAGAGACTCGAGTGCCCCTGGCTCACCGCGGAGCAGGGAGAGTCAGCTGCCTCAGGCTGCCCAGAAAGCTCACCGTGCCAGGCAGAGCAGTCTGCACAGGGCCCCGAGCCAGCAGCATCCAAGGATCTGGCCTCCGTCCCGCGGAGGGCCTGGTTCCAAGGTTCTTCTTTACAACACAGGCCCTGCAGCTGGCCGCGAGGGGTCATCTGAGAGAGGGCAGTGATACCTGGACCTGCCTTCCCCCACCCCCCCATACCTCCCTCCCCCCTGTGGCTTAGTGCCTGCTGCTCCTGGGCTGCTTTCGGGTCCTGTCCACAGCTCACTGCATCCTCTTGGGAATGATGAGGCTGCAGACTCAGCTTAGGTACCCAGGTAACAGCGAACAAGTGGTAAGGCTGGGGCAACTCCAGAGCTGCTGGACTCCAGAGTTCAGGCCTGGCAGCCACAAAATGGTACCGTCTGAAGCAAAGAAAAAAATCTTTCTGTGACTGATTTTCCCTCAGCATAATGCCTTCCAGGTGCGCCCATGCTGTTGGCCACGGCCGGCTCTCCTTTTCCTGGCGGAGTAAGATCGGACTCTCTACCAGTATAGAGACATTTTCTTCATCGATTGCGCTTAGATTGTGTCCATTATCGTGGTTACTGTGACTTATGCTGCAGTGGATACCGGAATGCAGATAGTATCTCTCTGAGATCCCAATTTCAGTTTTGGGGGGATAAATATCCAGAGGTGAGAGTGTTGGATCCTGTGGTAGTTCTCTGATTCCACTTGCATGAGGTAGAGTCCAAACTGACAGAAGCAGGGGATGGAAAGGGGGCTGCCAGGGGCTAGAAGAGGGGGAGGGGGAGTAAAATTTTGGTTACACGGGGTGGATACGCTTTTAATGACTTGCTGTACAACGTTGTGACAAGGAGTTCAATACTGTGTCATGCATTGACCAATCTCATAAGAGGGCAGATCTCACGTGACGTGTTCTAACCACAATAAAATAACATTTAGAAAATAGAAGAGATCCATGATGACCCCGTCAGTCATATCATTCATGAATTTCTTTTTAAAAATATATTTTATTGATTTCTAACAGAGAGGAAGGAGAGGGATAGAGAGTTAGAAACATCGATGAGAAACATCAATCAGCTGCCTCTTGCATGCCCCCCACTGGGGATGTACTGGCAACCAAGGTACATGCCCTTGACCAGAATTGGACCTGGGACCCTTCAATCCACAGGCCAACGTTCTATCCACTGAGCCCAACCGGTTTCGGCACATTCATGAATTCCTTTGCAACTTTTTAATTCAAAATGTGAGTAAGGAAGCCTGGCCAACGTGGCTCAGTGGTAGAGTGTCGACCTGTGAACCAGGTTCAATTCCTGGTCAGAGCACATGCCCAGATTGCAGGCTCTATCCCCAGGAGGGGGCGTGCAGGAGGCAGCCAATCAATGATTCTCTCTCCTCATTGATGTTTCTCTCTCTCCATCTCTCTTCCTCTCTGATATCAATACTAATATGTGTATATATATATATATATATATATATATATTTTTTTTTTTTAAACCCAAGTAAGGAAGACCTGGAGTCCTGTAGTAATTGCCATCTCATACTCACCTGACACTTTCAGTGTAAACTGTGCTTTTGCATCTATTTGGTCTCCGTAGCCATCCAGGGGATGGATATAGTCTCAGTTTGTTTTTGTTTTTTCACATCTGGGTAAACTGAGGTCCAGACCATGAGGAGGCTCCTCTGGACGCAAGCTCAGGTGCCCGTCCACCCAGCACTTGGGCCATGGGCGGAATCCAGGGGAGGGTACAGCACTGATCTGGTCCTGGCGTGAACTCTGAAGTCCAATCCCTTGCTCCCAGCTTGGATTTGGCAAACGCTAATGAGTCTGTCCCAACCACTGTGCTCATTCCTGTGCCGTCGGCCTTCAAATCTGTTTGTTCCATGATTAGATTAATGCCGGGGATCAGGTCAGGGCGAGGAGGCTTTGATGTAGTGGAAGGAGTGTTTAAGTGTCTCTCTCTCTCTCTCTCTCTCTCTCTCTCTCTCTCTCTCTCTCTCTCTCCTTGCACCTAAGTGCTTCTCCCTCCTGGAGGTACTGAGGCAGGGAGGGCAGAACCCACCGGGGAGGGAGAGCATGTGTACAGGAGCGTGTGTCCCTGCAGATGAGAAAGGTGGCAGAAAGGGAGGGAAAGGTCTGGAGTCTCACATTTTCTTACCGAAAGTAGAAAATCAATCCCTGACCTTAAAGAAGTTTATGAATTTCTAGCTTAGGGATCGATGGCCATTGATTTTGGGGGCTTTGCGTGGACTGTGCAGGAGCACAAGAAAGCGATGAAAGCTGTATTTCGTTGGGCTTGGAA
Organism: Lasiurus cinereus; assembly: GCA_011751065.1. Lineage (NCBI taxonomy): Eukaryota > Metazoa > Chordata > Mammalia > Chiroptera > Vespertilionidae > Lasiurus > Lasiurus cinereus. The sequence goes on from JAAGEH010000417.1 coordinate 22,066,437, forward strand.
TTGGAGGAAGATTGCCAGGAGTCAGAGGGAATAAAACAAGCTCATTCTGTGTTGGGCTCGGTGCAGAGCTGGGGCCTCGGGCTGTGACTGCTGAGTTCTGACACCGACTCTGATCAGGTGTTAACATCACGGATTCCTGAGCTCGGGGTCCCAGTCCTTTTCCTCACACCTGCTTCCCCGCAGCCCCCAAGCCTTCTCCACACGTACCCCCTCTTTCCCAAGGTAGTTTGCTAGGCTTGGATGTACAGGGTGAGGATTTGCTAAGTAACTGGAAAATCTCGAGCTGGTAATAATTAGGGCCTCTGGCCAGTGTCCATCACCGCGTTTGCTTGACTTTGAGGGAGAGATTATGAATGGTTGGATGATGAGCCCTCACAGCACAGAGGGGAGCTGAAGGGAGCATCAGTGGGGACCAAGGCCCCAGAGGGGGGAGAAATCAGCTCCCGATGTCAAGTCGTACAGGCAGAATCAGCAAAACATCCGCCCTCGGAAGCCCACAGCCGGAAGCCAGGCTTTCTCAGCACTGGCATTTTCCCGAGACCCCTCTCTCTTCACTTTTGTATGTGCGTGCATCTCTCTGAGTGTCTGGGTCACATGTGCTGTGTTCACATGCACACATGCATGCGTATACATGGAGGAAGCACCGTGGAAAGAGGAGCCGCCGTTTCCTTTGTTCTCGCTCACGGGTTTGCAGGTGTTTGGTCTGGAAGGAGCATCCCCCGGGGGAGGGGGATGCTGCTCAGACAGTGCGGAGCCTCCAGGACCCACTGTGTACACAGCGAGGGAGGGGGCACCGGGAGGGGCTCAGACGCCATCTGCAGTGCAGACTCCTCCTCAGAGCAGCCCTTTGCACAACTGGTTTATGGGTGTGAAAAAAAAAACATGCACAAAAAACCCTTAAAGGTCCCTGGGAATCCTGGCTGAGAACATGCACCTGCTCTGTGGTCAGTAAACAGTCATCTTTGGGCTTGGAGGGAGGAGGCAGTGGAAGAATGGGTAGAGGAAATGGCTGGGGCAGATTGAAAAAACAAAACAAAAAAACACAATGAGGGGAAGGGGTGAGCCGACCAGATGTGAGGGTTTCTTACTTAATTTGGGGGAAAATAAAATTCACTCAGAAAGGGAACACCCAGGAAAATAAACAGCCCGGGAGCCGGCGTCTCACAAATTGGTCATTCTAATCACGATGGGGAAGCAGCTGAGAGAATCATCCGGGTTAATCCCTCTCCAGTGAGCACCGCGGCTTTGTCCCAGGATGCATCTCTCTGCCTGGGGGATTCCTCTTCATCTGCACTGGGTGGGGGCAGGGGTGGGGGCGAGTAGTGAGAGAGAGGAGCTACAAGGAGCATTTATTGAGCTAGACCAGAGTTTTTTTTAACCCTGACACTATCGATATTTGGGCCTAGTAATTCTTTGTTGTGGGGGTGTCCTGTGCCTTTTAGACTGTTTAGCAGCATCCATGGTCTGTATGGACTACAAGCCAGTAGCACCTCCCCCACACAAGTTGTGATAACCCAAAATATCTCCAGACATCAGCGGGGACAAAAGTCACCCTAGTTGAGAAGCCCTGAGCTAGACTCTTTGCTGGCACCTCACACACGTGATCTCAAGTAGTTGTTCCTGCAGGCAGGACCCCTCCCTACATTTGACAGGGAGAAACCAGGCCGGATCCTGACTCCAAAGCCTGCAGTCTCTTTGGTACCCCACTCTCTCACCGGAGAGGAGGCTAGTCCACATTCCCTGGCCGAGGGACGGTCACGGCGCATGGCAAAGCTTGAAGAGGCCTATAGTAATGCCTTGTGCGGTCCAGTTTGACCTTGAATATGACTTTGTGAAGACTTCTAGAAGACTTCCTTTCCCTTAACTCTTCTTCTGTTCAGCCTCAATAGATACCAGGATTGGTGAGTCTGTCCTTTAGCTTAGGTTAAGTCTTGGTTTGCTAGGGGAAGGGTAGGAAGTAGAAGAGGAAGATCATAGAAGGAATAATAAGATCAAGCCGATTCATATCTGAGTATGAATAAATTCACCCGACTCAAATTCACTGGATTTGAGTACCTTTCCCTATCGGCTCCTATTTCAATGAGAATAGAGCTGAAGTTGGAGATGGTGTAGGCAAAAGCAAAGGAATATTAGAAATGTCATAAAAATATTGTGTGCGTTGGTTAGGTTTCTGAGTCAGCTCACGATTTTCATGTTTGCAGTGATACTGTCATTGTGGTACAATTAGCACTATTAGTGGTGTGCTGTGTGGTTCATTCTCAATTGAGGAGACCACTCATGAGAATAAAAATATTTTGAAATGAAAACACTTCTAAGTGTTTCTTTTCAAAACATACTGCTCTTTTTCTACTTTGGAACCTATTTATTCTCACCTGAAATTCTCTATGATCCCTACATATGTCTCCCTGTCTTTTGTCTTCACCCTACTCATTTACCAGCCTCTACCTTCTATATTTGTGTGCAACTGACGTTGCCATATTAAAAATCTGTCCATCCCTCTCCTCTCACAGTGCTCCAAAGGCTCCTTCTCAAACCTCAGGATAGATTTTAAATTCCTTGGCATGACGCACAAGACTTTTCTTAATCTGACTGAGACCTATTCTTTGACACTCCCACACTGAGCTTAGATTTCAATCACACAGAACTGGTGGAAATTCTCCAAATGCTATTGGTATTCTCATTCCTCTGTAAACGCTTGCACCTGCTGTACATTTTTGCCTGAAATATCCTTCCCATTTTTATCCGGCTGGCTAACTTCTTCTTGTCCTTGAAGACTTCTCCCAAGGATCCCTTCTTTCTAGAAATCCTGCTTAACTCCTTCCTCCACTGTCCACTCCCATGGCTTTCCACACTACCCCATGCCGGCCAGGATGAGATTGTGTGTCATGCCATGTGCAAGATACCTGGTTACTTCTCCGTCTCCTTCACTAGCCCATGAGTATCTCAAGGGCAGGATATATATCTTTGTCATCATTTCATCCTCACTGACTAGCACAATGCCTGACATAGTGGAGATGGAAGAAATACTCAATAAATGTTTGTAAGATAGCTGGCTAGCTGTATCCATTAATCATTGGTGGTTCAGCTCCATCATTTACCTTCTCTTTTTGACACTCTAACTTAGATAATATTCAAACCTTAAAATCTATCAGAAGCCCTCTCATCCAGATCTTCAGAAACCAGTAAACCATTTTTGGGGGGTGTGTATGTGAGTGGGGGCGATCAGTTAGTTTTTATTATGCCTCTGGGAAGTATTAAATGATTGAGACTCATGTTCAAGCTCATCTACCATTCAAATGCTTGGAAGCCAGAGGCAGTGAAGTTGGGGAACACAGCAGATGTCAGGGTCAAACCCAAGGGAGTCAGTTTCTTTGGTGGATTTGGAGTTCCCTGCTGACACATAGTTATTGTTCCTTATCCACGGGGCACCTTATATGTTCAGAATGTTTAAGAATCACTGTCATTGGGTCAAGGCCATCCCAAATGGTCTTTTCCTGCATCAGCTATTTGTGTCGGCCTCACTAAGATGGCTCTTTCCATGCAAGAAGCACTCCATACCGGGGTCTGCCACCTGACTGACATGAGCAGTACATTCTTCTGCACGAGAGCGGGAAAGACAAAGAAACCTGCCCCGTGCAGGTTGCCTTAGTCTGAGATGGGTGGATGGGGCGGTGGTAACACTTCAAGCTGTGCTGAGCTGAGCATTCCACATGGAAACTCTGTTTATTTATTTGCTCTGCCCACCCACTTTCCTCACAGCTGCAAATGACTTTGGATAAGGAGTGTGGGTGATGAAAGGTGTTAGAGATGTGTTAGGAACAGAAGGTTTAGAGTTCTGCTCAGCTGTTAATGACTTCGGAGTCCCTGCTTAGCTAGTGCTGACCTAGAGAAGCAGCCTTACTTCTTGACCTCTTCCCAAAGGGGTCTGCTTTCATGGAGGGTTATCCGAGCGCTGCCAGGCACCGGTGGGGGGTGGGGTGGAAGAGGGCGGGAGGAGACCTGGCCTGTGTGATTCCGGGGAGAAATCACGTGCCTGATGTCACCAGAGAAGGAAAAAAGCTTTCTTCTTTCTAGACTTCAGCACATGTATTTGTCAGCCACATAGGCTACCATCTTGGCAGGCCACGAGGTCAAGCTGCGGAGGAAATGAATGAAGACTGGGTAATAGCACACACACAGTCTGATGCAAACTATTGGTGGTGGGTTGAGTGATGACAGAAAGGGAACTGAATTCAGTAGCTCCTTTCCCACCCAGCCCTAGGAAAGGAAGGCGAGGATGAGTCTTGGGAAGTTCTGTGGAGGGAGATGGGCTTTTCCGTAGAGAGGAAGGCAGAGGCGATAGACTTGCATTATAGAGGTGGGAGCTCTACCTTCAGAACTAGAGTTGGAGCTTTTCCAGAGAGAGGCAAGAGGATGGGCCCGTTCTTCAGCATGACCTGAGCGTGTGACCTGTATTCTGCAAGGCAGGCTGCAGGAAGAACGTATTTAAACCTACTTAATGCAGAATGCTCAAGAGATGGATGGCGGATGACAAGGACAAGGGCCAGTGCTGGGCAGTGATGTCCACAGATGGCTGAAGCTATCGGAAAAATAAGAGATTGAGACCATCGTTAAATTCCATGGAGGGTGAAAGGGAGAATTCCATAAATTACCAAGACTCGTAGCTGGGAGCTGACAGCAAATTAAGTCTGATTTTGAGAAGCAAAGTACAGTGACGTTTATTGCAGTCTGGTAGCATATCAGCAACATGTGCTTGGGGGAGACCAGGAACCTTAGAGACACAGGGGGGTAAAAATAACCGAATTGCTGCTCAAGCTTCATTCTACACCAGCCATTGACATAGTGCTGGTATAAATAACATCATCCCTGTCCTCGAAGAACATGCATTCGGAGAAACTCTGATAGTCTGCTGTTTCATAGGCGTTTAGAGGAAGTTGGTACTTGCTAGTACCACCAATGGGAAAGAAGAGAGAAGTGAAGGTAAGTTGGGGACAAGCCGATTTTCAGGCCATTTTGTTGAAGCCACAAATAAGCTCGACTCCATTGGATATAAATATCTAGTCTTCGAACCCACATCCTTCTGGGACCCCGGAGTAAGGGCGGACTTGGGTTTTACTCTGTGTTCTCTGACTTGTGCGTGCGCGACCTCGGTGAGCCCTTCAGCTGTGTAATCTCTCGGTGTCTCCATCTGAGAACGCAGTTCTTAGTAGTACCTTCCTCATGGTGCTGTTTAGTATAAAAAATGGGATGGAATTTGCATCTTAGCAGAGGAGATGGGCTATCTACAAAGAAATAAATATGTATTCTGGTGCCAAGTGATAAACAGTGCTGTGCAATCAAAGCAGGGAAGGGGCCAGATAGTTGCCCAGGGGTTGATGTTTATTTAGGTAGAGTGGCCCAGAAAGATGGTCTTTGAGCAGAGACTCGGTAGGGGTAAGGGAAGGGAGTGGACTGATGTACAGAAAGCATATATTATCTTTCCTATCCAAACAAAATGCCCCACAACTGCTTTCTTACTCTCTCATTCAGATATACAGAGACTGATTCGGGACAAAGTGTCCACTCACAAGCACAGAGGTTGGTAGGCAGAGACGTTAATTGTTTCTTATACCTGAGTCTCTGAGTGTGCAAGGCTTCAGCAATGACAATGGGTATATGATGTTCTGTCTTGGAAGAGGCCTTCACTATCCAGACCACTTCCCTTGAAAGATTGGTCAAGCAGATGTAAAGAATAAGATGTAAGAAAACAAAGGGATATATATATACAGGACAGATATAGAACATACAGGGTGTGTGTGTGTGTGTGTGTGTGTGTGTGTGTGTGTGTGTGTAGAGAGAGAGAGATTAAAGAAAGAGAGAGAGAGGAGACGCTTTTCAAGTTTTTTTTAAAAAATACAGGATATATTTTGAATTAATGGGTTTCAGTGGATGCTCAGTGGGTCTCTGAGCCCCGAGTTTCTTGCAGTGCATTAGCTGGACTGTATGAGGAATTGGGTCCCAGAAAGCCACGCTCGTTTGTTCTCAGTTCTATATGCTCCTCACCCTCCCACTGCTCTGATGTCAACTTCTGACATTTTCCATCGGGCAATTTATACACTGTCACCTGCCGGCCTTCCATAGTCCTCGTGTTTGTTTGATCTCATACAAACTCCCCTCTCTGGTCTGTTGATGAAATAATAAATCTGGGACCTTTGAAGATAGTGCACGGTAGGAGAGCACAAATGAAAATCTTCTCTTGATACTTAAGCATTCTGAGTGCTGAGTCCCCAGTGCTGATGGGGTCCACGTTGTGCACTTCCTTTCAGACACATCGAGACAAATCCGTCAAGCAGGAGTCCCTAAAAGCCTGTAATTTTCCAGGCAATACGGGACATATCCCACTGGTAATGGAAAAGTCTTATAAAGCCACAGGATCCTGAGCTAAGCTATCTATTTATTTGATTTAAATTGTTTTAAGCACTTTACAGTTTCGGATGTCAATTCTCACATGATTTAACTTCAAGACATGGACCTGACCTTCAAAAAACTTAAAGTCTCAAATAGCATGCTTATTTAGAACGTTAATATTTGTAGAACATTTTTGGGGTATCTCCTACAAAAAGGGAAAAACTTCAGACACTCAATTAATGCTGAATACAGTTGAGGGTCTTTAATCTGGAATCCACAGTCTCCTTCGGTGTTTTGCAAGCTGGCTCTAATATCTCTCCCATAACCCTCTGCTTTACCCCAATGCCTGGGCCTTGCGAACACAACCCTGCTATCCATGCACCGCCCGTTCTTGAGAATGAACTTCACATCCCACTTCTTTTAGGCATACATCTCGGCGTTCTTTCTAAAATGGACTTGATATGTTAGAGCAGTTTTAAGTTCACAGAGCAATTGAGCAGAAAGGACAGAGACTTCCCATATCCTCCCTGCTCTGCACACTCACAGTCTCCCCCGCCCCCATTGACATCCCCAGCAGATTGGGACATCTGCTACTATGGATGAACCTACAAGGACACATTATCACCCCAAATCCATAGTTTACACATTAGCACTCGCTCTGAGTGTTGTTCGCGTTACTGGACAAACATATAATGACGTATGTACCATCGCAGTATCAGACACAGTAGTTTCTCTGCCCCAGAAATCCTCTGTGCTGCCCTTATTGACCCCCCACACTCACCCTCATGAAACCACTGCCCCTTTTCCTGTCTCTAGAGTCTTGCCTTTTCCAGAATGTCCTATGGATGGAGTCGTACAGTATGGAGCCTTTTCAAATTGGCTTCTTTCACTTAGTCATACACATTTAAGGCTCCTCTCTGTCTTTTGATGACTGGATGGGTCATTTCCTTTAAGTGCTGAGCAACATTGCCTGGCTGTGCTGTACCTTCTTGCTCTTTTGAAAATGCCCATAGTCCTATAATGTCTAGATAGTTCTGCTCTGCCTGGTGCATGAGCCGTTAGTGACATCAAATTTAAGTAGTGTGGCTATTTAAATGTGAAATCATTAAAACGAAGCAAAATGAAAAATTTAGATCTTCAGTCGCTTCGGCCATATTTAAGTTGCCCCCTAGCCACCACGTGGGGGGTGGGCACCGTGTTAGGCCAGATGTGGAACATCTGCATCACCAGAGAAACTTCTGTTGGGAGAGTGCTTCTCCTCACTGCCGCGGCCACCAGGCATGTTCATGTGTTGAGCTCCACTGCTACCTTGCCACATTAATATACATTCACTGATTTAGTTCCATTAAACACCAGGAGCTGCTGCTATTCCTAGTCCCATTTTACAAAGGGAAAGATGGAAGGTCAGAAGCATCCCAGGTCACACAAGGAAAGCAGGGCCAGGCCTGGAGCGAAGTGTCCCCGACCTCAGGACTCGGTGCTCCATGGCTCCTCAGCCCGCCTCCCGTCGGCTCAGGGTCATTGCCTTGGGACCGACTCGACTTCCAGTCATGAGATGTCCTCAGCGGAGCGGGCCTGCACATCATCCATCCCAGCGCTCTGGTTTTACAGATGAGAAAACAGGTTTCAAAACGTGAATGCCCTGTCTCTGATCACCCAGGGAGAGCTGTTGGCAGAACAGAGACTGTCAGTCCATCCCGCCGCCTCCCTGGCAGCCTGGCAGCCTGGTGAGCCTGGGCCGGCCCTGTGTTCTGGAATGCGGGGCTGTGGCATGCACTCCATCTGATGAAAGAGGACGGAGTGCACCTGGGCTTCCCAAGGGGTGTTGAGGGCAGAGGCCATGGTCAAGTTTTCTCTCTCTGGGACATGGGAAAGGTTGGTAAGAGAGTATTTTTTCTTTTTTCTTTTCTTTTTTTAAAATATATTTTATTGATTTTTTTTACAGGGAGGAAAGGAGAGGGATAGAGAGTTAGAGACATTGATGAGAGAGAGACATCGATCAGCTGCCTCTTGCACACCTCCTACTGGGGATGTGCCCGCAACCAAGGTACATCCCCTTGACCGGAATCAAACCTGGGACCTTTCAGTCCGCAGGCTGACGCTCTACCCACTGAGCCAAACCGGTTTCAGTCAGAGTATCCTTTTCACCTTCCTTCCCGGACTATGATTTGGCTTCTGAGAAGGACAAGTTGGTGACAAGGAACCAGGTGGCCGGCTGTCAGGATCAATACCTCACCCAACCAGCAACATTCAACAGGTGTTTGTGGAGCAGCCACTGTCTGCCACACACTGCAGCGGGACCGAGGAAGCCGAAATGAGATAGAATATGATTTGCAAATGCAACGCTAGAAGCAGGAGACAGAGCAGGAGTTGGGAGCAGCAGCCAAGCATGCGCAGAGTGGGAGGGAGGAGCCAGAGCCAGGGCACGCTTTTTGCAGAGAGGAGCCCTGTGGGGGAGGAAGTGGCCCCCACAGAGGATGCCTGGCAAATGCTGAAAGCAAGATCGATTTGTGACTTCTCCGTGGAGGGGGAGCCTCCTGACCTGGGTGGAGGTGCCCTGAGCTGCAGAGCCAGCTGGTATTTACAGCTGGAATTGACATGCATCTCTATCCCCTCTCCCCCGAAACTCCCTCAGACAACCAAGGTCCCCTTCCAGTGCGCATCTGAGCTCAGTCTGATTTTCAGTACTCCCCGGGGAAAAGGAGCAAGGGAAGGGTTGGAGGGGTGGAGGGCGACGGAGGAAGTGGCTGCTTCCGGTTGCAGGAGAGAGCCACTGGGTCCTGACTGTGGAGAACCGGCCCCAGCCTGTCCACGCAGCCAGGGCAAGCCGAGAGCAGGGCAGTGGTCTGGAAGTCTTTACAAACTCTGCATGGGCCGAAACCGGTTTGGCTCAGTGGATAGAGCGTCGGCCTGTGGACTGAAAGGTCCCAGGTTTGATTCTGGTCAAGGGCATGTATCTTGGTTGCGGGCACATCCCCAGTGTGGGGCGTGCAGGAGGCGGCTGATCATTGTCTCTCTCTCATCGATATTTCTAACTCTCTATCCCTCTCCCTTCCTCTCTGTAAAAAATCAATAAAATATATTAAAAAAACAACAACAGCCGAAACCGGTTGGCTCAGTGGATAGAGCATCGGCCTGTGGACTGAAAGGTTCCAGGTTCTATTCCGATCAAGGGCATGTATCTTGGTTGCGGGCACATCCCCAGTGGGGGCGTGCAGGAGGTGGCTGATCGTTGTCTCTCTCTCATCGATGTTTCTAACTCTGTTCCTCTCCCTTCCTCTCTGTAAAAAAATCAATAAAATACATTAAAAAAAAACACCAAAAACCTCTGCATGGACTTCCCCTCCCACCCCAGCAATCTCTCCCTAACAGCCCAGAGCAGCCCAGGGGCCAGGCTGTGCCAGTTCTCAGCGCCAGGCCAGGCCAGCTTGGCTGCTCATCCTGGGCCAGACTCCGCTCCACCGGTGCCCACTGCCACAGCTTCTGTGCGGGTGAGGCAGCCCGTGCCTTCCTGCCAATGGACGGGGGGCAGCTGCGGGCTCCTTATGCTCCCCTCCTGCCCATCCAGCCCTGAGCTCACCATCTCCCAGCCCTGCCTCTTGTATGCCAGCCCCCCGCCTGCCAGCTCAACTCGCCCTCCCATCCCCCATCTCACACCAAGTCCTTCTTTTATCTACCTGGTGCCTCCTCTGAGGACGGAGACTCTAATAATACAGTGGTACCTCGAGATACAAGTGCCCTAACATACGAGATTTTTGAGATATGAGCAGTCGAGCGAGTGATTTTTGCTTTGAAATACGAGCAACATTTGAGATAGGAATAATCGCGCGGATCGGCCGGCTGCACACGACCCACCAGTTTACCACGACTCGAGCGTCTCATAGTTTCTCACGCCTCAAGGTTACGGAACGAATTAAACTGGTATCTTGAGGTACCACTGTATTGGCTGAAGCTAGAAGGGGGTGTTTATTGCCCTCTAACATGTCTCCTTGCTCGCTACCCTCCTCATGTGTCCATCTGTTCTCTGACGCGGGGTGACTAGAGTGACCCTTTTAAACATCACTTATGCCATGTCGCTCCTTAACTCAGAACCCCTGATGCCTGCCATTCATTCTGAGCCGAAGCCACGCTCCCTTCAAGGGACCGCAGAGCTGTAATGACCTGACCCTGGTCCCCCTGGTTCCCTCGGCTCCGGCCACACCGGCTTTCTGCTGCCCCTCAGACACATCAGTGTGCCCGGGGCCAAGGGCTTCCTCTCTCTCTTGCCCCCCAAAACCATGATTGATGCTTTAAATGCCGCTCTTCCTCAATTTCAGCCTGATTCCAAAGAGCTGGCTTTTTCCTCAACAAGCCTACGAGGCGGATAGAGACTTTGGGTTTTGTTTCACTTGAAGGAAGCATCCAGGGCCATCTGAAGGAGTTAGAAGCTCAACTCTTTTTTAAAAAATACATTTTTATTGATTTTTTACAGAGAGGAAGGGAGAAGGATAGAGAGCTAGAAACATCGATGAGAGAGAGACATCGATAATCCGCCTCCTGCATGCCCCCTACTGGAGATGTGCCCGCAACCAAGGTACATGCCCTTCACCAGAATCGAACCTGGGACCTTTTCGTCCCCAGGCCGACGCTCTATCCACTGACCCAAACCAGTTTCAGCTAGAATCTCAACTCTTGACGTGCTTTACCATCACCTTCTCTCCCTGTCTTTGCTCCAGCTCCTTCCTCAGGGTGAGGCTTCCCTCACCAGGGATGAATATAACCCCTCAAACTGTTCCTGGTTGCTTTTTGTCTTCTGGAGACAAGCTCCATGCTCTAATCTCACCTCAAGAGGCCCATCGCTGACTAACTACTGTGTTCCGTGTTCTCCACGCCTTCTCGTTCCTCGCCAACCTCTCTCTCTGGCGCTTTGCTTCTCTATTTCTACACTCTCTCAGATGCCACTGTGGTGTCGTGAGCATTGCCTGAGAGCTCAGACAGCCAGCGGTGTGACCGTCAGCATATTACTTCACCTCTCTGAGCGTCAGTTTTCACATCTGTAAAATGGGGAGACAATGGGTATGTCACAGTGATTAGGCAGACCAGGTGAACAGGGTGTGGGGAGGCTTCTGATGGTGCCAGACTCAGTCATCACCACCTCAGACACCGCCCCTCCTTCATCCCAGCCGACATGAGGTCGCCATCTAGTGGGCATGCACCTCGCAGGCAGCTGAGAGGGGCGAAGCAGGGCTGGAGCAGGGACCACATCCCAGGATGCTCCCAAGGAGGGCGCGTGGATGTCCGCTCTGGCTCTGAGGTGTGAGCACTTTCCCTCTTGCTTGTGTGGTTCCCAGCTCAGCCCAGATGGAGGCCTCCCATGAATCCCTCATGGCTCCCTTCTAATGTCGAAGCAGAACCCCTACTCTGACCCCGCTTGGATCTTGGTCACTCTCCCTACCAAGTTCTACTTCATTCTATAGAGACAACAGGGCAGAGGGGCTGTGTTTGGTTTAGAGGCTTTTCATTTTAGAAGCCCAGGACCACGCCCTCTCCTCCTGCCATTTTTCAGCAATTCCTCAGAATTCCAGAAGGAACGGGTGTGCTGAAGGTGACTTAACGGGTGTGATTATGGAGCAGAGTCCCTCTGGGGGAACAGGAATGAAATCAAACCAAGAGGAGCTCTTTCTGACGGAAATCTTAGCCTCAGAGCAGGCCTCCGACCAGTGAGGACCCCATTCTGAGCCTCCAAGAAATCAAGCACTTGAGGCCACAGAAGAAGAAGGAATTCACCAACAGGCAGGACCACTAAAGCAGCACAGATGTGCGGACACGCCCTGGGAGCACGCTGCTCACAGCCCCCAACCCTCTAGAGCTGGGCGAGGCACGGAGACACATCACAGTACAGAGGGTCTCAGAAATCCTGAAGGGGAAGAAAAGTGATTTCACTTGGTGAGTTTTTGTCAAATTAGATTGGTAGGACAATGCTTTTTTTTTTCTGCCCCAAAATTATTCATACTCTTTAGAGCTGTGATTTCGGAGAACACATACATGATGCAAAGTTACATACAGCTACACGCTAGATTCTAGGTAAAACACGGGAGTTCATTTATTCACTGAAAACACTTCTGAGCATCTGCGGTGTACACACCCGTATGCAGCCATGAAGAGACTGAATCCTTGCCTTCATGGAGCTTACCTTCCATGGGCTCAAAAAGACAATATGTAAACACGTAAAACATTCACTACATCAAATAGTAACACCTATGCTGAATAAGGGTCTTTGCCAAGGGTAGAGTGATGGACTGGTATTTTTTAAAAAATATATTTTATTGAATTTTTACAGAGAGGAAAGGAGAAAGAGAGGGATATAGAGTTGGAAACATCGATGAGAGAGAAACATCGGTCAGCTGCATCTTGCACACCCCCCACTGGGGATGTGCCCGCAACGAAGGTACATGCCCTTGACCAGAATTAAACCCGGAACCTTTCAGTCCACAGGCCGACACTCTATCCACTGAGCCAAACCGGTTTCGGCTGGTCCAGTATTTTAAGTAGAGTAGCCAGAGAAGTATTTGAAAGAGATAGACCATGTGGCCATCATACAGAAGAGCATCCCAGGTGGAGGAGGGTAGAGTGTGCCTGCTGCAGTGAACACCTGCAGGAAAGGCAAAGAACTTGCTGAGGGGTGAGGCTGTAGGGAATTAAGGGCTAGGAGGGGGATGGTCAGAGACCTGTTGAACTATTGGAGAGAGGCCCCGAGAAAGGGGAGGCCAGGGAGATGAGGAGTGAAGGAAGGATTTGAATGGGGTCTGGAGGATGGGTAGAATGTGGATACTGGGAGGAGAAATGAGCATGTTCTGTATGTGTTAAACAGTCATGAGGGAAGACAGAAGGTTGCAAGCAGAGCCTGTGCTCTGGATTTAAAGTCATAGGATGTGGATTGAAGTTCCACATCTGGATCTCGGTCTCCACAATCACAGAGGAGGAGAGTGGCCTAGTTTTGTAATTGTGGCTCTTCATGGTAGTATTCTGTTATAGATAGATATATAGATATAGATATAGTTATCAATGTAAACATAGACATAAATGTAGATATAGACAGAGATATAAAGATAGATAAAAAGCATCTATCAGTGGACACCTGGGATGCTTCCACCTTTGGCTATTGTGAACAGAGCTGCTTTGAACATGAGCATACAGATATCTCTTTGAGACCCCGTCATTAATGACTTTCTAGAATTGGAATTGATGGGAGGTAATATGGTAATGGTATTGGTAATATTTTGAGGAATCTTTATACCGTTTTTTATAGTGGCTGCCCCATTTTAGACTCCCACCAGGATTGCACAAAAGTTGAATTCCCCCACATCCTCATCCACACTGGCCATTTCCTTTGTTTACAGTAGCGGTTCTAACAGGTGTGAGATGTATCTCACTCGGCTTTGAATTGCATGTCCCTAAGGACTAGTGATGTTGGGCATCTTTTCATGTGATTTTGTTGGCCATTTGTCTATCTTCTTTGGAGAAATGTGTATTCAAGGCCTTTGCCCAACTTTCATAGGACTCGATTGGGAGCCAAGCATTGTTACTGTTTACCGAGATAAGGCAGCAAATACGAAAGAACAGGACAAGCTGGGCTAAGAGTTTATTAGCTCTAATTCCGAGATTCCAGCTGGCTGACTTCTCCCTTACCCACTGGCCTGATCAAGCCTCCCGCTCACATTGGCTGTTGACACTGGTGCCGAGAACTTTCCACCCACCAGGAAATGACCAGTGAGAACCGGGGCTGGTTTTAGGGCCTACCTTTCACCCACAATGAAGTTGAAGAGAAAATTACTTGTATCAACAAAGAATCTCATTCTTTCCTTCATCCTTTTTGCAGTCCAACGTGAAGTCATATTACTATAGCAACACCCAGAACAACTATGGCCACCACCCTCTTCCCACCAACCCCTTCCCCAGCCACCACCACTGCTTCCAGCAGCAGCTAACCTGGCACGAGTGCTCTCTGTGCGCCACGTCCGGTGCCCCCATGCCTAGAACCCATCAGGATTCAAATCCCATCAGTGAGACATAGCCAGCCATCTTCCGTTTGATGGGCCAAACGTTCTAAGCATCTGAAAATGAGAAGACAATGTGGGCGTTTCTTCATTTCTTCTCCTTCTTCTTTAAATCCATACCGGGGAGTAATGAAGCCGTGGCTGAGAATGCTAAGCAGCAGCTTCAGTCAGCAGGGTGGTTTATGGCGATTAACTGATTCCCTCGGAGTGTTCAGCAGCCAACCAGAAGGCTCTCCCAAGCCAAGCAATTTTATAATTAAGTGATAATTGTTTTTTGGAGATTTTTTTTTCTTCTTCCCGGATAGCCTAGAGAAAGATAAACAGCTGCAGGAATCAATAAGCATCAAGGTCATGGACAGAATTATTTACCCAGTCGCTGCTATTCGTCTTCAACTCGTCTCTCTACCAGGAAAAAGTGGGTCTGTGCTCACAGAAGTTGTAAAAACATACCTGGTTTGCTTTCACGGTTGCTGTTACTGCCTTGGCCTTTTGATGACTGAGCAACATGGCCGCCTCATTCACACAAAGTCTAGAAAACGGGCACATGGGAGGGTCTCATGCACTGAGGGGGTGGGTGAAGCCTGGCTGGGCACCAGGTGGTAGGAGGTACTGGAATTACGGGGTAACAGGAGATCCAGGCTGTGGGTACCTCATCCCTGCCCGCTTCCATGATGACTTCCTAACAGGTCTCCTAAGCTTTTCTGCCTTGCAGTTTCCCAACCCCTGTGATTCTGCAACCTTCATTCCACATGACCCTTTCTGAACCCAAATGTCAGTGTCCTGGGACAAGGACTCTTCAGGACCATGCTTCCTCTCTAAGGATCACCTAAATCAGCCGTTCTCAACCTGTGGGTCGCGACCCCTTTGCGGGGTTGAACGACCCTTTCACAGGTCGCCTAAGACCATCGGAAAATGCAGATATTTACATCACGATGCATAACAGTAGCAAAATTTCATGGTTGGGGGTCACTACCACATGAGGAACTGTATGCAAGGGTCGTGGCCTTAGGAAGGTTGAGAACCACTGACCTAAATCGACATTCATTTCTTGGGAATTTTGTAGCAGCGTGCCCGCTGCACACCCCCGGCCTCACATCCTGTTGCTCTCTGCCTTCACCTCTATACTCTCACACGTCTTTGGGCTCCTCAGTGCTTTTCCTCCCAGCTTCCTCTCAGCGGTGGGTCCTGCTGGAATAAGGTCCCTCTGTTTCCTAGGGCACGCCCCACTCACCTCAATTCCATCAGCCCATGCCTTTTGAGAGAGGTCACGGCTACTTCTTGGGTTCTCCAGAGTACGCTTCCCAACCTCATGAAGGCTGGAGTCAACTGAATGGAAGGACCAGGCTTATGCGAGCATGTAGTATTATGTCACTAATAACAGTTGCATGTCTAGACCATAATAGATAGTAAATATGCGTGCAGTTGACGAAGGAATCTCGTAAGTTACCTTGAACCACTGAGGAGAAAGAGGGCTCCAGGCAAATGCTGTTGAGTGGAATGTTGTGTGGAATGTTGTCCCCACTGAAAAAGCAGGTTGCTTGCCTTTAATTGAACCTCACAGTGACAGAAAATAGCTGCGATGTTTAAAGAAAGCACAGTATATAAAAATTAATATAAAAATCTGATATTGAGAGTTGGTTGTCTGTCTAGAAGACTGCTAGTCTTCTATGCAAACCAGGCCATTTAATTGTATTTTACAAATGGAATTAATTTGTATGCAACCTTCAAAGAAAATAACTGTTTTATGAAACAGACATCTGTATCGAAACTATGCACTATTTGGTGAGTCACTAGCTCTCTTAGACAAATACATGTTAGTTAACACATACAGGAATAAAAAGAGCTTAAGCCGACAGTGTCTCAGTAGATACACTTGACCTCCACCAATTCTAAATTGAGTTAGAAACACCTATATACAAAATAAAATGTACTTATTGTTATTCAATGACCTTTTTGGGGAACATTTCCACTCTTTCCTCTTTGGTAGATAGGTTAATAGGCAACTTTGGGTTTGCTAAAACACCTCTATACGTCTATATGGTGCCAAATATTTGAATGGAAAGCTACTTGATATGATGTGAATAAAATCTCTGGATAAGGAACTTGGGTTTTTCCTTTTCATTTGGAGGTATGTTTTTTAAATGTATATATATATATATATATATATATATATATATATATGATTGATTTCAGAAAGGAAGGGAGAGGGAGAGTGAGATAGAAACATCAATGATGAGAGAATCATTGATCAGCTGCCTCTTGCATGCCCCCTACTGGGCATAGAGTCCATAACTGGGACATGTGCCCTTGGTCGGAATGAAACCTGGGACCCTTCAGTCCCCAGGCCAACACTATCCACTGAGCCAAACTGGTTAGGGCTCACTTGGAGTTTTGAGCGCTTGCAGACAAATGCAAAAGCACATGGTTTTCTACTGGAAGGTCCTTTGGTCTCCTGGGCCTTGGATGTTGCCCCTGCCTCTAGGCCGGGGACCAGCTTCCTGGCCCCGTGGTTTTACAGGACCCTGCCCAGCTTTGAAAGAGCTCTCAACCTCTCTTAGATCCCAAGGATGCATTCCTTTTCCCCTTTTGTCTGTCTTCCACCCCCAGCAGCTCTTAATGAACCTAAAATCAATCTGTCTGGTTGCCTGATAAGATTAGAGGACTTCCACTAGTCTCTCCACTGCTCATCGGAAGCCAGATGAAGCAATCAGTTTATTGTGAAGTCTCTTTCTCTCCTCGCTCTGCATCTCTGCTATTGATTAAGTAATAGCACCCTGGGGCTTGTTCCTGATAAAGCAGCTTTGGAGAAAGCAAAGGGATGGTCTCCACACAATCCGGGCCGTTATTCTCTCACCAGGATCCAGACCTGGGGCAGCTTAACTTAAGGAAGGCAACATGTCAGTGCTCAGCGGCCTCTCCTGAGAATTCTGCTTTCCATCTGAGCTTGTGTTTATCTGGAGAAGAGAGTTTAAACTGGTTAGACAGGCCCTAGCCTACACAGGGGCTGGAAAGCTCAACAGAGACTCCACTGGCTGGGAATAACTCTATAGCAGGAACTGGAACCAGGTTCTCAAAGTGTTCCAAAATTTAATTCTGTTATTATTCTAGTCCTAACATACAGGGATAGGAGGGTAGCAGTGTCTCCGTAATGGCCACTGAAATAAAAAAGCCTGAGATCCAAAGGAAGTGCTGGTACGCTGGCCGGTGAGGCTCCATTGGTTGGAGCGCCACTCCATACACCTGAATGGTGTTGGGTTCGATTCTGGTCAGGGCCCATACCCAAGTTGCAGGTTTGATCACTGGTCGGGGCACGCTTAGAAAGCAACCGATCAGCCAAAACCAGTTTGGCTCAGTGGATAGAGCATCAGCCTGCGGACTGAAGGGTCCCAGGTTCGATTCCGGTCAAGGGCATGTACCTTGGTTGTGGGCACATCCCCAGTGGGGGGCGTGCAGGAGGCGGCTGCTCGATGTCTCTCTCTCATCGATGTTTCTAACTCTCTATCCCTTTCTGTAAAAAATCAATAAAATATATTTTTTAAAAAAGAAAGTAACCAATGTTTCTCTTTTACATTGATGTTTCTCCCTCATATCTATGTCTCTCTCTCTCCCCCCTCCCTCTCCCTTCCTCTCTTTCCAAAATCAATTAAAAAAACATAAAAATTTAAAAAAAAAATGGAAGTGCTGGAAGTAGGAGCAGCTGGCCCTGGGAGACAAGAAAGCCTGCAGCCTAAAAACAGCCGCGTTTAGGACCAGGCAAAGGATTTGGTGATTAGAAAATACTGTGCGGTATGGAGAGCGGGCAGACTTCCCTTTTCATGAATTAAACAGCCAACGGAGTTAAAGAATGCTGGGCTCTTCCCATTCCACACAAATTGACACTTGAATTTATATGTGTGTTTAATGTGTATATATATATATATATGTATGTATATATATATACACACACACACAATATATATATATGTATGTGTGCATATATATACATATATATATACTGCGATACTTTATTTAATACTTATCTCTAGAGCAGCGGTTCTCAACCTGTGGGTCGCGACCCCTTTGGGGGTCGAACGACCCTTTCACAGAGGTCACCTAAGACTATTGGAAAACACCTATTTCCCATGGTCTTAGGATCCAACAGACAGCTCCTCGGTGTAGCAAAATGTAGCAATGTAGTTTACTGTTGTCATATGAAGACTGTTACCCATGCTACACCATGATTCAAGACAAAATATCACTTATTTGTAATTAGAAATAAATATTTCACAATATATAATTACATATTGTTTTTGTGATTAATCACTATGCTTTAATTATGTTCAATTTATAACAATGAAAATACATCCTGCATATCAGATATTTACATTACAGTTCATAACAGTAGCAAAATTACAGTTATGAAGTAGCAATGGAAATAATTTTATGGTTGGGGGTCCCCACCACATGAGGAGCTGTCTTAAAGGGTCACGGCATTAGGAAGGTTGAGAACCACTGCTCTAGAGGGTTTTCATTTTCTTAAAGACTATCAATAACTTCTGGATTTTTAGAAAATATTTTGATTCTATCAAGGATAAAGTTAACAAGCACTAATGTAGGGAGGCAAGAGTTGGGTCTCCTTTGCAGAGTCCCTGTCCCCCATTAAAAAGTGACAGCTTTTATTTTTTCTTATTGTTTTCTTTACACAGGGACAACACAGTGATTGCGCGAGAACTTTGAATTACTGTGCAAAGTTACCCGTTCTGAGGGGCAAAGAAAATTAAAGAGATACTCTATTAGTCAGGATTTATTCTGAGCTGCTATTACAAAGAGACCCATTCTTGTTTAAGCAGTTCTTAAACAAGAATAAAAATCTCAGACCCTTTATCAAAAGTGCTTCTCAGTCGGTAGAAATTTGGATAGAGTAAGGGCTCACCCACTGTTTCTCTGAAGGCACAATCAGGGGGTGGCAGACCTTAGTCACGTGGCCACACAGCCAGGGACAGCGCTCCCAGGTAAAAGGCAGGAGTTCTGCTATTCAAGGAAGAAGGGTTGTCTTGATGGACTGTTTGCAGGCTCTTCCACAGGTGCACACATAGAAGGAATGCAAGACAACGTGGAACTCAAGACAGTGATCTACTGAGATAGTGAGTGAAATGAAAAAGAGGAGAGCCC
Organism: Lasiurus cinereus; assembly: GCA_011751065.1. Classification (NCBI taxonomy): domain Eukaryota; kingdom Metazoa; phylum Chordata; class Mammalia; order Chiroptera; family Vespertilionidae; genus Lasiurus; species Lasiurus cinereus. Next base: position 22,086,011 of record JAAGEH010000417.1, read on the forward strand.
TAACTGGTTTGGCTCAGTGGATAGAGCGCTGGCCTGCGGCCTGAAGGGTCCCAGGTTCTATTCCGGTCCAGAGCATATATCTTGGTTTTGGGCACATCCCCAGTAGGGGTTGTGCAGGAGGCAGCTGATCAATGTCTCTCTCTCTCATCGATGTTTCTAACTCTCTGTTCCTCTCCCTTCCTCTCCGTAAAAAATCAATACAATATTTTTAAAAAGAAAAAGAGAAAAGTTACTTGAGGAAGGTAAAAGGGTAGTCATCTAGGACTTAGATAAAGTGGGCCTGAGACAGATGTGTATGCGTGTGTATGTATGTGTATGTATATTTTATTGATTTTTTACAGAGAAGAAGGGAGAGGGATAGAGAATTAGAAACATCGATGAGAGAGAGACATCGATCAGCCGCCTCCTGCACGCCCCCTTCTGGGGATGTGCCCGCAACCAAGATACATGCACCTGACTGGAATCGAACCTGGGACCCTTTAGTCTGAAGACCGACGCTCTATCCACTGAGCCAAACCGGTTTCGGACAGATGTGTATATTGAAAGGTGGAATTAGAACAGGAAAGAAGTAGGTTATAGTCTACTTTCTAGTTTTCTAAAATTTAAGTTCAAACTAGCTTAGCTCGGGCTTACCTCTAATCATTTGGATTGCTTGATCCCTTTCTAATCACTTGGCAATCTAACAAGGCTGTTCATTTTATTTGAAAATCTGCAATTCCTCAGCCCTTTATTTTGTGATACCCTTCTTTATTCCTGGTGGCATCACTTGTTCTGAAATGTATGTTATTTGAGGTTAATATCATCTCTCCAACTTTCTTATGGTTCATGTTTGCATCACATATATTTAAAAAGTGAAGACCATATTAATACCTTTATATTTAAAGGAAGTTTCTTGTGGTCAATGAATGTTAATCTCCCTTTTGATTCAGTCTGAGAATTTCTGTCATTAACATGGTACATTTAAACCATTTACATTTAATGTAATGATTGATAGAGCTGAATTTAAGTCCACCAGTTGGCTACTTGTTTCCTATTTGTCCTATGAGCTCTTTGTTCTTATTTTATCATTTGCCTTTTGGGTTAATTAACAATTTTCTATTATTCTATTTTATATCCAATATTGGCTTATTATCTATATCTCTTATTTTATTTTATTTTTGGTGGTGGTTCTAGGGTTTCTAATAAGTGCTTTACTTATCATAGACTGCCTTGAAACAATATTATGTCATTTCTTGTATAATGTAAGATTTTCTTACAATAGAATACTTCCCTTATCCTACCTATCCTTTGTACAACTCTAATCATACATTTTATTTCTACATATATTATAAAATCACATAATACATAGCTTTTTAAACATTCATTTAATTTTTAAGAAATCAAAACATGAGTAAAAACACTGATGTTTTAATTGCTCTTTCTTTCTTGGTGTAGATCCAGGTTTTCATCTGTCATCATTTTCTTCTATCTAAATAATCTCTTTCAATATTTCTTGTGGGGCTGATTTACAGGTGATGATTTTTTTCAGGTTTTTAAATTTTTGTCTAAAAAAGGCTTTATTTTATCCTTATTTTAAAGGCTATTTTAAACTTAATATAGAATACTAAGTTACAGGTCTTTTCTCTTCCCTTCAGTTTTTTTTTTTTAAGATGTCATTGTATTGATTTAAGGCTTGTATAATGCTCCTTCTCATTCTTATCATTTTCTGTACATAATGTGACCTTTTTTTCTTCAGGAGTTTTCGATCTTTTGTCTTCATCACTGATTTCAAGCAATGAATTATTGTGTGTGTGTGTGTGTGTGTGTGTGTGTGTGTGTGTGTGTGTTTACCCTGTGTAGAATTCATTAGCCTTATTTCATATGAATTTTATAATTTTCATAAAATTTTATTTATTTTTATGACCTTCAGGCTTTGAAAAAGGTCATTACTGTCTTTTCTATTGCCTGGTATCCCATCAAGGCTCATTTTCTGTATCACTCCCCACTTCCTGGAACTCTGTCCTGCAACCTCCACTCGCCACAGGTTCCTTGAACTCCAGTCTTCCTCGCCTTAATTGATAAAGGCTGCCGCACTCTGGTGGGGGTGGCGTGGGGTGGCCTCTTCCTGAATGCACAGCTCAGACATTGCCTTCAGGCAGAAATGTGGGAGTTATTGAATTTCACCTCATCTGTTTCTCTTCTTTCAGCAATTGCTGTGTTCTCCTCTCTGTTGTCCAACATCTAAAAACAGATGATTTAGACATTTTGTTGTGTTTTCTAGTTGCCTATTATGGTTACATCAGTTCAGTATTTATTACCACATCAGAGCCGAAGCAGCCGTCTTTTCAGGCCTTCAAAGAGTTGCTGTCACCAGGGGATCTCTGCTGTACATTTGCATACAGACTATTCATTACAGTAGTGAGGTGACAAAATAGCTACATGTCTAGGCCCTGGCCAATAAATAAATAATAAATAAAAGAGTGCTGGTAAGGTTCCGTGATCTCTGGCCTGCTTTATAGAGTGACACAGGACTGGGCTCACTGATGTTTGATGTAATGAGGTTGGTTGCACAGAAATAGTAGTTAAAATCTAAAGTGTGTGTGTGTGTTTAATGAGGAATTGTTCATGTTCACTATAATGGATTGGACGAAACATCCTGTTGCACACTACTGGCCATTTGTCGTCTTACCTGGTAGGAATATTATTGAAAAAATAATTTTTACTAAAAATTAAAGAAAAGACTGTGGAAGATATGGATTCTATATGCTACTCATTTATTTCCACCTTCGCGCAAGTTTAAAAACATTTATGGGGAATATTGCGGAGGTTCTGCCACTATGAGGGACTCAGGAGGCATGCTTCTGGCTGAAGGTGTAGTGTTTATGGGGATTTTAACCGAAGCCTAGCAATTGGAGCTTGAAACTTAACAATAGGGATTCCTCCATTGACAAAGAGATTGAACAGCCCACCACTCAAATTGTAGATGGAAAAAAATAAGTACAGTGGTATCTCGAGATACAAGTTTAATTTGTTCCATAACCTTTGAGGCGTGGAAAACTATGAGACGCTCGAATCGAGGTAAACTGGTGGGTCGTGTGCGCCGATCCGCGCGATTACTCCTATCTCAAATGTTGCTCATATTTCAAAGCAAAAATCTCGTATGTTAGGGCACTCATATTTAGAGGTACCACTGTATCTGTTCAACTTTGCCTTTTAGTGTCTCCAGGATGAAAAGTAGATAGGACTGATCATTTGTCAAGATGTGAAGTTAATACTTACGGGTTTGATGGGAAAGGAAAAGGCAAAGCTTTGGAGGCATTTTAGAAGATCTCCATTGGGACAAGCAATCTGTATACTTGCTGGGTTACCGCTAACAGGTGTCACACACTGGGTGCAGTCACTGGGTCTTCCCTACAGGGCGCATTTCAGAAATTTTACAGATGGGTGCTGTATTGACAAATGATGTATCAACAGTTCTGATAAAAGGTCAAGGCCAGTGTTCTCAAGCTGAGAAGCCAACCTAACAGCAAAGTGTCCAACCTGGAGGCATGGTTTCTAAATTGTTCTTGGGGATTATTGAGGGGCCTATGTAATTAGTAGCTAATCTTACACAGGTTAGAAAAATGATTGTTACTATTCTTATGGGAATATCTTGGACTAGCTAGAAATTCGGTAACCTTGGATTTTGAAGACATACGCATTTGAGAGTTGAATAAGGCTTTATTGGAATGTAATTCTAAAAGGCTAATCTGGGATGGCAATAATATATATGCCTATGCTTTCCCACTCAACCAAATGAGGAGGCTCTCTGCATCTCGAAAGATGCTGCCTTGGGAGACCACATTGACAACCATTAGCCAAGGGCAGAGGAAGTTTTTTTTTTTTAATATTTTATTGATTTTTTACAGAGAGGAAGGGGGAGGGATAGAGAGTCAGAAACATCGATGAGAGAGAGACATCGATCAGCCGCCTCCTGCACGCCCCCTGCTGGCGATGTGCCCGCAACTGAGATACATGCCCTTGACGGGAATCGAACCTGGGACCCCTCAGTCTGCAGGCCGATGCTCTATCCACTGAGCCAAACCGGTTCTGGACAGAGGAAGATTTATGTGTGGCCGTAGCCCCAGAGAAACAGCCCTGCTTAGTAACAGCAATTGCAGGAATCCCACCTTCCCTAGAAAGTAGGAGTCGATCAAGAATCTGTAGAGTTCAAGTTCATTTGTTCAGTTTGAAAGAGTGCCTTTATCTAGTGGTGTTTTCCAAGAAAGCTTGTTTTTTTACTTATGTATTTTTTTCTTATCTTGGAAAAAATAATATATGCTCTTGTTTGGAGTTCAGCTGAGCTCAAATTCTCGAGGAAAACAGTCTTGTGCTGGCTTTTTCTTGTCATTAGAATGCAGAACTTGACAGTGTGTGGGAGGTGGGCTTTCCATCCTGGTGGTAGGACTGGCGTTGAAATAGCTTTGCATTCATCCAAGAAATAGATTGAATGAACCAGTGAAGTGAAACTGCCTTCTTGCCTTTAAGGAGCTCATCTAATCTAGTAATAGAGAAAGATATTAAAGAAGAATCACATAATTCTATGAGTACAATTTGGATAATTTCTGGGGTGGGGGTGTTGAAAAAGCCCGAAGTGGTCAGAACCAGTGTTGGGGATTCACCTTAGTCTGCAGGTGAAGTCTGAGAAGTGAAAGAGGAGAAGTGAGGAGAAGAGGGACACGTAGAGGCAAATGCAGAGATGCGGAAGTGAAAGGGACATTGACAAGTCTAAGGAAAGAGAAAAAGCAAACGTGAGAGAGAAGGAATTTTATGGCGATGAGGTGCTGGTCCAGAGAAGCCATTCTAGACCTTACCTTTATGGTAAGATCAATGGAAAACCATCGCATGCTTTTCATGGCATGATCAGGTTTGCCTTTGTGCAGGAGAATGGACTGGGAAGAGGCAATCATGGATGCAGAACGATGTTGTAGAAGGGTGAGCATGATTTTAATAATTTACAGATGGTTTCCACCATTCTTTAGTTCTTTTGCATTCTCCAACCAAATTAAACACTCTTTTGTAACACTTAGGGAACAGAAGTCCCTTTATTAGGTATGTAGACAAAGAGGAATAGAGAGAAATGTCACAAATTACCTGACCCCCGCCCCCCACCCTCACTGCATTATGCCAAATGTCTGCCAGATTCCCTCCAGAGGGAGATGGGCTATGGTTCATGATTGCTCTGAGCATGCCCCACCTTTCTTATCCCGGAGAGTACCTGGGGAAGGGATGTGGATGTCAGGGTATCTTTTAACGAACTTGGATATCCTACCAACCTCAGCAGTCCTAGTCTGTGGCCAGAGTTTATAATTCCTCCCTCACTTCTGCCTTTTTCGAACAAAATTGCTTTTTCATGCATCTGCATCCTGGGAAACAGAGGGCTTTTGTCTCGGGACTTATTTCCCTTTCCAGGAAAGGGGTGGGGGGACACTAGGGCTTAGCTCTCATTGACTCAATACTTTTCTTTGACTTAGGGAGACAGGTTTCATAATTTAAAACAACCAAAAAACAAGCACCAGCCAACCAAACGCCACCACCATCACCAAAACCTCAGCCTCCTGTCAGCAATACTTAGCCAGTCATAAATTCATTTTGATTCCCATTGTTTAGAATCAAGCATATTGAATAATTGTATGTCAATACTGACATGGCCTTCCGTGTATGTGTGTGTGTGTGTGTGTGTGTGTGTGTGTGTGTGTGTGGTGGTGGTTGCTAATTTTTTCACTTGTTTCAGTGGTGGAGAAAGAAGAAAATGAGAGGAAAATTCCTTTGTAGAGGCTTCATGATTTTTCTTCTCATCATCCAGGGCGAGGTAACCACAAACACACTGTTTTAGAGCTCTTAGGGTACCAGATATTTTAAAAATATCCTCTTTGGAGACCTCTGTGATAAGATCATTTAAGTCTAAAATTATCCTGCTGTATTCAGGCTCAGTTTCCATTTCTCTTCTCAGGATCGCCGGAAGAGTTTCAAGTAATGCTACTTTGGTGTGAGGACAGAGAAAAAGCAAACGTGAAGGGGCCACAGTGAGAGAGAAGGAGATTGTATGGCGATGAGGTGCTTCTTAGGAGCTCAATCGTGCTGGTCCAGAGAAGCCATTCTAGACCTTACCTTTATGGTAAGATCAACGGAAAACCATCACATGCTTTTCATGGCATGATCAGGTTTGCCTTTGTGCAGAAGAATGGACTGGAAGGAGGTAATCATGGATGCAGAAAGATGTTGTAAAAGGGTGAATGTGGACAGGCACCAAGCCCTGAGGCATTTGTCACAGGTCTGTGATAAGAAACATGCACAAATGGAAAATAACCCTGCAGAAGTTTTCATAAAATTGTCTGTCCTGTGGAATCTAATCATAAAGAATTTGGGCTGGTATTTTATATATCTTTGTTTCTTTTCATTTTCCTGGTGGTTTCTTTCTGTCATATTGTATAAAAAGAATTTAATCAACAACATATTGGGAGAAAAAAAATGACAACCTGGCCCTCCCTGTACCATCCCAATTATTTTTTGTACCTTTTGGATCTATAATGGGTCTATAATTATTACAAATAAAAAAGTAAAAAAAAAGAGTAACATGCAAAAAACAAAATAACTGGTCCTTCACTACAGAGAGAGAAGCACTTCATCCTTATAGCACTAGCTTTGGACTGAATGAGGTATATATGGAAAGAGTAACTTAAAAACCTAAGTTCATGGTCAGTAGACATGGGGTGACCCATCAGGATGTAATCTACTGCTACTTTTTTTTTTAAGTGTATTTTTATTGATTTCAGAGAGGAAGGGGGATGGAGAGAGAAATAGAAACATCAATGATGAGAGAGAATTGTTGTTTGGTTGCCCTCTGTGTGCCCTCTATTAGGGATCGAGCCCACAACCCAGGCATGTGCCTTTGACTGGAATTGAACCTGGGACCCTTCAATCCACAGGCCAATGCTCTATCCATTGAGTCAAAACAGCTAGGACTCTACTGCTATTTTTTTAAAAATCCATTACCTATTCTATCTAATAAAAGACTAATATGCAGATTGACCATCACTCCAATATACAAAGTGGCTGCCCCCATGTGGTCAAAGATCCTGCCCCATGTGGACACAAGATGGCCACCACAAGATGACCAGCAGGGGAAGGCAGTTGGGAGGGACCAGGCCTGCAAAGGAAGGCAGTTAGGGGTGACCAAGCCAGCAGAGGAAGGAAGTTGGGGGTGACCAGTCCTGGAGGAAAGGGTAGTTGGGGGGGATACCCAGGCCTGCAGGGGAGAGCAGTTGGGGGGAATTAGGCCTGCAGGGGAGGGCAGTTAGGGGAAAGTGGGCTAGCAAGGGAGCAGTTAGGCATCAATCAGGCTGGCAGGGGAGTGGTTAGGGAGTGATCAGGCTGGCAGGCAGAAGTGGTTAGTGGCAGTCAGGAAGGCAGACAGGCAAGCAGTTGGGAGCCAGCAGTCCTGGATTGTGAGAGGGATCCCAGATTGGAGAGGGTGCGGGTTGGGCTGAGGGACATCCTGCCCTGTACACAAATTTCATGCACTGGGCCTCTAGTTACTACAATAACGCTGTGTAAGAAAGCCAAACAGATGCACACAGGTAAAGCCCAGTGGCATAAAGTGATGAACATTTATTCAGCTCACTGGCAGCTTTTCTGGGCTGTGCTCACTCCTGTGTCTGTAGCAGCTAGTGGCTGAACTGGGGAGTGGCTGGTCCAGGATGGCCTTGGATGGGATGTCCCAGCTCCGGTCTGAGAGGTCTCTCGGTTTTCAGCAGACTAGCTTGTCCTTGTTCTCCTGGCAGATACAGGATGCTACGAGAGCACACAGGAGGGGGCTGCCGGGCCTCCCAGGCCCAGGCTCAGAGCTGGCACAGCTCTGCGCTCACCACCTTCTGTGGGCAAGTCAGGAGGCCGGCAGATTTCAGGGAGCGGAAATGAGCTCCATTTCAGAGGACACTGGGTAAAGAAAGGGAAAGAATTGGGGCCATTTTGCAATCAACTCAGCGGGTCGGCATCCCTGCATCAGCTTCCCCATTTCCCAGGATATCACAGTGATCTCAGATTTCAGAAGCTGGCGCCTCACTCCCAGCCCCTAAGGGCTATTGATGAACTCATTCCCCTCTCCCTCCAGCAACCAAAATAAACACAATTAATTGATTATTGTAGTCTGCTGATGAACTTGAAAGTGACTTTAGAATCTTTCAGAATTAGATTTACGAATTGAAATTTATCACTCGACACTGCGATTCTGAGCCACCACAGACCCTCAGGGGCAGCAGCATATGAGCACTGCCTGGTGAGTGACAGGTGACTCCACCCCTGGAGTTTAACTTGGCCCCTGGGGGTCCCACTGTGAGTCACTGTAGCCAATTATAAGACCCCTGATCATCTATCTGCACAACTGAGAGGCAGAAGAGCTAGGCCTTTGGTCAAGGAAGGCATGTTCTCCCCCACAGGACAGGCAGTGTTAGGCTGCCGGGCGGCTCCTGGGAGCTTCTCTGGGTTAAGATACAGGGTCATTGTGTTAGTTTTGAAATTATCAAGGGTAGTAAATGTTGTTATAATACAGTGGTACCTCGAGATACGAGTGCCCTAACATACGAGATTTTTTGAGATACAAGCTATTTTTGCTTTGAAATACGAGCAACATTTGAGATAGGAGTAATCGCACGGATCAGCCGGCTGCACATGACCCACCAGTTTACCGAGACTCGAGCGTCTCATAGTTTCCCACGCCTCAAGGTTACGGAATGAATTAAGCTCATATCTCGAGGTACCACTGTACTAGAAATTCTCAGGGATGGCACAAACCAAACCTGAATACTTTAGGTAACAGCTTGGATAAAGTCATTCTTTGGGTGTTCTCCTATAGTCCTGGGCATTGGAGAAGGTGAAGGGGACTGGGAGCTGCAAGGGAGGCGGGGAGTCCCCACTGCAGGAGTGACATCCTTCCCGGACGGGCCTGAGCCCGGCCAGCCCAGGTGAGCCACGGAGACTGGCTGGAAGCAGGGGCAGGATTCTCCAGAGGGTAAAAGGTCTCCCTCTCAGCTTGGCCTTAGCTAATCCTGTGTCCATTACAGTAACCCAGCCTCCATAGATCCATTACCGAGCCCTGGGGGTTTCAGAGAGGCAGATACAATTCTTCAGCTTTTCTTCAGAGGTATCTTTGTGCTCCCACACACGTTGTGCTGCAAATGCCACATAATCATAGTGATTACAGCCCCATTTTACAGGGAGCTGAGAATGGTGAAGTTAATTGGCCTGTGCTTCCAGGGGAATCGGTTATAGAGTCAACACTCAACTCAGACACATGATGCTAAAGCCTACATCCTTTATTTTCTTTCTTTATTTTTACAATATACAAAATATATTACCAGATTGTAGATTCAAAATAATTAACCTTTACATGCAATAAACATTACTATTTCAAGAAAAACAATGTTAAATATCATAATGTTCACATGCAATAAACATTACTATTTCAAGAAAAAAAAGATTTTAAATATAATAATATTACCAAAACTATACTTACATACACTAAGTGGCCAGATTATTATGATCTCTGAACACATAATAATCTGGCTACGCAGTGTATATCCTATATCATGGTCAGCAAACTTATTAGTCCACAGGGCCAAATATCAACAGTACAACGATGGAAATTTCTTTGGAGAGCCAAATTTTTTAAACTTAAACTTCTTCTAACGCCACTTCTTCAAAATAGACTCGCCCAGGCCGTGGTATTTTGTGGAAGAGCCACACTCAAGGGGCCAAAAAGCTGCATTGGCTCATGAGCCGCAGTTTGCCGATCACTGTTCTACAAAATAAAAGGCTAATATCCAAATTGTTCCCTCGACCAGGAGTTTGACCAGCAGGCAGGCTGGCCAACCACCCATGTCCCCCACTTCTGGCCAGGCTGGCCAGACCCCACGCATGCAAGAATTCATTCAGTGGGCCTCTAAAAAAATTACACACACACACACACACACACACACACTCATACACATACACACTGAGTGGCCAGGTTATTATGCGTTCAGAGTTCACAATAATCTGGCCACTCAGTGTAGTATAATATCACAAAAGTTGAAAGGAAATATTAAGAATCTGCAAATAACAGGATTACTTCTATTATATTCTAAAAATTTTTCTCCTTCTGGCTCTGTTTTTGTTTGTTTATGATTTTTCATTATATTCCACAAATGACTGACATCATGTGATATTTATCTTTCTCCAGCTGGCTTATTTCGCTTAGCATAATGCACTCCAGGTCCATTCAGGCTAAAGCCTACATACTCGACCATTATTCTCTATGATGTCTCAAGGATGGGAAAGCTTTGGATAAAGGTAGGGCTTGGTCTGATTTGCTCCAGAGGTAAACTTCCAGGATGGAATGTCCACTCTGGATTCCAGAGAAGATGACGCAGCCAGAGCTGGATCACAGGCACCACATGGATCAGAACCACTTCCCTGTGGAGTTCTTGAAAGACACGGCAGACCCCTTCCCAGGATGCATTGGTTGGCCAAGTAGGACTCAGCTCACCAAAAGGCAAGCCCAATAGCAGGCGACCTGGGGAGGATATCAAGTTTCAGGGCTCAGGTGCACGACAAACCTTCAGGGTGGGATTTGGACATGTTGAGGTTACTTGGAGCTTCACAGAGGTGAAGAGTTACCCATTGCTGCCAGGCCAGGGTGGCTCAGTAGTTGAAGATCGACCTATAAACCGAGAGGTCACGGTTTGGTTTCAGGTCAGGGCATATGCCTGGGTTTTGACTCAATCCCCAGTAGAGTGTGTGCAGTAGGCAGCTGATCAATGATTCTTTCTCATTATTGATGTTTCTACCCTTCTCCCTTCCTTTCTCTGAAATCGATAAAAACATGTTTTTAAAAAAAGAGTTGCCCTTTGCAGAGTCTAGTAAGTGGGAGCTGGTGTATCGCAGAGCAGGAAGGGGAGGGGGAAAGGTTGAGGAGATGTCACCAGGTAAACTGGTAACACCTGTCCACCTGCTGTCAGTCTGGAGTGACCAGACAGGCGAGCAGGCCCTGCCCTGGAACAGGACACAATAGCAGGGCCAGGTGTTGGGGAACAGGTGAGGCCGGTAATGATAAGGCAGGAGCATCAGCACTGCAGAGAGTGAAGAACAAAGAGGGGCCAATTATAAGAAGCACCTATTCTTCAGCCCCCTCACCCCTCAGTTATCAGACCCACGACAGACCCTCAAGAGAACAAGTCATCTTGAGGATGCCACCAGAGGTCCCTTTAGTGGCCCCCAGGGGAGGACTGCATTGATCCCCCGCCCCCAGGACTGAACCCACAGACTTAAGAGTGATAATGTATCCCTTACAGGGAGACAGGAAATCCAGATGGTTTTTACAGTTGGCGCAGGGGAGAGATTTTATCCGCCTTGAATGTCTCTCCCGCCTGTGCCCGTTCATCTGCGAGGCCCTGCTTTCGTACATGTCAAGATTTCAGAAACAGAGCCTGCTGGGCTCTATTTAAATTGTTATCTCCTATGTTGTAGCATTTTGAATCAGTAAATTGTCACAGCCTCTTACTGGGCTGGTCCAGAGGAATGTGAAATTGGCAGGAATTACAGAGGAGATTTGAGTTGGCCACGTCAGAGAACTTCCTTCTCTGAAGGGCACTGGCAGGAGAGAATGGAGTTATTTCCGTCGCTCTCATACTAGCTCTGTTTCTTTGCCCTTTTCCTTCCTCTTTGGAACATTTTATTCCTCTTTCCTTCTGTATTTCATACATTTATTTTATTTTTTAATCCTCACCCAAGGATATGCATATGCTTCTTGATTTGAGAGACAAGAGAGAAAGAAACATCCATGTGAGAGACACTATCAACTGGTTGTGCCCCAACCTGGGACAGAACCCACAACCTAAGTGTCCTGACCAGAAATCGAACCCACAGCCTTTCAGTGGACAGCAAGCATGTCAAACTCAAAGGTTAACATGGGCCAGATAAACAAGGTTTAAATGTATGTGGGCCACGAAAAAATAAAAGCTTCAATTTACATAGAAGCATGCTGAATACAAAGGGCTGAAATAAGTGGGTCATCATTAACATAAAATAATAGAACATTTTAATACAAATTAATATTTTTCTTGAACATTAACTTACCAGACACTGAATAACTTCACCAATTAATAAGTGAAACACAAATAAACTTATTTTTCTTGTTCTCCAAAAGCAAAATATTTCCTATTGCGCATACCAAACTAGTCAGTCCAAGACTAATGACATGGCCATCGGCTTCTAAAATATTTGCTGCTAGTGTTAGTGGGGATAAATGGTGTGCCTGCATGGAAGGTGCAGAAGGGAAATGAATGCAACATGATTATAGTCATCAGGCATGAAATTCATGCACGGTAGGAGGAGGTGGGGGAGGCGGGGAAGGGTCTCTCAGCCCTGCCTGCACCCTCTTTCAATCCGGGACCTCTCAGGGGATGTCCGACTGCCGATTTAGGCCCGATCTTGTGGACATCGCTCTCGCAATCCAGGACCTCTGGGTGCTAGCCTGCCTGCCTGATTTCACCCCTAAAACTCAAGCTCCTTATTTTTTATTTTAATATTTATATTTATTTTTATTTTAAAAGTCAAGCTTCTTCAGAACATGAGGCATTTAACATCATTTCATATTTCTTACAGAGAGCTAAGCATGGTGAACACAGGCAATAGTTAATACTCACAGGCTTCTATACAAACACTTTCCAATCAGGAATGTTTTAATGGGCAAAGTCTCCAAACACTTGAACTGGAAAACCTCCGAGTAGAGTGCTCAGGTTTCAGGCATCAGGTGCTGTTAGCAGGATTCCTATCCCAATTAAACTCTAATTTGTAGCTCTCAACTGTCTGGACAAACTGCCCTCCACTATCTCCAGACTTTCTTATTCGTCACTATCCCTTTTCCTCTGCTTCAGACCAAGACCAGAAACCTGTAATTCTGATCTTCCTCGCAGCAAGGGAACAGCAAACCTTAACAGAAATACGTAATTTCCCGCCAGAAGTCATGTCAAATACTGCCAGACCCAAGACTGCAAGGCTGACTGTGCACATGCGCAATAGCAGGCTCCCTCGGGCGGTGGGCGCCCAGGGGTCCCCGATATCCCACAATCCTCCGGGCGCACACTTCCGGTGTGTCCAGCTCCTGCTCAGGTGGCGTTTCCTGCCGTCGCCGCGCGCGTCCGGGGCCTGCAGGTGCAGAGGCCTTTCCTGTCTGGGCGGTGGCCGCTGTTTGCCCTTTGGAGTCAGCGAGGTTTCGGGGTGTTGGCACGGGAGCCCCTAAGCACTCAGTGTCCGCCGCCGCCGGGAGCAGGTCGGTGCCGCGCCCTCAGGAAGCCGCCGCCCGTCCAGCCGCTGCGGCGCCGCCCGGGCCGCCGGGAGGAAGGTACTGAGCGGGGCGCGTGCCCGTCGCTGCTCCTCCTCCTCCTTCCCAGCTCGCCCCCACCTTCTCCGGCCCTGACCGCCCCAACCCGCAGACCCCTAACACCTTCCCCCCGCTATTTATCTGACTTTCCCCCATCGCACTCGCACCCTGTCGCGTTGCCTAGGGACCCCCTAACCGCTCCCTGGGGGGCAGGCCAGCCTGGGCCGGGGGCGTGGTGTTCTGGTCTCTGGTCGTTCTGTTTGTTCTGGTCTCTGGTTGTTTATTTATGTAGCAGATTATGTATAACAGGATACTGTAAAGATTAAGTTACGAAATTTTTATTAAAATGTTTCTTACATGCCGTTATATTGGCAAGGCCACAAGCATCCTTGTGGGCTGCATGCGGCCTTTGGGGCTGTGAGTTTGACATGCTTGGCGTACAGGCTGACACGCCTGACATTGGCGTACAGGCTGACATACCTGACATTGGTGTACAGTCTGACATACCTGACATTGGCGTACAGGCTGACACGCCTGACATTGGTGTACAGGCTGACACGCCTGACATTGGTGTACAGTCTGACATCCCTGACATTGGCGTACAGGCTGATACCTGACATTGGCGTACAGGCTGACATACCTGACATTGGCGTACAGGCTGACACGCCTGACATTGGCGTACAGGCTGACACGCCTGACATTGGCGTACAGGCTGACACGCCTGACATTGGCGTACAGGCTGACATGCCTGACATTGGCGTACAGG